>CM067350.1:73591393-74171393 GCA_034190875.2 Urechis unicinctus | reverse complement strand
TGTTCGGGTTGATAAGCAAGAGATCAACACCAATTTGCGTTATTGAATCATACCTGTTTTCTGACCAATAGTGATCAGCGGGTGCAACTACAATAAGTGTTACTTCAATGCGACTCATATTCCGGTGGTGACGTACCATATTTATCACAAAGGATTGGTGATGACACACAGGTTAAAGGTCAAGTGTTTTCTCTTCTTATTGAGGTTCAAGGGGATTTGAGAATCATTGGATTGGTAACAAAACAAAATCTGCTCGGTGATAATGAGCTCCAAGTTCATATGCCCGAAAGCTTCTCTTAAAGTGTCTTGCCATTCCGTCCATAAACCTGCCTCTGCGTGAATTGTATGATCCTTCTTCAGATCACGATTCCAAAACACAACGCAACGACAAATGGCTGTCATGGGTGTCATTCGTACAAATGTCTACACAGATATCTACTGCAATCGGCATCAATCCAGCTGACCACAATAGACGCGATACCAAATGCGGCCAACTTACCAGACAGTTACGATACCCGATCGGCCTCCCTTGTTCGACCTTTTGTAGTGTTAACTCATCCCAAACCTCGATAACAATATCATCTTGAATTGGCTAGATAATATCGTATCTGGATTACTATATGACCGAATGCTTCGTCACAAGGCTACTAGCTGTATTTTGACATCCATCGACCATGTGACAAGCGTTTACCACATATCATTGTAATGACTTGCTTTCGTTGTCCAGTTGAACTGGTACAGATTTTCCACCTCAAATGTTTTTCGTGTACCTGAGAAGTTCTATCGACAAAGTCGTATTTGGAATAATGCAGTTTTTGGCGTTGAAAGCAGGAATTAATCAGCATGCTTAGCAGCATTCGCTTGATCAAGGTGATGTTGTAGGTCACGTCCATTGTAACAACATCACCGTAGTTGAGTATTATTGACGTGTAACGAATGCATCAACTGCTCCCTATTGCATCTCATTCATTTGCCAGTACTAAATAATGCAGACCCAACTATCTTGCATTTTACCAGCACCGTCTAAATATCCGTGATTATGTCACGTCGATGTAACCATCAAATTGTTGGTGTTCTGGATTTTATTCTTCCAATTACAATACGTTTATTCCAAGGGAATTTGTTTCTAATTACTTATGGTCTGACAGCACAGGGTCGGGTGATCTTAGCGTAGACAGCTACTTGCAGCAGGCTATTCCTAAGTGAACTTTATGATGTTATAATGAAACACGAAAGTCGCTAATCCTTTCACTATTGCCTGTTGGTAGCATGCAGCACAGCCGTGTCATTAACACCACACGGGATGCGCTTCTGTGGAATCTTTGTCGGTCATGCCATTCGTTCAGCGTGGCCAATATCCACGTGGTCAATCAGTTCCTCATGTATCGATGCAATGTTCAGCATGTTATGAGCCATAATAACAGTTAACGCCCTGATAACGCACATATTGCAGGGTATTACGTGCGTAAAACGTTTTCCTGGATGTACTCACCTCTAACTTAAAAGCACCTCGCACATCACACGAAGAAAATACGAAACTAGGAATGACATTTCACCACAGTACGACTTCGCATGTACTTCAATCTTCTACAGCTACAGTGTAATTTAATTCACAGCAGCCGCATAAACCTCAGAAGTAATTCCAATCAGGACTACTTGTCACAAGCTTCAATTATCTCTATATTAATCTCATATATCTGGAACAAACTGGGTGATGAATTGCTTGAAAACAGATGTTTCGTGACCCACTATGTTAATATCTATTGTCCCAATACCGTTAAGTAAGCCCGTTATCAGAAATCAACTGGAGGCGTTTCGCTTTTCATCCAAACAACCGCCCTACTAATCAAATATATAATTACTGCCGCAGCAGCTGTGTCCGCATAACTAATACCATTTCCATTTCCACCGATGCAATCCATTCGAACCTACGTACCGCACACAGGTTGTACCGAACCTGGTTTAGCTGGTGCATCCGGTCTTCATGTCACTTATCTATCGTTCTGTTATCTTGAGAGAGCCAAATGGCAAGTCCAACGACTCACGGTGTTTGTGGTTAGTTCCAATAAATGCAACGCGAGGCAATTCTCCAGAACACTGTTGCAATCCTTGTCAGTGTTTGCGCATCCTATGGTATATAACAGACTGCCTCAGCGATTCACGTACTCGATCAAAAAAGAGATCCCAGCTGGACGAGTATGTTCGCACAAAGTAAGCCTGAAAGAAGGTCCTCGACTGTATTAGGATTAAATATCCATTCATTGGTTGTCCGGTGAGTGCATTAACTGAGAATTATAATCTATGGATGAAATGATATACCTTTTGTAGTCTGCATGTAGAATTTGTGTTGGTTTGCACCGCACCGCAGTTTGATAGAATCCTCCTTGTTGGTGCATTGTCTTTTCACATTGCTCCACAGGTTCACAGTCACCATTCAGATATTGGCACAAATACTTTAATTCATCCAATCGGCCATTATCTACTCACTAATGTGGCTTCACATGGCCGCCCGTGATCTCAACCAACTTCACGGAACTCATCCACAGACTAAGCAGCAACCCATCCCGTCTCTAGTTATCAACATAGTGACACTTAAAAGTCAGCATGATTTCTCATAACTCTCACGCTACAGATGCTGTGTCTGAACCATGGATAATACACACCGACAATTAGAGTAGACTTTACTGGGTAAACAAATAATCTTACAGCACGACCAACAATGATTCAATATTACGGGAATATAATTCGATTCGTCCCTCACTTTGTGTGGTGTTTGTCGCTGTCTCTCCGCAAATTAATCTCAATGTTGATTCACACCAAGTGTTGTATGGGTTGCTATTTGCGTATTATTTGTGTTATTTTAGATACCAATGAGTATGAACTCGATAGGAATTCAAGTTATCTTTAGAAACATACAAATCACCCAATCACCAAAGACACGACAGGCGGTAAACGAAGACGACACTACCCTGTATGAGGTGGTGCATGGTTTAAGGTCATTCATTACAAATTTATGCATGTCTTTTCAAAGATTCTGGTGGCCACTGCAAGATGTTTAAATGGGATTGGATCAGATAAGAGCAATATTCTGTGGATATCACTGGAATGATAGTTTCCTCGGGTCATCTGAGTCGGGCGATAAAATCCAACCTGTCTCCCGCAATGTCAGCTCAATTAGCGTTCCAATTGGACTGCCAATATCTACGACGTCAGCTGACATTCAAGCTGGAACTGACAAGTCTAACAATCCAGTTTTTCGTGCTGTATTTCCGCAGCAATTTGATTTCGGTGGAAGAGGGAGCAGGGATTGATATTGTGACTGGGTTGTGTTTGTTTGATAGTCATGTATGGATCAGTGATGATGACACACAGGATATGCGTTGTTAATCTCGGGCGATGGTGTTCTGGTATAAACAACAATATACACACCAAGCTGCCAATTCAAACATGTTTTGAATAAATATTGCTACAATTACTTATTCCAGGTAATATGCGGCTGCCACATTTATTAACAAGCAACGCCTAACCATATTTGCGTCTAGTCCATGAGCTCCTTAAACCATATCGCTGTATCAGATTAATCAGAGGATAAGTGTTAGCGAATGGGGTGAACTCGTCTAAGTTTGACTCTGACGAACAGCATCAGTTAAGGCTGTTACTGCCTCATTCTTATCGGCTTACGACTCACCCATAAAAAACACCTTGTATATATATATATATATATATATATATATATATATATATATATATATATATATATATATATATATATATATATATATATATATATATATATATATCTATATATATAAATATATATATATATATATATATATAAATATATATATATATATATATATATATATATATATATATATATATATATATATATATGTATGCATGTATATATTTATACGTTTATATGTTTATGTATATATGTATGTATGTATTTGCTTTTATATATATGACTTCTTCCTCGCCTTACTGCCAGCACGTTACCCTACAATAGCTCTATTGTTCACTGCTCCTCCATCGATATCATTATTGCCTTCATTTTCAAATGAAACGTTTCTGTAAGCGCTTCTTGATCCGTTTGTGATAAAACTGAGAATGTCGCTGTGTATGATACACGGATAGCGGCTGTCAAGGGGTTTCCTGAGGTCCGTTGAAACCTCTTATGACAGCGTAGTTCACTTAAGACAGTCACAAAAGAACTTCAACAATCGTCACTCTATACGGGTATTTCGTTACCTGCAATGTTGAGATCTATTGCCACAATGCCGTAATCGGAAGCAAACTAGAGCCGTGTCGCTATTCATCCAAACCATCGGCCTACAAATCAAATATACAATTACTGCCTCAACAGCTGTGCCCGCATAACTTATACCTTCTCCATTTCCACTGAACAATCAATTCGTTGGAATATGTATTACGGAACACATCAGTTGGTGTACGCGGCATGCTGATGACGTGATTTGTAAAGTGATAGTTTGATTTATGCTACAGTAGGTAAGCACGTGGCGGACCACGCGAAATGACTGAGTGAAACCAAATCAATTGTGTATTGACACGAATGAGAGCTGAATAAACAAATGTTTGAAAAAGCGTAGCGTTTTTCTGCTACACTGCATCACTGCATACTTATCTTTCAATCCTAACCAGGCGTATATCACCTGGCTGCATAACAACTCACTCCCTGCAGCAGGGATGATAAAGCCGACCAATATGCATGTGTAATCGAAATTACTCTTGTGGTTTATGCGGCTGCTGTGAATTTAATTACACTGCAGCTGTGCAGGAAGTCGTCCGGCGGGGAATGTGCTTCCTAGTCTCATATTTTCAGCGTGTGATATGCGAGATGCTGTGAATCTACAGAGATAACGCTTTATGCACGGAATAAAGTGCAGTATGTGCGTTATAAAGGCAATAACTATTTCAATAAAACAAGCAATGTAATGTGTTTATATAGGTCATGGCATGTTTTACAACACAGCGATACACAAGGAACTGATTGACCGCGTAGTTATAGACCACGCCGAATGAACTGCATAAACAACTTGGGTTCCGCAGGAACACATCACCCGTGGTATTGAGGACTTGCTACAATCTTGCAATAGCGAAAGGGTCAGCTGTTCAAATAGGGTCTCGCGACTTTCCTGTATCCTGCTTTATAACATCACACTTGACCCGGGAATAGCCGAATGGAAGTAGCTGTCTACGTTGTTATCATCAGACGCAGTGCTGTCAGGCTATGTAGAATAAGGATTTCATAAAACTACGTATTTTACCCTTGTAATAACTGTATTATATTTGTAAGATTAAAATTAACAATATGATGGTTTTACCGACGTGACTGATGGCGCTTGCGTCATAATCTGGCATTTGAGACGGATATTTAGACGTTGCTGGTAAAATGCAAGATAGTTGGGTCTGCATTATTTAGTAGGGACAAATGAATGAGAGACAATAGGGAGCAGTTGATGCATTCGTTACACGTCCCATGATACTCAACTACGGTGATGGTGTTACAATGTACATGACCTAAAACATCACCTTGATGAACTACGGTGATTGTGTTACAGTGAACATGACCTACAACATCAGCCGATTGCATTAGATATCTGTGTAGTCATTTGTACGAATGACACTCCATGCATGACAGCCATTTGTCGTTGCGTTGTGTTTTGGAATCGTGATCTGAAGAAGGATCATACAATTCATGCAGAGGCAGGTTTATGGACGGAATCGAATGGCAAGACACTTTAAGAGAAGCTTTCGGGCATTGAGCTCTCTTTACAGCAACCATTATCACTGTGCACTAGATTTTGTTTCGTGTAATAATGAACGACTCATTGTTGCGTTTATATTACGTCTTCTAAATATAGCTCATGTTCTTATCTGAGTCGTTGCAATACTGTACAGGAAGCCCCACACCTACCACACTACGAGTACCTACGTACGCGAGGTCTTTGTTCTGGTACACTGCATCGTCAACGAAATGTTTCCGCGCTGAATGCTTGTGTAAGCGTCAGCTTTATATGTCAACCACGTAATGTCATGTATTATCAATTTATTGTATTGGGTGTTGCATTTCATGAGTATTTTGCCTCTGCAGCTTTGTTCCCGCCTTGGCATTATTGCTTAGGGTTGTATGCATTTTCACACCGCAAGTACGGAATAGTCATACCTGGTGCTCAACTCGACAGAGATCGCAGAGAATAAAGCTCTCCATACCAGTCCATGACAGAGAGCAGTAAGGGGTGGATTGCTTTATAGTTTACATTTTGCAATGAGCTTGCTACAAAGAGACATTTTGACTTATGTTATCTGCTTGACGGAATGTTTAAAGCAAATGCAAAGGCAAGCATTTTAAATTAACCGTGATTGAATGCATTAAATAATATTGCTGATATTTCAATGACAATTACAGCTTGGAAACTCAGGACATTTCCCTAAGATTAACTTTTTCGTGAAAATGATCTCCATTCCAACTCTAAACTCTAGCAAAGACCTGACATAATGTGTCTTAAACGTAGGTGGGGTAGCTGTCAAAAGTGAATGCAGAGGCTGTCAAATGTGGTTGGGGAGGCTGTCAAACTTGGGTGGGGAGGCTGTCAAACATGGGTGGGGAGGCTGTCAAACGTGAATAGGGATGCTGTCAAACGAATGTCATCTAGTTATTGGTTCCACAGAGAAAGTGCTGTTACGGAACAAGCACGATCACCCAACGACTTCTCTTCGGTCTTTGGGTAGTTGCAGTTCTAATGACCTGAGTGACCTTGGTGGTTAGTAAGGGTGAAGTATTACTATGAGATAAAACGCCGATAATCCAGGAAGCGCCTGGAATGTAATGTGAAAAATGTTGCAGATATTGCTTTTGTAGACAGGGAGCCAGTGGAATGGCTTTAACATCGGTGTGATGTGATGTCATACAATAAGCGCAGCTACGCTCTGTACCCTCTGGAAAACGTCTGTATGCACATTTGATACACTGTAACCAATTTAACAGATTTGTTTTTTATAACAAATGTTTTAGTAAGCTTTATTGACGGGTGTCTGTGAGCAGCTTGTGATGTCTATTGGCATCTACATTGTTCATACTAAGTTGAATGGACAACACGCGCATAGACAAGCGACTTTACAAGCGGCACAAACGACACCAAGGTTACTGATTGTGTCAAACGTGACAGGATATCAAACAGGTGTATTATTTTGTAGATGAAATACACCTGTTGTACACCTATGTGATATCAAATAAACGATCGGAATCCATCCATCCTTTTTGTAAGTTGATGGATTTAATTTGTTGATGCAAGCACTAGAATAATGATTAATATTTTGCAATTGATTAATTTGCTAATAATATCAAGTACACATCTCGTTGGTGACTCAACATCGCTGGCAATGAGTGTTATTCTGTGTTAATGACACTGAAGCTAGACTCGAGTACAGCGCTCAAAAACACCCTCACTGGAGAGGTCCTGATACCTCTATTGGGGATTCCATGTGATAATTCACAGTGATGAGGTTACGTAGTAATTTGTACCTATGAATGGGAAAACCACATGAAACAGGTTGATTAGACAACTACCAGCTTAATTTTGTCGACATGAAATATTATATATATAAATGGCATAATGATTTAGAAAGAATATGAATATGTAGATTGTCTTGAATCAACCACGTGTTTAAAAGATTTCTCACGAATCATCCGACTTGGTTTTGATATGCACCTGTAATAGTTCTAATGCTTTGTACAACACTATATTGATTGATATTAGACTCAGAGCACTATTAATTCTTCGTTGCGACGTAGCGAATATCACAGGTGGTTCAATTTGTCAATGTATTACTACCATAATATGAAAGTTGATCAATGATGTGTCAATGACACATTAGACTCAGCGGTCTGAGATCTGTCGAGCGGACTGACAGGACGCACGTCTCAGCGGTCTGAGAACTGTCGAGCGGACTGACAGGACGCACGTCTCAGCGGTCTGAGATCTATCGAGCGGACTGACAGGTCGCACGCCTCAGCGGTTAGGAAATGGTTTCTGCACACCAAATAAGCTATGCACAGTGTGTTTATAATAAAAGTCTCATTATTGTAAAGACTCTGCAGAAGAGACATAATGATGATGAGGCATATTCATCGTGTATTCATGCACTATCGTCGTGAAGGTGACACGGGTGTAGAACTGCCTGTAGGTGGCCGAGCATGCGATCCTCGCCACAAGCCACCGTTGTTGGTCATAGGGCATCAGGTAAGAAGTCCGGACCATCGAAATCGACCAGCCTTTAGCATTTTCTGATACTCTGATAGGGGAGCTATTTCACAAAGGGACCCTACACATTACTACTGCCTGGATAAATGCTGCACGGTCACGATAAGCACCAATATCGTCATTTCTACGAGACTTCTAGACCTATATATCTACACGGCACATTACAATGGCATTTCACTAATGAACCCATGGCCTTGTCTACGAAATGCTAGCCAAAAAATAGACATTGTGCGTTGGGCAAAGCACTGTCAATCATCTCTAGGATGCAATACGCATTCCATCAAGCCATAGTGCCGCCATCAGAGAGAGGATCACGTTGATACTAGGTTGCGAGTGACAATGCGTTGATACTGGGTCGTGAGTGACAATGCGTTGAGACGGCATCGTGAGTGACAATGCGTTGAGACTGCATCATGAGTGACAATGCGTTGATACTGCATCGTGAGTGACAATGCGTTGATACTGCATCGTGAGTGACAATGCGTTGAGACTGCATCCTGAGTGACAATGCGTTGATACTGCATCGTGAGTGACAATGCGTTGATACTGCATCGTGGGTGACAATGCGTTGAGACTGCATCCTTAGTGACAAAGCGTTGTAGCCCATTGAAGGGCAGACTTGGGCTGTGAATTGCTCCAACTTGAAACAAATATGTATTTTTGTCCAGTCGAGCCACCAATTCAGTAGTTATTCATATACGTGTACTGGCAAGAAATCAAAAGTAACATAGGGCCCCCTGTAACCACCGTGCTCTTTCCGCCCACTTCCCTCATAGAAGGAGGCCCTCAAGCCAATGCTTATAAAGTCAGACACTAGGATGGCAGTATTATTTTCAGCATTCCATTCCTTAGAGTACAATGACCGTGAGTGTGATGAGAACGCCCATAGTAACTCAAAAGCACCCACTGCGCCCCCTACTTAATATAAATCGCATCGTTGATTGACTCCATTAGTGTTGTCATGACAACCAGAGTATTACTCTACTGCTGTAAACAAAGTCATGACAGCCTAACTACGCGACGGACTAGGTACATTGGATTGTGCGTAAGGATTAAGTCTTCACTTGTTGACCAAGGCTCAGTTTTCTATCTGTACTTGAGTGTATATGTGGGCCATGCCTTTTAACAGTATGCCACGCTGATGAATAGCTAGTCAATATTGCGATGATCACATTTCACAATGCGGCGATCATTCCGGGCTCAAACCTGACTATTCAAGCTCACCATTGCCATACACTAGCCAGCTTGACGCACTGTAGTTATCATCAGCACGCGGTAGCAGTAATTGCACAACACTCACCTGTGGAATTGTTCATCTGGAGCCACGCGGCAGTGTAGGTGTGTTTTGTGGGGGCTGTTAGTCTTAATGGTAAACGCAGTGATTATGGATGCGGGCGCCTTGAATGGTAGCGTCGAACGAATATATAATTGTACAGTCATAAAGCTTACAACAAAGCCTACATAACGCATGAGACTGGGGAAATGGTTGGCAAATGCTTATAACATAAAAAAGCTAGGTACTGCATATAAGTCGGGCAAACGAAAAGTGTGAATACCGAATGTGCGATTCTACTCTAGTTGATCCGTCAGAGGAAAGGGATTAATGTTTCATAATGCATTAGTCATTCATATCTAGCAAACGGTGCAGCACAGCAGCGGTAAATGCTAACAGAGCTCACGGGATGATCAGACGGGCGGTCACTATCTGATCTAAGAGAGTTCTACCGCATTTTATAAGCCACTTGTTACGATACAATTAAAATATGCAATTCTGGCGTGATCACCAACATGACATAGATATACTACAAAGAGAACAAAGACGCGCTACTTACCTCTAAGCCGGCGGTTTTTTCAGCTTCACGGTACTGAAAACTTTGTGCATTTTGACAAAATCGATAGCTAGGACAGAATAAAGAAGAAATAGCTTTTCAAGTCGCGTTGTAATCTCGCAGAACAGCTTACCAGCCGAGAAAATTTCAGTAAATGCACTGAGCTCTTTTAAAAACAACTCGATGTGCGTTTAAGGACAAAGATTTAAAGTAATGTTTGAACTATACCTAATTAGTAGTCAATTGTATTTGACCAATGGAAGGGCACCTTTAGATCTACCAGTCTTTCTGTCCTAGCCACCAGTCACCACAAGGTCTTGGGTTGTCATCATTGTAAATAATTTATGCTACCCCAGTGGTATGCGTCATGGTGATTCAGTTTATCCTTTTTCCTTCCAATCAATCACCAATCACAAGTCATCACCAGGAGCCGGAATGATGGCGAGGCGTGGCTTTACATACACGTGTAGGGTCTACACATGTAGCGCTCTAGTTATACCAGCAATGTATTAAATCGTCTATGCTGATCGGATTTGAACGACAGAGACTAGGAGCGATGTTACGGCAGCCATCTTTCATTTGCCGCAACAGGCAGTTCCGTAAAGAAGACCTCGGTGTCGTCGCCAAGCATGTAGCGCTTGCATCAGAGCTGCACTATTACTGTTTGTCAGTTTCCATGCGTTGTTGTACCAATACAATCAACCTGCTGAGGTTAGTATGACTAACTTGACTTTCTTGTGACACTAACAAGGCTGCCATCCTTAGCTGCGAAGGCTTCCCCACATCACATCTTATCTTAGTTGTGACTTCGCTATAGAATCTTAGAATATCATAATTGCATCACCCATGACCGCCTTAACCAGGCCAATATGTGTTGTATAATGAGGCGCTAAACGACTATTATAAGTCATCCACCTCGTCCACCTGCGCGCGTTGTTACTGCCATCAACCCAGTAACGACGGCTGAGTTAGCATCAAGGCATTCAGGCGCCTTTAATCAACCTTATCAGTGAGTCGCGGTACATAGCAGAAAATGCAATGTAGTCCTCATTACCATTCCTCTGCTATAAAAGCCTGGCTTGTGACTGATTGATGGCCAGGCATGGCTGTGCACACATAACCCATGGTTTATGCAGATAATAATTCGATGCAGTTATCCATGGTCCTCATGGAATGACACTGACACAACTATTTGGCTGGCCAAGGGTCATTTTATCCTCAGGCACCCAATATCTACATACTGTCGCACAACACAGTCGGGTCTTAACTTGCTTAAGAACTTGACAAACACATCGAATTGACGTTTGGAAGAGTACAGGAAAGTGGTTAAAACTAACATCCCTAGTAAACAATGCGGGGACACAATTCAATGTAGACAGCTATTGCCCCTTAGTTTTGTCCTCGCCCGAGTTTTTACCAAGATGAACTTATGCCGATATTTCCTGTCTGCGAATACCAACGTAGGGTTTATTTATTCGTAATCCGTTTTCTTACACTATCGGATAGCCCATCTTTAAATCGAATCAAAGATACCCGTCGAGTTGAATGTGTTGAATGGATGAGTACTGATGGTGTTATTGGCGACCATCTGAGATGCAACATACAAAGACAGACGTAGATTACTACTATCAAAGTGAGCGGTCTCGTCATTATTTATCATCACGGACAAGTCAGGCGAATTATATAGATCGTTGACCTGAATTTAATTCCATCGACCCTCACTTCCCGGAACACTGCTCGCCCATATTTGGCTCGTGTGTAAATTTCCCGGCTCGAGCACTCGCGCAATTTAATCTGTATAGTTCCAACTATGAATTTGATCAATGTGACTTAATCTATATGTACAAAGTGCTGTGCCCGCATGACCCCGTGCATTTTTCTAGCAGGCAGACATCTTTTCAGTATATTTCACTAATTGTTTCCTATCTTGAAGATAACTTGTCAGCCATTCCCTTTGGTGCGTGCCCCCCTCGATATTTCAGCTTATTCACTGTATACGTGTCGATAATAATTGTACAGAAGGCGTAGAATATAATTATTAAACGAAAAATGTTAAAGGCATAACGCCATTGCATTATTGCCATAGAAACGATCCTCGGACCACATTTGTTGACAACAATTAGAAACGTTTACACAAGGATTGGAGTTATCTATAGTTCAGTTGTGTGTGGATATTGTACATAACCTATTGCATATCTATCATGTTTGAATGTGCGTTGGTGCGTGATGCAGGCCATTGTCAAAATCAATACATTCAATGGTGGTAATTTCGCTGCTTGAACGTGTGGGTGTCATTTGATGTACATGTAGGAAGATTGGAACATAAATATCGCGTGTTACAAATCAAGTGTCGATAACATAAACACACGAGTAATCACTTAAAACGCCCTGCTTATTTCTCTGTAGCCACATTCTACACTCACAACTGATTGTACAGGGGCTCAGTGCTGAGTGATGATAATCCTAAATGCTCTGTGAGTGATCACGATGCTCACTAACCAGACAGCTCACTGGTGTATAAGTGTATTTGCATGATCTGCCCCGTTGTATTGCGCTTAACCTGAGCGTTAGGGAGCCACAAAACATAGCGTCATATCGAGCAGAGGAAGACCAACCTTCACAATCTGTAACGCACATAAACAACAACTTTTATCCTCCTCCGATCGACTCAAAAACGTCGAAGGTGCAGTAATGAGGCCAGTTGTTAGTGGTGTAAGCTCCAGTAATGGACAGGACGCCACACACCACAATCTAATTTGCCTACATCCGTCAAGCAATGGTGCTTTACAAGACACTTAGTGATCTGCACCAATTTTGCTGGTGACGGGCAAAGCAAAAGTCAATATGACATGTGATGTTTGTCCAGAGTGATTGTAATAGTCAATATACTTTCCTATACCCTTTTTTCAGACTGGTCAATAATGGTTTCGACCCTTTAATGAGCCTGTGGGAAACAGAAAGGAATGCCGGTACATTTGCAACAGGATATCTGTGGATTATCACGACTCCTCGTCCAATGCGCCACTGATTACGTCGATAACCAGATTGGAGTGAAGGGCCATGCATCCAGTGAGGCCAAGCTTGGGTCCTACACAGGTGTATGCGACTCCTGGTTATATATATATGCGTAATCACATCTAATTAAGTATTTTGTGTTTGTAATGCAAGATATGTATATTTCCGAATTCATGGATCAAAAGCATTGTCGTAGAAGCATTTAGGCGACATTATGGAAAACGTCTGATATGGCATTTCATATGCTATGAACGATTAGCGGGTAGGAGTCATGTTGGCTAGTGGAAGAGGCCGAGGTGTGACGTCACATGGGCAACTCGAGCTCGTCTTGCATAAACAACTTGGCACTGATTAGAACTTCATCTAATACCACTTATATGTGACTGTCTCTCGTCACGTTGTCTGTATATAGAGCCTCATTGTTTGTCTGTATATAGGACCTCAGTGTTTGTCTGTATATATGGCCTCAGTGTTTGTCTGTATATAGGGCCTCAGTGTTTGTCTGTATATAGGGCCTCAGTGTTTCGTCTGTATATAGGGTCTCAGTGTTTGTCTGCATATAGGGTATCAGTGTTTGTCTGTATATAGAGTCTCAGTGCCTGTCTGTATATAGGGCCTCAGTGTTTGACAGTTTATAAGGTCTCAAAGTTTCGTCTGTATATAGGGCCTCAGTGTTTGTCTGTATATAGGGCCTCAGTGTTTGTCTGTATATAGGGCCTCAGTGTTTGTCTGTATATAGGGCCTCAGTGTTTGTCTGTATATAGAGTCTCAGTGTCAATCTGTATATAGGGCCTCAGTGTTTGACTGTTTATAAGGTCTCAAAGTTTCGTCTGTATATAGGGCCTCAGTGTTTGACTCTATATAGGGCCTAAGTGTTTGTCTGTATATAGGGTCTCAGTGTTTGTCTGTATATATGGTCTCAGTGTTTGTCTGTATATAGGGCCTCAGTGTTTGTCTGTATATAGGGTCTCAGTATTTGCTGTATATAGGGCCTCAGTGTTTGACTGTGTATAAGGTCTCAAAGTTTTGTCTGTATATAGGGCCTCAGTGTTTGACTGTATATAGGGCCTCAGTGTTTGTCTGTATATAGGGTCTCAGTGTTTGTCTGTATATAGGGCCTCAGTGTTTGTCTGTATATATGGCCTCAGTGTTGTCTGTATATAGGGCCTCAGTGTTTGTCTGTACATAGGGCCTTAGTGTTTGTCTGTATATAGGGCCTCAGTGTTTGTCTGTATATAGGGCCTCAGTGTTTGACTCTATATAGGGCCTAAGTGTTTGACTGTATATAGGGCCTCAGTGTTTGTCTGTATATAGGGCCTCAGTGTTTGTCTGTATATAGGGTCTCAGTGTTTGTCTGTATATAGGGTATCAGTGTTTGTCTGTATATAGGGCCTCAGTGTTTGACTCTATATAGGGCCTCAGTGTGTGTCTGTATATAGGCCTCAGTGTTTGTCTGTATAAAGGGTCTCAGTGTTTATATCCTCAGTGTTTGTCTGTTTATAGGGCCTCAGTGTTTGCCTGTATATAGAGTCTCAGTGTTTATATCCTCAGTGTTTGTCTGTTTATAGGGCCTCAGTGTTTGCCTGTTTATAGGGCCTTAGTGTTTGTCTGTATATAGGGCCCCAGTGTTTGCCTGTTTATAGGGCCTCAGTGTGTGTCTGTATATAGGGCTTCAGTGTTTGTCTGTATATAGGGCCTCAGTGTTTGTCTGTATAAAGGGTCTCAGTGTTTATATCCTCAGTGTTTGTCTGTTTATAGGGCCTCAGTGTTTGCCTGTTTATAGGGCCTTAGTGTTTGTCTGTATATAGGGCCCCAGTGTTTGCCTGTTTATAGGGCCTTAGTGTTTGTCTGTATATAGGGCTTCAGTGTTTGTCTGTATATAGGGTATCAGTGTTTGTCTGTATATAGGGCTTCAGTGTTTGTCTGTATATAGGGCCCCAGTGTTTGCCTGTTTATAGGGCCTTAGTGTTTGTCTGTATATAGGGCCTCAGTGTTTGCCTGTTTATAGGGCCTCAGTGTGTGTCTGTATATAGGGCTTCAGTGTTTGTCTGTATATAGGGCCTCAGTGTTTGTCTGTATAAAGGGTCTCAGTGTTTATATCCTCAGTGTTTGTCTGTATAAAGGGTCTCAGTGTTTATATCCTCAGTGTTTGTCTGTTTATAGGGCCTCAGTGTTTGCCTGTTTATAGGGCCTTAGTGTTTGTCTGTATATAGGGCCCCAGTGTTTGCCTGTTTATAGGGCCTTAGTGTTTGTCTGTATATAGGGCTTCAGTGTTTGTCTGTATATAGGGTATCAGTGTTTGTCTGTATATAGGGCTTCAGTGTTTGTCTGTATATAGGGCCCCAGTGTTTGCCTGTTTATAGGGCCTTAGTGTTTGTCTGTATATAGGGCCTCAGTGTTTGCCTGTTTATAGGGCCTCAGTGTGTGTCTGTATATAGGGCTTCAGTGTTTGTCTGTATATAGGGCCTCAGTGTTTGTCTGTATAAAGGGTCTCAGTGTTTATATCCTCAGTGTTTGTCTGTTTATAGGGCCTCAGTGTTTGCCTGTTTATAGGGCCTTAGTGTTTGTCTGTATATAGGGCCCCAGTGTTTGTCTGTATATAGGGCCTCCTCAGTGTTTGCTTATGACTAGATATAGACCCCTTACCAATGTTACCTACAGTCGACGTCATCTTCCCTTGCTCCTGGTTGTATGTTCATGCCGAACTTTGTAGCCGTCTACTACGTCATCTCAAGAGTGCGCATCAGTTTAATGCCTAACAGGATGTCTACATGTGTTTGAGATAGATGCGGTACTTTTCTGTCATGTAAACTGCATATACACTACGTACCTATAATGTGTCGACGTTTCGTTCCGATGTAATGTCAGCATCCTCACATGTACAGCTGTATAGATAACAGGATTTGTAGCATGCTCCATATACATACTAATTCTGGCGGAATACATGCCGATATCAGGACGAATCAGTTATAAAAAGATTAGGTTGAGGTCCCGCATGTCACATACAGCTGTATAGATTCATCTTATATATGCTCTATATATACTACATACAATAAGCATATATATAAATAGCTATCTCTGATGATATATTATATATATATATATATATATATATGAGCTATATATAGTATATAACGTATATAATATCTATTTATGTATGTTATACTTTTGTACTGCAGGGGGGGGGGGGCTCTGATTCCATATCAGATGACGCTGTAACAACCGCGTAGCCGTTGTACTATACTATGCTAGCCAGAACATCGGGATTTCCACTTATAATCAAAGGAGCTTATATCGATCTCAATTAACGGCAATTGAAGTGAAAGAATGTGAGGTAGTTTTGATAATATCGCATGATAGAGATGCGACGGTTGGAGTGGCAGTGTAATTCTAAGTTATATATGCCTCGTTCTCAAGAACAGATGACTGTGCTTATTCAGTCGTGTATATATATATATATATACTAAAGTATCAGACGATGTCCATGTACAGCATGACCGGACACAGCGGCTATACCCTGGTCTGTCATCACGAGGCTGGTACCGCTAGCTGGTTGGAACCTCTTGGGCCGGATACATACACTACAGGATGAGTTACACTTTATCATTCAATCATTAGAATTTCAAGTTGCGAAAATTACAAATATCAGGCATTTATTCTGTTATCCCATAAACTATACAGTATTCATGGATATGAGTATTGATATATTACCCTCAATTAGCAGGACTGAATAGAATTATTTGATCTGAACATCAAGTGTAAACACCAACCGCAAATAATATACCTGGTGTATTCTGTATGGCCATGGCGACAGCATTTAATGCAGCTTCAACTGTGGTGAATAAAATATCTGAAATATATTTGAATAATGCTGTGAATAGATTTATTTACGAAAAAGCATTTGTCTTCAAAAAATTACCAACGATCTTACCATACTTTGAAAAAAAAATTAAATTTCTGTATCAACTAAAATGCATTTGAATTTGTCACTGGTGAAAAACAGAGTAACACCAAGGCAATGAGGACTCTGGAACGGAATGGCAGTAGAATTATCGTTCGTGAATATTGAAAAATGTTCCGCTTCAATGGAGGTACAGTGTATTAGAATGATTGTTAGGAAAACTTTTACAAGCAGCTTGTAATTTTAGCTCTTACGGTATGGAATCTGATAACAATGATACGGGGCGGTGGTCATGCGCAAGTCATCCCAGCATAACACTAACAAGAGTTCAACGCAATTTTAAACTCGTCAAGGTAAATACTATTCTCAGCAATAAGTCTGGAACACACAATTTACCGTAGTATTAATCTCCTTCTTATGTCGTGTAGATGCGATAAATGTTTCTTATCTACTCGCATGTGTCTGGGGCCTTTGTAAATACTGCACTTTATCTAGTGAGTATTCTATATGTTCTCACGGGAATGACACTGTTCTTGAGTACTGAGAAACACCAATATATATGTTAACTGCTGAGGTGTTACCAGTCGGGTATATTTTTACTCATATGACGTATGTTCGTATAATTCATCAAACTGACGCAAGCGGCGATGTCAAATAACAGGGACAGTCAGTATACTTAGCACATGTACTGCATATGAAAGTCCGACTGCTTATTGTTGATTGGGACACGTGAATGAATAATACCCAAGTATGGCATGTGGTACTCGCTACTAGACATCCGAAACTGAAAACGGTTGGACTTGGAGCGATAATACAAGAAGATTATGAAATTGCGCATGTGCAGTTACTTGACCCGTCGGCTGCTCATATGAATATTTTTGAAAACAATATTCAGTGGTGGTTTAATAAAAGCCGATATCGATATATTATCCATTATTTGATGCTGTCAATAATGCAATCGACTTATTTTAGCAACCAGACAAACACGAACAAAATAATATTAATTGAAGTGAGATAACCTTTAAGTCGTGTGTTGACTATGGTGCCGTATATATTGGATACCACTTGTTCGTCATAATTCTATCAACCTAACCACATACTACTATTAGTCAAACAAACAGGAGCGAGAGTCAGTATTGAAAGAGGACGCATAGTAATCCCATGCTACGTAATGAGGCAAGTCTTCGCGCGCTTTGTTATTCACTTACAACAGTTACTACGTATGACGTGATTAATTGAATGGCAAAATCGCAAAACAACATTTGTTTTGTAGACATCAGGGATTATTGGAGGGTCCAACGATTTGCTACTGCGTGGATTCGTCTAGACTGGTGGAATGGCATTCGGTGATCTACGTTCATGCTAATTAACGTTGAGAATGAGAACAGCAATATTTATGGGTAGTACACACTTCCAATACTTAATTGTATTTATCATAGCCTAGCCCAATATGTCGACATTTTGTATTCCAACAAAACATCGCAACACGTACATTGAATGATGCCTCATCAGAAGGTAAGCGTATACAATTGGTTAGCATTGCATTCTTAATGTACATTGTTGACTACAGCATTGAGACATAGGGTCAATTGGAATACTGTTGCCATAACCATCAGCAGCAATGAGTACAGCTGGTCTTGGCGCTACATCCACTGCGGGGGCAGCATGATTGATCCATTGTAAGTAAGGGGTCAGCAATTTACATGATGAGGAACCGAATGTTATAGACATTTTATTAGTAATATGCGGACTGGTAAATATTTGATATTATTGAATTTTCATTTTCATGGGTAACCTTTAGTAGCTTAGGGTGTCTACCGCGTCCTTACGACGTCTACCGAAATCTTCGACGTCCTTAAGTTGGCTACCGACATCTATGGCGTTCTTAGGATGTCTACACGTCTTTAGGATGTCTATACGTCCTTAGGAAGTCTACACGTCTTTAGGATGTCTATACGTCCTTAGGAAGTCTACACGTCTTTAGGATGTCTATACGTCCAATACCAGGTTTATTGGCCACATCCCGTCCACAATAAGCAGTCGAAACTTTACCAGTGCTTCAATTCTATCCATGATTAGCGATTTTAATCGAATCTTCGGATATTTCTTGCGGTGCTATGATATATCTTATTACCATGCAAGCACTGACAGCTGGATCATTACCACTAAAATGCACCTGCTCAATGGGTCCGAGTTAAGTAATCTCTGAAGTGAGGTGACATCGAGAGAAGATACGATGATAACTGTAATTCTTTAGCGGGATAGACCTTGCGATTACTGCTTTTGCGGGATAGACCTCGCGATTACTGCTTTTGCGGGATAGACCTTGCGATTACTGCTTTTGCGGGATAGACCTCGCGATTACTGCTTTAGCGGGATAGACCTTGTGATTGCTGCTTTAGCGGGATAGGCCTCGCGATTACTGCGTGAGGTACTCAACGAAGCACCCACTCAGAGAGGTCAAGATGTGTTTATTGGAGCTTGCAAGTTATAATCCACACCTATGTGGTTAAGGCGGTATATGTATCCATGGATTGTATGGCCAGATGAGACATATTGATTGAGTACCTGTCGGCTATAGGCCCATTAAACCCCCATTCAATCACACTTAAGCAGCACAAAGCGAAGCAGGCTTAACAACTCTAGGCATTGTATGCAACACCGCTTGTGTAACCTAATGTGTCCCATGAATAATGCAACTATCGCTTCAAAGAGTGACTTAATACATATATTGGTATCAGCCGCTGGTGACCACTACCATCGTCACCGATGACACATAAATATTCCATGACATGATTTGTGACTGTATCAGATACAGAACAGTGTATTTAGGCCATTGTGGGATAATGTCCATGTTATCCAAAGTACAGCATCCTCACGATTACCAATACGTGATTAGGTAAAAGTCATGCATCAATATACTTTTCAGTTGCCCTAGCATTAAAAAGAGTTGCTCTGTTGTCGTCGTGGAAATCAGTCAGTATATAATACAAGAGAGAGAGAGAGAGAGAGAGAGAGAGAGAGAGAGAGAGAGAGAGAGAGAGAGAGAGAGAGAGGGAAAGAGAGAGAGAGAGAGAGAGAGAGAGAGGAGAGAGGGAGAGAGAGAGAGAGAGAAAGAGAGAGAGAGAGAGAGAGAGCCAGAAGAGAGGGTGAGAGAGAGAGGAGAGGGAGAGAGAGAGAAAGAAAGAAGGAGAGAGAGAGAAAGAAAGAGGGTGAGAGAGAGAAAGAGAGTGAGAGAGAGAGAAAGAGGGAGAGAGAGAAGAAAGAGGGTGAGAGAGAGAGAGAGAAAGAAGAGAGAGAGGAGAGAGAAAGGAGAGAGAGAGGAGAGAGTGAGAGAGAGAGAGAGGAGAGAGAGAGTGAGTGAGAGAGAGAGAGAGAAGAGGGAGGTGAGAGAAGAGAGGAGAGGGAGAAAGAGTGGGGGGAGAGAGAGAGCAGTATATGTCTCAATGACAAGTAGCACTACCCCCGTGGTGCTACGGTGATACATCCCAATACATATTAGCAAACAAACATAATCCCTCTGGCGAGCATAAAGCCCCGCAGTGATCATAAATACACAAGAAATATGTTTTTAAACATGAACAAGCAAACCACAACCGCTAACATTTCAAGTTGGAAATGACATACGTGTTGTTGTTGTTGTTTATTCAAATTATAGTGGTTTTGGCAGCTTGGCCATGTGCCTCTGAAATGACATACAAGGACAAAGACGTCCCTATAACTCATCTGTAATGCCATGGCTGCGAGAGTTAATAGTGCTGATGCTGGATATACCAATAAAGCTGCATGATTAACTGCAAACCAAATGGCTATAGAAAATTATACATTCACTGAATCAGTATTTTAAAAGAAATTTTCATCATCATTAGACAGACACACTTTTTTAAAGCCATTGTTTGGGAGGGGTCATTTGTAGGCCCAGAAATAAACAAAGTGTTATAAGCGATGAGTACTATTGTGATATCTATGTCATTACGAGACTCGCGTTCTTTCTGGTGAATGAAGCAACTTTATTTCAGCGTTACATCACCAAACGCGACTTGTGCCGGCTATTACAGCTCCTTGTGCCGGCTATTACAGCTCCTTGTGCCGGCTATTACAGCTCCTTTGCCGGCTATGACAGCTCGTTGTGCCGGCTATGACAGCTCCTTTGGCTTATGCATCATCGCCAACAAGAGCTCACCCATACTACTGTTGTTTTCCTATTGTATAGTAATGATTTATTGTACATAAAACTACACAATTAAAAATTTCGATGTTGAGGTTTATATTTGTGCTCCGTATTGTGAAACGCCAAACACTAATAATTAAATCTTAAAAAGATTCAGTATCTACATAATTGTAATGGCTTATAACAAGTAATTTGTGCTAGCACATTTGAAGGTGAAGAGCTTGGTGCAACATGTGTAGCGTATTGTAACTAGCGTAACCATATCAAGACCTTTGCCAAAACTCTTAGTGTAACGTGAGACGGACATTCTCGCATCCAGCAGTTAAACGTTTACTTTCATCCCGATGTCACCTGTACATTCAGCGCGTCGGTGTGCCTGATGGTGGAATTTCTTGTACATTGACTCTCTTCCAGTGTTTACTTACCAATTACCATGCAATATTTCCCTTGCTTTTTGTCTGTCTTTACGAAGGTATGATGATATCACAACCATGTCTGCCTATATGACCGGACCATTAACTATTACACAAACAGGGAACGATATAACCTGCTACAGGTTAACCAGCGTTATGAAGCCGCATTGACAGTTAGATCAGGTCGTTACTTTACCTGCTCTTAATGAGGGTTCAATTCTGCCATACCACACTGCGCACTACACGAAATAGTTTCTAAATCTAACAGACAAGCGTCGAAAATGAAGTTTAAACAACAGTCTAACCATTGGTGTGGCCCTTTCACTGAATCAGGGTGTATGACATCAGTCGCATGATATTAAATCATAACGACCTGTGCTGCTTATTCATATTACGTTCATACCGTTGTGAAATGGACGCCTACCTGGTCAGTGTACATTCCTCGTCAGGCGTGAACTCAGTGCATCGCCTCATTTACCCTCTGGATAAGACCAATCGGACATTACAATATACAGATGACAAATATCAAAAGAACTACAAATAACTTTTCAAAAGACCTATACAGTTAAAGTTTGCTGTAGATATTTGTGAGACGCCAAAGCGAGGAGCGCTTCTCGTTGTTGATAGCTACAGGATAAACTGAATGTCCGCGCTTTCATGGCAGGCACGCTGGTGATGGCAATATGGCATTTCATCGACATACCTCACACATTTTATCTGTATTTCGTGCCATATGATTTTACTATGTTCCGTTAAATTTCATTCACAGTTTCTTTGATCAAACTCACCACATACTTTTACAGGGACATATTCCAGTGATAGAGCATTACCTTCGCATGTTGGGATTAACTTCTTTGTTGATACAACTCAAATGTTCCCACAGCTGTCATGCACAATAATGATAATAGTTTATTTCAGGCACCAGGTCCATAGTAAATAATACATGCATGTAAGTTAGCGTTCAATGTGATGCATATAAAATACGGTACTAATGGGTCCATATGGCACCAGACCGTACTATGTAACAATCATTCAAAGTTATTGGAGATTTTTATCCTCCGTATAGATGCTTGAAATCCTGGGATACTGTTTGAGGCGAGCATATGACTGGCACTGTCTCTTTTACATCCAAAATATTTCGGAACATGTCATTGCAACTCTCACTTTATTAAACGATCACCCAGTATTCTGATATATGCCAGTGCAAATGCATGTCATGCATTGCTGCTGCTGCTGCTGCAGACTTCACATAGTGGTCCGATCTATCACTGTTTCAGCTACATGTGTCCCTGATATTTGATATGCGGGTCACAGGCATCTGCGTAAACTTATCATTGATTATTTCAAACGTGGGGCAGATTGATCCACAGTCTGGTCGGTAATTACATCAAAACCGGATGACAGAACGATGGTTTAATTTAGTTGCCTCAATATGGACTCCATCAGATAATAGTATCATCTGTTTTTATTAGTATACTTTCCTGTTTGGTTGCTTCGAGGTAACCTCTGTGCGCTGTTGTGTATGTGGCTTTACAACCAGTCGGTTAATATTGATAAATGTGTCTCATTAGAAAGGAGAAGCCAACAATAAACGGCTACATAACTGGTATTTCCACAAAACAAGAATGAAATGATGCGTCAAACATTCGTACAGGTTCGAACTACATGGGCAATGGACAATGTGCATGAGCCTGTATCATGTATTTTCGTAAGTATGAGCTATGTTGATGATAACTTTATTTCGTGCAGCAGTGGAAATAAAGCATTTAAAGTCAGTGCAATCTTCCGGAAATTTATTGAATTATTCCTATTTTGTGACAAACGGTAGATGATTGAGAATGCATACATTATAAGATGATGGCCTCAAAAAACATGTTATAACTATCCACGTCAAATTCCACCGCATTCCAAAATATTCATTGGAATAGCACTGGTCATACTCAAGCTTAAACTTAGAAAACTCGAGACATGGTTAACATGGCCAAGCACGCCAAGGGTAGGACATAATTGTTGGAAGGTTAAGGTTAGAGGTATCCGGTCTTCTATCTACATGCTTGCTCGACCCACTTCAAGGCATAATTAGTGGCCTGTAAGACGGAACATGAGGAATACAGAGGGTACAGAAGTATACATACAAAAACATCATGCGTGTCAAATTAGCTCTGAATTTCTGTTTTGTAACGGATGCGCTGTAGTCATTGTGCTGAATCTCTCCATCATCCTCATTTTATTATATCAAGGCCTATTCTCTTGACAGGCTTCATCTACTTATGTGCTTTTTTATCAAATCTATTTGTTTAGCTACAAGCATAATCTGATATTAACTTTGGTGAATATTGGCTGTCCAGTTATTGAGATGTTAGTCTATCGTTGACATATTGATACACCAAGTACAGCTTGGATATCAATAAGCTGCAGCTGATGCAGCTGCTACAGCCTGTAATCTAACGTATAAAGCTATCATGATATAAAGGCTTAAATAGTAGGTTATGATAACGAGGAGTATTTCCCCCCACAAATACCATTATCAGCTTACAGGTTTTCAAAGAAATCATTTAAAGGAAAGTTAACATTGCTGTTTTTTTTTACATCAAACTAAATGCTCCACCAATGGTAAGAAATTGTTAAATGAAAAATGATCGCAAGCTTATGCCGATTGCCTGATCCAAGACGAGTTGGTCAAGTATGTAGCGGTCTCCTGGTTGGATACTTCTACCCGTGACGATGGTCGTAAGATGGATCATCAGGATCGTTTATTATTCCTTTCAATTAATGGAAGCAGACCCAATCGAGTGCGCATGATCATTCATCTGGCGGAATATGTGTCCTCCATTCTGTGTATCCTGTTATCATGACATCAGCCAAGTCGATGTGGGTATATATGGGTCCAGTGTACAGCGAGAGACCAGAAAATCCTTGCAGACATTATACATGCATAAAGTATCGAATCAGTCATATTCGTCGACAAGCCCTGACTTGTGTATCAGCTTCCGACAGAAACTGGGTGAATGGTAAGTGCTATCGATATTGTACAACGCATGGGGATATTTTTTGGGACCATACGGGCTGATGATATCTATTTTGCTGCCTGCGTGCGCTGATGTGTCACATTCTTTCGATGATCATAGCGTACCGATTTCATTGCCAACCCTAGTCGACATTCCATTATCAGGTACATTCGTTTAATACAAGCTTTTCCGCTCTTTGATATCTAGGTAGGAGTTGTTCGTGGATACATGCATCTATAACATACGAATGCATGACAAATGGCTTGATATCGGCAGCAATTCTGTAATGTCAAGTGTTGCCATGGATTAGTCACCTCGATCTAAGCATAAAATGAGAGATCATCTCAGGTCATCCATCAATTGGAGATGCTTTGCAGAATTAAGTGGAAAACGGCAAGGGGAATCTGTACATGCATTACTCGTAATGTTTGTGCGTCAAGTGAAGTTAAGCTTTTAGCGGCTGGTACAATCTGCGCAAACGATAAACAAACGATTCGTGACAAATACAAGAAAGCACGAGTTAATACGTGTTGGGCGGTGAGCAGGGGGTGGGGGGCATCAATTCTGACCCTCTCTTGTTACACCCTATCCATTAGCGGCCGCATGTTGTGTTTCGACCACACAGTCGTGATGCTGATGCCGCAGGGTTACATAGTGTACTGGAGCGTCAATAAACGTAGTGGTGTGAGATCATAACAGTTATCTGGTTCCTCAGAAGTAGAATGTTTCAGCAGAGTGCTGCGTTACGATGGGCATTAAGCTGGAACTCATGGGGCTGATGCGGATAACCACTTTTCATTGACCAATCCCAGTCAGCATTAGGATGGAGCTGTTTTATTATCTTCTGATGATGACCATTAGCGAATTGTTCATAAGCTGGATGCTCAGCGAGAGAATGTTGTACGTCAGGTATGTCACAGGTAATACAGGATGGTGCCATCTTGTCCTTCTGAGCAAGGTCTATCAGAGTCCGTTCACATCGATCAAGGTGCTCGACACTAACGGGTAAATGCTGGACGGAGAATTACCAGTGTTGCACCTTCACCGAGACATATTGACCCATATATCCATATATAATTACGTACAGCTAGGTATCAGGGGTGTATGTTATTACTCCCGGTCAAAGCAGTCTATGCTCATTCATTCAGCTGTCAACAACCTGGTAGAGGAAGGGAGCTAAGGAGGGAACAACCTGGTAGAGGAAGGGAGCTAAGGAGGGAACAACCTGGTAGAGGAAGGGAGCTAAGGAGGGACCATTATTACTTCCGTCATGTTTAATCTGCTGGATAATCTAACAAATTATAAAGAGTCGATTTCGAATAATTCATTCTGAGATTGAATACATCAATAAACAAAACAAAAGATTACGCAAATCAGCCATATTGTATGTGCTCCGATTCGTGATACATCGATTAAGGCCAGTTCTAAACAGCCATCGTGTAGTTAAGTGTATCTTACTGCTTGCATTGAATCAAAGGAACTCGTTTATGCGCAATGTCACGTGACCCTAGAACGGTATAATGCGAGTCTAGGATGCAGATGACATTACACGTTCCGTTTTCCGGCCGCGCTTTGTATGCTTACAATAACCCACTTATAACTGATGGATGATGAATAATCCAGTTGACAGAAGGATTCTAGGTAAGCTCTTTGATCGCAATAAATGGGGCACCCTTATCTCCCATCAGCTAGTTCATCATAGTAAGGGCGACAACTTGGACGTGGGTGTTTAGTCATCAGGGAAAAGCACATAAATATATATATATATATATATATATATATATATATATATATATATATATATATATATATATATATATATATATATATATATATATATATATATATATATATATATGTGTGTGTGTGTGTGTGTGTGTGTGTGTGTGTGTGGTGTGTGTGTGTGTGTGTGTGTGTGTGTGTGTGTGTGTGTGTGTGTGTGTGTGTGTGTGTGTGTGTGTGTGTGTGTGCGTTATGCCGAAGCAGCATACCACGATAGCATTTAGCGCTACTCAATTTCTCTCCTTGCTTTAACGATTGCCTGCTTATCTACTAAGTCCAATCTTCGTCCATCTTTTAAAGATGGCTGACGCTATAACCATCATATGAATATCATTGAAAGGTCTTGAATAGTTTTCATTTTATACAATGAATTGATACATGTAATTTATAATAAATCTTCACTTGAGTTCTCTTAATATCGTGAAGATAAAATTGTGTTGTAACCTAGTCATGTTTGTGTGTTTCATTAAGCAAGTTAATAATGGGACCGTGGATTCTCGCCACTCGCCATGATTGTCCTGTTTATAAGTTCCCTACTTCACCAAGAAGAAACCCCCTGAGAACGATACTGTAACAGAAGCGACGTTCTGTTAGCTGAGGTGTAGATCTACGATTGCTGTTTAGTTATAATACTGTTGAGTTGGAAATGCATTCTAGTAATGCTTTTAAAACGATGACGTATCCCCTTTGTTCGTTTAATTTCCTTAAATTCTTCCGTATACTTTTTTCTCTGTTTAATCCACTTGCTCTGTACCAACTTTTTCCACGGATTCGGGATCGAATGTTGTTTGATTGCTACCGGGTTCACACGCCGCGCTACATCATTATATTCCACGGGCCTCACCCACAACAGAGCCGTGAAAACCTCTAAATCATATAGTACAAAGTTGAGCATACCATGAATAGTAAACCCAAGGGAAAGCATGACAGCCTGTGCATTGGTCACTAATACTGCAAATGAAATCAAGGCGACGAGAATGCGTGACGGGCTAGACTTGCTAGAGTGTGTGTAAGTAAATGTTACCATCACTTGCAAACCTAATGTGTGCTGTATTGTAGCAGCATGAACGCTGACGAATAGCAAGTCAATATGGCAATAAACTGGTTAAACGTCTAGGAAGTCATTCATGTCGTGCCGGAATTCAACCCGACTCGGTTCGTCGTTTAATGCGGCAATACACGATCACTATTGACAAAAGCAAGCCGACTGGGTGCGTAATCATCATCCGCACATCATTATCGTATAATAGCACGTATCCTGCCCTCCTCTAGTAAAATAATGCGTGCTATATTAAGAATTACATCATGGTCCTCTTTCCTGTTCCCCGTTATATAGAGAGGCACATCATGGTCCTCTTTCTCGTTCCCCGCTATACAGAGAGGCACAGCATGGTCCTCTTTCCAGTACCCCGCTATATAGAGAGGCACATCATGGTCCTCTTTCCCATTCCTGTTCCCTGCTATATTAAGAGGCACATCATGGTCCTCTTTCCCATTCCCCGCTATATAGAGAGGCACATCATGGTCCTCTTTCCTGTTCCCTGCTATATTAAGAGGCACATCATGGTCCTCTTTCCTTTTCCCCGCTATATAGAGAGGCACATCATGGTCCTCTTTCCCATTCCTGTTCCCTGCTATATTAAGAGGCACATCATGGTCCTCTTTCCCGTTCCCCGCTATATAGAGAGGCACATCATGGTCCTCTTTCCCATTCTTAGCTGCATCCTGCGTGTATTGTTACAGCCATCAGCCCAGCCATGCAATACAGACATGCAGAGGTGGGGATGGCGGGGAATCAAAGGAATGTGGGATGATTGGCCAGGGACCAGGTCCAAATGGACAAGTCTTGGCTCTGGGAGGATAATGACTTGTCTAATGCGAGAACATTACCGCGGGTATAGGGTGACTGCGGGTAGTGTATATATTTTACGACATTACGCTGGTCGTCGACAGCACATGTACTCAACCTGCCTTCCTAAATAACGTAACATGTCAAATTCGTGTTCATCGGCGCTTACAATATTAAGGGAACAAAGAATTGAAAGGAACCTACAATGGGTGCGTTTTCAATAGCCTACATGACGTCATAAGAACCTGCGAGCAATAAGATGTTTTCGTACGTTATGCTTATGTTGAACAACTGCACCCGTACCTCTAACACAAACGGATAACCCATCATGGAATCATAACAGACACATCAAAGACTCCTCTTGTTTCAGTGTAATGCATGTATCTATGCTTATGGCGATGTTGGTGAAATTAATGATCACGATGAGAAGTAAAGCACAAGAAGATTTCCACCATTACAACAAGCGTCCTCTCTGTTAGGAAGGGTAGGATTACACTATGTCTACTCTGCTAGGAAGGGCAGGATTACACTATGTCTACTCTGTTAGGAAGGGCAGGATTACACTATGTCTACTCAGTTAGGAAGGGCAGGATTACACTATGTCTACTCTGTTAGGAAGGGCAGGATTACACTATGTCTACTCTGTTAGGAAGGGCAGGATTACACTATGTCTACTCTGTTAGGAAGGCCAGGATTACACTATGTCTACTCTGTTAGCAAGGGCAGGATTACACTATGTCTACTCTGTTAGCAAGGGCAGGATTACACTATGTCTACTCTGTTAGCAAGGGCAGGATTACACTATGTCCACTCTGTTAGGAAGGGCAGGATTACAGTACATTACGTTACAGTCGTTCATATTTTTTTGCCTTTCATAATAGTACATTTGTTGATTGATACTCAGTGTTGACTATCACTTTACGAAGTGATAAGCTGATAAACCACTCCAGGTTGTCATTTATTATCAATTGTCGCCGAACAGATGCACACGAACGAAGGTTGTCTAAGCCATCCAAATGCTACACCTATTATTTCTCCTGGGAGGCACTGGGTGGAAGTTATGGTTGCTGGTGATAGATCATGGCGGACCGGCTGCCGTCAAGCAGGTCTCGGTGGTGGACACCAATGACTGTCACACCGAGCATAAAATACGAGGAAGTATACGGTCGTAAGTTAGCTGTTTACCCAGCGGGATAACTTCATGTCATCACGCATATACAACACATTCTCCGAATGCTGCCGATACTTTACACAGATTTATATAGATGGTTTTCCAAGACCGTTCGGTTCTTAGATGCACAGTCTATGATAAACAAGAAATAACTACAATATATACTTAGCGTCATACAATACAGCCGAGTTAACGCATAAATCGAAACTCGAGATGGCTTTTGAAAGTTTGTGTCCATGCGTAAGATTATGATGCAAATCAGCACTAATATTATCTAATCCATTGTAAATTATGTATTCCTATATGAGATTACCACGCAAACTGCCATTTTAAAGATACGTCAGCCCTAGCAAGTGTGAAATATGTTCCCAGTTAATTAAGAGTTTTGCAGAGAGAGATATAACAAAGGGTCGTTATTAATAGTTTTATTTGCATATTCTTACTATTTGTTGATTGATACTGGAATATCTCCGGAAAAAGAAACGACATGACAAAAGCTTCCATTGCCATTGAGATAAACCACTAGATTGTAAGAACAGCCAATGCGGTTATATCTGTGTTTCTGGGAGTTTCATGAAGCGGTTATTGTTTTTTGCAGTGCAGCTATCACATATATCATTCAATGAATAACCGTTATTTAGTTATAAGAATATAACAAATGCATAGAGTGGCAGAGTTATAGATGGACAGTAACCCAGATTGCTAAATGGTCTGCATGCGCACCACCAACAGCGTATGAGTCGGGATTGGAGACAGATGTTACACGATAGGAACGACTCTTAGTGCAGTCTGGATTAGAGACAGGTGTTACACGATAGGAACGACTCTTAATGAAGTCTGGATTAGAGACAGGTGTTACACGATAGGAACGACTCTTAATGGAGTCTGGATTAGAGACAGGTGTTACACGATAGGAACCAATCTTAATGGATTTTGGATTAGAGACAGGTGTTACACGATAGGAACGACTCTTGGTGCAGTCTGGATTAGAGACAGGTGTTACACGATAGGAACGACTCTTAATGCAGTCTGGATTAAAGACAGGTGTTACACGATAGGAACGACTCTTAATGGAGTCTGGATTAGAGACAGGTGTATCGTGATAGGAACCAATCTTAATGGATTTTGGATTAGAGACAGGTTTTGCGCGATAGGAATGACTCTTGATGTATTATTTGGAAAGACATATCACAGTTTTTGCGAGAGTAACTGGTTCAGATTTCCGGCAAATAATGTCAGTTGGCCATCACACATTCTTATTTACCCTATTGAGGTTGAGTTAGTGCATAGAAAGCACATTCGATTCGTCACGGAAATATTACAAATGGAACATATATTTCATCCATCAATTACATTCTAAATACCATCAGCAGCTCAGTGATAACGTCAGTATATATTGTTCCATTTTGCCCGAGTAGACAGGCAGCAGATCGAACTAGGGAAAACATTGAGCGTTCATGTAAAATATAATGATTGGTAAAGGTAGGTATATCTCATCCACATGTAAAGGTGTGTATATATCATTCACCACCTTACCTGTAGATGGGTCCTTATCAGCGAGCAGTTACTGGAGACACATGAACACACTCGACATGATAACATGAAAATGATTGCAGCTTAAATATCTGATTGCAACCGATTTAACGGACGAATGGTTAGCAGTGATAATCCAAGATCGTCTATGGGTGGTAACTGAACAGGCGGATCGTCGGAGGGTGCTAACTGAACAGGTGAATCGTCTTTGGGTGCTAACTGAACAGGCAGATCGTCTGTGGGTGCTAACTGAACAGGCAGATCGTCTGTGGGTGCTAACTGAACAGGCGGATCGTCTGAGGGTGGTAACTGAACAGGCGTATCGTCTGTGGGTGCTAACTGAACAGGCGGAGCGTTTCTGGGTGCTAACTGAACAGGCGGATCGTCGGTGGGCCCTAACTGAACAGGCGGATCGTATGTGGGTGCTAACTGAACAGGCGAATCGTCTTTGGGTGCTAATTGAACAGACGGATCGTTTCTGGGAGCTAACAAAACTGGCAGATCGTATGTGGGTGCTAACTGAACAGGCGGATCGTCTGTGGGCGCTAACTGAGCAGGCGGATCGTCTGTGGGTGCTAAGTGAACAGGCGGATCGTCTTGGGTGCTAACTGAGCAGGCGAATCATCTTTGGGTGCTAACTGAACAGGCGGGTCGTCGGAGGGTGCTAACTGAACAGGCGGATCGTCTGTGGGTGCTAACTGAACAGGCGGATCGTTTCTAGGTGCTAACTGAACAGGCGGATCGTTGGAGGGTGCTAACTGAACAGGCGTATCGTCTCATAATGCTAACTGATAGGATTTACCCTCAGGAAAATGTTATTCGGTAATGAACACAGCGTCATAACAGCGCAGCTGGGCGATCTCTTGTGGTCGTCGTTAACACGTGAACACCACAAGTTTTACTCTTCCCTGTTGAGCACTAACACGTGGTGTCTTGAATCGTAGATGTAGTGACACATTGAGGCACGAGAGCACTAGTGCTTGTCGAGTAGTATCGAGAGATCAGTGTTATAGACATATAACATACATAACTTATATGCAAATATGCATAATATATATATATATATATATATATATATATATATATATATATATATATATATATATATATATATATATATATATATTTATATATATATACATATGTATGTATATATATATACACATATATATATATATATATATATATATATATATGTATATATATATACACATATATATATAATATATATATATATATATATATATATGTGTGTGTGTGTGTGTATGTGTGTGGTTGTATGTGTGTGTGTGTATGTGTGTGAGTGCATGTGTATGTGTGTGTGTGTGGGTGTGTGGGTGTGGGTGTGTGTGTGTGTGTGTGTGTGTGTGTGTGTGTGTGTGTGTGCGTTATGCCGAAGCAGCATACCACGATAGCATTTAGCGCTACTCAATTTCTCTCCTTGCTTTAACGATTGCCTGCTTATCTACTTTGTCCAATCTTCGTCCACCTTTCAAATATGGCTGACGCTATAACCAAGACAAATAAGCCTCTCGCCACTCGCCAAGGTTGTCCTGGTTATAAGTTCACTACATCACCACGAAGTAACCCCCTGAGAATGATGCTGCTGTCGCCACGCTGTCCATCATGTCGCCGCGTCAGCCGCGTCCCATCACGTGACAGGGCCGTCCTAGACGCAGCCGAGTATCGACCAATCAGGCGTAGGAGAAGCAACCCATTGTCTGCGTGGATTCTTTACTTCCGGTTCCGATCTGTTGGGTGGAAGTTCATTTGCCAATATCATATCCATCGATTGACTGGTGTCATAGTCCTAGCTTAAAACTCTTACCAGGGGGGCAATTGATCGGTGGACAACTCAGTCGAATCAATATCACTCTGTCAACGCTTGTGATCAATGTTCCTTTGCGATCCACTGGAGCGGAATCGCATGAAGATCCTCGTATGCCCCAATGGGATAAGTCATTTGATTAAGAGAACCTTATTATACGTGGCTTTTGCGTCCAACTCTTGGCAGGGGAAGTGTGTATTCAACATGTATCGTTACATTTATGTAATGCTGTTATATCTCTGTAATGCTGTTACATCTATGTAATGCTGTTATATCTATGTAATGCTGTTATATCTCTGTAATGCTGTTACGTCTATGTAATGCTGTTATATCTGTGTAATGCCGTTACATCTGTGTAATGCTGTTATATCTATGAAATAAAATTTATTTTTATGAACATCGATTGAATCCCTGTTTCGTAAAAATGCACGAAGGCGCAATGTCACTTACCATTACAATACCATGGTATTGTCCAAACAATCATTCCCCTAAGCGGCCTCTCACCGAGACGTCGTTCATCTGATCATTCACCTAAGCGGCATCTCACCGAGACGTCGTTCAAATAATCATTCCCCTAAGCGGCATCTCACAAAGACGTCGTTCAAATAATCATTCACCTAAGCCCTAAGCGCACTCTCACCGAGACGTCGTTCAAATCATTCCCTAAGCGGCACACCTCACCAAGAATCGTTCAAATAATCATTCTCCTAAGCGGCACCTCACCAAGACGTCGTTCAAATAATCATTCCCCTAAGCGGCACCTCACCAAGACGTCGTTGAAATAATCATTCCCCTAAGCGGCACCTCACCAAGACGTCGTTCAAATAATCATTCCCCTAAGCGGCATCTCACCAAGACGTCGTTCAAATAATCATTCCCTAAGCGGCACCTCACCAAGACGTCGTTCAAATAATCATTCCCTAAGCGGCACCTCACCAAGACGTCGTTCAAATAATCATTCTCCTAAGCGGCACCTCACCAAGACGTCGTTCAAATAATCATTCCCCTAAGCGGCATCTCACCAAGACGTCGTTCAAATAATCATTCCCCTAAGCGGTACCTCACCGAGAAGTCGTTCAAATAATCATTCCCCTAAGCGGCACCTCACCAAGACGTCGTTCAAATAATCATTCACCTAAGCGGCATCTCATCGAGAAGTCGTTCAAATAATCATTCACCTAAGCGGCAGTTGTTCGATGTCCGTATACATCGACGGATTCACTGACCCACCCGCCAAGGTCCACAAAGACCGCCAATGCCCTGGTGAAATGAATTAAGCAACTGGTATCGTGGCCTCGTTGTATGTCAGTGGGAGTCAGTGAGGTTGATGGTCGTGATCAGGTCGGAGTCAGTGAGGTTGATGGTCGTGGTCAGGTCGGAGTCAGTGAGGTTGATGGTCGTGGTCAGGTCGGAGTCAGTGAGGTTGATGGTCGTGGTCAGGTCGGAGTCAGTGAGGTTGATGGTCGTGGTCAGGTCGGAGTCAGTGAGGTTGATGGTCGTGGTCAGGTCGGAGTCAGTGAGGTTGATGGTCGTGGTCAGGTCGGAGTCAGTGAGGTTGATGGTCATGGTCAGGTCAGTGAGGTTGATGGTCATGGTCAGGTCGGAGTCAGTGAGGTTGATGGTCATGGTCAAGTCGGATTATCGGGAAACAAACGGTTTTAATTAAGTTTCTGTTGAGCGCATTAAGAAAAGATTGAAATGATGTTATTTTTTCACGGATATTTGCCCTCGCCATTTAAATCAACTTTCATTGTATTCTATTGGTGTTCTGAATGGCCATATCCATTCACCTCCTCGCCACCTGGTGGTACATTCTGCACACCGTCTGTCATATTCTACGCCATCCCTTTAGATGTAGTGGCCATGTTTTTAAATGAATCCTTGTAGTGTAGCTAAATATTTGAATATGTTACTCACATAACATGTCGATTTCCGTCAAGCATCAAACGTTGTATAAGCTTTAAGGAGGCGTGCTAAGACATCTTTTGTATCTGATATCAAATTACGCTCTCATAGTCCCTTCAGGTCACTTTTCCCTGGAGGCTCAGGATATAGGATATTCTGCTTAATAGAAAGCGAGACAAGACAAACACTCCGCAATCGGCAATATAAGCGATAAATGAAATCACGTTGCCTTGATATCAAATCATGCTCTTTGCGTCCGGAGCAAAGAAATTGCGAGGTCTGATTGGACAATATAAATAAGAGCTCCGATCAGAGCTCGCGATTTCTTTGCCCCGGACGAAGGGCTGATGATCAATAAACTTCCGGGTACAGGAAACTTGCTAATCCGTTAAAATAGTGTTTGAACTCGAATAAAGAACCCTTTCGATGTTCAGGCTCAGGATATAGGATATTCTGCTTAATAGAAAGCGAGACAAGACAAACACTCCGCAATCTGCAATATAAGCGATAAATGAAATCACGTTGCTTTGATATCAAATCATGCTCTCTGCGTCCGGGGCAAAGAAATCGCGAGGTCTGATTGGACAATATAAATAAGAGCTCCGATCAGAGCTCGCGATTTCTTTGCCCCGGACGAAGGGCTGATGATCAATAAACTCCGGGTACAGGAAACTTGCTAATCCGCTAAAATAGTGTTTGAACTCGAATAAAGAACCCTTTCGATGGCAAATGTCGGGGCGGATGGTTTTGTTATGTAGAATGACATGTTCTCAATGGATATGGGGCGCGACAAGCTCTAAAATGGGACTTTGGATGGTTGAGGCGAGATTTTTGGTGAGCTGGTGGAGAAATCATTGTCTCCCTTGGGTTTATGCACAGGAATTTGCATTTGCCTGCCGGCTGCTATATTCTATGTATACATAGAAGATAACAGCCGGCAGGCCAATGCAACTCCCTGTGGTTGGCCGTGGGTTGCGACTCGTGTCGGTGGACAATAGGATCCTGGTGGTTGAGTGGAGCGGTCCTTTTGAGGGCCATATCTGCAACACACTACTCTTGCCCGATCCCACCTAGACGAGAGGCTGGAATGGGCTGGTTCAGTCAATCGGCTGGTGGTGACTTGCCCTAGGATAATCGTTTCCATTTTTATCTTTTCCATCTGCATTAATCAGGTCAATCTTATCTATTAACCTTTTCTTGTCACCATATAACACACGAGTATTGGTGTGCCGTTTAACCCTATAACTTACCATACCTTACCTTCGATCGATTCCCTACAAGGTTCAGTAATGATATAAAAAACCCTCGAATCCAATCAGTGACCCCAGCTGTTTATGGCCTTTGTAAATTTCGTTTGCTAAGTGTTGACGGTACATGAATTTTAACCCAAATATGGCACATGGTAGACTCTACAATACATCCGAGACAGAAAACGGGCGGATTTTGAGCGATAATACCAGAAAATGGTAGTTTTGCGCATGCATAGTAACTGGTTCAGTTCGCTATTAATTTTAAAAATTTAGTTAACGAAGTACGGAGGCTGTTTTCAGTTCGCCTTAATCGATTAATTATCGATTATTTGATGTCCCCAGTTACATGTAAAGATTATAAACGAGTCATTATAGCAACTACACACAAATGGAAGCAAAAAAAAATGCACAAAATAGCCGAAAAAATGCATCTTTAGAGTGTAACTTGTGTTCAACAACGTGCACTATTACACTGCATTGTCATCAGAATTCATCCTTGGATTGTAACATTGCTGCCACAGTCATGCGTCAAACGTCTGGTCTGTGACGTAGAAGCGCCTCGTCACTAGAACCAAGCTAGAGACAGAAGCAATGTGCTGAAAACAAATCACTTACAGAGAAGGGCACCATTGCTAGGCAAGGCACTCGCCCCTGGTGTTTTGATGATCTGATGCCACCTTAGGGGCGAGGGTCCGTATGGCAGAATCTTTAAGGATATAAGCAAATTTGCTCCTTCTCGCAATGCAGACAAGGTACAGTTTAAAAAAAACGTACGTTCATATCCATAAATGTCTTAACATCAATCTTGCCTACAGTGCAACAACAGTCATACTTCTTAATCAACAGAATCAGCGAAATCCAACACAATTTTAAGAATTGTTGTCCAACATAGCTACCGCGCGAATCGAAAACATGAAAATCACAGCGAATTAACTAAATTATGCTGCATTTTGGGAGTCGGCCATGTTGAGTTTTTGAACAAAGTTTCTTGATGTGCCGTATTTTAGTGCTCAAACAGAACAATTAGACAAAACTGTAGTAATAGAAACAGTCCTCGTGTCATTCTGTGATATAATATTACATTTTGACACAAGCTTTTCGGCATGAATGGCATTTGTAAGTTTTTAGCGAGTATTAAATAGCGCGGCGCTGTCAGAGGCGGAGTTTCTTTGCCTTCGCCATTGCTGTCCGCACGCGACCGTCAAGCTACCTGTGGTTGGCAGAGATAAGGACGGGTACGATTCTTCTCTCAGGGGTGCGTTGCTGTTGAATGTAGATCCAATGATACATGCGAGAACAAAACACGTTAATCTTCGCTTTAGGAAACTCATGCGCTTTCAACGTCGCGGAAAGATGCACAATTCGGGCATCAGTACTTCCTATTGAATTTTCTTTTTGCCGTTCATTTTGGAAATTCCACCCATGGAGATGATCAGAGCGAGATAACACAGGAAACAGTGGCAAAATTAAATAGTTGTCGGACAAACCAAGGGTAAACACGATGCATGCCGAACCAACAATATGGTCCCGCCAGAGCAACTCATCTCCTCATAATCACATCTCATAAACCGCTCCATGGCTTGTTCACGTTGTAACCGGTGATCAGGTTGTCGTGGGAAGTCTAAAACATCTTCAAAGACTTGGTTACTCTTGTCCATCACGCATGAGAACGGCTGATGGATGTCACTGCAAGGCCATACGATTGTGTTTGCTGAGCATCAAAAGCAAAACCTCTTGCGATTCTGAGCATGAACGAAGAAAATATCTCGAAATGTATTATCTGTATCGTGTAACAAAAAAAAAACCCCGCTTTCTAACAAAAAAACATGGAAGCGGAAGAGAAGAACAACACCGTTATGACTGTAACGGACAAGACGACCTCGTGGACAAGATGTCACGGAAATATCCACTCGCCATGACAGACATGTTTGACGCAATGCTAACATAACAAACGCGAATCCCAGCCTGCGCAGAAGCCGATGCGCAGGAGATCGGGACATATCGATACGACTCTTGATCTTAAATCACAGATATATCGCCAAGAGTTTGTCGTTGATCAGAACCATATACTATATAAGCGATGCGATATCACCCGCATGTGTTATACATTTCCTGAACAGCTAACAGATATCTAGAAGGGTAACCCTCAAAATGAGCTAAGGACCCAGTCATTTTTGATGATTTACGAAGTAAGATAAACCGAGTAAATTTCGTTAAATCCCAATATCATACTATCGCTGGATGTTTATCGCCGTGACAGGTACTGTATCTGCATGTTATCACGTAATGGTCAATCTCATTATTTAATTTACCAGGGGATATTTAAGTGTCACATAGTGCGCTTAAACCGTGTATTGCACCACACATATATTATACAAAGATATAGAATATGAAAGTACTTATGTGCCATATCACTGGACTATATTTTGTCGGCCCCTGATTGCTTTCCTTGCATGTCGTCTGCTGTCCCTTCGCTTCAGACAAGCAACCGGAGACACATGTCGACTAGCTGAATCTCTTGTCCCTGACAAGTGGACAACCGTTGTGTCCACCCATGACCAACCCATGTTTATACTTGCCAGTTTAAAAAAACACTTGGCCCATTCGTGTACCATTTCCATAACTGGCTTTCAAAAGAACCATGCAAATACCAAGAGGAATGATTAAATCATATCATAACGTTTCTTGGCGTACATGTAATCATAACGTCATATTATACAATGGATTTACATATCGTTCAGTGTGAGTGGGCGATAATAGACGAATAACATTGTTCGGTGCACAACGCTGTGGTCAGGTCCCGGGGTCAGGTCATTGAGAACCATTTAGGACCTGTTAATAGAGTCGGACAAGTTCGTATCTATAATATATATGTTCTAATGTGTTTATTTGCATATCCTGGCAACTATGCACTGACTCTAACTATAACTGGAAAAATCGGCTTGTCTTTCCGATCGGGTTTGTGGTTACTTGCGCTTGGCATTAGTCCTCTTGAACCGAGCTTGCGCTCCATAATTCATAAGGAGTAAGGTAGTACTCGATCGACTGTTGGCCTGTTGGGCTACTTGGCATCGATGTTTTGGTCAAGTATTCTGGTACGTTGCTTTTTTGTACCAGGTTTGGGACAGCGTGCGGTTGTTTCGTACACGGGCGTTTGGTACACAGGTCGTTTCGTACACAGATAGTTGATTCGTACACGCCACTGGGAGTCGTTTCGTACACTGAATATGAGGTGTCTGAGATATGCTTGTTACTGTTTGCCCCAGGAGAAATATTGTGTGGAACATTGTGATATGTACATGTTCCAATTCATTGTGATTACTTCATTACTACAGATAATCCAGTCTTATGGGAGCCAATACATCTTCTCAATCAGCGTATCTCCTCATAGATCGCCAGGCTGCTACCTCAAGGGAAGCATCATCACCATCCAAACAAGATTCTGTCCAAGACTCACGTTTCTGTCCCCATGCAAAATCTGCCACTGAGAAGCCAGCCAATCCCAACCTGACTCGTCAAGCCATCATATCCACTGGCACATACAGTCAGTCAGCTCAAAGTGATGGCCATGAGCATCAAGGTGCCAGCGAATGCCCTGTGCAACATGGTGAAAATAATGTGCAGCAAGCGAGTGACTGCCCAGCAGCTATTGGTGAAGCCAGCAATGTAGCCAAGGACATTGACCCCCTTAATATGGTGAGTTCCCAAAGGGGATTTGAAAGGCACCCTGGTCATGGTTATTTCAAACACCCCTCAAAGGTGTAATTTCTGAAGTATGATTATGTGAAATTAGCCATGAACAAAAGCAGGATTTACTTCACATCAACCCTCTGAGAACTTTTTAATGCATCAGATTACCTTGAAAGTTGTGGAGAACATTATTCAGGCAATATGCAGAAAATTTGTTTTTTAAGGGTGCAAGGCAGATAGAGTCGGTACATATATTGTTTTATCATTGGATAACTAATCTTTCCACCATCAGTTATACACCATAATGCATTTTCCTATGAATATTACTTAGCTGCTCTGTTGTTTTTCCATCAATGCTCAAACCAGATGCCCCCTCCAAACCAACGTCCTGCCCTCGACCAGCCATTTTTGCTACCGACAGAAAGAGAAAAGTCAACTATCCCACGGGCTGACAGAGAGGGAGAAACATGGACTTACCCATCGGCTCAAATGTTTTGGAATGCTATGCTCCGTAAAGGTGAAATTCAGTGTATAATTGGTGATATCTTTTCCATGAATACCTCCATATCTTGGCATGGCATCTAATTAGAGTATGTTATGATGAGATAGGATGGCGTTGGAAGGAATCAGCCATCTCGCCATCTGACATGGACCACATATCATCAACATACACAATGCCAACAATGAGCAGGCTTGGAGAGAAGTGCTCATGTGGGAAGCCATGCACGCCAAGTCAGACCACCCAGTCATATTTTCTTGCAAAACAGCACATTGACATTTGTCACTTTTCAAATATTAATGTATACAATGTATATGTCCTGAAACTTTAATCTTTTGGTGGGGGGGTTAGAATTTATTCTGCCAACTTGAAAATACCAACAAAAAATATGTTCCAGGGAATGTGGATTTCCAAAACTGAAAAGCTTTGGGGGGAAAGCAAAGGAGTATTCACCGAGGGCACGTATTCGAAACTGGTTAGGGTGAGCCCATTTTCATTCAATGAATTTGATATATTGTTTTGCAGTATATTTAGGGAATATTGTAATTGTGTCCACTGTTGTGTGCTTTAGACTGCAGTGTAATTTTGTTTACAATGATTGATGTTGAACCACAATGACTAAATTTAATGATCAGCCTTAAAAATTAATCACAGTTTTTACTTAACAATATTAGGGTTGTGCCTATTATTTGTACTGCTTTCAGATATGAACTACCCTTTGACAGACATGACTGGATAATTGACCGTTGTGGAAAAGAAGTGCGGTACATTATCGACTATTATGATGGTGGCCAAGTCGATCCAGAAAGCCATCAATTTACACTCCTGGATGTCCGTCCAGCAGTTGATTCCCCCACAGCATTGTGGGACAGAATGAAGGTGGCATGGTGGAGATGGTCCCACAAAGGGGACAGCTAAACGAGGCATTCTTTCAGCCATTTAACCACACTTCTATTTGTGTTCTCGTGTCCTATCTCTTGACGTTCACTATTTATTCAATATAAACGAACACCAGTGCTACTCTTATGACAGCACTGGTGAATATTGTCACTCTATCACACTGTGTTGTTCTTATTAACTTGGCGATATCGGATCGCCAAGTTATGGCGATCACCCCGGTTTGTATGTTTGTATGTATGTTTGTATGTTTGTAAACAATTTTTGTTTCGCGATACAGGTCCCAATTTTTGAAATTTTTTTTTCGTCGATCGCTAGGCGTCAATCATGCGCAGAACCGAGAGGTTTTGTTTTGACCTTGACCCAAAACTAAGGTCAAGGTAATCGAATAAGTGAAAAACTAGTATCTCGAATAACTCCGTTAATAATGGTCGGATCGTTAAAACGTTTACACCATCGTGTAGCTCATTCTAATTGCAAACTTTTTCTAATGACATATGTGGCCATCCAACCAACGGTTTTCCCAAGTGCCTAAGGTCGAAAAAAAGTGGTATCGGTCCAAATGGCAACAAAAGTTTCATGAATATGTTGAGCGCCTATCAGATTTCATTTTTTGTGATCCGCGATACAGGTCGCAAATTCTGCAAATATTTCAATTTTTTTTCATCAATAGTTAGGCGGCAATATTGCGCAGAACCGAGTAATTTTGTTTCGACCTTGACATATAATTAAGGTCAAGGTCATCGAAAAAGTGAAAAACTAGTATCTCGAATAACTCCGTTAATAATGGTCGGATTGCTACCATTGTGTAGCTCATTCTAATTGCAAACTTTTTCTAATGACATATGTGGCCATCCAACCAACGGTTTTTCCAAGCGCCTAAGGTCGAAAAAAAGTGGGATCGGAAAACAGCTAAAATTTTCGATTTTGTTGATTGTTATCAATTTTTTGATGGTCTGATCTCTGAAAAGGCCCGATTCAGAAATTTAACTTCGCCAAGTTCCCCCATGGTTTCATGGGCATCTTGTTGGTTCAGTCTTTAGGTAATGACTTACAATATACTTCCCTTACATTCACAGCATATGCTGGATTTGCCTCGACTTTTGCATGTTTGACATAGAAGTTCTGGTGCAGCAAACATATCATACAGATGCTGTCAGTAACAATGCCAGCCTCCGTGATGAGTTATCCATTGTGTACAAGTAAATCCGATGGCCCATTAATCCCCTCCCCTGGGGCTAGTCTGTCCTTACAACGATTCCCATTGCTTGATGAGGACATATCTTATGCGATGGGTGTCTTTATGATTACTGCCTTCCTCGCTTGTGACTTAAGATGTAAGCTAGCTTCATTACCCAAGAGTCTCTTCCTGTAGTGTAGTGGTTAGTTTGATTGCCTTTCGACCCACGGTGTGTGGGTTCTTTCCAAGGGTTTGACAAGCTGCCTGGTTACTTGTAACGTGGATATCACATTATATGATGGTCTGATCTCTGAAAAGGCCCATAAACAACTGTTTGGTGGTTCAATGGTGGTTCAGGAGCTTTGTCCCAGCTCTGTGGGTTATGCAGCCTGGTCCGAGCAATAGCTTTGGCTAAGGGAGCTCACATTTCTGGTAAGAAAAAAGCCAAGCTTTTTCTCAAGCTCTGATTAGAGGAGGGTGGCATGCAATAAGGACCTGTGTCGGGTGAGAGTCAGATTAAAACATCACCACCACCTAAGAGAACTATTCAGAAAGGTTGCTTCAACGAATGCAGTCCTTGGGTTAGTCGTTTATCCATGACGTTGTCTACATTCTGGTGCTGAATCATATGCATTGATATAAATTATAAGTTCAGGAATACTAAAGATTAGTTATATGGATCAAATCAAAATTAAATTTCAGTGAATTGCGTTTCTTTCATTGCTTGATTACATCAGTGCCAATTAATTATAGATTTTATAACTCCACCAGAGATGAACCGATCTTGCCAGCCTTTCTGCTTCAAATGAGGCACCAAATGAAAACAGCATTAGCCTTCTAGTGACTCAAACCCAACCCATGCGTAATTTCCATCACGGTAGCTTAATACGCATGGCCATCGCGATAAGAATGCTATTGCATGCTCATGCTGATGATATTGGGAAACACACTCGGATGCTATTACATTCCGAGCACAAGCCAGTGAATGCCTCAATGACGAAACGATTGAGGTTTCTATCCACACGCAATCAAGGCTTTTTGACTGTTTCATTAGATACTCCAATCCAAAATAATGTTAAATCTCACTCTCGCACCTTTACTTGGGGAAATATTGCATCTCCATTGGCAAGTCGATGTTTACAAGGTAATGGTGGAAGTGGACAAGACTGAGTTATTTTAGATGCGTCCCGTTATCCGAAACGATTCACTCGCGGTTGAAGACACCCAACCCCCCCAACTAGGTTTCAGTATTATATGGATGTATGAACGCATTTCAAAATCCGGAAAATTCAGGAATCCGGATCTCACTAAGCCCCAAGCATTCTGGATAAGGGATTCTCAACCTGCTACATTACATCCGTTTTATTGGTATTTACAATACTGGACAGATTCTGGCTCAACACTACTGCCCTGTGGTGATCTTGCCTTATGCTATTTACTGTTTATTAGAATTTGAATGAAATGCTAAAACACTAGTGATTAGATTTTCCATGGCAGCCACAATAGTCCTGGTTGACAAGAGTAAGTGGCCAACACCATTAAAACACCATATATTTGCAATGTTGGATTTCTGAGAATGTTTAAATTAAACCACACTATAATAATGCTGTTTTATCAGAATTTATAAAGTTTTATATTCTGATGTTTTAGCTTATACACGATCACGATGCAAGTAAATATTATAATTCAACACCTAAGTGCATTTGATGATTATCTGCCCCAAATACCAAAAGAAAAGAGCCTCACTATTTGATGACATTGCCAAAAGCAATGGAAATTTACACATCTGTCATCAATGCAACGACAAATATATACATGGGTAATGAGCAATGAAAACAAACATTTAAGTAAAATTACTTGAAATAAGGAAACTGGCATTAAATGACAAACAACCCTCAGTTGCAGGTGCCTCGATTAGTGGTAGGGCTGTCAGTGATTTTTTTCAAATTCATTGTATCTCGTTGAAATTATACATGAAGATAGGTATACTCATGAGGATTCTAAAAAGTTATGTTCCATTTTTTTAAGTCAATTAGAAAAAAAAGTTATTGAGGTTTCAATTTCCATGGTATTGCTCGGTTTTGTGCCAGAATTCTATGGTAAGGGATAACAGACACTTTTCATGTCTTATATTTTGAATATCATAGTGAAATTATACCACAAGAAATGTATAATCTAGAGGATTCTAATAAGCTATGTTTCATTTTTTTAAATCAATTAGTAAAAAAGTTATAATTTTTTTATTATTGAGGTTTTAAATTCCACTGAATTGCTCGGTTTTGTGCCAGAATTCTATGGTAATGGATAACAGCCACTTTCTGTCTTATATTTAGAATATCATAGTGAAATTATACCAAAAGAAATGTTCAATGTAGAGGATTCTTATAAGCTATGTTTCATTTTTTTTTAAATCAATTAATAAAACAGTTGAGGTTTCAAATTCCATGGAATTGCTCGGCTTTGTGCCAGAATTATATGGTAAGGGATAACATCCACTTTCTATGTCTTATATTTAGAATATCATAGTGAAATTGTACCAAATCAATTATTAAAACAGTTATTGAGGATTAAAATTTCATGGAAGTGTCAGTTTTTGAGCCAAAATTGACAGGATGACAGCCACTTTTCACTTTTCAGACACCTGTCTGAAATTGCCAAACAAGGCTTAAACTATTGCAACCAGACACCTGTCTGACATTGCAAGACAATACTAATTTATTGCAGCCAGACACCTGTCTGAAATTGCCAAACAAGGCTTAATCTATTGCAACCAGACACCTGTCAGAGAGAGATTCAAATGCGAATGGTTTAACCGCAATGGTTATGAATATTTGTGAGACATTACGCAGCTTATATAAAGCTGGGGCGAACTCGTGATAAACTCGGCATGTACTCCGTGAACGAATCTGACACAAAACGTGGTTAACAGAATCTCTTTGATGTGTTAATTCTGGGTGGTGCCCTTGGCGACGAGCAGCTCGCGCAACCGTCGCAGTAACTGTCGGTAGCTCAACATTTTGCCTTTGAAGTTACTGGCCTGTAACGGATAATTTTTTGAATATACAACCCTAAATAAATAAATCAGGTACCATATTAAGTTCAAGAATCGAATGACATAATACTGATAAGGCAAGCTATGCGCTCTCCCGGCACGGGCATGACAAAATCGAACATTTTAAAGTCTAAAATACGACCGAACGGTCCATTTAATAAGAAAATAAACTTGACCAAAGTGTTCCACGATACTTGAATTATCCCCGTATATAGATGGATAATCGGGGACAGATTGATAAATGAACGAAAATCGACTTAGTTTGACCCCAAGCGATCAGTCGCGTAAGCGATCTTGAGTCGGCCGTGTGAAGTCATGCTATACGCTCTCCCGGCACGGGCATGACAAAATCGAACATTTTGAAGTCTAAAATACGACCGAACGGTCCATTTAATGAGAAAATAAACTTGACCAAAGTGTTCCACGATACTTGAATTATCCCCGTATATAGATGGATAATCGGGGACAGATAGATAACTGAACGAAAATCGACTTTGTTTGACGACGCACGATCAGCGGTGGTTGCGAGCGTGCGCAGCCGTGTTGAGTCAAGGCAAGGTTGACCCTAATACGGGCTCACGGGGCGAGCATGTGATAATTGGACAACGTTTTGAAGTGCAAAATACGACAAAACGGCTCCATTTAATAAGATAAATACTTCACCAATTTGTAACATCATACTTAAATTTGTCAAAGTGTGTACCTATGTCGCGGGCCTCTGATAAAATTTGGGAAAAAATACATTTGTTTACACCGTAACATTTCGTACGTAAATAATATTATTTTCCCTTTGGCCATTTTTTTTAGATTTTATATGATCATGAACATTAGAATGTCATCTTGTCATTTACTAAACAATAAAAACGATACGAGTAACGAATACGAACCGATTTAGAGAATTCGAAACGGACTGAATCTCGAAAAGTCAAAAATGTTCGCCAAGAATTTTAACGTATTGCTCCACAAACACACAATTTTTATGGCTCAAACGGAGTAAAATGCGAAAAGTAAGGCAATATTATTGAAATTCATTACGTTAGCTCTCGTTTGATGTATCATTCGTCCATGTATCTTAAATATAATTGCCAGTTAGGGCAAGTTGAAAAAGATTGGAAATAACATTGAGGCACAAGCGCGGCGAGGTTCGGCTGACACCCCTAATAGTGGTACTGTAAAGACACATAACCCTGTTACTATGTAGTGTTCATATGTACTGTTTGCATTAAGATATTTTCAGTTTTGTGGTAGAATTAGTTTCAATCATATCGTTCTTCTTTTGTATTGTTTGTTGCACTATAAAACTCAATCAAAATCACGTAAATAACTTGATTGTATCTGCTCATTATCTGATTATCATTGTCACTGCGCTTATTTGGTCCGCTGTGCCATCATACAGTCACGACAACATCATAACGTTAAATAGCCAAACCGGTTCATCGCGGCTATTATTATGTAATCAATTTGTCACACTCACCATTTTGTTTTTATCGCTTTATGCCATAACTATCCTATTCTATTATTCTTATCACTTGTTCAGTTATTGAATTTGGAAATAAGCCATATTTTAACAGATGAAGCACACAGACCACACAACATCACGAATCCGTCTTCTCGCGGCAACGAGAAAAAAAGAGGCTCATGGGTGCGGCCATTTTGAAATCTACACTTCATGCTTCAGGTGCAGCCTATGTTTCCGGGACCAAAGTTACCTATTGAGAATTTGTGGAAATCAACCTATGGATTGGTATGTCTTTGAAAGAAAATGATAGAACGAATTAGTAACTTATAATTTTAAAGTATTATTGCCTGTTTAAAGAACTGTCAGTGAAGTCCGAATGGAAAATGTGACTTGTTTACGCTTCTCTGTTTACGGATGTAAATCACATCCCGGTTGCTACAGGTGTGGCGACGGTGACGGGAGCGAGTCACAGGTGAAAATCAGTGCGGGACGCGCTCATTTAAGCATTCATGTGTCGTTATGTGTCCGATTTTTACTGTAACTCTCATAAGTTGCATACATTTTGGGATGCATTAAGAAAAATATTAAAAAATATTCCCAGATTCCACCAGTAGTCAGTACCACTCAACATCAATTTGTTTTAAAACGGGTCTAGGATCTGACCTGCTTGCTCTGTGGTATGTTGGTAGGTTTGATCGGAAGGTTTATATAATTAATACTTTCATTAATTCTTTGGTATTCAGCTCACCCCAACTTTTTTTCTGAAGTTTTATGCCTCACATACCCAAGTTTGCCTGCCATTCCACTACACACCAAAGCCGGCACACCTGCAGAGTGATGCGCCTAGTTGACGGTGGATGCACTCTTTGTGAATTCAGCTGAAATGGTGATCTTCCATGATCAATATTCTATCACGAATGGGTTGAGTGGCGTTGGTCACTCTCTGTGCTGTTTATGATGGCCAGTTATTTTATAGTTTGCTTTAAATTGTCAGCTCTATGTTCAATGATTGCCAGGCATGCTGCTTGGCTCTTGTCTACCAAAAATCATACTTGGAATATATGCCACTGGAGTTTGTACTCATTTATTGCTCATACTGGAGTCCATTATCGGTGTACTATCTCATGAGAGACCTTGAGAACCTTGTGACATAGCAGTCGGGTGGGTCCTTACCTAAGATGCAGATAAACGTTGAAATGAACTCGTTTTCCTGATACGAAGCTACAGTAATTATGGTTATTTAGTAATGTAAAAACACAATTTCTGTATAGCAGGTGCTGGCTCTCTGGTGTGATGAATTACATTAAACTCTGCAGTACTACACCATTGCTTCTTTCCTGTATTTGTGCCATGCCATGCGTGAAGATATGTCTGACGTGTAAGAGGGATAAAGAGTTTTATTCAGGTTTTTTTTTTCTTAGTCAATGAACTTGTTTACGTGTGAATGTGCTTGAATGTTGATGTGTTAATGTACATACCTGGGTTGGCGCCTCCCTTCCCTACCAACACACTGATTAAGTAGAATAAGGATGTTAACTGGGAGCAGGTTAGGTGAGTGTTTCCAACCTTGATGTAGTTTGTGGAGAGGTGGATATGTCAACCTGCAGGCCAAGAGAATCTGTTACTCAAGAAACTGCAGATGATTAGAATGCTATCTTATCAATATCTGATGTGACTGATGTGATTTTTATTAATGAGAATGTTGATGGATTACCTATTATGTGTTGATGGAATTATATTTATAATAACACAAATAAATTCTTGAACAATGATAAATTTACTTTTGTTTCCAGGTAATGTATGCATTATTCCCTTGTAGTCAGTATGGCTGTAGCTCAAGGCTAGCTCAGACAGGCTAAAAGAGCATCATTGACTTGCCGATGATAATTTTCTAAGGGGCTGGAGTATACATTTAGTAATTATTTCATTTCCTTTATTAATGTTTGTGAACTGAAGACGCCTTATTTTCTCTGCCCAACTCACTGTATTTAATCACTTCTTCCCCTCTGTGCACTCCTAGCTCTAATGCCTCTGTATGTTCAGCATGAGCTTAGCATGCCACTATGGGAATGTGCAATGTCACATCTATGCCTACATCTCCCTCCACACTATACTCCATGTCAAATTCGTTCCTCATCCCGCTTTCTTTGTATGTAAAGCTCTCTAATCAAACACTCCCTGTTTCTTTTGCAGTGGTCTTCTCTCTGCTTCTCTCGTCCAGGTATGTTCAACCTTCATTCTCACCTCATTCTGTCTCTCTATTATAAGTTGTACTGCTTCTATGCTTTGTACAATCAGACATATATCAGGCCTCCCCCGAGCATGTTCTCTGGCACTAATAGAGCAATGCTTTGGGTTGGTCTGGACAACAACTTGCCCTGCTGTACCTGCATTCTCCCTCTCCTGACTTACTAACCTTGTTGTGTTGGTCGATGAGTGGGGCACCTGTCATGTGGTGATTGAGAGATAGCTCAGGTGTGGACAACTTAGCAGTCTTCCCACCTCCTGTGATTGATAGTAGTACCACGAGGTGGAGACAGCAATCGTTGGAGACACTGTACCCAATAACCTTGCCGCCTCCCATTGGCGCTGTGAATAACGTAGGGGTTAGGATTGCCCTGGTTAACCTTTTGAAAAGGGTCTACATTATGACAAGCCCATAACATCTTCTTTTAGTGAAATATTTTGGGGCTAGAATTATAAATGAACCCCAAAGTGAATTAGGATACATTAGGGTACGTTAACCCGAACATGAGAGGCGGTTGTAATTTGAATTATGTTGGTGACTTGGTGGTTGTCAACTGACTTGGGAGCAGTGGAACTTAAGATGGGGCTTGGTAGGTTTTCTTGTGTATTCCAACACTGCAGCCATACCAGTCTCAGTTGGATGCTGACATGAGAACTGTTTGCCTATTGCAGTTACAGAGGTGATTGTGTGTGGGGTGGAGGCACTCGTTTTCACAGCTACACGCTCCTTCTCCATCAAGCACAGCCAGCGCTGGTCCTTATATCACTGACTCATGTTCCCAGTCACAGCTGTCATGAAGGTGAGTGTCATCCCAGGGTTCCCAGCAACTGGCAGGTTGTATACATGTAGCTAGGATGCTATACCAGGTAGGTAGCAACATGTAACTAGGATACAAATCCAGACAGGAGTTGTTGCAGTAGTATGTGAGTTGCTGTTTATTTTCTAGCTGTTACATATTATGAGGTTTGCTTTCGGGAAAACAGCTATTTAGTGTATTTGTATATTTGTAGGTTCGATCCTGGTTAACACTATGACCTGCTAGATTTTAATAACATTATAGTCAATTGTTTTTGGAATTATTTCTTTTGTTGCCTGTAGAATTATTGATGCATTTGATGGTGAGTATCCACGCTATGTGAGGTAGTGTGTGTGTGGGGAGGAAATGAGTGTCTTGTAACAGTTGATGCGGCTCAATCACCATATAAGCAGCACATTGTGTACCTGCTGCTTCTTTCATGTTCCCCTTGGGGCACTCTTATCACGTCTGATAAACAGATGACTCCTGATAAGGATTCTCAAGCCTTAGTTTTATAGTGTGATGTTATCGCTGGAGTGCTCACAAACGATCAAGTGGTCAGAAAAAAGGATGGTGCACTTGGTGTTGGGCTGCCGACGGGGTCATGTTTGATGTCTCGCTCTGTCGTGTTGGCTGATACCTAAACATTGGTTAAGGGACGCTGCTGGTCCGGCAGCAGGTCGTGCGTAAGTTGGGGGGGGGGGGGGGGGGGGGGGGGGGGGGGGATGTGTCATGCCGAGTTGTGGGTTTTGGTGTGGGCGCGAGCACCAGACCCTGGTTGAGAGTTATGGGCGGCCAGGCTGGCGGGTTACTGAACGGGGCGAGCTGGGGCCCAGGGCGCGTGTAGTAGGGTTTAAGTCGCCTACGCGCTCAACGCTTCTCACCTGCTCGACCCCAGCCAACTCCCTCCATATACCTGGATGCTTTAACACGCCGTCGCATAGCGTGTGGGTGACTCGAAATCTGTTGACCCTGTTGATCCAGGCCGTAATCTCGTCAGCGACATTCTGCGATCTGTCAAAATCGAAAGCGTGGCGATAATGTGCGTGGATTGGATATAGGATTGTAGGTGTTGAGACCGGCTTGGTTGTAGCGCATGACGAGCATCTCACGCTCCTAGCGGTGGTAGCGGCGGCTGTTGGCCGACACCCACCCCGTGTCAGCTTGCTATTGACAAGAGACTACACCAACCGTCATCCGCTTCCTTCTCTTCACTCTGCCTGTACAACTCATTCCCTGTCTCAATCCAGCTTACCACTAAGCTTACAGGACTGACGCCGTCAATCTCTCCCAGCTTACAAACTTGACTTTGTAAGCCTTAGTCAGCTGATAACCCTGTGCCTCTAATAGAAGAGACCCGGCCAACATTAGCGACACAGTACATACTGTATGGCTATGTCCCCACCAACGCAGGGCACTGACCCGCAACCGCACTCGGATGACGTCATGGTGAGTGAACTTTATTCGATTCATTAAATTTAGAATCGAGTAGCGATTCGCTGAAATATTTCCGCCATCCTGTTTGTAAAGGATCCGAAAGGTCGCGAGTTCGAGTCTACCTTGCGTCTTTGCTCAGTGGACCATGTTAGTGTTACCTGTTTGGCATATTTTCAGTCTTACACTTTACAAACTCTGTCAAATGAGACATAGGAGCGGGGATGAGCTATGAACCTGGGTGACTCAGGTGGCGCGTCACTAGATGAGTTCGTTCCCCATATCTGGGCTGATGAAGCTGGGAACACCTCTTCTGGTCTGTTCCCATCAACCTCTCTTCCAAATTAAGTGTCAATTATTGGGGTCGTGTGACATATTCGGACGGGCTTACTCACCTGATGAACCTGCATTCATTCTCCATTGGGCACCTTCCCAGTTGACTCTAAGGAGGCATTGTGGGAAACTCGTCTGTTTTTTGTTTTTCTAATGATTGCTGTGTTTCGATTATCGTTGGTGAAGCTCCTTGTGTGCCGGCATGTGTTGAACTTTGCATGGAGCGGTCAGAAGGTGTCGTTGTAGTCAGTAGCAGGTTAGATGGTGCTCAGTGGGCGGCAGCTGGAAGCGGACAGCACCACAGCAAACCCGGGCTTCGTTCGATTTCTCGTTACGACTCCATCTGCCGCGCACCCATCATAGTTATAATGAATCGCTTGGCTGTATTGCTTGTTAGTCACGTCAGGTTGTACTCATCGATGCTCCCTTGTCATTGCTGGTGTAGCTTGCTTCATTGCTTGCTACCGCGTACAGGGTCGTGCAAGACTATTACGCGTGTCTGCTTAAAAAGATCATTACCATCAATTTACTTAGCATGCGTTTCGCAAAACGTGCAAGATTTGAGTGGAAAATTGCGAGTTGTTGAGGAGGGTCTGTATGTCTGCCCCATCAGTGTGTCCGAGCTGTATGGAGACAGCCGCGCGCCATCCCGAGTTCGCTCGATGTCCAGCGGCATTTGCTGATTAATGGCGGTTGTTAGGGTAGCGTTAGTCACGGGATACTCGGTGGAAAATCTGGTGTAATGTCTCGGTACTTACAGACCTCTTCCGCTTGTCAATCACGCACGTAGCCCCACGTGGACGTTGCCTTCATTTCGCCGGCCTGGATAGAAGTAAGTTTACAGAATATACCTAACAGGTCGATGCTGGCGGCTCCAGTCGGGCCTCGGACCTGGCCCTCTGTCAATGCGCTGCTTTCTTCTACTCAGACATACCGTGTAGCTCTGGCGCTATAATCACGATGCGCATTTCCTTTTTCACGATACAGATATCATCACGCATGACGCTCGGAAACACGAGTTCCGAGCATCTGTACTGTGTCATGACCCGTTTTATAGGGCTACGAAGTGATGTCGTCATAATCCCATCCAACCCCTCGGTGCATTGCATCAAAAATCATCGAAATACTGTTCTTAAAAAAATTGTCGATCGATTCCCTACTAGGTTTAGTAATGATATAAAAAACCTCGAATCCAATCGGTGACCCCAGCTATGTTTATGGCCTTTGTAAAGTTCGTTTGCTTATTTTTTAACCCAAATATGGCACACGGTAGACTCATCTTAGGCTGAAAACAGGTGGAGTTTTTGAGCGATAATACCAGGAAAATGGTAGTTTTGCGCATGCGTACTTAGTGGTTTAGATCGCTATTCTTTTGAATATTGTTGTAAACAAAGTTCAGAGGCTGTTTTAAGTGCGCCTTAATCCATTAATTAGCAATGATTTGGTGTTCCCAGTTACATGTTAGGATTATAAACAGCCATTGTAGCAACTGCACAAAAATGGAAGCAAAATAAAAAAATGCACAAAGTTGCCGAAAAATGCATCTTTATAATTTTTCCTAGATGGTGAATCATCTTTATGTTATTTACCGATGTTTCTCTAAATAACCAAGTAAGTTTGATATTTCTCCGATTCGTAGTCACTGAGATATTGCCTCCCAGACATGACTAGTATGCTACAGCGAAAAGGTGTTAAGGAGCCAGTTTGGACCGTTATCAGCGATGTGACGTCACACTTTGTTGCCCTATAAAACACTCACTTTCAAGCCGGATGCCGTGAATTTACATTTCGCCTGTCGAACGACAAGTCGCTATTTCTGGTGCTATCGTGGTGTGTTCCGTTCACTTGGATCAAGAAAGTGTTCGTGCCATCGGTTTCATCGCGACTTTTCGGCCAGAATAATTTACGTGACTATCCGGGTATATAGGGAATAAGGAGGGTGATCTGTGATTGCTTCGGTTATTTCAATGAATGACGCTTTAAAAATAAAGACTCGTCAATTTTAAAATAGACCGAACAAGATGTAATGATATGTCATTTTGGCTTAAGGTGGCGTTTAAGATACTCATTTCACGTTGGCGTTTGTCCGCATAAAGCGGCTTTTAAAGAAGCGCAATGGGAAAGTAATCAATGTTCGCGATAGGTTCGAATGTTGATTGATTAAGACTACGTGTCATGTATTGGCAGTCTGTGAGGGTTACTCGAGCGAAGGACAACACTGTCGGCCCGGGTTGTGTAAGGTGTCTCCAACAAGACCATTGTCTGAAACCAGGCCGCTTTTATTTGCAGAAGTGATTTGATTAAACACCACGTGGTCATTCGAAGCAATGTTTTGATAGGTGTGGTTCAGACTTGTTACGACAGCCTTGGATAACCCTCCACCTTAACCCCCCCCCCCCAACCCCCGCCCCCGGCCCTACCGTTCCCGCTCTCATGCTCCACCTATTCCGATGACTTGCATATTCAAAATGTTCGTCTAACTACGTTGAGAAACCTTTTGAATCAACAAATTCCAGCAGCTGTTGCCGTGAATGAAATCGCAATTGTCTCGAGTCTTAAAGCGCCCCACCTCCGATGATGTCCATATATTAGTAGTTATGCGCGATGTGCATTTTAAAACTCGAACGCCTGTGATTGTGGGTCATGGAAACTGGTGGGGTCATTGGGTGCGTGCAAGCAGAGTGACGTCATTATATGTGGTTAGGGTTGTAAGGTGAGGCTATGAAATCTGCTTGAATTCTCCGAACGGTATGACGTCATTAGCAAGCGTCTTCCTCATCAGTTACTTCAGCGCAGTTTGTTGAGTATGGTTTACGGTATTTGCAATGTGTTCTTATCATGTAGGCAACACAAGGAATGGGTGTGTACCCATAATGTGCTGTATGGGAGTATATTAGTCTTATCATGTAGGCAACGCAAGGAATGGGTGTGTGTCCATAATGTGCTGGATAGAAGTATGTTCCGTGGAGCTATACTTTAGCGTCTATCAGTCGATACCGACCGAGCAGTCCCGTGCGAAGTGCCGCGGGTATTGCAAGTCGTGGGGGGGTGGGGGTTGTCTTAATGTGAGTGCACCACGTTGGCCAATTGATATGACAACGTGTGTCAAATTGGCCTGGAGCGACTTGCGCCCATTACGGACTTCGACGGGACCAAGTCGTGCTGCTGTCGTGTCTGGCACTGATCTGTGTTTTGTTCAGTGTGTCCGTGCTTGTGTGTACACTAGATGAATGTATGGTCGAGTGTCGACTGTGTGGCAGAGTAATTTTGTTTACTTGCTCGATGCGCTTTAAATGGCAGCGACTGGTTGTAAGTGTGACAAGCATACCGGCGATATTTAAGTACGAACTTCCGGTGCCTGACCCAATGCACTACCATAATTGGGCATCTAACGTTGACTAGCTACAATTGAAATGGAATTTCACCTCCTATTAAAGGCCATTTAAAGAAAACATTGTCCGCAGAATTCTGCCTTACTTATTGCTGCTTGAGCTATGTATTCAGCGTTGATCGGTTGCTTGATGTCACATATCAGTGTGAGTGGGGCGATTCGTGTTGACATTGGTGTATTGAGCGAGTGATAGTGGTACTGGCGAAGTTGTCAGGGTTGTCCACATTGCGATATCCACTTAGTCACCCCCACCCCTCCTACCCCATCCACTGCACCAAACTCCAAGTGAACTCTTTTAATGGTCATTGTCGTTCGCATTGGCAAGCATACCTTATCTGACTGTGACTGTAAAGAGACCATCTCTTATCTTCTACTCGTAGAAGTGTTGACGTCACACGACTCATTCGGTCTCGTCCGTATGTATGGGATGACTGTTAGACGGGGTGAGGTGGGGTGGGGGTTGAGCGGTGAGGCGGGTGTTGGGGAGGGAATTCGGGTACAGTACCCGTGTCCACCTCAGATAAACACCTGAAACCGAGCGTACAGTCAGCGCATTAGCCAGCTAATATACCCACACGATCCGTTACGATTCCAAGCCAGCTAATATACCCACACGATCCGTTACGATTCCAAGCGAGTTCATTTGAAATGGAGTGTGTGAAAGGCATCTCTATAGGTTTGTTTGTCGGGACAATATTTGGCGAAGGTCGTAGTTCTGGGCTCGGACAAGTCTCTGCATGTGCGTGGGATCAGAGGAAAAGAGGCCAGCCCTGGTGTGGGGTTGGTGTGGCGTACTAGCGGCGTTATTTGCCTTACTTCTCAATAGGCCGGGCCGTATGTACACACAGTCAACTGGTTGGGCCAATCACCGTCCCCGCGCCGAGGCGGGCGAGCGGGCGAACGGCCTGTGTGGCTGTGGAGAGGAGAAGGGAGTCGAGGAGGAGGAGGAGGAGGTATTCACTGTGACGACACCGTCATTGAGCCATAACGCTCCACGCCTCTAGCACACAGCCACAGCTCCGTGTCATAGCCCACGCTGCTGCTGCTGATGCTGCCACTGCTGACTTGCAATCCATACCTGTCTTCACGGGCTCGACTACCTAGCAAAGCGTCTCGGCGACTCTGTCGCCTCGATCCTTCGTCGTGTGCGCGTCACGGAGCAGACTAGTTAAGTGTCCGCTATAACGTGGTCGTGTTTCGGGACAGGAGTAAGAGTGACAGTGCTGTCATCGTTCGTGTTGTGGCCGCAGCAGCAGCTATAGGATGCTGCCCATGTCAGTGTGGACCTCGGCCACCAGCAAGCAGGCAGCAGCCACTGATCCCACTCACCTCCTCTACTACCACCACGCCGCCGCCTCTCAACACCAACTTCAGGCTCATCATCAGTTCCTGGGGGCTCAGGCTCTGCAACCTTCATTGACCCCTCCTGCGCTGCAGCACCCCCTCACCCTCGCTATCCCTACCCCACCCCTCACAGACCCCGTCTTTACCGTATCCGCTGCTGGCGGGGGACTCCATACTTGTGCTCCTGTTGCTGCCGCTGCCTTACCAGGGGCTATCGGAGGAGGAGGCAAAAAGGTGAGTGTCTTATCCGTCAATGCATCTCCATCCCTTGCCTTACCTGACTGGGTACCTTGTCGTACAGCGCCATGTCCTGACCTCACTTAGCTCCCATAGAGCCCTGTCTAAACTAAATAGGTACCATGAATGTTGTCAGACAGAGCCCTGTCTTAACTGAATGGGTACCATAAATGTTGACGTACAGGGCCCTATCTAAAATGAATGGGTACCATGGATGTTGTCATACGGGGCCCTGTCTAAACTGAATGGGCACCATGTCGTACAGACCTCTGTCCTTATCGGCCTGGGTACCATGTCATACAGAGCCCTGTCACCAATTGACCTAATATATCGCCCAATATGAGTTTCACGCTGCTTTATAATGTGATGAGAGGCTCCCGACTGGGGTGCACACGACTCAGCAACACGGTCACATTCTCTCAGTAATCACAGCATAATGATACAAATGCGATTTGGCGGGGCTCTAGCTGCTCAGGCGGGATTACCTCTAATTCTCCATCTGGCAAAGTGCAAGACCAAGAAATGCCATTAGCGAACGCTAAACCGTAAGACTTGTCCGCCGTATTCGTGAGGCAATAGAATAGTCTTTATTCAATAAGCACTCCAAGGAACTCAGGTCTCAACGTGCCTGCGTTTTCTCTTGAAGCTGGTGTGTGCGGGGCCAGTTGGCTGTTAGTGGGTGTTTGCTTAGTGGATGGAGAGAGACGGTCCGTGACGGCTTTTAACTCTTGCCGTCCACAGTCCTCATCTGGAGAGTCTACATGAGTGTATGCGTAGAGCAGGCCAGGCATGTCGCTGTTGACAGTGTCCACGCAAGCCTGCTCTACACCTATTTATCACTCTCGCTTCGACAAATATGTGTCGTTTAGCAATGTGTGTGCTTTCGTTTTAGAGTGGGTTCTGTATTTAGCGCGAGTTGAACATGTTAGTTGTCGGCATCAACACAAGTTGACGGCTTACTTCATCGTGTACCTGTTGTCATAGATACAGCCAATGTTACACCCACACTCCAAAGACACCCCAACTTACTCAACATGATCCTTGAGAAGTCACTCAGTCTCGTGCTTCGACACTTGTCAATATATGGATAAGACAAACTTCGTGACTCAGCTGCGTTCTGCTACCTGTGACGTCAACAGCCCCCCCCCCCCTCTGTTTGGTTGCCCTGTTGACGCTTGTGCTTTTGACTTGTACCCTGTAGGATGTCGTTGTTGCTGACCTTTTTAACCTCCAGCTACTGTTGTGCTGCACCAAACAGGCGGACAAGTCTCGATGCCTATGGCCAATTATGCAGGTATCATTATGATGTCCCGCCACCGCCAGAGGGACGTGCAATATAGGCGCACTTGATCGAGGCCGCCGTCAACTCAACTAAGCTCAACAGCGGTTCTTGTCTCTATTATCGCCACTGTCACTTGAGGTGAGGTGCGTGCCTGTTGTCGTTGTCGGTCGTACATCAGGATGTAACGTTAGGGCCAGTTATAGCTGAGTTTCGATCAGCGTCCGCTAGTCGGACGGCGATAAGATAGAATCTTTGGGTTCCCAGGCCGGATTAATTCTATCCGACCAAATTAAATTTCTTTGGTGAAGTCAGAATACATTTAGACACGTAAAGCCGGGACCAATGAAAATAATATGCAGTCATGGCAAAATGAACTTAGTCAACTCATGACTATGAAAAAGAGTCCTATCAGAGGTTATGTAAAAGGGTCGTTGTGGCTGAATGAGGCTATGATGGGTGTAGGGCTAACCCGTATGTCCGCTGAATTGCTTCTTGGTAAGATATGTCTCCGTTGAATGTGATCATTCATTTACGACTAATCTTTTTGCGAGGGCTTCTTGTCAGTCCTGGCAAGTGATAGCGTGTACTGTAATATGGACATGGTTGGATGGCGACGTAGTCTTGAGCGCGCCGCTGATGTTGTGGTCGTATGTTCAGCATCGAGCCGTTTCCATTGGATGGACGATCCTATCGATCGCACTGTCATTTGATGCTTATGGGCCTTATGTACAACCCCATGTGCTGCACGCCCCACAACGTGTTTCCTCGTCATCTCACAACAATAATATTACAAATTGGACGTGTTTGAATGCCCTGACTGGCTAGACGGTTATTACGAGGAGAGGTCATGTGAGTCGTCCGTCATGTAGCCATATGTCAGTAGTGCATGCGGGTTGGGGGAGTTAGGGGAGCAGCAGGTTATGTAACACCCCCCCCCCCCCCCTCACACACACATACACACACCTGTCACACAGACATACCGACTTTATGCCGTCAGCAACCGTCGTTGGTCGTAATAGAGTTGCGTCCTAAACGCATCTCTGTCATTGAAGACGAGGCAACGCGTTGTCCGTCACGGAAGACAAGGCAACGCGTTGTCTGTCACGGAAGACGGGGCAACGCGTTGTTTTGTCACGGAAGACGAGACAACGCGTTGTTTGTCACAGAAGAGGAGGCAACGCGTAGTGTGCCTCCGCTATCGACAAGGAGTGCGAGGCTGTAGGTTGATACGGAAGGGTGACACAACCACGACTGCCTCTCACAAAGCGCCTCCGCAGAGTCGCGCTGCTCTCCCTTTGTCTACCTGCTCCAAGCACCATCAATATTTCAACAGCATCGGTTGCTGCATGCCTCCCCTACCTGTGTTCCGTCCCCGTCTGACTGAGTCCCGTGAGGGGGCGCGGAGTGTCCTCTTGCTGTATAGTGCTGTCACCTAACGGCGGCATATTTTGCGGCGTTAACATGGTAACGCATCGTGCGTGTGAGTGGCTGTGGTAATTGAATTGATGTAAGACTCTACCGCTTATGGTGACAGGCGCAGCCACATGTGTCTTGTTCCTTGCCGTATGAGCCTTCGCAACTCCACTAGCATCATCAACCGGCAATCATTCCACTACCCGACCCCTGGGCGCACGCGCCATTCATTGACCAAATATGTTCACGAGGACATATTGGAAAGGTGTGGATGCAGAGAGCCCAAGGCCATCCACTGATATCTGAACCGCTCAAACAGTCGTGCTTCTCATAGTTTAACGAATTCTTTATTAATAATGACAATTGAAGTGCGTATGCAGCGCTTCTCGGGCGGCTGTTGGTTGCCTATTGTTCCCTGTGTAGGATTGAATCCAGGTGTGTGGTCGAGGCCAGGTAGAACAGGTGGGTGGAAAGCGAGTTGATGAGGGGGCTAATTGGTCATTGTGGCATGTGTGTCCTGTGTGGAACTGTTGTGTCGGTATGAGGGTCGGGGTTGCACTGACCATACAAGGCTATCTATAAAGCGCTGTGTAAACAGGCTGAGGCCGCTTATTAATCGCGTTCTCTTAGGTGTGGTCACTTGGTGACTAATGGACCCAAGTCGGTCTGACCTCCTTGCAGCCGCGTGTTAAGTGCTTGCCGCATAAACCTTGTTTGCTTTGAGGATTGAGCGCTGAGTGAACGTTTGTACCGACTCGAAGAGGATCTTTAAGGTTTAAAGTTCCTTCCTGCCGATGCGTCGTACCCCTATGAGCTCAGCCAACTAGCAGTGATCCAGTGAGCGAGACACCTGAACGCTTGCGTATCCGAACTGGAAATCATGCTTCGTTTAGATCCTGTTAGCCCTTCGTTTAGATCCTGGGGTCGTGGTGACTTTCTTGTTAGCCCTTCGTTTAGATCCTTGGAATGTGGTGGCTTTCCTGTTAGCCCTTCGTTGAAGTCGTGGGGTCGGGGTGGCTTTCTGGTAAGCCCTTCGTTAAGGTCCTGGGGTCGTGGTGACTTTCCTGTTAGCCCTTCGTTGAGGTCCTGGGGTCGTAGTGTTTTTCCTTTTACCCCTTCGTTGAGGACATGGGGACGTGGTGACTTTCCTGTTGGCCTCTTTTTGACGTCGTGGGGACGGGGTGACTTTCCGCTTGGCACCTCGTTGAGGACGTGGGGACGTGGGGACTTTCCGCTTGGCCCCTCGTTGAGGACGTGGGGACTTTCCCCTTGGCCCTTCGATGAGGTCGTGGGGACGTGGGGACTTTCTGCTTGGCCTCTCGTTGAGGTCGTGGTCATCCCGCAGACGACTCGCGCACTCATCTTAGCGGTCTCCGTATAATTCAAAGGGAACCGGATGCTAAATTCACCGCTCGGTGGGTAATCGACCAGCCATTGATCTTCTCTGTAAGAGGGGACCCCGTTTAAGGAGCGGACGAGAGGTAGATGCAAACCTATAGATTTTTGACACGACACGTTTCGCCTTTGATATTGTAAGTCGATTATTTATATTGCTAACAGTTACGAAGCTGTGGTTGGGGCACATGTTGAGGCGAGGAAAACGGCGCCCCGGGCAACCCGCTATCGATTCCCTCTTCAGCATCGACACTACTTTATTCCCGCATCTCATCTAAATCCCACTAACAAATCGTGTTTAGTTTTGTACCACTTTACGCTTGGTATTTGATAGCCTAACAAGAGAGCATCATATTGGTTGGTCACCAAGATACTGCTGATCTTCAACCGGGGTGTCAAGGAGGTCAGGCGTCAGGAACATCATTAGTGCGATTGAGTTGTGGGTGGTATCGTGTCAGAACGAACGTGATATTTCCTCGTGTGCGTGTTACCGGGCCGTCACTGATCGCTACGTCGGCTAGTTGCCGTGGGTTTTATGGCAGCGGACGAGACGTGTGGCCACGTGGATATGCATTCTGTCATCGATGACTTGTCAACAGGGAAGAGAAGCCAGGGGTCTGTCACGGACGGCTGCTGTCGTCCATCAGGCGTACGGGCTACGTTGCCTAGGGAACTGAGGTGGACTTATTGGTTCCGTTAGCGATGAGTGGGGCTCAATAGCTTTCCATCTACCTGTTCTCGGCCGGGGTATCTTCTCGTCACATGAACTAAGTGATCTAAAAGCTCCACGGTTGTTGGGTGTGTCCACCAGTCGGCGCTGCTCGGTGTGCTCGGGGTCCCCGCTAGGTGGCGGTATGGTTGATTATAACCACGTTAGTAGCATTCTCGCGAGACGAACCAATGCGTAGTTGCGCCGTGCAGTCGTGATGTGTTGCAGTTGAGATAGAGGAGTGCTTTTCTTCTCGCTGCGCCTGAGTTGTCTGTTGGTGGCTGCCTTAAGCTACTTGCACCATTGTCTGTTGGCCCGGGATATAGGATGCTGGCTGCTGTCGACCTCTCTGCTGGCTTACCGCGTGTCTACTTCTCCTCTGCTGCCTCTACTTCATCCTCATCCTCTATCCACTCTCTCCCTCTCACCTATTCTCTGCCTAACAGTCCGACTAAGGTGAGTTCACTTCCACCTGCCCAGCTAGCCACACATCTCGTCTCGCTAATACTATGTTCTCAACTCGAAATTGAATTATTGCTGTGTGAGTTATGAGGCGTTCTCTCAGGCTCCTTGCTGACAGTGGCTGTGAAGCATGTCCCACCAGCGTGGCTGTGGAAGAGATGCTTAGCTCATCGCTCTTCTCTATAAACTATATAGTGATGCCTCTTCCAGATTGGCCGCTTCTCAATTTATTTCGGACTCCACGACCTGCTGAACATTCCATTTCAATAGTTCGCCAACTATTGCTCATCACTCAAGTGTGTTATATTTATTGTCGAGAATCAATAGCTATTGACGTGGGTTTGTATGGGGCCTCGAGGGCGACAGCTGGTCCACGTACACGCACATCCACCTGCTTCATATTAACGCGTCAGCTAGTCGCATAACATACATTTAAATGACTCGGCATATCGGTATTTCCTGGCCATTTGATGCGCGTTATGATGACACGTTGACTACGTTGGTGTCGTTTGCGGAGGTTCACGTCCCGCCAGACAGCAGGTCTTGGCGATGCTGACACGCGCTGGTGAGCGTGATTATGTTTTGCGACAATACGGATTCAATTATTATTGCTGAGGTGTACTGCCAGAATGGTACTCTTTTATCTAATTGATGGTTAATCGATAGTGTTTACAACTGCTTTTAGTTGTTTATTACGTATCCATGGACGTCATTGCACGGCATTTGTACGGTCTGTGTCGAGTTGGCGAGGTAAAGCGGGTGATGCTAATGATAGTAGGCACCAGTCGGCTCCTTGTATCCTTCTCACAGTAAGTGCCCTTTAAAGATAGAGACAGTTGGCAGTACGGAACCATATATCTACTGACTTTGGTCCTATCCATGCTTGAACTGCCTCCTGCACCATTCAATCAGGCCAGCCATTATTGCCATGCGTCCCATCCATGATAAGTACATTTAGGTAGCAGCCGCGGTCACGGCTCGCGGGGAAAAGCAGTGATCGACGGCTCGTATGCTGTGATAACCGACTAAGCGCTAGAAACCATGGAGATGCTGTGTGTGGTACGAAGATGACATGCTCTGCTCAGCCACTAGTGATACGGATGCAGACCACAGTCTCCCACCTCGTCTACCGTTGCTGCTGCTGTAGCAGCAGCATGAATTGTTTACGTGTTTATATTGTGATCTTCCTGTCCTGTCATTTCAACTGAGCTTACTGTTGACGAGGAAAGTAGCCTGGTCTAGCTTGCAAAGCAGCCTACCTGTGTCCTCGCTTTCACTTCCGTTGGCGCCGCGTTGTGTACTCGAGGCATCTGGCTTTAAGCCTCGCACCACACACAGCTTACGCCTGGCTTTAAGCCTCGCTCCACACACAGCTTACGCCTGGCGCCAAGGATGTGTGTGCTTACTCATGTTAGCCGCTCTTCCCCATCGTACAAGACAAACAAGCAGCCCTCCCACATCGGTTGGTCGTTATCAGCCTGGAGACAGTTAGTTGTACCTTAACGTGAACATCTTCCCCGATGCTCGAGTACCACTCCTGACAACACAACACACACACACCATACGTCACGTGACCCGATCCGTCGTCATCGTCCGCGTTTCTTATCCCCACCCCCGGTCACCTGTTGCATGTCTGTTTGCTCAGCATAAATATCATAAAAATGTTTGGATCCTTGTTATAAATGAGTAAGTACGCTGCCGCCGCCCCCATAGCCGTACCCCCTCCTCCCCGTCGGCGGCTTTGCACGTGGTCACAAGCACTCGACCACTTCACGTCGCGCGTGCTGACATCCTTTAGCCAGCCAGCCGTGCGCATCCTCCCATTCGATGCAACAATCGCTTTTTCATTTCAAATTCCACCTGATTTAGCCAGAGGTGGTGCTGAAACTGTGTGAGATGGACAGCGTGCTTGGCATCGGATGGCGCTCCGCCTCGCCGTACAAGTTTAAGCCAAGTAAAGGTGATTGGGTCTCTGCAGATGTCTACCGCGAATGGTGACAGCCAGTCGATGGACAGTGTAGTATGAATCGCTTCCCGTTCTCAAATAACTTGTCGTAGTTGAAGTCGGAATGCGGCGTGAGTAATGTCATAAAGCCAGTGTCATTCTTCATGGGACTCATCTGCGTGCCGTGACGCTACTTCCGGCTGCGTTCTATCTCTTGTTGTGTCCTTCCGGTTTGTGGAGTGGATCATCACCAATAGTTCCCGTCACGGCTTCCCGTCACGGCTTCCCGTCACGGCTCTACCTGCTTGATGTACTCGGCAAACAGCTAATGCCCTGGAAAATATGGAATCGGCTCAATTTGTCTGTGTTTATTTAGTGCAACCATTTCGACAGGATGCGTGATCCATTTAGCTGTAAATAGTAACGGTGGCTGGAAGCTGTAAATGCTGCTGCCGACTGCTTGCTGCTGATCACTACCGGCCAGCTGAAACCTTGTTAACTGCCCACATCCCTCCCGAAACCCGATACTTCCCAACACCACTTGTTGGAACGGTCCAATGAGTGGCGAGCGCTCTATGCTCGCTCTATGGAAATCACTCATTTGGGATCGAGGAAAAAGCAGACCTTAAATGAGATGGTCATCGCGTCACTTGCCACGATTGGGTGGTGCATGATGGGAGCTATTAGAGACTCGGTGGCAATGCATGCTGGGATAGAGCTATGTTGTGGGGTAAGGTTGTTGGTGGGTGGGGGTGTTCTCGTCCCTGGCTACGGGCGATAATTACCAGCGACCAGCCAGGAAATGCCCAATCATGGGCGCCGCACCAGTCATATTTCTAGCTCCCTGCTTAATGCCGCAAATTGCTACAAGTGAGTGAGCGGAAAACGAGAGGACGGCAGCCCATCTAAATGCCATTGCTTTTATGGCTGATGCGGGTGGGAGCGCCTGCGCGCTTTTAACAGTCTGCCTTGCATGGCACTTTGCGCGATATCATGGGAGGCTTCTATCACGCGTGTCCACCGCATCGCCTCCCCGCTATCAATAATATATAGCTGCTTTGTGACGCGCGCACGATTGAAATTAGGCTCCTCTTCTATGGAGCCGTGCTATCACATATCATTATAACGCGTATTACTGCCCTATGTGCGGTCGTAAGGGCATGATCATCCCCACTCCCCGCTCCAACTCCCCGTAGCAGCGCCTAACCATGCACACCCTTCCATCCGGTGCTTGACGCGCCACGAAGTGAGGCAATGTGAAGCAGTATTCCCACCACGTTGACCGGCTCAATCCGGGCTTAGTCCGGGTCCGGAGTGCGCCTTCAATGGCTTGCCTTGCCACCATGATGGGTGACCCGATAAAGCAGCCCATCATGATGGGTGACCCGATAGAGCTGCCCATCTCGCTACTGCTGTTGCATCCTGCCATCTGTTGCTCGCTCGCTCGCTCTTCTCTCTCTCTCTCTCTCTCTCTCTCTCTCTCTCTCTCTCTCTCTCTCTCTCTCTCTCTCTCTCTCTCTCTCTCTCTCTCTCTCTCTCTCTCTCTCTCTCTCTCTCTCTCTATATATATATATATATATAACACTATATGTGTATATACATATTTATATGCATATATATACACATATATGTTTATATGTATGTATATATATATATATGTATACATATATGCATATATATATGTATATATATTTATGTGTATATATTTATATGTATATATATATGTATATATATATATATATATATATATATATATATATATATATATATATATATATATATATATATATATATATATATATATATATATATATATATAGCCTCTCCTGCTGTAGGTTGTGATGCCTTATCACTCTGATACAAGAAACCAACAACAAGTGCCATGGAACCTGTTCTCTGTAATACGAATCCAGTTTTAAGCTCAGGTACTCGAGTTGCGGAGCACCACTGCCAAGCATTTGCCCTTCCCTCCATAATATATTATCTTTTGCAGTGTACATTCCCATAGCGACCCCTTGTGGCGCTTTGTGACGTGCGTAGTCTCTTCCCCCTTTACTTGGGGCATAAATTGAGGGCACCTTATCGCTTCCCCCCTCACCTTACCTCGTGTTATGCTTACACAACCATGATACTGTTCCAATTGCGTTCGTGACGTTTACGTTTCGATTGCAATGCCTGTCCGAGTTAGCCCGATGCTGCGTGCCCGGTGCCGATGCTGCGTGCCCGGTGCCGATGCTGCGTGCCCGGTGCCGATCACCGTCTATATGACTGACATAGCTTTGTCAAGATGTGAGCGGTGTGTGCCAGTGTGGGCATAATTTATCCCCACATTGGCACACACCGCTCCGATAAGGCGGCCATGATGGGTAGATGCTCCCACCTGGACAGCAGGTGCATGTATGTTCTATCCCCATCCACTTCAAAGTTGTCCGTCCGCGGACTTTTTGCCGTATAAGGGATGGTGCGGTTTACTGGCGGTTGTACAAGTGGGGTATGGGTGTGTCGCTCCAGCCAGCAGCCTGTCTCTCGTATGACCTCGCTATATTGTTACCAGTGTATTATCATTTGATATCATATGCATATGCATATTAAATGCGAGTCGGAATGGAGTGGGGCGAGTCGGAATGGAGTGGGGCGAGTGGGCTGATGAGTGAGGCAGTTGGTTGTGTGGTGTATACTGGCTCGGCGTGTGCATCCGCCTGTGATGCTAGCCATCCTGCTGCATGCTAACGGCCCGGCCCCACTAATGCCAGCCTTCTTGCTGTTCATTGGCCGAGCCATATCTAGCCTTTGTCAACTGACGTTGTGTAGCCGCCGACGGCGCTGGTCGAGCTCAGCTAGTCTTACCTCTCCCAGCTGATGCTGCTCACCTAGTTCTTGCTGGAGAAGACCAACTAGAGTTCTCCTCCTCTCCGACTCCTCGCATCCTCGCCTCCTTCACGCCGTGCATGACGTCACTCTCATCGCAGCCTCCTCATCTTCCTACTCTGCCTGTCTTCACGCCACTTCTCTCTTGCTCGCACCAATTCTCGCCAAGTCTCGTAGCCATCAGCTGTCCTTGAAGAGCCGTAGGAATGATGGAATTGGAGGCCGGAGACATCCACCAGCCTGCAGCAATAGCACTTGTTGCGCTGCCCGACTGTACCCTCGTTTCTGTGAGTGTTCGCCGACCCAGCCATCTCCACTTATCAGTGCGTACCAGCAAGCCCGATTGCTCTTGCATGCTGTTCCGCCCTGTGTCCTCACCTACCGTTTGCTGTCTTATAATCACTTGGTATGGACTGAGTTACCCAAGTCGACCTGGGTCACATAAGTCCACTGATGCCGCCATCTCGTGGTGTTCTTCTCTCGGACTGGGCGTGTTGTCTGTCTGACGTGGCGAGGACCTAGCGGTTGGGGCGCTTGGGGTTTGCCCCCACTCGCTCCCTGCAGGTTGTACTATTCCGGATCTAAGTCCTGATAATCTCTCCACATACGGCAAGCAAGTCGTCAACCCGGAGCTGCTTATAAAGTAAAGTGCGTCCGTGACGGTTTAAAGCGTCGATAGACGGATTCATGCTGTCGCCATCCCCGCGTTAATTAACCCCAATCTGCAGCCTTCAGTCACTCGTATTTCCCATGGCAGAAGGAATAATTGGGTTGGGGGATAGCGGCGTTTTCTTTGCGTAACTGCGAGCGGTTTAATAATTGACTTGATTGCATTGCGAGATGAAGATATGTTGGTGTTTGATATGGATGGCCGCTGGGATGTCGTCTGTGTGGCGCGTACCAAAACGGGGTATTATCGCCATTAAAGGCCACTTGTCACTCGGGGGCAATCAGGACCATGGCCATCCCAGGCACCGCTGTCGAGACATCTGTTAATGGTTTAATAGATGTTGTAAGGGACCTATTCTGCTGCTACACGTACTCGGCACTAACGGGATCATGTAAAGAATATAAAGTGGGGATGAGGGTGGGGCTGAAGTGATAGGATCAGGAGAATCTGGAGTGGTGGGATGGGGAGGGGCTGAAGTGTTAGGATGGGGAGGCTGAATTGGTGGAATGGGGAGGCTGAAGTGGTGGGATGGGGAGGCTGAAGTGATGGGATGGGGAGGCTGAAGTGGTGGGATGGGGAGGCTGAAGTGGTGGAATGGGATGAAGTGTCAAGTTGAGGATGGGGTATGAGGTGATGTGGAGGGTTGGGGTAGGGTTAGGGGTGAAGTGATGAGATGAGTCTGCACCTATCACTTGGCCGCTGTGTGATTCTCCCCGTGATACATTCCTATCTTGGCGTTCTCTTCAATAAGATGAGAACATGAACGCTGCATTGTTGGTGTAAAGTATGTGTTGTATGGGGTTGTTGCGGCCAGCAGCGCTCTCGATGCGGCCTAGCGCGATAACGCCTCGTATTTATGTATGTTGTCATGTGTTGCAACGAGGGGCACTTCCTCATGTAACTTGCGTTGCGATGAAGTTCTCTTGGTCACGGAACTTGTGTTGCATTGAAATACACTGGGTCACGGAACTGGTGTTGTGATGTATATAACTCTCGTTACTTGTGTTCAAATGAGGTTCATTGACTGACCTATCCTTTGTGGCGATGAGGTTCGTTCGCTTATGTATGTTGTGATGCTAGCTGACGTGCGTCATATTGTGTGTGTGTTATTCAGCGGGGATCTGACGAGTTACTCGCCCATTCGCCCATGGTGACAAACGGAACCAGTGGTATGAGCCCCACACAAACAGAGGCCAGCAATGAGGCCAAAAAGGTGAGATCTTACTACATCACTTACTGCTCTCAAGCTGCTGTCACGTCTCGTTCATGACGAGATGCTTAAGTCATGTGTCCTTGACAACGGGATGCTGTTGTCATGCTTTGTGGACAATGGGATGCTGTTGTAATGCTTTGTTGACAACGGGATGCTGGTGCTGCTTTTTAAGTGTAGGGAGGTCAGCTCGGAGTGGGTAGTGTACGAGAAATAGTGACAGTGAATGTGGGTTTATGTGTGCTGTTGTGTGTATGTGTGTGTGTGGGGGGGTGAGTGATTGAGTGAGTGTATGTGTGGGTGAGTGAGTGTATGTGTGGTTGATTAAGTGTGTATGTGTTGGTGAGTGAGTTTGTGTATGTGTGTGTGAGTGAGTGTGTGTGTGTGTGTGTGTGAGTGAGTGAGTGTGATTGTATGTTTTCACTTAGTGAAGTAATCTGGATACACCTAGCCGGCGCCCACAGTCTGCCATCTTACCGGGAAGTCGGTGCCAAGGATTGCCTGGACTTAACTGTGCGGTCATGTTGAGCTTATGAAGAAGGAGCTATATGCAGGAAGATTGTCGCTATGCAGTTTAACTGTTGATGTAGAGCAGGTGACTCGTCCTCTCGCCGCACGCACACGTCACAATCTGACTGCGGTTACATTCTTCCTATGATGTGCTGTCACAATGCAACCAAGGTCAATGGTTGGCGCTACATCCGCCCGCTAACTAGCTCCGCTGGTGCTTCTGCTTCTGCTGCTGCTGCTGCTGCCGCTTAATACCTGGCGTAGATGAGAAGTTGGCTATGAGGGCCACTATGGCCAGGTCGCCCGCTGCTATTAGGCGCTCTCCAGTGTTTAGTCTCCTTCACCCCATGGTAGCAACTTCTTCTGATGTGTTCTTGGCTAGTGATGTGTACTTGGCTAGTGATGTGTTCTTGGCTAGTGATGTGTTCTTGGCTAGTGATGAGCCTGTTGCGTTGGGAAGCTTCGTGTCTGCCAGGGATGAAGGGATATTACCGGCCATGAGTTTGCCTTGACGCGCGTCATCTTCGCACCCCTTCCAACTCATCTTACTATGTCGTCAGATAGTGACGATAATAGCGCAGGTCTTCCTGTTACTATGCACCCGCTTGGATATGTATTGGTCTATTTATTTGCGTTTGAAAGAGGTTATGTTGAAATAGTGCGACTTGTATCTGCAGAACTAGTTGACATTTATTGTTGAAAGAGTTAATGAGTAGTGCATACGATAAAGGTCAGGGGAGGGAGGTTCGGGAGGGAATGGGTGTACAAAAACAAGGTTAGGGGAGGTTGAGAAAGTTGTCACATGAGGGAAGTCACGAGAAAGAGGTCACATGAGGAAGTCACGAGAAAGAGGTCATGTGAGGGAAGTCACGAGAAAGAGGTCACGTGAGGCAGATCTGTAGAGGGAGGTCATGTGACTCGAGCAAGGGAGGTCAGAAGAGGGAGGTCGCTACAGAAAGGTCGCTACAGAAAGGTGTGGTGAGTATAAAGAGGTCGAACTGGGGAGGGAGGTAGTAAGCGTGTATCCACGAAACACTGGCCAGGACAGCAGGTCCCAGTCTATTTGGTAGCCGAGGCAAAGCACGGGCAAGCCGATCCATCTGCTGCGTATAATACGTTAGCCGGCGCCTAGCAGCGTACAGGAACGTGGTAGCGTACAGCAACGTGTATGTGCTGTTAGCCGGCGCCTGGCAGCGTAAAGGAACGTGTATGTGCTGTTAGCCGGCGCCTGGCAGCGTAAAGGAACGTGTATGTGCTGTTAGCCGGCGCCTGGCAGCGTACAGGAACGTATATGTGCTGTTAGCCGGCGCCTGGCAGCGAACAGGAACGTGTATGTGCTGTTAGCCGGCGCCTGGCAGCGTACAGGAACGTGGCAGCGTAAAGGAACGTGTATGTGCAGTTAGCCGGTGCCTGGCAGCGTACAGGAAACGTGTATGTGCTGTTAGCCGGCATCTGGCAGCGTAAAGGAACGTGGCAGCGTAAAGGAACGTGTATGTGCAGTTAGCCGGTGCCTGGCAGCGTACAGGAACGTGTATGTGCTGTTAGCCGGCATCTGGCAGCATTCATTGGTCGGATGACTAGGCTATTCATCTATCAATTCTGCTGTGAGATCGATGTTTCCCTTCCTTATTTGTCACTGAAATATTAATGTAGTCAACAAATGTCCATCATCCGGTCCGCGTAACGTCACATTGTTTGGAGGGGAAACATCAGCAGCCGTACCCGTTTATATCATGTGTTGGTGTGTCGGTGTAGGCTGCATGTGTGATATTATCAAGGGTATGGATGGCAATAAATTGCCTTCTGGTCGCCATGATGTGTACTGACGCCAAGTCCTCAAATTACCACTGAGCACAAAGTATTTGCTATCAATTAAGGCAATGAGGGCTTGTCTGCCATGACGTGGATGCAACCGAACTTCGTGTTTCCATGGGAGTCAGTGTGTCAATGTGCAGACAGTCCATTGATAATTGAAGAAAACTAATTTCATAATGGTTGCTCGTGTTTATTTACCAAACAGTGACCCGCTCTATTGCATTCACTTGTGCTTTGCTGTGGGCCAACCTAACTTGCTCTGTGGGTTGGGGCGCCCCCTGCCGCCGCTTGGTGGCACAGTGAATTCCCTAATTGCTGAGTGGATATCTCGAGGGGACATTTGATGATGAGGCGTGGAGCAGACTGGCTCCCGTGTAGGATGAGTCGCGCTATATAAAGCATTAAGTGGGACTGGCTCACTGAGTCGTCTGATTTCTCCCGGGAACAGCGCGGCGACTTGGATCTATACCTGGCTTGTTCGTCTGCCGACGCTCCGCAAACACTGGGCCCTCGCTTGGTGGCGTCCTCCATTGGCCGGAAGTTACCAGTGTCATCGTAGGAAGAGATACCGGTTGACTGGGAAAAAATGGTGGAATGCGTGGACAAGTGAGATGGCTTTGCGGATGCTCAGCATAGCCTCGTGTGTACAGCGCCTCGTGATTTGTGTCGGCTGACATTGGCCCCGATTGTACACACGTCCTGTTGTTCATACGAGGTATAATGTTGACGATGTTCTTGCAGGACTGATTGTTGCACACCCTATCCAGCTGACTGACCTCCTCTTTCATTGTCGACTGCTTACCTCTCCCCCACTCAGATATGCCAACGTCGGCCATGTTATAACCATGTTTGTTTAAGCAAGTGCTGAGTTTATTAAGTTTCTGTGTGCTACGGAGTGTGCCATGTCAAGATGTGCTTGGCAAACAATTGAGTGAGATTGTCAAAGAGATCTCATTTGCAATTCGCTACATGCTCTTTGAGGAGGACGTGGGCGATAAAAAGGAGAGCTGCGAGAGCCGCTATTAACCAGCCCCTATGTATATGGCCGGTCTGTGATTGTGCATAAGCGTAGCGCCTTGTTGACCTTGTCTCAAGTTGGCTGCACTGACGGCATTAGTTTGGCTCTCTGCCTTTCTAACTCTCTCGTGATGCCCACAACCAGATCTCTGGCCTGTGTGGGTCGTCCACGCTGCTCAGTCCCGTCGACCGAGAGCTTCTCACAATTAAGATAACTTCCAGGAAACACTTGAGCGAGTGAAGGTAACCGTTGTTGTGTATGCGCTGGTCGGGGGGAACTTGAGTGGCCAACTTCAGTAGTAGAGACAAGAGTCTCTTAATCAAGTCCTCCTTGAGCGTCTTTATCTTGCGCCTACACTGTTCCTCAGCCTCCTTGCTATACAGTACAGCTCTCGACTCCCTTCACCTACTCCTTTAGACTCTTCCTGGCTTATTACTCCCGCCACCCCGTCTTACTCTCCTCACTCCACACAGGCCACAGTTTAACCTTTCAGTTAACTCACCTATAGGGCTACATAGGGATGTCATTATCCTAATCGACCCTAAGTTGCGCCCTCAAAAAGGTGCGAAAATAGCCAGCCTGGCTCGAACAACAGGGGGTCCTTCTAGCATTGCTATACAATATGAGGACGTATGACGCCTTGTACGTTGTCTTGTAAAACCTTACCTACTGATGAATCACCCCTACATGGTAGCCCCAGTCTTCATGCTTGCCGAGATATCACCTCCCTCCCAGATATGACTACAATGCTACAGAGAAGATAAGTTAAGGGGCCAGTAATGTCTGTTATCAGCGATGTGACGTCACACACTAGTCCTATACATACCGACAACCTTCTTCTCTACAGCTACACACGCCTTATTCGGCGCCTGTATTGAACTCGTTTCTAATAGGCCCACAGAATCCTGCTGCGTGTCGCCAGAAGCGACTAATAGGGGGCAACTTGTTGGCCGCGGGTAGCGTCTCATGGATCCTGTTGGTTGAGTAGAGTGGTCCTTGCGAGGGCCTTATCTGCAACATACCATTCTGACCTGGATCTCACTAAGACGAGAGATTGGTATTACCTGGTCCAGTCAATCGGCTGGTGGTAACTTAGGATAATCGTTTGCATTTTCATCTTTTTCATCATCCTTCTTTTGCCCATTTATCCTAAAAGGCGGCTGCTCAATCAGGTCAACCTTCCTTCATTGTGTTCCCACCTTTCGAGGCGCCATATAACACTTCGGTGTAGGTGTGCAGTTAAACCATATACTCTCACTCACTCGCTCGATAAAAGTTCCGTTCCTGTCGAATGCTCATATCAAAAGTAGCGCTTGTGAAGTTGACTCTTATAGAGCTGTGTTGTACATTGACAGGATATAATCGCTATGCCCCCCCCCCCCCGGTGCAGGTAACAGCCCCGCCCACTCATTTCGTGACTTGTTTTAATACTCATTTGTCATTATTTAGCCTCCTATCTTTGAGAAAGACGTTTTGTATCTGGTGAGCTTGCACTGCGTATGGTTGCTTACCCAGACAGCTTCAGTTGGTTGTACGCAGCACCATGCAGCGACACTCCTTGCTGATGTCTGATCGTCAAGTGTTCATAGACCACATTAACCTATGACCTTTGGCGTGGATTGAATCTGTCGGTCGTCTTCCGTTGGGTGTGTTAGTACCCATCCATTTCCCGACACTACCACCCTTATCCCTATCTATACACTACTGTCTGCTAAAAACTTTCTGGCGTCAATGTTTTGCAGGTAGTTAAATCAAGATGGTTCACGGATGTTTGCGTATTTATGTAATCTGATCGTTTCCCTATCTCCAGTTTCCTGGATAGCTGACGCATCCGTCATTGGGTCAACGTTAGGTTGAGGTGGAGACTAATGTTCTGTGTTATCGTGGCCGACCCTTATAGCTGTCCATCACGGTCATCACCAACATAAGCACCGCTAGTATTCTAGCCATTTTCTTAGTCATCATCATCATCATCATCAACATCATCATCATCAACAACACCAACATCATCATCATCACTGTAAGCATCGTTATTATTGAAACCATCGCATTGGTTGACCATCTCCCCGGCTGGTGCCCGAACTATTGATTGGTTGGATGCAGGAAATGACGTACTTCACTGATATATCACAGTTGTGATAACCAGTAAACCAGTTGGATACCTGGTTGTCACAGTCGTCACTGTCCTGGCATTCCCATGAAAGACACGAATAAGTGAATTTTTGATTGGCTGTGTAAATCCGTTAATACCTGATTATGAATTGGTTGAGTGAAATGTTGATTGACCATGTGGACCACTTAATGACCAGTTGAGTGATTCTACGATTGCGGGAGTGAACCATTTCAATTCCTGTATGATTGATGTTGGCTTGGTGTCTCAATATGGCCGCTGTAATACTGTAGTGTCCCGGTTCCGTGAGCTCTAGCTTGGCCTGACGTGTATCTGTCTGTGTGTCGCAGGTGAAGTTGGATGCTGTTAGCAAGCCCAGCCGAGTGGTTCATTTCCGAGGCGTACCTCAGGATGCCACAGAAGGGGAAATTGTCAAACTCGGACTTCCGTTCGGTCGCATGACTAACCTCGTTTTGGCCAAGAAGAAAAACCAGGTGAGATTCGCCGACTCGTCCATCAATTCATAATGTCACTGGTTTACGGTCGATTTGAAAGCCCATAGGCCGGATGGCAAGGCTGGATGGTGGATCAAATGTAATGTGAAATGCATCTTGTCCGAGAACGTGCGTTGGTTAAGTTGTGTGAAGCTAATTCAGGCCACTCAGGGCGGGTGCGCGGATGATGGGTAGTGTGTCGTACGAGTTGGCCGTGTCAGGGTGAGGATTGCGGACGCGTCCATGATGTGGACAGAGGGGCTGATGGAAGCCATGGGAGCTTCTCGGCGACACCTGCTAATGCCTACATCCCATGTGTACATCTCGCACATATTAGCTTCTCACCTTGCCCCCTACATTGATTAGTGTTTACCTGAGTGCAATGAGGCAGTCAGTGCTATTGCTGCTGCTACTGCTGTCATCCATCACACCCTACCTTATCGCCATCCCGAGCTTCGTCTGTAATGCGATCGCCCGGAGGAAACAAATTTCGCCTTGTTTACCATGAGTTGTGGTCGGGGAGAGAGTGAGCGGAAGACAAGGCCCACCTGTTGGTTTGCCTGGATTACAGGAAGCTGGATGGGGCTGGCATCAGGTGCTCAGGTGCGAGACAGACGAGCCTTCATTGATAGCGCTGATAAGGCAGGAGGTAGCTTTTCTTACCGCGCTGCTGACTGCAGGCGTGTATATGTCGCGCTTGGCAAAGATTTATTTTGGAGGAAGTTTTTTTCTCTCTACCATCTGCCGCCGCGGGGTTATGTCAGATAGCCACACGAATGTTCATTTTCACCACGCATTTAAGGTAACGGATATAACTCGCCATGCCCTTACACATAGCATAGAGGACGTGTTTGGGCGGATACATCGTGTTGTATTGGCTTTCAGTCGCATATACCACTGCTGCCATCTGGAGGTGGGTAACGTGAGCGTGTCAACTGACACGTGTTGTTGTATGGGCCATAGCATAGTGTGGAGTGATGGTTTATAGTGCGGTTGTTGGGGGGGGGGGATGCAGGCTAATGCTACTGCAACCTGAGTGTCCCTCTCAAGCGACGCTTTATCCTCACCCCCTCCACGCCCCTCCTCACACCCTTTACGCCTCCTTCTCCTGACTCAATATATGGAAACCATAATCCCAGTAGGTTCGCTATAAGTCTCTCGCTTCATCAGCTCACTCTTAGCCTGCATATTACTGCTCCCCCGAAAAGTCTCCAATAAAAACACTAATGTGTTTGCTGACGGCCTGGCACTTTGTGGTGATGATGATGGTAGATGGGGCCGGCGATGAGATGCGTTCTGGACAAATGACGCCCTCGTCATCCCCGGCTGCTGCTCGCCAGCGTTCGTGTGACCCCGCCGACCAGTAATGAAGTGCTGTTTGAGCAGCTATTATGGCGGCAGATAATATGGCGGGTAATTTGGCGAGGCTTGGCCGGGGCTGTTACAACTCGGGCCAGCGTTTATTCTCGTCTCTCACGGCTCCATCAACGGACGCCAAATAACTAGCGGCCATTTCTCCTGATTGCTGGCCGCAGCCCGTCCTGGTGTCGACCCGTGGGATGAAACTCATCCCCGTTCGCTTCTTTCGTCGACTTCTCGTTATTCGTCGCTTCCCGCTTGCGTCTCCAGCCATGCTAATCACCGCCTGCTAGATTGATATGGTAAAAGGTCCCTGTAGGAAAACAAAACAAGTGTTGAACTTGTCTTGAGAAATATTTTGTTCCTGGAGCACAATTCTAATGCAATATCGTGCCCGTTAGGAATAATGAAAAACTACCTACAGGGATTGGTGTGGTGCACGCATGTATACCGGCAATGTAATATGAATAGACATAGATTTATTGGAGGGCGATTGTAATGGCTCTATGAGTTCAGTGTGCGGTTTCTAACGGCTCCATATGACAAGACAATGGGTTGCTGAAATAGCTCCGCTTCCATGAACCCGCCTCATGGCGACTGGACGGGGGAGGGGTCGCGTTCGTTAATGGCTGGCCCATTCTGTATGTATCGACACGCCCGTTCTCTGGTTAGTGTGATCGGACTTTCTATGCGTGGCTATATGCTTCGCTGTGTGACCCGGATGGCAAAACACTTCGTAGCAACCACGACTTGTGTGCCAATTGCTCCTGACATTCCATCTATATGAATATACCGTAGACTCGTTGGGGTGGGTGGGAGTGTATGGTAGTTAGATGAAACAGTGGCGGGGGTATTATCTCCTAATCGGGAAGAAATGAAGCCAGGTGAGACCGTTATTGAAGAGCAGGGTTGTAGCGCTTCGCGGGATTCCTCGTAGTTGTTGTGGAGACCATTAACACCTGACTAGCTGCCCCTCGAACTTACGCCGGGCTTCACCCTGCCGTCACGGGAGAGGCATGTCGCGACACGATCCCAGTCCCTATGCTGTGTGCCACGAGAGACGAGAGAAAGATGAAATATTAATCGTCCTGGTTCCGCCCGGTCTCACAAATACTGATGCTTTATGGGTGCCATTAAGCTAGTCTGAATGGTGGGCGGAAGTCATGCCTGAGCTGCCTACGCAGTTGTAGTCACGTGACCCGGTGCCTGTCAATTATTCACACATTGAGCGTCCCTGCGGTGGATACGGTCCCAGATTCAAAGAACCGTATCGTGGTCTCCCCTGACGCGCGTCAACCAATACTTGCTGTGGGCCGGTCGATATGACAGCCATACCTGCTTATGGGACGACGATTCTACCTAGCGAATATAAGGCGGCTAATTACAAAGATGCAGACTGACTGGAAAGGCAGTGTTAAGATGTCCCATGCACCGATATCTACCGTATATTTGTTATCATTCTATCTAATGTCTATTTCTTAATAGGCAGACAAGTACACGTTATTCTTCACTAGCGCTTGGTGAGTGCGTGGGAAGAATCGTCATCTTCATAACCATCATCATCATCTGCAGCTTCAGCAGCCAGTGGATGTGATGGGCGTGCGTCTGATGGCGATCAGACAGATGGATGGCCGATAGCTTGTTAGATGCTGGTTCCAATCGTGTTGCACTAATACGTTGTGTGTTGGGATGTGATGGCGAGGCGTGGCGATGGTAGAGCAACAAGTGCGTTAATGTGGTCCTGCTTAGCTGGCACCTGCTGCCCGTTAAACCGCGCTCCAATCGCCGCAGTGCGCTCTTCTCCTTGCTCGAGTGCAATGCGTGCGCGCCTGGGGGGAGATTTAGCGCCCAGGACCTACAAGAAATGATGTGTTTGTATGAAGCGGGTCTGCCGGCTCAGCAAGCCCTGTTAGAAGTGCCAATGATAGGCAGATGTTGGGCAGAATCTGATGAGAACTTCAGCTTGTGATATGCCCCTATGTTTAGCGCATTGAGCTGTTGATTACAGGCGCTACTGGAGCTGGCTGAGGTGGGAACAGCCCAGCATATGGTTAATTACTACATGGAACGACCACCCCAGATCCGCGGCAGAACCGTGTATGCCCAGTTCTCCAACCATGAGCAGCTCAAAACAGAGACATCAGTCCAGGTAAATATCTGCCCATGCCAACACTGCCACACCATTCTGCACCAAGAGATCAGAGCCGTGCCTGTCCGCCACTCCCTCCTCTCATCCCCTGCTGTGTGTGTGTGTGTGTAGAACGCGGGTGCTCAAGCAGCACTACAGGCTGCCCAGCACCTGGTGTGTAACAGCGAGGAACCCAAGACAGTGCTGCGTATCATCGTGGAACACATGCTCTATCCCGTCACCATTGACGTTCTCAAACAGGTACTCGCGTCAGCAGCATGTTCACCTGTCTCTTCCTCCTTATCCTCGTTTGTCTCTCCGGCCTACCTGGCCATACTCCATTAATGGCTATTTATTCTGACATGTTTGTCCATGCATTTCAGATTTTCTCCCGTTATGGTCAAGTCCTCAAAATTGTCACCTTCAGCAAAAATAGTGAGTATATATCATTTGATGGCGGTGGTTATGTCTTTGGGATATATGGCGGTGGAAAGCCTACTTGGAAGTGGGTATTGCCCTAAGAGAGGGGGTGTGGGGCCATCTTAATACTAGTCATTCATTATGCCTCTTATTCATTCCCTCAGCAAAAACTGGTTATAAGGCCCGGTGATTACCTCCTGTGTGAAGTCTTCTGCTATTTAAGTGCTGTTCCCCGAGGACAACTTGCAATAATATGTCTTGAAAATTATGATCACCAATATAGTTTTGGGTCAGCCCCTTGGGGCCTAAGTGGGAGGGGCACTGGTTACTGAGGGCTCCCTGACCCTAGTTGAGTTCACATGCATTATGCTGAGCACAGGGAGCATCTATTATGCATAGAGTGTGGTCTCTATCAGAACACCTTTGGAGTCCCTTACCTTAATGTGAACTAGCAATTCTATAGCAATTTCACCAGAGACTTGTCTTCCCAAGCACTTGGTTTTTGTATTCTCTTGTGGCCATGAGACTTCAATTGTAAGGACCATTAGTCAGCCCCTCTTGCCGGCTTAGTGTCTATGGTGAAATATTAAGCTCAAGCTGACATGTCTGGGTTCTTGCTTACACACAATATGTGTGTTTGTGACAGGTGGGGTGAAAAGCAGTCCCCCCTCCATTTGTCCTCAATTATTATTTATTGCCCTGACAGAAATGGTGCCTGTTGTGGCAGGGCTTGTGGGAGATGATCATTGCTGGGGCCCTGCTGCCCTAATGGGCTATCTCTATGCATAATTGATGGCGAGAGCTGTAAGGCTTTTTGTGTAATGAGCCCAGGGACCTGGTTATGCTTATGTACTATAGCCTATTGTTTTCCTCTTTCAGACACATTCCAAGCTTTAGTGCAATATTCAGATCCAATTGCAGCACAAACAGCCAAAGTGGTAAGTTATCCTTCTTAATTTGCTGAATCAGCAGTTTATGATAACTGATTTCTTAGAAGCATAAATTAAATGGTGAAAACGTCAGTGTTGTCCTTCATGTTGACCGTCACGCTGTCATCATTTGTGTTCTGTGGCCTGTCAATGCTGTAGAAGATTAACTCATAGTTGTCAATATGTGAAGAAGTGTGTATGTGTGTGTGACTAAGCCTGCCTGCCTCAGTTAATAGTCGATCAGGAGTGAAACCTGACTTGCTAGTAAGCAGTCAACACGTAGGAGATTGGCTCTGGACCATAAGTCCTTCCTGTGGGTAATGGCCTATTACAAAGCCAGTGATTAGCATACTAAATCATGGAATGGGAAGGTAAGGGTCTCGCTGGCCAGCTAAAGCATGAATAACTACAGCCTGATGAGATATGAATATGGCTTAGTCAGGGTGTGGGTGTGGCCAGATGAGATATGAATATGGCTTAGTCAGGGTGTGGTTGTGGCCAGATGAGATATGAATATGGCTTAGTCAGGGTGTGGGTGTGGACAGATGAGATATGAATATGGCTTAGTCAGGGTGTGGGTGTGGCCAGATGAGATATGTGAGAGTAGAATGCTTCTGAAATGAATTTGGATGAGTGGAGTCGATCCATTAGCTGGTGGTGGGGTATTCGTGAAGAGAGCCACGTGATTATTGATGTTACAGGGGCGTTGATGGTGCCCAGCCACAGCCTCCCCCATTTTCACATCCCTAACACAAAGCCAGACCTTGAGAACATAGCCGGGGTTCTTTTCACAGCCCTACCGTATCTAGACATGGTGTGTGGGGGCTGTTAACCAGACTACATGGTGTGTGTGGGCTGTTCACCAGGCATCAGCTCCTCGTTTGCTAACAACAACAACGTGTTGGCAAGTCACCCCAGTATTCAACAAAGTCGTCTCATATCAGTCTTGATATTGGGAACAACCTGGCCCTCCCTACCACCTGGCTCTCCGTACAAACCTGGATCTCCCTACAAACCTGGCTCTCCCTACAAACCTGGCTCTCCCTACCAACCAGGCTCTCCCTACAAACCTGGCTCTCCCTACAAACCTGGCTCTCAATATGAAGCTAGCTCTCCCTACTAACCTGGATATCCCTACCAACCTGGTTCTCGCTACGAAGCTAGCTCTCCCTACCATCATGGGTCTCCCTACAAAGATAGCTCTTCCTACAAACCTGGCTCTCCCTGCCAACCTGGCTCTCCCTACTAAGCTAGTCCATTGATTTGATGGCAGGGTTGCTTTACCACTTGGCGATAATTAATTCCATATCATGTCATCAGTCAGGTAGCTTGTGTGGCTAGACCTGGCTAGATGGCTCAAGAACATGCCAACTCGTGATTCATCAAGCACCAGCCCACAGCAGAGCAGCGGGCACCGTCTATACTGCTGTCACCACTTGGGGCAGCGGTCCGTATACAAGAGCTGAGGGTGTGAGGGGGTGGATGATTGGAGATCTAAGGGTGTGAGGGGGTGTATGGTTGGAGAGCTGAGGGTGTGAGGGGGTGGATGGTTGGAGAGCTGAGGGTGTTAGGGGATGGATGGTTGGAGAGCTGAGGGTGTGAGTGGGTGGATGGTTGGAGAGCTGAGGGTGTGAGGGGGTGGATGGTTGGAGAGCTGAGGGTGTGAGGGGGTGAATGGTTGGAGAGGAGTGGTAGAGAGGCAGGGGTTGGTAGCTATGGTGGGTGTGGCAGTGATGAGGACGAGTTACTGATTCAAGCATGTCCACAGATCGTGCTCCCTCTATATCAGTAGTGATAGAAAGCTCTGTGTCATGTGTCCAGTCGTTGAATGGACAGAACATCTACAATGGTTGCTGCACGCTACGCATCGACTTCTCCAAATTACAAGCTCTCAACGTAAAATACAACAACGATAAAAGTCGTGACTACACAAACCCAACCCTGCCCTGTGGTGACGGAGCACCCTCGTTATCTCTCGACAGCGGACTTGGACTGGGACCAGGTGAGTACTAGCTTGCCTGTCATATGGCCAGGTAATGTGGTCACATGCTCTATATGTTTTCTCGCCCTTAGGCTTATATGTAACACATTGACCAGATGACCATTGGTATCTTGCTGGCCTCTTCAATTCCTCCCCCTCAGCCCTCCACCCACAAGCTAACATCCTCCCTCAGGCCTGCTCCGTGTCATCCCCATGGCTGCTCCAGCCTCCGCAGCAATTCATCTTTTTTAGCGTTGTTTTTTTCCATTGGGCATTCATCTCTTATGAACAATCACATGCTTTGTACATCGATTGAAGGTGTGTTGGTTGGGCTGTCTAGTATTAGCCATAGATAGCATGAGTTGATGTACAAGCTGGGCTCTCTTTCTGACATTCCCTTTGACACTGAGGACGGTGACACAGTAGAGAAGCAGGTGTTTTCCTCTTTGTTGACTGACTGTCCGACTTTGTGGATTACCTTAGTGTACTTGTGTGTGTACTCTGCTTCTGCATGACCCCAAGTCTCCTCACCCTAACACCTCCTTGGGATTCATTGATCGCTATATGACACCCCCACCCCCTACTCATCAGCTCTGTCATGTGATGTCGTGTTGATCAAGCTTCCAGCTAATGTACACTGATGTATACATAACAGGTGGTGAGCTTGTCCATGTTGAGTAGACCTGCTATCAGCTCACTTGTAACCATGCACCTTTGTTTGCTGTACTAGACCTAGTGCCTTCCTATTCTGCCACACTCCCACACCAGCATATTTTAAAGTAAATGATCAAAGTTTTATCTGAACCCATATGAGGCTTGCTAGTTGCTTCTGCGCTGGGCTAGTGACCAGTACTCGTGAAGACTGGGTGGTATGGCAGAATAGGGTTGCATTGTTTGCCTTGTTGCAGTAGCCATTTTGTTTATGGGCACCTACAGCACTGGTTGTTTTTGATAGAGCAATAAGTGAGTGATAGGCGCGGTGTGTTGCCCTAAGGTACCCACGCTGCGGCATCTCAAGGCATGCTTCACTCCGCTTTACCTGGCGCTGCCACCGCATTCACCCCAGCAGCCTATGGGACAACTCCATCGTTCAGCGGGGCTGCTGCTGCTGCTGCCCACAGCCCGCATCACCCGTTCGGGGTTCCAGTGTCTGTAGGGGGGCACATGGGGGTTGGAGGTATGCTCGTGCCACACATGCTGCTCACTCATGCATGTTGCTAGCTTTTATCCCTCTGCCTTCTGCACCCTTTCCCTGCCAAATCAACACCTGCTTGAGCGTGAAACTATCACATTGTCCCAATCTAGCTCTCTCTTACAGGCTTGTGTCAATCGACTTGTCCTAGATGTTAACAGGCCAACCAGACTAATCATTACCTATCCACGCCTTCCTGTAACTGTTGCATACAGTGTTTAGCTCTAAAACAAAATTGAAGTTGGATAGTTTGTGACTTGATACAATGACGTCACTGCCACTAACCTGCATGACTGCTGGTTGTGCATTGTAGGTCTGAAGTATAGTCACGTGATGACAGCTCAAGGTAAGAGTCTTACCCAGGCTCTGCTCTCTGGGTGACACTGGCTCTCATTTAGAACTCTGTGCTTCTTTCACGCTCAGCCTCATCTACCCTGCTTTCATTCTCCTCAATAATCTCTCTATCCACAATTTTTCTCTAAGGTTGGGGACAGAATGGTCGTCATTTTTAAAATTAAGACTTTAAGAATAAGTGACAAGTTTGGCGTGATTGTTTGTGACGTTTTCCTTTGTTTCAGACAAGTTACGTCCATGCTCATTCCACTCTGACCGTCTGTTTGACGATCTTATCACTGATGTTTTCACTGTTAATCTTTTTAGCATTTGTCTTGAGACGCCTGCTTTGCTTTATCTCACTATAAGCTGTCCTTTTTCTTACATAAGACAATTTTCGTTGCCTTTTATGTTATATTTGGTCTCAACTGCAATTTTAAGCATTCCTGTCTATTTCACTCATGAAAACATGAGCTTAGAGGCAATTACATTTCAATATTTAATGGAATCCATCTGAGTGAAAACTCCACAAGCTTTATTGCATCAGATGTCTTTCTTGCTTTACATTTGACCTCGATGAGGTGTGGTTTAATATGGCATTTATTGCCTTGGTCTAGTCTAATTGTTCAATTATGTATGTGGTTGGACCTATATAGGTATCTGTGCTTGGGTTGATATGGTGGGGTAGGAGGAGTAGTGGTTTGGATGATAAGGTGGGGTAGGAGGAGTTGTGCTTCGGGTGATAAGGTGGGGGTAGGAGGAGTTGTGCTTGGGGTGATAAATTGGGGTAGGAGGGGTTGACCTGGGGTGCTAAAGTGGGGTAGGAGGGGTTGTGCTTGGGGTGATAAGGTGGTGTAGGAGGGGTTGTGGTTCGGGTGATAAGGTGGTGTAGGAGGGGTTGTGTTCCGTTGTAGAATGCGGACAATTTGATGTTTGTAATCCTTGTCCTTCCCCATCACTAACCGTCGTTTTGTTTTGTGTTGCTGTGCTGTGCTGCTCGGCTGTTAGGCCTCAGTGCTTTGCAAGGTAAGCCTCGTCCTGCACCTCATCTACGACTCTTTCCTCCCCCGTCTCATACCCTCATGTGTCTGTCTATCTCCCCACATTGTATCTGCTCATAGGACCCCAATATCTAGTTTATTACTGACATCATTTCATTGCCTTTTTGTTTTTGGAAATGTTAATGGGATAAATAATTGTGTTGTAATATGATTTTAGAAGCATTGATTGTCTTTATCCATTTCATCTTCCTCTGAATGTTCTGTAGCATGGCCCTGACAAGTGTTAACGTGCTGTGTTGATTGGTGTGCAGCAGCCATGCCATTCGGGATGGCAGGATTAAACCAGGCGGCGGCAGCACACATTGGAGCAGCGGGTCTGAGACTGGCTGCCTCGGCCACTACCGGAGCAGTTCTGCTAGTCTCCAACCTCAATGAACAGGTGACCGACTGCGTGCGATATTGACAGCATGTTGAAATGTCCCGTGAGTGGTGTGTACCACTTGGAGGGCTCCACCATAGATCCAGTCAGCTGTCTATATCATACTGCTAATGCTGTTCCCTTGATCACAGTCATTGTGCTTACTGCTTAACTTGGGTGTTTCCCCATTCTCATGATCCTCCTACTCCTCAAACGTCATTGCTTTCATTGTTATCTTCACCATTTCAGTTGATATTTGCACGATTTGTGTTGTTTCTTTGAAATTTTCTGTAAGATTAGTAAATGATTAACAGCCTTGTCGGTGTGTAGAGGCAATGCTAACATTGAAGCTGATTTCTGCAGCCTGGTTTCTCGTTTCACCCAGTGACTGTGGCTGAACGTGGCCTCCCTCTAGTATGAAACATCTGTTTCTTGAGAGATTTGTTGCATTAGGCTTAAGGAATTATTCAGAGGGCAGCTTAAGATGATGTGCCTTCAATAATTTACAAACATGCAAGCTTAGCCAGGAGGACTAGTTTATCTCTTGGAAACCCTGCCGGCTGTGGAAGTAAATGGGCCACCGCTCTATCATAATAGAAGGCTCCTTAACAAATTGTAATCATTTGTAGGCCATTGGACATATACAAGGCAACCTGCCTTAGAATGGAAGAAATGAGATATTTGTGATGTACACGCAGGCTAGTTATGGAGGGTTGAGTTAAAGGAGGAGTTTGTATAGGAGGGGAAGGTGACAAGCTGATGAATGATACGATGTATGTAGGGGTGGAGTCGCTGATACGATGTATGACGCCTTGAAAGTGGGATGTGAAGACATGTGTTGACTCCCTGTTGTTATTGCTGTTGTCTCTTGCTCTCCTGTGACGCTGCCTCATGCTGCTGCCAACGTCATCGTCGTTGATCGACCACCATCTCTACTCTACTCTCTGCTCCTCTCTACACATCGACCACGCCTCCTCACCTCTCCACCTCCAACTGACTCTAGAAGGTCACGCCAGATGCTCTCTTTACCCTTTTTGGTACGTTTGTAAGCACTGTTTATTTCATTTTCACGTCTCGTGGTAGCTACTGTAGGAACCACTGCAGGAACCGATTGAGCAGCCTTGTTGCTGTGTAGACAATGTCTTGACTGCCTGCATTCCTCTTAACCTATAAACCACTCTGTTGGTACAATCACTACACTAGATCGACCAATAAACCACTGTTGGTACCATCACTCTACTAGATTGACCAATAAACCACTCTGTTGGTACCATCACTCCACTAGATCGACCAATAAATCACGTTGGTACCATCACTCCACTAGATTGGCCAATAAACCACTGTTGGTACCATCACTCCACTAGATTGGCCAATAAACCACTCTGTTGGTAACATCACTCCACTAAATCGGCCAATAAACCACTCTGTTGGTACCATCACTCACTAGATCGACCAATAAACCACTCTGTTGGTACCATCACTCCACTAGATCGACCAATAAACCACTCGGTTGGTACCATCACTCCACTAGATCGACCAATAAACCACTCGGTTGGTACCATCACTCCACTAGATCGACCAATAAACAACTCGGTTGGTACCATCACTCCACTAGATCGACCAATAAACCACTCGGTTGGTACCATCACTCCACTAGATCGACCAATAAACCACTCGGTTGGTACCATCACTCACTAGAGCGACCAATAAACCACTCGGTTGGTACCATCACTCCACTAGAGCTAGCATGGTGTGCTTGAGTTGCTCTTTATGTTACATTTATTGCATCACCTCAATGCAGTTAAATACTTCACCACTCAGTATTCTCTACGAGGCATGCTTCTCCTCGATATGCAGTCACATTATTTATAACACTGAATTAACATCTTGTGGCTGAGGTGTGATAACTCGAGGGAGTTTTGACTTATGGCTTGCCCTCCTCTCAACCTCGCTTACCCGCGGAATGCCCGCCAATCTCTCTGCCTTACCAAATGATGTGCTATTTATTGGATTGGGTTTGTTACTATTTCGGATTAGGTCCTTTGTTTCATACTATGGGGTTGTAACTCTTTACGGTTGAAGTCATTTCTATATAAGACTGGGGTCTATGCCATGTTGACTAGGGCTCATTACTATGTAGAGGTGTGTCCTTGCCACAGGTGTCTACGGGGATGTCATCCGGGTGAAGATCATGTTTAACAAGAAAGACAATGCTCTTGTCCAGTTTGCTGACCCATCACAAGCTCAGTGTGGTGAGTTGCTCACCGCCTCCGTCCCCGACAATACACTCATTTCTTCTTCTTTACCTATCTCCTATTGCATGCTTCTGATGACCATGTGTCTGCTTACTCATGCTTTCAGCCCTGACTCATCTGGATAAGCTGAAGGTGTGGGGTAAGAATATCAAAGTGGCCCCATCCAAGCACTCTGTGGTACAACTTCCTAAGGAGGGCCAGCCAGATGCTGGTCTCACTAAGGACTACACCAACTCACCACTTCATCGCTTCAAGAAGCCCAACTCCAAGAACCACCACAATATCTTCCCCCCTTCTAGCACCCTCCACTTATCCAACATTCCGTGAGTTGGTCATATGTCGTCATCTGGAAGACCAGCTTCTGTCTAGTCATTTCCATTGCATTGACTTCCAGCTATGCTTTAATGTTCTTCTCTATAATGTGTTCAGACCATCCACATCAGAGGAGCACCTTCAGTCACTGTTTGCTGAAAATGGAGATGTTGTGGCCTTCAAATTCTTTCAGTATGTATGAGTTGTGTTGATTGTGTGAGAGTCCTTACAACGTGAGCTGATCCAGCAGAAAGCTTGTATCACATGCTTCATACTGTCTGCTGCTTTTCAGGAAAGACCGCAAAATGGCGCTGTTACAGATGAGTAGTGTTGAAGAAGCGGTCCACGCGCTCATGGTAGGTCACAACTCACAACACTGACTGCCCTTAATACGTTAACCTCTGTAGATATGTTTGGGTTTGGTCAAGGTAGACAATGTTGATGAAGCTAATGATGATATTGTAGTGTTAATTTGCATGCTGTCCTGTTGATTAAAGTGATGTACTGATTAACTGATGCATGGTTTAGATGTTCTAATCGTAATTGGGTTTTGATAATATAATTCTAGTGTTGGGAACTCCACAGTAATTGCTGCCAATGTCCAATCAATTAAGGTCCATCCAGTGTGTTATTGCAGGACAGGCTCATTTGGCGACCAACCAGCTCATTTCCTCTTGATTTTGATTCTGCTAAGTTGATCTCAACTCTTGCCTTGTCATCTTGGCATTTTCTGCTTGGGTTCAATTCGCCCCAATGCCTTCCATTTACTCTCCTCCTCATCTCAAAATTTTCCACATCTGATATTTATCTGGTTTCAAAATCTCTCAAAATTGTGGTGTTTCAATTTATTTCCTTTCAATTGCCCTGAAGCAAGTTGGTTTGACTCGTGTGAGATGGTGGTTGGGTAATTAACGCTATGATTTGGGCTATTAATCGGTGCATGCATTTTGCCATGTTGCATGACTTAGCTTCATTCACCATTTGTAGACAACTTTAAGTAACTAAGAGATAAACTGTAAGAGTAATATGTAACATGCTATTGATAACCTTAATGCTTGTCCTACCACTTTGACATTACCATTACGTAGTTCCACTTATCACCTTAACTATGACCTTGTACATGCTAACTTACCATTCACCATGGAACAGATCACTTGTTTGAAAATACTCCACACTGTCAGTGTATATGCCTGTAGAAATGACATTACATGCTGTCACACCTGCAGCAACAAGCTAATACATTATTCATGCTGAGCTGGTGCAGCCAGCCAGCCAGCAGGGTCATGTAGGTATGAGTGAATATGTAACTTGGCTTGGTCAACATCACTTTGTGGCTCCACGCGTGTGTTCTGCTTTTTCTCTCACTCACACAACGCCTCTGCACATATACATCAACATAGCACCACCAAAACCATATCAGTCATTTAGTTATTGCCTTGCAAATGACTTAAACACTTGAATTAAAGAAAATAATCGAGCATTTTTATCAAACAAGTAATGGTTATATTTATTTGATATAATTTCAAAAGCATTGATTTTCATTGAATATATGTAAACACAATAAGTGTTTGGTATGTGTTGACCAGTGGATGTTGGTGGTAGTTGTGTGTGCATTAGAAGGTCACTTGCCACAGGCGTTGTTGAGTACTCGTTGGTAGAGGGTTCTGTCTTCTGTGTGTTTCTCTATGGCAACACTCAATTTGGTGTGCCTATGTCTCTATGGCAACATACCACGTGGTGAGCCTGTGTCTATGTCAACACATCATGTGATGTATCTGTGTCTCTATGGCAACATGCCAAGTGGTCTGCCATGGAAACATCACATGGTGTGTCTGTGTACCTATGGCAACTTGGCATGTGGTGCGCCTCTATCTCTAAACTCCTGCTCTTCACTGCTTGCCCTCTCTCTGTATTTCCAGGCACTTCACAACTTTGAGCTGGAGCAGTCGAGCCATCTGAGGGTGTCCTTCACCAAGTCTGTCATCTAACGTTGTAGCGGGCTCCTGGCCTCTCTCTCTCATTACAGGCCCTACACAACCACCAGCTGGCCGAGACATCCCATCTCAGAGTCTCCTTCTCCAAGTCAACTATTGCCCCAGCTGTGATGGGCGTCGTCAACTCGCCACTCCAGTTCTCCACCATGCCAGCAGGTGTCATCCTGCACACAGAGGACACCCACGAGCCAGAAGACGAGACCACACCCATAGAATCCTACTCCCCTTAGTCAATCAAATCACCTGTATAATGGCAGGTGGAGTTGCTGTGCTAGGCATCTGTCCTAGTTAGTCGGCTGCACATCTTATATTGTGATAAGAGCTGTAGGGCTCCAGACAGGTGGGTTCCAGATGAGCACAGGAACTCTAATCAATCTCAGTCAATCAAGAAAGTGATATCAGATCATTCAAATACAGTTGTTACATAATAGAGAGCATTTTAACTTGTTTCATCACAAATTTGTTGTTACTTCGTTATTATTTCAGTGTAATTATGAATTATGCCCATGGCCCAGTTGAGGTGTTGTTAATTGGCGTTGTTGCCCTTGATGACGCTAGATAGCCTGTAATGAGAGAATAGCTTTCCCTGGTACCCCTTTGACCTTCTCTATTGGATCCTCTAAGGTCATGACCTTCCCTTGCTAGTGCTGACCTCAAACGACCATTCCATATTAGCACTTTTCATCATCAAATGAGCTCGCAGTCTCACAAATTATTTTTCTGTTACTGTCTGATTCTATGCAGGTAATATAATTGTGTACATGGTATGTAAGCCTGTCATTTTCTTATTGGATTGGTTGATAACTTATTACAGTGATGTATATATTGCAGTCTATATTGTAATTTTTTCATACACTCTACTGACTGTTATGTGTCTTTCTAAGGTATAACCATTGTGATACAGACAGGACTATACTCTGGGTGGGGGGTGTAGCAAGCTGAGACCTCACTTTGCTACCACTTCATAACACCTGTCTAGGCCCCTTATCTATTCTAACATACGCATTGTATTAAATGATTACTGTGTATCTTGCTGTTACATATTTTCAAAAATGAATCTTTTTATTGTGTTTATACTTGGTGGTAGACATGCTTATTCTTGTATGGTCGTATAACAATGCTATCTCTCCCAGCCTCAGCTTGATTCTCTCATTTTGTAGGAACCCCAAAGACACTTGCATGACACAGTTAGCTCATTGAAGCAAGGTTGATTACTCTGTGAGGTTGATTACTCCATGAGGTAGCTAGCTACACCCATACTGCTGACTAACAGCCCCCTTCCCTTACCAGCAGCCCATAGGAACTATACTCCACTACTATTTCCACAGATGTCTACCTTGACGCATTTTGCATCTGATTTGCAATGTTTGTATATTCATGGCAATATGGGTGCTCCACCAGGCTGTGGGGCTGGGTCAGGTGGATGTGCGTGTGTAGCTGCTGTTGTGGCTTCATATCATGTATCGAGCAGCAGAAGCTCTCATGATCAAAACAATAGACGACTTCCAGGTGCTCATCTTATTTTATATCCTAATGGTTGATCATTATTTCAGGTTCCTAGATTTAGGCAATGGCATGTGTGTGGTTCACTCCTCTGGGTCCAGTTAGGAACATGTGGTATCCGGGGAAACCTATGCAATGGCCTCTTGCTTATTTCATATTTGTTCACATGTGGGTAAGTAGGGGGCAATATTTTTCAGAGATCTGAACCCTTACTTAACTACAGGGTGGGGAACAAAAGTGTGCTTGATTTCTATTGGCCAGGCAGGGAAGGTGTGCTCTTCGTTGTTGCTGGTAATGGTGTAGTATGTATGGAAAGAATTTAAGAGATCCAGTCTAGCGTACTCCCCCCCAATCACCACAAGCTCCTTCCCCTCCCCCGCCCCCTTTTCTCTCACTATCGCCACTCATGATCAAAACACTCTTCTCCTTCCAGCCCCCATCATCTTTAATTCCTTACACCAAACTAATGGAAGGGCCAAATGTTTTCAGGTTGTATATTTTTCATGCTAAGATCTGAGGTATTCTCATGTAGTTCTCGCAATGTCTGTATGTGCACATGGTAGTCTGCCATGTATTCTCCAATGCGCATGATTGATATACTCAACAGAGTGAGATAGAAGAGAGATTATTTGTGATGTGGCAGGCCATAGGAACATGTGGTAATCCGGGGAATGCTTTACCAAGCTGCACCTATGCAATGTTACTGTACAGTTCTCCGTTGATGAACACTGCACTTTGCTTGAATTGTTCACATGTTATTCATAAACAGTGTATTTTTTCATGTACAATGTATGTTTGTATAAAAAGCAGCCATGAAAATGTTATTTTTCAGAGATCTGAACCCCTTACTTAAGTCGATGAGGGGTTGTATTACGTGCCTACAATATGGGAACAAAAGTTTTGTAGCTTTTTTACCAAGGATTTACTCAGATTTTTATTTATTGGAAATGAATTTAAATGTTGTCAGTCTGTTTTGGGCTGTTAAACTGTATGGTTTAGCTACACCATGATGATTAATAAAGGGTTACTTGACCGACAACTGCCCTGTGTGTCCTTAATTAACATCCTACAACTGGACACGACATCACCTCAACGATGTCTCCTTCTATCACACCATGTTTCCCACAATGCCATGGCTAGTATGATTGTATATGATGAAGAAAGATGATTGTATTGTTGCATTTGGGCTTGATGAGCCAGGTAACTTCCTGTGTACAAACTGTATTTTCCTATACCTTTGTTTTAGATAGACATTTGATTTCATTGTATGATGATCATGAGACATTTTTTCTATAGACATTATTTTGCTAAGTGGTTGAGGATGTGTGCTCGATGCACTGTGATGGTCTCTGTAGTCTGCCAGCTGGTCCATATGTGCCACTGTAGTCTGCCAGCTGGTCTGTATGTGCCACTGTAGTCTGCAAGCTGGTCCGTATGTGCCACTGTAGTCTGCAAGCTGGTCCGTATGTGCCACTGTAGTCTGCAAGCTGGTCCGTATGTGCCACTGTAGTCTGCATGCTGGTCCATATGTGCCACTGTAGTCTACAGTGACACATACGGACCAGCTTGCAGTCACTGCACTCCTCACAACTTGTTTTTGGTTTCAGCCTGTATGTAACTATTTTCTCTGATCATTCTAGATGTCATAATTCTTATATTTCATTTGTCCTTGACTATATAACAGATACTAATACCTATGTGTGTTACCTGTAGAAACAAAGTAAACTTGGTACATACAACTTTTCTGTCTGTCTGTTGTCTGTCATCTTCTGCTCGTCTACGACCTCCACATGGTCGTCTACGACCTCCACCTGGTCGTCTAAGACCCCCTGCTACTCGGCGCTTTGCATGTTGCTCTCCTTGCTACTCCGCTGCCACACCTCCGCTTGTAAGGCAAAAGGGTATGAGGCCCCCCAGCCTCACCCCCTACTCCTCTTCTCACCTTCTCAGGCTCTCTCTACCCATATCCTCTTCCTCCTCCTCCTCAATATATGCTACACTCTTAATAGCACCCAGACTAGCACCTACTGCTCCTGACTAGCACCGACTAGCTTATTTATGGAGACAGCGTTCACCTCATTAATGTATACATGTGTAGCTGTATGGCAAGTTCATTCTATTGTGTGAAAAGCAGAAAGCCACAGCATTTGATGTAGCCACCTGGTGTTGTAAAGTGTGAAACCACTGTTCTCATGACATGGTCCGCAAATCTGAAGAGTACATTATTTCACCTCATATACTGTGTCAAGACCAAAAATAAGGAACGTAAGAATTTAATGCTGGTTAATGTTGTCAATAACTTCATTGACAGGCAACATTTTAATACAAAGGAATGATGAATTGAAGAGAGAGGAGTGCAGGATAACACTGGGGCTGGTGTGCCCTGGTGTGCCCTGGTGTGCCCTGGTGTGCCCTGGTGTGCCCTGGTGTGCCCTGGTGTGCCCTGGTGTGCCCTGGTGTGCCCTGGTGTGCCCTGGTGTGCCCTGGTGTGCCCTGGTGTGCCCTGGTGTGCCCTGGTGTGCCCCTGGTGTGCCCTGGTGTGCCCTGGTGTGCCCTGGTGTGCCCTGGTGTGCCCTGGTGTGCCCTGGTGTGCCCTGGTGTGCCCTGGTGTGCCCTGGTGTGCCCTGGTGTGCCCTGGTGTGCCCTGGTGTGCCCTGGTGTGCCCTGGCCTGCGGATCCATATCACGCTGGTGTGTTGAGTCCTGTATTAGGTTTAGGCAGAAACCTCACTTTAGAAACATCATTCAAACTCCTCAAATTAGCCAATTGTTTTAACACACTTCACTATTCTATCAAATCTACCGAATCAGTACAACAGAGCCTTACACAGACAAAAAAGATTGCTAGTTATCAAACCAATTAGAGGAATACAAGTCGGTTGACATGTTTCTGAGGTTGAGACACGAGACAGTGAGGTCTCCCTGGGAGGGGCAAGTGTGGGAGGGGCAACCTGGGAGGAGCAAGTGTGGTCAATGCTCCAACAATGGAATGAACGCATCCTGCAAACACAAACTGGATTTGTTTATTTACAAACGAGGTCCAGAGGGGACCAGAGTCTTGTAAGGTCCACCACATCATTACTGGAGACATCTTCACCTACAACGCCAACATGGATAACTGCAGCTGTGTTATAACATTGGAAATATTTTTATAATTGTTCACTTTCATGGAGAGGAATTGAGGAGTAGATGCTGTTGTCTGCAGACATCATCCACTGGCTCGTTCATGACCAACATATGATCAAGCTGGCTGTAACAAATGCAATAAAGTTCAGTTAGAAACTTGGTATCTGGCTTGTTTCTTATTTAGGAATTACTTGATGAACAGCAATAATGAAATGTTACATATTACTTCTAAGACACACTCGTATAACACTATTGATTAGTGAAGAATGTATGGGGGCTCTCCTAGTACACAAACACGCAGCAAGTATCACAAGCAGGATTTATCCTCCATGCATTATAGACGAGACTCTGCCACAAATGGAATTTGTTAGCATTCTCCTGGTGGGGTTTCAATTATTAATGGCCTCTCCTCCAATATAGGAACAACTGATAATGGCTTGTCATTTGATGACATCCACTAGTTGCCCTTGTAACGGAAACCTGAGGTAGCATTGTGCTATCATGTTTGTCTATCCTTGTGGACAATTTTTATGTCAACAACAAAAACTTACGATATCAACCACATGACCTTGGCAGCTAAATGAAGCTCACCAATCTATACACACAACCACCGCCAACCCACCCTGGCTGCTCAAGGAAACAGATATTAACAGCATCAGTTTTATTAACCATCAAATCCGCAGAACAATACATCATTCAATATGGACATAGTAAAAACAATATCGTAATAAATACAGAAACAAACAAAATGAAGGGATTTCAATATTAATGTACCGTTCAGATTATTAAAAAGTAAATATTGATCCACCCGCACCAATGCCCCAATGACAATATAGCATGATGAATAGTGAAGTGAACTCAGATATTCTATTGCAGGAGGTCGTTCACCTGAAGCCTGCATGACATTAACAGCATAAATACATACATGGTGTATACAGACAACAAACAACCCGACATGAAGACCGCGGTGAGAAGAACCGTTGGAGTACACAATTGAGCAATCCCACAATGCACCAGTTATATATGGGCAAACAATGTAAAATGTGAGGGTGAGTGAGCTCACAAAAGGTAATATATTCTGTAAAACCATCATTATAATACATAATGACTGCATGATATGCCCGGTCGCAATTGAGGAAGCGAGAGTGAGAATCAATATGGCCATTCTGCCATCACACTGTGTTCACCACAAATACAAAATAAATCCTACAGCACACCAGCAACATTAAGCAATCTCTCAGTGCAATACATTCAAATCAATACCTATAATACACCTCAGTGGAGGCAGCATTATGGCATGGCAACAAGAAAGTTACAGGTGTTTCTTGCCGTGTCCATTGGTGTAAGCCATGGCAGTAAGCTGATTTGGGTCGTGCTGGTGCTGATCTGGGTCGTGCTGGTGCTGATTTGGGTCGTGCTGATCTGGGTCGTGCTGTTGTGGAATGCGGTAGGACTTGCGGTAGAAGTTGGAGAAGAGAAGGATGAGAGATATAGTGTAGAGAAAGACAGCATAGTTGAAGCCACGCGGAAAATCACAGTCAACAGCCAGGTTCACTGATGTGTGCAACATGACAGCTACAAACTGCAGCTGGCAAAAGCAGACACCGACTTCAGTTCAAAGAATACAAACCTTCACCGATACCACACGAGTAGCACCTACTAATAACATGAATCAAGATGAAAGGTGTAAGGCCCCCAAAAACGGCTAACAATGGATAGGCACACATCAGCAGCAAAGGTGATTCCTGATATAACATAATCGTCAGGCATAAATGAATATTGACTAAATGACGACACAGGGCAGATTAGGTTGTATGAGGGACTGACCACACAGGACAGATTAGGTTGTATGAGGGACTGACTACACAGGACAGATTAGCTTGTATGAGGGACTGACCACACAGGACAGATTAGCTTGTATGAGGGACTGACCACACAGGGCAGATTAGGTTGTATGAGGGACTGACGATACAGGGCAGATTAGGTTGTATGAGGGACTGACCACACAGGACAGATTAGGTTGTATGAGGGACTGACCACACAGGGCAGATTAGGTTGTATGAGGGACTGACCACACAGGGCAGATTAGGTTGTATGAGGGACTGACCACACAGGGCAGATTAGGTTGTATGAGGGACTGACCATACAGGGCAGATTAGGTTGTATGAGGGACTGACCACACAGGGCAGATTAGGTTGTATGAGGGACTGACGATTCAGGGCAGATTAGGCTAACAATGGATAGGCACACGCATCAGCAGCAAAGGTGATTCCTGATATAACATAATCGTCAGGCATAAATGAATATTGACTAAATGACGACACAGGGCAGATTAGGTTGTATGAGGGACTGACCACACAGGACAGATTAGGTTGTATGAGGGACTGACCACACACAGGGTTGTATGAGGGACAGATTAGGTTGTATGAGGGACTGACCACACAGGACAGATTAGGTTGTATGAGGGACTGACCACACAGGGCACACACAGGGGCAGATTAGGTTGTATGAGGGACTGACCACACAGGGCAGATTAGGTTGTATGAGGGACTGACCACACAGGACAGATTAGGTTGATTTAGAGGGACTGACCACACAGGGCAGATTAGGTTGTATGAGGGACTGACCACACAGGGCAGCAGATTAGGTTGTATGAGGGACTGACCACACAGGGCAGATTAGGTTGTATGAGGGACTGACCACAGGGCAGATTAGGTTGTATGAGGGACTGACCACACAGGACAGATTAGGTTGTATGAGGGACTGACCACACAGGGCAGATTAGGTTGTATGAGGGACTGACCACACAGGGCAGATTAGGTTGTATGAGGGACTGACCACACAGGGCAGATTAGGTTGTATGAGGGACTGACACACAGGGCAGATTAGAGGGACTGACCAGGATTAGGTTGTATGAGGGACTGAACAGGATTAGGTTGACTGAGGGACTGACGACACAGGGCAGATTAGGTTGTATGAGGGACTGACCACACAGGATTAGATTAGGTTGTATGAGGGACTGACCACACAGGGCACACAGGATTAGGTTGTATGAGGGACTGACCACACAGGGCAGATTAGTTGTATGAGGGACTGACCACACAGGACAGATTAGGTTGGTATGAGGGGGACTGACCATACAGGGCAGATTAGGTTGTATGAGGGACTGACCACACAGGACAGATTAGGTTGTATGAGGGACTGACAGGGCACAGATTAGGTTGTATGAGGGACTGACCACACAGGGCAGATTAGGTTGTATGAGGGACTGACCACACAGGGCAGATTAGGTTGTATGAGGGACTGACGACACAGGGCAGATTAGGTTGTATGAGGGACTGACCACACAGGGCAGATTAGGTTGTATGAGGGACTGACCACACAGGGCAGATTAGGTTGTATGAGGGACTGACGACACAGGGCAGATTAGGTTGTATGAGGGACTGACCACACAGGACAGATTAGGTTGTATGAGGGACTGACCACACAGGGCAGATTAGGTTGTACTGACCACACAGAGGGACTGACCACACAGGACCACACAGGGCAGATTAGGTTGTATGAGGGACTGACCACACAGGGCAGATTAGGTTGTATGAGGGACTGACCACACAGGGCAGATTAGGTTGTATGAGGGACTAACGATACAGGGCAGATTAGGTGATTAGGTTGATGAGGATGACCACACAGGGCAGATTAGGTGTATGAGGGACTGACCACAATTAGGTTGTATGAGGACCACCACACAGGGCAGATTAGGTTGTATGAGGGACTGACTGATTAGGTTGTATAATCGTCAGGGACTGACTAAATGACGACACAGGGCAGATTAGGTTGTATGAGGGACTGACCACACAGGACAGATTAGGTTGTATGAGGGACTGACCACACAGGACAGATTAGGTTGTATGAGGGACTGACCACACAGGACAGATTAGGTTGTATGAGGGACTGACGACACAGGGCAGATTAGGTTGTATGAGGGACTGACGATACACAGGGCAGATTAGGTTGTATGAGGGACTGACCACACAGGGCAGATTAGGTTGTATGAGGGACTGACCACACAGGACAGATTAGGTTGTATGAGGGACTGACCACACAGGACAGATTAGGTTGTATGAGGGACTGACCACACACAGGACAGATTAGGTTGTATGAGGGACTGACCACACAGGGCAGATTAGGTTGTATGAGGGACTGACCACACAGGGCAGATTAGGTTGTATGAGGGACTGACCACACAGGGCAGATTAGGTTGTATGAGGGACTGACCACACAGGGCAGGGCAGATTAGGTTGTATGAGGGACTGACCACACAGGGCAGATTAGGTTGTATGAGGGACTGACCACACAGGGCAGATTAGGTTGTATGAGGGACTGACCACACAGGACAGATTAGGTTGTATGAGGGACTGACCACACAGGACAGATTTGGTTGTATGAGGGACTGACTACACAGGGCAGATTAGGTTGTATGAGGGACTGACCACACAGGATAGATTAGGTTGTATGAGGGACTGACCACACAGGACAGATTTGGTTGTATGAGGGACTGACATTAAAGGGCAGATCAGGTTGTATGAGGGACTAACCAGTTGGAGTCGAGTGATATACTTCTTCCACCACAGGTAGGGCTGCATGTGGGGTCCCAGGGAGGAGAGACCGTAGTAAGCGTACATGCAAACATGCACCAGGCAGTTCAGCATGGCCAGGAAGAAGGCTAGACACAGCAACAAGCAGACGGGCAAAGGTCATTAGGTGCACAGAGAAACTCCGTCACCAGGTGGACACTGGTAAGGGTGGTGGGGAATAAAAAGAACAGGGCCACTCATTCACCTGGGTAATTGGTGGACAAGATTTAAACATAAACAGAATAAGATGGGGGTCAGTCTACTGTTGTATATACTGACAGTTAATATTCTAACAGGTTATATAGTAATGGTGATTGTAATGTCTTGGTATGAGACATGGGTATACATACATTGTCCACCTGCTATGTATTTCACCCCTAGGTACCAGTTAATGAGCATGGTACTGTGGTGGTAAACGTGAAGGAAGGTCACTTGACTGTCCTTCTTCCTCAGGATAAAGAACACCTGACAGGACATGGCCCAAGGCAACACATGCATTCCATCAGGCAAGCACAATAAAGCAAAGCAAAAGCACAGATTCACAGCAGACCATAGACCTTACAACAGCCAGTCCTTAATTTGCAGCAGATTAATGTGTGTACAATTAGAATCAAGTCTGAATGTATATTCCTAGCACAGACCATGCCATGCCCTTCAAGTTGTTCAGATCAACCAAATATATATATATATATATATATATATATATATATATATATATATATATATATATATATATATATATATATATATATATATATATATATATATATATATCTATATATATATATATATATATTTTTATACAATCATACACTGAAGCAACACAAAACTTGCAGCCAAACCAGATAGCCAAGCCTCTAGAGGTTATATGCTATGGCACGTACTACTTGTTGACCTATCTATAGCGGGTTATGTAGAGAAACATTGAAATCCTCTTACAGTGTCCATGATCTCAATGACTTTGGAAAAGAAATATATCCAGCATACACTCGCCATCTGCAAGCATAACCCAGCTGTTATCATTGTGCCATCTATAAACCTACTGTAAGCTTCATAGCTACGGTAGATATGACTACCCGTTTTAAAATCCATTGTATGCAAGTATGGACCACATGGCCCATTTGATATGGAGCCATGTTCACATGATCATGAGAGGACTTACCCTAAGAGCTAGTGGGTTGTTGGTGTAATCCACAGGCTGACACACGAGACTGTAGCCAGATAAGTAGGCTGACATCACAAACTGAAGCACACAACACCATCTGATCCATTCATGAAATGTTACTATCATTCTCAGGTCATCATAGCAAGTATTGTCGTAACAATGGCCCTAATACAACCATAGGCTTCACAGCTGGTGTTGACACGATTTACAATTAAACGTTATGACATGTGTTTACATGGCTCACTTCCAAGTGTCTTAGAGCCGTCGAATTATCACATTGGCCTGGTATTTACACAATGGAAGTGAGGCATACAACAATGTGTTCATAAGTCCATTATATTCCATCAGCTATATTGACAAAACACGCCACCTAAATGTTTGACATATACACATTCCTTATTTGAGGGTGGTGATGTGTAATATGGTGCCAATAAAAGCAGAGAATATATTACAGATAATATACGATGAGATTGGCCTGATTTAGCAGCTTCCTTCTACGATAAATAGGTAAAAAAAGGAGAAAAAGACGTGGATGAAAATGAAAAAGATAAGAATGCAAACAATTATCCTACGGCATGTCAGCACTAGCCAGGACCAGGCCATTCCAGCCTCAAGTCTAGGCCAAATCTGGGCCAGAGTAGTTTTTTGTATATATGGTCCACCAATGCCAGTCGCAACCCACGTCCAATAGGTTGCCCGCTATCAGTAGCCTTTTACGGCATGCAGGTGGACACAGTGGGCCTATTCTATCCCCGGACCCCAAGGGGCAGTGCAGTAGCTAGAACAACGGAAGTAGTACACTGTGCCCAGCTAGAACAACAGAAGTAGTGCACTGTGTACCAGCAGAAATCCAATGAAGAAGACACAAGATATATATTATCGGCAGAAGGAATGGGAGAAATAATGATTTCAGCAATGAAAATAAGAGGGCCATCTTGGATGACTTGGAACAAGAGAAATGATAATAAAATGTTTAAAGAGGCACACATTCTTGTTAGAGAAAGAGTATGGGGTTTAATGGCACAACATCACTAATGTGTTATATGGTGCCGAGAAAGGTGCCTGCCAGAATAAATGGAGAAAAAAGAGGGAAATACAAGTGGATGATGATGAAAATGAAAAGAAAAAAATATCCACCACCAGCCGATTAAGCCATTACAGTGTCTCGTCCAGGTGAAATCCGGGCCAGAGTAATGTGTTGCAGAAATGGCCCTAGTAAGGACCGCTCCACTTAACCACCTGAATCCCATTGCCCACCGAAGCCGGTTCCCTTGGCGTAGTGGTAAACTGCGTCGCCTTTCGACCCATAGGTTGTGGGTTCGATACCACGGTATGAAAACCTGACTGGCTCCCCATGACGATGATCATGTTGAATGGCGGCCCCATCTCTAGAAGGGGATGCTCCCGATCCCGTAGTTCAATAGTGCCGTGTTGGACAAGAGGTGTGGGTTTGGCAGCCCGGTCAGGGTATAGGGTTTGTGCCAAGTGGGCGCTGGCACTTAAGGGAAGCTGTCCAAGCACCACAATCAACCTCATCCATCACTACTGTGATATCACTGTGTTGTTGAGAGTGACTTTAAAGCCTAATATGACCTTTACCAATACCCACTGCCCACCAACGCGAATCGCAACCCATGGCTAACAGGTAGCCCCCTATTAGTTGCCTCTTACGACATGCAGAAGGATACAGTGGACCTATTCTACACTTGGACCCACAGGGGCATAGAGAAAGAGATATGGTTGGTAGGGACCATGATGATGGCAAAGAGAGATCCACAACAGAGACACCAGGAAGTAATATACACAACAGACAAGGTGGTAAGTCAGACACACAAACCTCATAGAACATATAGGCAGAGAGAAAAACCAATCCTATATTGTACACAGCAATGTGATATTTGAGATCAAAAGGCTTTCTGTGTTCCATAAATCTGGGACCCAGCACCACTAGGCCCAGGTAGGCAACACAGATAGCACCAATAGGGAGCGGACTGGACATGAGGAACCACTCCCCAACACGATCATCTGCAACAAGAGTATCAAACACACTGTAAATAGCCTCACTTGTCATCAACCTTTATAATGTTATCTAGATTGATTTTCATTTAAATAATCATAGTTTTGGGGTGGGGAAAATGTTTCAAAAAGTCAAGGTTTGAACAAATGGATGTCGCCATGTCAGTTTTCAAGGTATCACTGATTGGCACAGCTGACCTCACCGAAGCTTTTCAACAGGTATTGCTGTTTAGTTAAAAACTACTTTCTATGCAGATCTCCAGGCTGTAGAAGCTGATAATTTTTCAACAATAAGCTGCCACTTTTGGCCAACATTCTTGAAATTTAGAGAAGAATCACCTTTAATAGTATTTCTATAAAAAAAAATGATTTCAACATGCTGCATCATTTAAAGTGGTCCAATTTATGATGAGCAGATACATCCACAGCAAATAAATAACAAGAAGCAACAGCCAATACAACTACCTAAAGGTGACAATACTTAAAAGAAGGTGGTAAGGCAGCTTAAGCTTAGTCTTCTAAACACTTTACTGAGGAGGCTTCTCTTTGGAACCATCACCTTACAGCCAGGTAGGTTGAAGCCTTAACGTAATCAACATATTCAACAACAAATCATAACAATGTCCCTTTTTACAGGAGGACCATGCGAGTGAACAGCTGTGCAAGAGGTTTGTGCCATTGACGAACACTGTGAGACTAAAGGGTTACAATAATCTCACCAGCAGCCTCCTCCATGGCAACGCTAATGTTTTGTAGGATAAGCACCCCTGTCCACTCCGGCAAAGCCATCTCCTCTGTCATCTGCTGACAACAAACATACAAAGGCTAAGCTCTTGTTTTCTAATACATAACCCTGAATACTCTCAACAACTAAATTTTCCCATGAGCTTGGTATGCATGCAAACACTGAAACAGGGCAGGACGTTACAATGGATTACGAAAATGATAAGAACGCACCAGCTTCCCTGCAGATATGTATCTCGGGAGTTGATGAATAAATCGTTTCGTTGCAATACAAATCAAGAATAAACAATTCTTTAACACATAGCAAATTATCGCTTGCACCGAAAAAATGACAGTTAATGTTCCGCAAAACTGTCGTTAGAGACTGAAACACACGCCCCGTCTGTCTATCGTGGAGTGGTTGACAAACAGCAAATGCAAACAAAGTTAGCCGAGTATGGTTAGCCAACTATCCAACTAACGCAATTTAGTCAAAGATCTTGTTATAATTATATCAAGATCTTTGACTAAATTGCGTATCACGAACACCATAGACGACTATACGTAGTCGACTAAACTTAGCCTGTTATGGAGCCTAGATAAGTTTAGTCGTAGTCGGCAAAGCCCAAGCGTAAAAACCTCTTTAGAAGGTGAAATTTCATCATATCATCCAAATTCGGTTGTAGAACTAACTCCTCTGACTGATTCCCTGCTTCTGTTAAATGTGATATCGTCGAGTACAATATGTGCCGTGGCTATATTAATGGTGTTTGTAAAATCCCGTAACTTATGGGGGCTAGGTGCCGAAAACAGACCAAATAAGGTACATAGTCGATAGTAGGAGCTGTTAGACATACACAGATCTGAAAACTGGAGAAGTTTCAGCTATAATTCCTGAGAATGATGGAATTATGCATACGTAGAAATTCATTCGGTTTGTTACTCGTTTGGATTTTTCAAAAGCAAAGGTCATTTATACTATATGCAAGAAGCCGATATTGATATATTATCGACTATTTGGTGCAATACCAAGAAAGGGTCATTCTATTATTCATTTTTCATTGAAGCGGAACGTGGTATGACCATTATTTCCGCATGATAAGCTTTCCATTATTAACCTCGGTTGTCATAGAAGAGATGGGATCAATGAACATAGCTTCTGCAATCAGATCCAACACTTTGTCCGTCCCGCTGCTATATGTAACATTTACAGCTTAATAGTAATAGTAATAGTAATATGTTGGGAATAAGGCTAGAGCCTGTAGGTCCAATCTGGGCGTTTAGACAATAAACCACTGCTGGAGGCATGCCCGGGGGAAAGATCAGGGGTCGGACGGAAGGTCGTATTGGTGGGTGGTCCAGAGGCGGTCAAGGCGTGCCTTGAAAGAGTTGACGGAGGGGGCTGTGGCCACACCCTCGGGGAGAGAGTTCCAGTCGGATACCACTCTCTGAGAGAAGAAGTTCGTCCTGCATAGGCGGGTGCTGTGTTGCTTGAAAATATTGAGGACAAGATAGTTCATTAGCCCGTTATATGAATTCTACAGCCATATATTGGCATATGGTTGTTAAGTGAGACATTTGACATAAACAATGGTATATGTGTCAAATGTCTCATTTTACAACCATATGTCAATATATTTCTGAAGACTGTAACTGATTACAACAACGGGCTAATAAATTTATCTCACTCGCCACATGTTTTGCCAACAAGTGGCAAAGAATCGGCCTTTTGAACAATATATATATGAGCAATTGTTGTGTTCTTGTTAAAGCTAATTGCGACATTTCTAAATGCGTACACATATTTTCAAGATTTTTTGCGAAAAGTAAGCTCGTATATAGTGCTGAAGAAATATAAAATAAAAAGTACAGGTCACTGCATGGTGTAAATTTCTGAGTATGACGAAAAAGGGAATTATGCGTTTTTGATAATATTTTGATTCTGTAGAAAAGTTCGTACAACGAATTACATTATATTTGACGTACAGGCAGAACAATGTCTGCTTTACAAAAATATCCAGAAAAAAATTATGTGTCGCCGCACTCTACGTCAAGCCATTTATGAATTTATTATTAATTTTTCCAGAATGGTGTCAAACCTTCATAAAAAAAATTGACCACGGACTTTTAAAGTAAACTTGGTCTTCTTGGACAGTGATATATGTACTATAAACAGAAATTTTAAAAATAATAGGTCATCGAAGTCTATGGGAAGACACAGTGGATTTGTATGTGCCCATTTATATCGTTGTCACCAAAAAGCGACACCAACCCTTCTTCGCCCTTTCTTCTATATGCTAATATTAGATGCCGAAGTTGCAAACCACTTGCAGCTATCTTCCCTACAATTGCAGCACCACACATTTTGTTCCCAATCCCTTAATTTTGTGACCTCACCATGTTTCTCTATATTTCCTGAAATACTACAGAGACTGAAAAGCACAAAATGTACAATAACCTGAACATTGGCAGAGTGTCTGCAAAACCTGCTACTACTTGTGAAACTTCCTCTATAATGGGATTTGCTACCACATGCCGCACCAATCTACTTGCGTCGAAAGCTTTACAATTATGATCGCAACTAGGATAACTTTTGCTTCAATAACATTTCGAAGTCATCTGACAAACTCCAACGTGCAATCATTTATTGGCAAAGTTTCTACCTCGCTACCTAGACTCGCTACCCTTGTGGTACATTTTCCCTCCCTCAATTCGAATTTGTGTAAGATTAGATACTTTGTCTTGAATTGGTACTGTAGGCATAACAAATCTACAGAATATCTCCACGCCACACACTGCCGCTACCTGGATGACATCACACATTTTGCTACATGAAGCTGTTTCCAGATCAAAATATACTAATTTACAGTCATCTGCTACGTTGCTATCAACTGATGTGTACACTGGCAAACTAACAGTGTTTTATGAATTCCTAACGTCCTCCAAATTTTCAATCATGGTCGCCGTCAATTAACAATCACGGTCGCAGTTTTTGTAACGTCATCGATTGGCAAAGTCGGTGTTACCAAACGGTAAATCAGATTATATACACCCCTACAATCTAGTATGGTCAGATGAAATGAAGAAGCCAGTTCAACCACGTGCCGCCGCATTGTATAACTCTGATCGATAACACAGGTTGTGCAAATCAGTGACGTAACTAACACAGTCATTACGCCAACATGAATATAACAGGGAGTATAACCTAGACTTATATTTACCTATTTACCGGAGTATTTACCCGTGGGGAGGGGGGCACTTGGCCTTAACCCGGATAGGGGTGTGCCGCGGGACCTCGAAAACCCGTTCCCGTTGTATAAGGTGAAAATGGCCAAAAGCATACCCCGTCGTACATGGTATTATGCGAATATATAACCTGTCGTACGCCGTAGGCAGGATAAAAGGTCGGAAAAATCTCAAAATCTGATTTCTGATTACATGCAGTAACAACTTCGCGCGCTTGCACGGTCGATCGTGTGATTCTCGGCGCGTCACACAGGGACCATTCATTGCATTTGCATTGTCAACGATGGGTGGGAAATCCCGGGTGAAAATCTCGACATACTGAAACAAAATATATTTCAAACCCACTGTACAGATGGGAAGAGAAAATCATACCCTGTCGTACAAAACGAAGCCCCCAAAAAACCCGTCGTACAGATTGCTGCTGAAAAACATACCCCATCGTATAAGTATAGTCAAGGTCCCCTAGCCTGATGGCTGCGGGCGCTGTTTACATGTTACTGATATTCAATAGTCTAGGGCGAGAAGCGTAGCGGAACCCCTAGAGTCTGGGACGCAGACTAGTATAAGTACGAGGCCCAACAAAACCCGTCGTACAAGTCGAGAGGCCGAGAAAAAATGTACTCCGTCGCGCGGCTCATGTACACTACCTCTATACACTTAATTCCCCCCACCCACCGGGTATTTACCTGAGTGTAGGATTTATTCAGGCTAAGCCTGGTTATCCTCTCTATCTACCAACAGATTTATTGCCTGACTTGCGCACGACTCTGGAACTTACGCAGTCCCGACTTGAAGTTGTTTAGGGATGGGGCGGCGGCGACACTTAAAGAACGGTAATTCCAAGCCACAACTACTCTACGGCTGAAACCGCTGCCCCAGGGCTTTGTAGTACTATGTTGATTGAAGTGTTTGTGGCCGTTGTTGTGTGTACTTTTATGTGGGGCTATTTGGAAGAAGGTTTCTTCTGGGAGGACCTTGTGGATGATCCTATACGCTTGAATCAAGTCCGCCCTTTTGCGCCTGTCGCTGAGTGACTGTAGCTTTGTCTCGTGTAGCCTGTCCGGGTATGGCATGTGTTCTAGGCCCTGCACAAGTCGGGTTGCCCTTCTCTGTACTCACTCAATCTTGTCAGCCTCTTTATTGTGAACAGGGTTGGTGACTGGAGAGCAATACTCAACCACCGGCCTCACAATGGACTTGTATAGCTGTGCAAACGGTTTGGTTGAAGGTTCTTTATAAGACAAAGCCTAGAGTTTCCTTTCTTATCATGGTGTTCAGTGAAGCTCAATGATGGTTCAATCAAAGCTCCCAGGTCATATTCCTTGTCGGCCTCTGCGATCGTTTCCCCGTTAATGGTGTAACGGGGGTTATTCCCCGCAAGCTGGATGGTTTTGCATTTGCTTTCGTTGAAGGGTAATTGCCACTTTGTGGACCATACATGTAGAGCATCAATATCAGCCTGGAGTTTTTGGATATTAGAGCCTGAGGTCACCAGCCTGAACACCTTGGAGTCACTGGCAAATAGTGCAGAAGGAGAGGCAACAGCCTCGGGTAAGTCATTGATGAATATCAAGAATAGTGTTAGGCCGATACAGAACCCTTGTTGTATTCCGCTGGTTACCTGTTCCCTTCCTGATAGTGAACACTCAACTTCTTTTACGCGAGAGGGGATGCCGTTTGAGCTTGAGGTTTGATGCGTAAGCCCATAACTCCTACGGGTGGCTATAGTCGTTTCTCTCTTGCGTCGGACGATACCCCCCACTCAGCCTCAGGAGTTCCGCTCGGACCTGGATGCCTCCGCCTTTCTGGTCATCCACTTTTTCCTGTTACGGGTGGTGATACGTGACATTGGGATGTTGCTTCCCACTGAAGTGACTAACAGTCTCTCATACTTGTCCCAAGCCTCGTCTATGTTTAGCACCTCGAGCGTAATTGCCCAGTCCACTGAGGTGATATCCTCCGATATCTGGGCGTAGTTCCTTCTATAGTAGTTCCCGAGCTCCTTATTGATCAGTCATCACATGTAGGTGGGTGGTTCAATCCACATAGTAGGTTCGACACAGATGGTCGCTCTTATAAATATGTTCATGTTAGAAGCATGATCATTACACATAAATTGTGTCCGGACATGTGCTAATGATATCTAGATATATCGATTTGACCTAACTTTTATCAAATTCGAGTTCGAAACAAAAGAATGCATGTTAGAATATACAATATAACGCCATTCTATATCATTAATCGAATTATGCACATATTTTTATTTAGAAAAGTTTAACTACATCGCCACCGAGCTTAATTTAATCCAACACTGCGTCTGGGCATCATGCGATCAAATACGAACAAGACATTTCACCAGCGACCTTGCATCCGACGGTCTTGTATCGCTTGTCACATGGGTTCACTGCTTTCGACGTTATGATTTGTGATATCATTACGGTTTTGTTGCTTCTTCTTCTTCTTCTTCTTCCTTATACTGGGAGTCGGTCAGGGTTGACCATTAGTCCTAGGCGCATGGTGATTTGATAAAAGCTTGGTTTAGTGGAAGATAAAAGTAGGCGATGGTCGTGCAGGATAAAAGATGATAAAATCAGCGTCTGGTCTAAGGTACCCTGGTGGTAAGCATCCTCCTGAAGGCGGTTAGGTTTTCAGCCGTGGCGGTTTCCTCCGGGAGGCGGTTCCAATCTACCGTTGTACGGGGGAAGAAGGAATTTCTGTGTGCCTCGGTTTGGGTGTGGACTTGTCTGAAGGCTCTGGTGTTTTACCTGGTCTTTCTTGCGGCTTCGACAAGTTGATGTTCAACGGCGACCAATTGCTGGGCGATCTTATACATCAGCAGGAGCCGGGCTTGTCGTCTTCGGGTTGCTGGAATAGAAAGATGTTACTGGCAACATTTTAACAACTTTCTTTCCTGTTCAGAGAAATTTTCTTATAATTATGGTTTGAACTCAGCGTTGTACTTCAAAAATAGGACTCTATCATTCTGTTGTTTTGTGGCGTGGTCAATTATTACTTTTATCATGTAGCATACCAGTGTGAAGTTGGCGCAAAATAGTAGAACCATATAAGACGAGATCTCGCGAGAAGAAAAAGAAGCAAATACCTTATTACAGATATTACTATGTTTTCGAGATAGCTTGATATTTTCGTCTGCTACGATATGCTTTATTTTAATGTTGCAATCTTCGTTTTATACTGGTAATTGCGGCCAAATGTCGAATATGACTCGAGTGCTGTGAGAAATGATAACAAGTGGATCTACAATCACCCGCGTTGTTGTTATCATTCGTTATTAAACTATATATGGTGTGTAAACTTTAGTTTTGAGCGATATTGAAAGGTTTTTTTGTGCAATCAAGTCCCTAATAGGATCGGTAAGTTAGAAATCAAAGTTAGAAATCAATGAATTCGAGCACATAATTTTATAAAATAAAATATGATTGAAACCAGTTATGAACACATGCTAAATGATATAAACTTGTTGTCTCTCTTGAATGACATTGCATTGTCGCCTAATAGGGATATTGCTTTCCCATATGTCATGCATAATAATCCTAGTGTGAGATCCTGTCATGTAATGTAAGAATCTGTAGAACCATCCCCTAACCCCCCCCCCCCCCCCGTGATAATAGCAATGAACAATCCCATACATTAAAAACATATCCCAGCAACAAAATATTGTACATTGTTCCACAATCAAGTTTTTCTATGTCCAGAGCAATTTAGCTGACTCCAAAGTAACTATTCTCTGGTGCTATGCACTGATAAGGCAACTCAAAACTGTATGTAGTATACCCCAATCAGCCAGTTAACTATCTAGAACAGATTATTGGAAGCCATGTGTATTGAGTTCACATTGGGTCCAAAATCTCACTTTGCACCCGCTTAAGCAAAAAATATGGGAGGGGAACCCCCAAAGATAACTTTTATCTGGTGCTATGCACCCACCAAGCTACCCAAAACTGTATTCAGTATTATGACTATCTAGACCACTTAGTGGAAGCTTTGTATATCGAGTTAACATGGGGTTCAAAATCTCACTTTCAATACACATTACTTCCACTAAATGGTTCTAGATAGTTATAACGCCGATGGGGGTATACTGGATACAGTTTTGGGTAGCCTAGTAGATGTATAGTCGCAGACTATAGTTACTTTGGGAGTTTCCCTCCCAGTTTTTGTGTTACAGCGGGTTCAAAGTGAGATTTTTGGCTTTGCGGGACCTCAATACACATTACTTCCACTAAATGGTTCTAGATAGTTATAACGCCGATGGGGGTATACTGGATACAGTTTTGGGTAGCCTAGTAGGTGTATAGTAGCAGACTATAGTTACTTTGGGGTTTTCCCTCCTAGTTTTTGTGTTACAGGGGGTTGAAAGTGAGATTTTGGACCCTATGTTAACTCAATACACATTACTTCCACTAAATGGTTCTAGATAGTTATAACGCCGATGGGGGTATACTGGATACAGTTTTGGGTAGCCTAGTGGATGTATAGTAGCAGACTATAGTTACTTTGGGGGTTTCCCTCCCAGTTTTTGTGTTACAGGGGGTTGAAAGTGAGATTTTGGACCCTATGTTAACTCAATACACATTACTTCCACTAAATGGTTCTAGATAGTTATAACGCCGATGGGGGTATACTGGATACAGTTTTGGGTAGCCTAGTAGGTGTATAGTAGCAGACTATAGTTACTTTGGGGGTTTCCCTCCCAGTTTTTGTGTTACAGCGGGTTCAAAGTGAGATTTTTGGCTTTGCGGGACCTCAATACATATTACTTCCACGAAATGGTTCTAGATAGTTATAACGCCGATGGGGGTATACTGGATACAGTTTTGGATAGCCTAGTGGATGTATAGTCACAGACTATAGTTACTTTGGGGGTTTCCCTCCCAGTTTTGTGTTTTTGGACAGCGGGTTCAAAGTGAGATTTTTGGCTTTGCGTGACCTCAATACACATTACTTCCACTAAATGGTTCTAGATAGTTATAACGCCGATGGGGGTATACTGGATACAGTTCTGGGTAGCCTAGTGGGTGTATAGTAGCTGACCATAGTTACTTTGGGGGTTTCCCTCCCAGTTATTGTGTTTCCTAGGGCCAAATATGTGATTTTGGACCCAATGTTAACTCAATATACATAGTATGTATATTGATTTACAAAAGTTCACTTGAAGTGGACCATGGTTCCCGATTATGTTTAATTATAGTTGTTTATTTATGTTTGAAAGGAAATAAATTATTTCTACTTGTCTATAGTCGTTCATTCTGTTTAAATATGCTTTGAATCCTTATATTCCGTTGCAGCCGACCAATCAGCTGATCTGTGTTTACATGTTAAAACTCGGCGGAAGCTATTTGCCGCTCATCTGTACCAGGAATAGGTTGTCCCGTCGGGCTCTTATTTGGTTCTACTATTTTGCGCCAGCTTCACACTGGTATATAGCATTGTTTACGCGTATTTACTAAAGTAGTATCACTACGACCCAAACAAAGAAATAGGCTAGTCCAAGGAAGGGTTACTATATATTTACATATATATTACGCCAATCAAATAAATTTGCCTTCATTTTATGATCATTTGATATCCTATATTGCTGACATAAACAAGATCAGTGGATGATTTCATTGAGACTATTTACCCTTACGGAAGGTTACACAGTGAGCTTGTCTGTTTTTATCTGGATGACAGCTGTCATTAGATGGAGAGTGAATACGCACACAAGATCACCTGGTCGATTAAGGCAGTACTTGCTATGCAACAATATGGGAAATTGTTTTAAAGCCCCCACAAATGACGATATCTCATTACTAAGGGGGAATGAAAGTCAAGAAGGCAGCGACACATCCACCAATTTAGGGCCACCACCGACGTATCAGGTAAATCGACAGTCAGCTCCTGGTGCACATTCGCTTAAAATCATTGGTTGGTTTCAAATGTTTGTTAACCTTTACTTCAAAGTTGCTTTAAGTTTTGGTACGATCCATGTCATGATTAATTTTAAAAGATTCAAACACAAAAAAGGTTGCTAGCGTTTTATCCTAGAGTCTAGACATCGTGCTCCCTTACTTTAACATTAAAGAAGTGGACCAGGTCGGCGAGTGGTGTATGTCTGCGTGGCCAGCTAACAGGTCGCGTCGTGATTCTTAACCGCATGACCATTGTCATTAGAATCACTTAGGATTGTGACATATAATCGCTTGCAATCCCTCCATTCGTCTGGATTTGGTTGTGCATTTATCTATCTATTGAACATGTTTTGCCTAGCCCAGAACCAATGGTTGTTAACTTAGTATGCTCTACTTCAGGAGAGTGTGAGAGTGCCTGTATACCACCCTAGTCCGAATGTGAGTAGACCTGCATCGCAGTTGACAGAGGAAGAACAAGTAAAAATTGCAAAACGTTTGGGGCTTATACAACACTTACCAACTGGAGTCTACGATGGAACACGTAAAAAAGCAAAAGAGTGAGTGGAAACTTTGACATTCATACTGCAACTGATTCCCATGTTATGTAATCAGTACTGATGTAGCTCAGGTGACTGCTCGTCTTGCTTCATTTCACCTTATGTTGTGTGCTTCGGTTTCTTTGAGGCTCTGTATCATTCTGATAATTGCCACTGCATATATAAGTTAATGGGTTTATACAACGCTACTTATATATTTGGGAAGTTCACTGGGGTTGTCCTTCCTTCACCTTCATTGTCAAGCTGATGAACTGGTGATCATCAAAGCATTTACATTCATAGAGAATTCTGTGTCCAACAAATCGAGCATCATCTCTGTGCCTTGAGGAATTCTTTATACAGGGGTTTTGATTATTCATTTGCATGTAAGTAAACTTCTCTTAAGGGGTAGTTTTATGAGTAAGACAATGTCTGAGACCTGGCAGTGCATTGTGTTTTAGCTATTGCTGCAGTGAGTCCTAGCAATAGTTATTACGTGTTGAGAAGATTGTTGTGGTGTTTATGAATTGTCCATACTGCTCAAAATCTGGCAACCAAAACTTGACTGATGAATATAGATTTGAATGGACTACAGTATCCTAGATAACAATACACCTCACATTGACAAGTGGTATCTGTCAATCAGATGAAATGTATACTTCTGTCAAACTTTGGACCAAGATCAATTAGCTTCTTCTTAAGCTAGCTGATTCTGGCAGGTATCAAGACTGGATCAGCAGAACAACACCGTTTGGTTATTCTTACTGCCAACATGGATAGGAAAAGTGATTCATAATATGGAAACAATATTCACAACTGATGTATTGTGCTGCTGTGATAACTTGCTCTTCCTCCCCAACAGACAGTTTTCTGTATTTCCTACAATGATGACGACAACTATCAAGGTCATGTGAGATATGATACAAACTTCATTCTATCGAAAGTAAAAGGTCTAAGTTCTTCAATTATGGCAATGTTTCAGATGTGTGATTTGTATGGGCGAGTTTGTCCTTGGAGACCCTCTTCGTTATCTACCATGTATGCACACCTACCACAAAGAATGCATTGATGATTGGTTGATGAGGTCCTTCACTTGCCCCTCATGTATGGAACCAGTCGATGCAGCCTTACTCACAACTTATGAAACAAGTCCACCCTAGGATGGTCACCACAATAGTTTAATACACTGTAGATAGTTGAATGGGGTTTGGCGTTGTTCCCGATGCTACCTACACACTGTCAGTGATGCAAGCTGTCCGATGGCATACCCTGCCAATGCAGACCTGCCCTGCTGTTTTTCTGACTGTTCTCAGACCGTGACACACAGTCTGTTTCCATGTGATATGATGAAGAGAGGTGAATTTCTAAACACACATATGATGTAGCTTTGTAGACATACATCTCTAGAGTAATTTTGTTCAGAATATTCATGTTTTGTTTTGATTTGTTTCTAAGATTATTTTAATTTATTTGTTTTGCAAAAGATTGGAAGGGAAGATAGTTGTGGCATTTTAAACTGATCTGCTTGGACAGACCATAAAATGAGGCTGAATGCTGATTAGTTTGTTGTGTATTATGTGATGGAAAGCGATGGTGAACTTGACGAGTGATTGTCGTACTAAAGGAAAGTTTGCTGCTTTGTGTCTCTTGAAATGTTTGGCTGCAAGTCAACATGAGGTTTTTCATTGCCGCCTGGTCTAAGATGTACAACACAAATGCTGCGGTGATGTAATGAACAGTTAGCATATCTTTAGGAGTGGATCTATTTGTAAATTAAATGTGCCAAGTTGCTGTTTACAGTAGACAATAAAGCACCTATGAGATTTGGAAAAGCACATTTTTCCAAGGGTATGGTTTTTTAGTATGGTTTGACAAATGTATGTTTTATGGACAGTCACAGTTCTAAAAAGGGCTACACATGTTTTTATAGTCGTTATAATCATGGGTGATCGAATACCTTAGAACAATGTAAATCAAGTAAGCAGTTATTGTTTGTGTGGGACTACACATGAGTGTTTTTTTCTTGCACATTGATTATAATAAGCTGGCCTTGTATTTTGGCCAGTATGTCTGGGTTGCTATATTAGTTTTATCTGCGGTTGGATCATAGCTTTTAAGATGATTTTTGACTGATATGTACAATCCTTTAATTTATAATGAATGCTTAATCTCCCATTCCTTTGTCCTGTGATGCAGTGTGTGGTTGTTCATGGGAATGCAGGACATTCCAACTATAAGCTGCCATATGTTATTGTGAATAATTTGTCAACTGTATCTGTATGCCCAAGTTTCATCTGTGGCAACATTTATTTATGGGCCAATTATATATATATATATAAAAAGGAAGCATCCTCTCTCTAAATATACAGGCTTGTTTATGCAATATGTTCTTGGTGCTAAGTAAGAAGCCCTGCAAGAGGTTCATAGTCTACTTGCACATCCCTCTTCAAACGAGCCATTTTACTTTTGAGTATCTCATTTCCCCTTCATATAGCTTAGGTTACACAATGCAGCACTTAAAAAGGTTGGATTCTGAGATGACATCATATCAAATTTGCTTTTTGGTTTGAATTTGTGGAAAGACTAGATGAGTTTATTTACAGCAATGTGACTTAAAATATTTTTTTTTGTGTTGATTGTTTTGTGTTGAATATCCAAGCTTAAATAATTCACAGACAACAGAAATAATTGTGTTCAAGATGTGTGTCCGTGCAAAATATGTCAGCATTTATCTCAGTTCTATATTGTATAGTTATTGTAGTAAATCATTGATTGGAAATAAAAAAAATTAAAATAAGAATAGTTATATCCTCCTGTTGACGGCAACTATTGTTATAGACCTGCATAACTATATCGACATCCGACTGGGGCTAGTGTCACTAAGGCAAGTAACATCGCCCCTGAAACTTGAAGATCTGATATATCAATGGACCACTGATAAGAGAGCCCTTCACAATTTGATTTCAGATCAGGTAGCTTCCCAAATCACCGTCAAACCATATGTGTGGGCAAATATTCAATGGAAGATCCTACAACAGTATTGGCCATATGTTTCCCACGCCTAAAGAAACACTATGACTGCTGATCAGGAAGGGTTTGCAGCCCGTTATGATCTTGTAGCACATCCCACCATAAGGAGTATTTGTTTATTCCCTTGGTAACAGCGCGACCTGGAAAAAAAATTCGGAAAAGAGTAACGATATATTTCATCTAATCAAATGGCTGATAAAGTAAAACATATGCAGGGCGACGCAGAATACTTTGCAAATGAAATGAAAAAACTCATCAACAATAAAGACATGAGGTAAACAACTATTTGGATCATTTTGTTATAATATCGCTCACTTCTTAGTTCTATATGAAATAAGTGTATTGTCCCCGAACATCATGTGTGGTAAACTCGCAACTAATGCTGTGATTGTTCCGAATGCTTAAGATGGCACAAATATTAGCGTATCTCACTTGCAATGCATATATTATTGGACATTATGTATCGTTATCACTCATAAATAGCCCAACAGACCAACCGTCGAGCGGGTTCAAGAGGGAGCTCAAGCTCCACTTGGTTCAAAAGAGCTACTCACAAATATTGACTCGTCTCCAAGTTCAGTCCTTGTCAGAACACAGACCTCCCTGTGCCACATGTAGGTACGGGGATGGTAATTGACCCACTGTAATCTAAATGTTGTATGAGGCAACTTATGGGGGGAGAAACCTGTTAGCAATGGGGTGCAACTTATCCATTCATTTATTAACTCCACCCTTGTCTGTTTGTAGGCACCACATAATACATTAGTGTTGGTGTGCTGTTAAACTCTATGATTTAATTCTTTAGAGTAATTCTTCAGTGCTGTTCTCTCCACAAAACTCTATCATACTCTGGTTGGAGCGTTTTTGTGACTCTGTGAATGCACCTTTTAGAGTTTAATATATTCCTATAAGCAAATTATAAACTAGTAGCAAGTTATTGGCATGTGTGATTGTGTGCTACAATCCCCATGTTTCTTTTTTTAATGCCATCATAGCAGCAACAGGCTACTGTTTTGGATATATTATCATAACATTAAAGCCAACATGAGTGCTCTTTTTTTGGTGGGACTATGGAGCAATCTGAATCTATTGCTGGTGAATGATTCATACCTTCTGCCCTAATTCGCAGAAGATCACACGGCAGCTAATGACTTTCTGTAAAAAGGGCAGTACGAGTACTTTGAAATTTGGATTGACCTACTTACATAAATATACAAAAAGCCCAATGACATTGAATAATTCCTCTGTGGATGAGGGGGCGTATTGTTGGGCACATCACACAGTGTAATATATCAAGGTTGCATTGACCTGATGTGGCTAAAGGCGTGCTTCATAAGATTAAAGCTTGATGATAATTATGCTTACTCAGTCATGGCACGAGTGGGAGGTGTTGGTTGATAGAAGCAACCCCACACTCGTATCATTCATTATGACACATACCAAATATCATCTTCTTATGAACTGCAACAGGATGATTTCCTGCTATCATTGTTTATTTGTGTTTGATGACCTCTGCACACGTGTAGACCACCTGCCTGACAGTATGACAATGGCTCTGGTCATTATAAGTTGGTGACAAATCGTTGAAGACTGTGTTCTTCTGTTGTTGTCAGTGACATCAGATTTGTGATTGGAGCCACAAGGAAAACAGTCTATGCTCATCGATGTATCCTGTCTGCAAGATGTGAAGTTTTTCGAGCCATGTTTGCAGAACAGGGTACAAAAGGGAAAGATTGCTCTGATGTTCCATTTGTTCTGTCCGATATGATGCCTGAAGTGTTCATGCCAATGTTAGAATACATCTACACCAACTCTGTGAAACTGACTGCCAAAAATGTGAGTCAATGAGGTGATCTGTGTAATGTGAGTCAATGTGGTGATCTGTATGGATGGCTGTTGGTTCTGTGAGCTTTTCTAGCACCGGCATGGTGACATTCTTTATGCCATCACCATTGATGTATTGTGTTGCAGTGTGTTGATGTGTTAGGAAGCGCCACAGAGTACGGCCTGGATGGCCTGCGTCAGGTTAGCATTCTTCAGCACTGTATCATAAGTGGGTAGAACGTGATAGAATACAAACATGGTCGTATACAACGTTCAGTTCATTCCAGTTCTATGCTGCCGTGTTTGCTTTAGGATGGATGGTTTTGTGCATGAATAAATTTCCTTGGGTTTGCTTTGTTTCCCCAGGTATGTGTGGAGTATTTGCTGGACAAACTGTCCATTAACACTGCCTGTGAAGCTATGCAAGCTGGGGTTACCTTTGGACAAGACCACCTGAGAGATGCAGCCCTTGACTATATAGCTGAACACACTGAGGTAGCCAATCACTTCATCGTCACCAACAGCATGATCTTAAAGATCATATGCTATTCACTAACTGAGTTAGATCAACATAGCATCCAATTCACTGCCTATCGCTATCCAACAGTGACATGGCACCTATTTGACTAGCTAGGGTTGATCTGCAGTAACATCGCAGAAGTTTGGGTGGAAAACAATGAGGTGAAAACAAGGGATGATCTGTGAGGATGCTCCTATTGTTTGGACAGCAATCCTTAAGCCTAATCCCCCACTTAGCACCAAGCTGTAGCCCCTACCTGTCGATGGACTACTTCACTGACGCGCTTGTCAACAAGAATAGCAATGAGTCACTGCCTGCAGCACATAATGCCTGAAGGGAAGACATCCAAACAATCTTTGAGTTCATTGAATTTGAATTGTTTTTCAGAAAGTGTTCCAAACCAAAGGTTTTCACGAGTTATCGGACACAGCCCTGGCACATATTCTGAAAAGCAGTGACCTCCATATCGATGAGATGGACATTGTGGTGGCCGTGCGAGAGTGGGCCACCGTCAATTCTGTAAGGCAGCAATTGGTATTCAGCCAATCAAACCTGGGTTTACCTTTCTTGCTGAAAATAGAGGATGTTGGTTGTGATCAAATCTAGTACAAAAAAGGATGATTCTGTTGAACACTTTGGAACTGCAGGTTGTTCTGGGAAAGTCTGTGACGGCCGTGTCCAAACGAGTGATTGGACAGGTTCGCTTACCACTTCTCTCACCGGAGGAACTCAATCAGGTGGAAGAGGACAACCAAAAAGACAAACTCATTGCTGTAAGTACTCTCCTTGGTTTCGCTTAATTCACTTCATTGGAGGATTGTTAAACTGGTATTTCTGAGCGTTGCCAATAGCAAACAGTAGGCTTACTCCTTGAGCTGGCTTTGGAGCAAAACAGGAAATTTTAATTTACTTCAAAGCAATTTGTTTGGAGGAATGTTTTATTCAAAAATACCAAGATGAATTGGATTATCAACAATTTGTCAATATGTTAGAACAATTTAATACCAAGATCAGTTGTGATTGTAGGTGTAGTTGGATTGTAGGTGTAGTTGGATTATTGTAGGTGTAGTTGTGATTGTAGGTGTAGTTGGATTGTAGGTGTAGTTGGATTATTGTAGGTGTAGTTGTGATTGTAGGTGTTGTTGGATTGTAGGTGTAGGTGATTGTAGTTGTTGATTGTAGGTGTAGTTGGATTGTATTGTAGGTGTAGTTGTGATTGTAGGTGTAGTTGGATTGTAGGTGTAGTTGGATTGTAGGTGTAGTTGTGATTGTAGGTGTAGTTGGATTGTAGGTGTAGTTGGATTGTAGGTGTAGTTGTGATTGTAGGTGTAGTTGGATTGTAGGTGTAGTTGGATTATTGATTGTAGGTTGTGATTGTAGGTGTAGTTGGATTGTAGGTGTAGTTTGGATTGTAGGTGTAGTTGTGATTGTAGGTGTTGTTGTGATTGTAGGTGTAGTTGTGATTGTTATGAGGGATGTTGCTGTGATGTCAGGTAGAACAGCTGGCTCATGCTTGGAAGTGTCACGCTCTACACAAACCAGACAAACACAACCAGCTCACAGTCAAGCGGCAGGGAACCAAACCACGAGAATCTCATCGGGGAATAGAGGCCTTGTATGAGGTGTCGTGGATTATTGTCCTACTGGTACCCTTCTTAGCGAGGGGATTTTTGTTGTGTCACATTGTCACTAACGTGCTGAACGGATTGTCATAACCTGGTCACGAGAGGCTTTGTCTTTTGGTGTCACTTCTCAAGTTGGATGCAAAATCAGAAGGGAGAATTTTGGTCTATAATTGGTGGCTGTATCGATTGGAGACTCAGTGGACATGTTATTCTGTTGTGATGTGCTACAGTATACACAGCATTACCCCATACAATGTCAACACCACTTCATTTCTTACCATGATGGACTCAGTATTATGCCGGCTAGATGTTTTATATTTCTGAAGAGACTAGCAAAATGTCTGTGATAAGATATATGATATAAATCTATTGTTTATTTTGAACTAAGTTAACTTGTTATTGAGACAGATGTTATCTTTTGTATACTTTGACCCTATTAACAGGAACATTGTCATAACCTTATCACGTAAGATATGTCTTTTGTGTCACTTCTCAAGTTGAGATAAAAATCAAATAATTTTGTCTATAATTTGCATAGTGTTGTAGTATCGAAGACTGAAGGTCAGTACATGTTATTCTGACGTAGCACGTCTGACAGTAAGACAGCATTACCCCATGACGTAAACACGTCTTCATTTCTTACCATGCAGACAAAACTCAGTATTATGCCGACCCAACCACCATCTGTATCAGAAGAGACTAGCAAATATGAGCATCTTAAAAGTATCAGATGATAAGATACCAGTTTATTTGAAGTAAGTACCTAAGGTATTGAGACAGATTGATCTTTGAATAACCCTATTCGCAGGTCAATAATTTTATCATGTAAGATATTTTATTCTTACTTTGTGATAATTTGCATAGTGTTGTAGAAGACTGAAGGTCAGTAAGATGGTGTGACGTAGCACGTCTGACAGTAGAGGTCACTAGTTATAAAAACTCGTGTCTGGCCATCCCAACCACCATCTGTATCAGCAGTAAAAGATGAAGCACATCCTACAAAATCACTGTTACATCCCAAGATCTGTATCAGCTGTAAATATGAGCATCTTCAAAGTGTCAGTGATACAGATACCAGTCAACTGAAGTCGTACCTAAGGTTGTAGATTGATTTGAATAATTCTCTTCGCTCATCACATGGGGACATTTAGTCTTCACATTCAACAACAGCTGATGAGGCAGCAACACATCAGCAGAGAGGTCATTATAAATAGAGCTGGAGGTCAAGATGACTAACCTACAAAATCACTTACATTAGATAGCTTAGATTGTATGTCATAAACACTGCCCAGGACAACACGCGTGGAGACATCGCTGGTGAAGAGCTGATGATAAACAGGGAACCACAATCAACATACGACATACAAGTTCACTTATTGTACATGCCCGTGTATAAACCTTAGTGGAGCTAACACATGCGTGCTATGTATTAGCGAGACAATAACAGAAACTGGATATCCATACAGCTGTACAACTGGGCGTGGAGTACACATTGAAGGGTGAGGTCAGACATGAGACAAGCAGAACAAAAGCGCTGTGTATCATTGAATAACAAGCCTATGTACAACCAGCAACAAGAAGAGGGCTTATCACCATATTAGACATGAATGATTATAATTGTGAAAACCAGCACAATCGCCCAGTGAATATGAATCACACTATCTGCATCATTTCTTGAAGGCAATATACGACTTAAGACTGCAACCACCATGGGGCTGTGCCAATGGTGTGTGAGAGGCAGTATTCTGGTGGGGCTTATTGGGGATATTACAGGGGATGCACAGTAATAGAGTGAATAGGAAATTGAATCAAAAAGGCTGTTTGATGCTTACATCATCATAAAAGCAACACAGATATTTTGTCTTCATCTTACAATCTGCAATATAGAAGTGTGACTGGGTAACGGAGTGTAAAATGCTTCATATTAACCAGTAGACCAGGAGGATTGGCACTAGGGTGGGGTGGGGGTGGGGGATAGGTCGGGGAAAACACAGGTCAGGAAGGAGGTTCATCACGACTGGGAGGGGCCAGGGAGGAGGTACATCACGACTGGTCGGGGCCAGGGAGGAGGTTCATTACAGCTTGGTGGAGCTAGGGAGGAGCTTCATCATGACTGGGTGGAGCCAGGGAGGAGGTTCATCACAGCTGGGTGGAGCCAGGGAGGAGGTTCATCACAGCTGGGTGGAGCCAGGGAGGAGGTTCATCACAGCTGGGTGGAGCCAGGGAGGAGGTTCATCACAGCTGGACAGGACCTGGGAGAAGGTTCATCACAACTGGGCAGGGCCAGGGAGGAGGTTCATCACAGCTGGGTGGAGCCAGGGAGGAGGTTCATTCCAGCTGGGTGGAGCCAGGGAGGACGTTCATCATGACTGGGCGGGGCCAGGGAGGAGGTTCATCACAGCTGGGCGGGGTCAGGGAGAAGGTTCATTACAAGTCAGAAAATCAAATGACTAAGGTAGAGGTCAGTAGAGGAGAATACGTCTGTCAATACCCTTCCTGCAGATAGGGCATTCTTTCATGCGGTCACCACACATTTGGCAGGTGCCATGACCACAAAGGAAGATCATGTTCTTCAGTCGATCCATGCAAACAGGACAGCAGGTCTACAACAAAACATACAAGCAGATTAGCATTTGGTGAGGCAGAAGACAACCAAACACCACCACGCATTGGTACAACCAACAAAGAGGTCCATTTTCTGACCTGGTCTTTGATGTCCTGTAACTGCTGCTGTAGCTTCTGAATATCCACGGTGCCCGTGTCCTGCTGACCATTGTTCATAATACCAGGAGCAGAGCTGGGCTGTGGGGGAGCTGTCACACACACAACGCACCGTATATATACACTGAGACCCACTCCAATACACACCAATACACACCAAGACACACTCCACAACACACCAAGACATACTCCACTACATACCAAGACATACTCCACTACACACCTAGACACACTCCAATACACACCAAGACATACTCCACAACACACACCAAGACACACTCCACAACACACCATGACACACTCCAATACACAACAAGACACACTCCACAACACACCAAGACACACTCCAATACACACCAAGACATACTCAACAACACACACCAAGACACACTCCAATACACAACAAGACATACTCCACAACACACCAAGACACACTCCAATACACACCAAGACATACTCCAATACACACCAAGACATACTCCAATACACACCAAGACATACTCCAATACACACCAAGACATACTCCACAACACACCAAGACACACTCCAATACACACCAAGACATACTCCAATACACACCAAGACATACTCCAATACACACCAAGACATACTCCAATACACACCAAGACACACTCCAATACACACCAAGACACACTCCAATACACACCTAGACACTCCAATACACACCTAGACACTCCAATACACACCAAGACATACTCCAGTACACTGAAATAACATTAACAACGATTCATCTCTGCACAATCAGCTGTTATGTTTGCTGCATAATGATGTTGACATAGGTCGTTTAGCTAGATATATAAGGTCATAGTGAGACTTACGTTCCCCACCACAGCACACAATGAAAGGAACCATCTTCTCAATGGATGATCGGCACTGCACACATTTCTTCATCAGTGCCCCACAGCCTGCAAACACAACCAATTCATGACACATCCACTCCTACTCTTCATTCAGAACTTAACACACAAAAACAGCAGAGAATGGTTTTAAGCTCCAAGAGTACGACTATAGCACAGTACTGGTGAGTGGTTTACCTTCACAAGCGCACATGTGTCCACAGGGCATAAAGAGCACACCAGCTTTCTTGTCCGAGCAGACAACACACTCCTCAATCTGAAACACACACACACCATTGTCCATCGGGTGACTCTCTCTGCCTCACCGGCTCACTCATACACTACAGGACCAGGGACTTACCTTGGTTCGAGATTGCACCTGGTCCTTACACATGAGACATTTCTTGACGCGTGGGGAGCATAGCGAGCAGGTAGCTATATGGCCACAGGGACCAAACAGGGTGTCCCTCTTCATGTCCGAGCAGACCATGCATTCCTCCAACGACTCCTGGTCATGCATGTTACTGATGTTGGACAGCATGGCCGCGTTACTGCAACAAAACCAGACCAGCAATTAGAGAGAGGATTGTACATGCGTCAACATATAGTTAATAGCTTCATAAAACAACTGAAGAGGAAGTCAGACTGCAGTGACCCCTTTAGAATCATGACTGCAGTGACCCCTTGAGAATCATAACTGCAGTGACCCCTTGAGAATCATGGCAGCAGTGACCCCCTTGAGAATCATGGCTGAAGTGACCCCTTGAGAATCATGACTGCAGTGACCCCTTGAGAATCATGACTGCAGTGACCCCTTGAGAATCATGACTGCAGTGACCCCTTGAGAATCATGGCTGAAGTGACCCCTTGAGAATCATGACTGCAGTGACCCCCTTGAGAATCATGACTGCAGTGACCCCTTGAGAATCATGACTGCAGTGACCCCCTTGAGAATCATGACTGCAGTGACCCCTTGAGAATCATGACTGCAGTGACCCCCTTGAGAATCATGGCGGATGTGACCCCTTGAGAATCATGACTGCAGTGACCCCCTTGAGAATCATGACTGCAGTGACCCCTTGAGAATCATGACTGCAGTGACCCCCTTGAGAATCATGGCGGATGTGACCCCTTGAGAATCATGGCTGAAGTGACCCCCTTGAGAATCATGACTGCAGTGACCCCTTGAGAATCATGACTGCAGTGACCCCCTTGAGAATCATGACTGCAGTGACCCCTTGAGAATCATGACTGCAGTGACCCCCTTGAGAATCATGGCGGATGTGACCCCTTGAGAATCATGGCAGCAGTGACCCCCTTGAGAATCATGGCTGAAGTGACCCCTTGAGAATCATGACTGCAGTGACCCCTTGAGAATCATGACTGCAGTGACCCCTTGAGAATCATGACTGCAGTGACCCCCCCTGAGAATCATGGCTGAAGTGACCCCTTGAGAATCATGACTGCAGTGACCCCCTTGAGAATCATGACTGCAGTGACCCCTTGAGAATCATGACTGCAGTGACCCCCTTGAGAATCATGACTGCAGTGACCCCTTGAGAATCATGACTGCAGTGACCCCCTTGAGAATCATGACTGCAGTGACCCCTTGAGAATCATGACTGCAGTGACCCCCTTGAGAATCATGGCGGATGTGACCCCTTGAGAATCATGACTGCAGTGACCCCTTGAGAATCATGGCTGAAGTGACCCTCTTGAGAATCATGACTGCAGTGACCCCTTGAGAATCATGACTGCAGTGACCCCTTGAGAATCATGACTGCAGTGACCCCTTGAGAATCATGGCTGAAGTGACCCTCTTGAGAATCATGACTGCCATAACTAATGTTTACCTGTGCCTCTCTTTGTGACACTTGGCAAGTGTCTTGCAGAGATTAGGGTCAGGGCAGAGGTCAAGAGGGGACTGTCCTTTCTTATTTTTCAGGTTGAGGTCAGCACCATTGGCAGCAAGGAAGCAAGCGATGGAGGCACTGGACTTCTTGTCAGCCCCTGGAGTACCTAGCCCCATCAGCAGCTGTAGTCACACACACACACACATAGTGACAGCCAGTTGTAACTATAGCCTCCATACTAAAGCTGCCACGCACTGGCTCATCAAGCTCATCCCATCATTTACAGGACCAATCAGGCATCATTGGGAGGACCTACCTTTCCCACATCCTGCATGTCTTGAAGTTGTCTGAGCTGAGAGAGCGTGTGGTGTCGTAAGGCTTCATGAAGGGGTGTGTCTCCGTCCTTATCTGGCACGTTCAAGTTACATCCCTCTCTCACCAGCAACTGTCAGGCACCAAACCAACATCCAATCAGCACTTCAACATCAACCCACCTTAACGGGCTTCTCTATATACATAGGAGCTGAATGAGCACTGATGAAGACTGACCCGAACTATCTGGGTGTGTTGCCGCTCCACAGCCAAATGAAGCGCTGTTTGAAGGTTGACATTCTGTACATCCATGTCTGCATGGCCCTGTATACAGCCACGATATAACAACCAGTCACAGTCTGCCAATAGCTGCTACATATAAGATAACCAGGGCACAGGGTCTCAGCATGTGGTACCAAGCAGGGTTCAGGTAGCTGGACAGGGAAGTGTCCAGAGACAAGATGACCATACAGGCCTGGTTTATATGGATGAGATAAAGCAGCACTTAGCGGGAGAGGAGACCGTGTGGGGGAATCAACTTGAAGTCAACCAAATAGGCTAAAGGGCAGAACACAGCAACTAGTAAATGAGGAGATGGGAAGCATGAGAACTGAGGGAAGTGTATCTGATGTATGAGATGGGAAGCATGAGAAGTGAGGAAAGTGTACCTGATGTATGAGAAGGGAAGCAAGAGAAGTGAGGGAAGTGTACCTGATGTATGAGAAGGGAAGCATGAGAAGTGAGGGAAGTGTACCTGATGTATGACATGGGAAGCAAGAGAAGTGAGGGAAGTGTACCTGATGTATGAGAAGGGAAGCAAGAGAAGTGAGGGAAGTGTACCTAATGTATGAGAAGGGAAGCAAGAGAAGTGAGGGAAGTGTACCTGATGTAGGAGAAGGGAAGCAAGAGAAGTGAGGGAAGTGTACCTGATGTAGGAGAAGGGAAGCAAGAGAAGTGAGTGAAGTGTATCTGATGTATGATATGGGAAGCAAGAGAAGTGAGGGAAGTGTATCTGATGTATGAGAAGGGAAGCATGAGAAGTGAGGGAAGTGTATCTGATGTACGAGATGGGAAGCAAGAGAAGTGAGGGAAGTGTACCTGATGTAGGAGATGGGAAGCATGAGAAGTGAGGGAAGTGTACCTGATGTATGAGAAGGGAAGCAAGAGAAGTGAGGGAAGTGTACCTGATGTATGAGAAGGGAAGCAAGAGAAGTGAGGGAAGTGTATCTGATGTATGATATGGGAAGCAAGAGAAGTGAGGGAAGTGTACCTGATGTATGAGAAGAAGCAAGAAAGTGAGGGAAGTGTACCTGATGTATGAGAAGGGAAGCAAGAGAAGTGAGGGAAGTGTACCTGATGTATGAGAAGGGAAGCAAGAGAAGTGAGGGAAGTGTACCTGATGTATGAGATGGGAAGCAAGAGAAGTGAGGTGAGGGAAGTGTACCTGATGTACAAGATGGGAAGCAAGAGAAGTGAGGGAAGTGAGGGAAGTGTACCTGATGTATGAGATGGGAAGCAAGAGAAGTGAGGGAAGTGTACCTGATGTATGAGAAGGGAAGCATGAGAAGTGAGGGAAGTGTACCTGATGTATGAGATGGGGGGAAGCAAGAGAAGTGAGGGAAGTGTACCTGATGTATGAGAAGGGAAGCAAGAGAAGTGAGGGAAGTGTACCTGATGTATGAATGGGAAGCAAGAGAAGTGAGTGAGGGAAGTGTACCTAATGTATGACATGGGAAGCAAGAGAAGGGAAGCAAGAGTGAGGGAAGTGTACCTGATGTATGAGAAGGGAAGCAAGAGAAGTGAGGGAAGTGTACCTGATGTATGAGATGGGAAGCAAGAGAAGTGAGGGAAGTGTACCTAAGTGTAAGTGAGAAGTGTATGATGATGGGAAGCATGAGAAGTGAGGGAAGTGTACCTGATGTATGAGAAGGGAAGCAAGAGAAGTGAGGGAAGTGTACCTAATGTATGAGAAGGGAAGCAAGAGAAGTGAGGGAAGTGTACCTAATGTATGAGATGGGAAGCAAGAGAAGTGAGGGAAGTGTACCTAATGTGGGAAGCAAGAGAAGTGAAAGCATGTATGAGAAGGGAAGCAAGAGAAGTGAGGGAAGTGTACCTAATGTATGAGAAGGGAAGTGAGGGAAGTGTACCTGAGAGGGAAGTGTACCTGATGTACGAGATGGGAAGCAAGAGAAGTGAGGGAAGTGTACCTAATGTATGAGAAGGGAAGCAAGAGAAGTGAGGGAAGTGTACCTGATGTATGAGCAAGGGGGAAGCATGAGAAGCGAGGGAAGTGTACCTGATGTATGAGAAGGGAAGCAAGGGAAGTGAGGGAAGTGTACATGATGTATGAGATGGGAAGCAAGAGAAGTGAGGGAAGTGTACCTGATGTATGAGATGGGAAGCAAGAGAAGTGAGGGAAGTGTACCTGATGTATGACATGGGAAGCAAGAGAAGTGAGGGAAGTGTACCTAATGTATGACATGGGAAGCAAGAGAAGTGAGGGAAGTGTACCTAATGTATGAGAAGGGAAGCAAGAGAAGTGAGGGAAGTGTACCTGATGTATGAGATGGGAAGTGAGGGAAGTGTACCTAATGTATGAGGGAAGCAAGAGAAAGAGGGAAGTGTACCTGAAGAAGTGAGGGAAGTGTACCTGATGTATGAGAAGGGAAGCAGAGAAGTGAGGGAAGTGTACCTGATGTATGAGAAGGGAAGCAAGAGAAGTGAGGGAAGTGTACCTGTATGAGATGGGAAGCATGAGAAGTGAGGGAAGTGTACCTGATGTAGAGGGAAGCAAGAAGTGAGGGAAGTGTACCTGATGTAAGCAAGAGAAGTGAGGAGAAGAAGCAAGAGAAGTGAGGGAAGTGTACCTGATGTATGAGATGGGAAGCAAGAGAAGTGAGGGAAGTGTACCTGATGTATGAGATGGGAAGCAAGAGAGTGAGGGAAGTGTACCTGATGTATGAGAAGGGAAGCATACCTGAGGGAAGTGTACCTGATGTATGAGATGGGAAGCAAGAGAAGTGAGGGAAGTGTACCTGATGTATGAGAAGGGAAGCAAGAGAAGTGAGGGAAGTGTACCTAATGTATGACATGGGAAGCAAGAGAAGTGAGGGAAGTGTACCTGATGTATGAGATGGGAAGCAAGAGAAGTGAGGGAAGTGTACCTGATGTACCTAGATGGGAAGCAGAAGAGAAGTGTAGGGAAGTATGAGACAGCAAGAGAAGTGTACCTGATGAGATGGGAAGCAAGAGAAGTGAGGGAAGTGTACCTGATGTATGAGATGGGAGAAGCAAGAGAAGTGAGAGAAGTGTACCTGATGTATGAGTATGGAAGGAAGCAAGAGAAGTGAGGGAAGTGTACCTGATGTATGAGATGGGAAGCATGAGAAGTGAGGGAAGTGTACCTGATGTATGAAGAAGGGAAGCAAGAGAAGAGAGGGAAGTGTACCTGATGTATGAGAAGATGGGAAGCAAGAGAAGTGAGGGAAGTGTACCTAATGTATGAGAAGGGAAGTGTACCTGATGTATGAGAAGGGAAGCAAGAGAAGTGAGGGAAGTGTACCTAATGTATGAGATGGGAAGCAAGAGAAGTGAGGGAAGTGTACCTGATGTATGAGAAGGGAAGCAAGAGAAGTGAGGGAAGTGTACCTAATGTATGAGAAGGGAAGCAAGAGAAGTGTGAGGGAAGGTACCTGATGTATGAGAAGGGAAGCAAGAGAAGTGAGGGAAGTGTACCTAATGTATGAGATGGGAAGCAAGAGAAGTGAGGGAAGTGTACCTGATGTATGAGATGGGAAGCAAGCAAGAGAAGTGAGGGAAGTGTACCTGATGTATGAGATGGGAAGCAAGAGAAGTGAGGGAAGTGTACCTGATGTATGAGATGGGAAGCAAGAAAGTGAGGGAAGTGTACCTGATGTATGAGATGGGAAGCAAGAGAAGTGAGGGAAGTGTACCTGATGTATGAGATGGGAAGCAAGAGAAGAAGAGGGAAGTGTACCTGATGTATGAGATGGGAAGCAAGAGAAGTGAGGGAAGTGTACCTGATGTATGAGAAAGCAAGAGAAGTGAGGGAAGTGTACCTGATGTATGAGAAGGGAAGCAAGAGAAGTGAGGGAAGTGTACCTGATGTGTATGAGAAGGGAAGCAAGAGAAGTGAGGGAAGTGTACCTGATGTATGAGAAGGGAAGCAAGAGAAGTGAGGGAAGTGTACCTAATGTATGTATGTGGGGAAGTGTACCTAATGTATGACATGGGAGAAGTGAGGGAAGTGTACCTGATGTATGAGATGGGAAGCAAGAGAAGTGAGGGAAGTGTACCTGATGTATGAGATGGGGAAGAAGATGAATGAGAAGGGGAAGTGTGTACCTGATGTATGAGAAGGGAAGCATGAGAAGTGAGGGAAGTGTACCTGATGTATGAGAAGGGAAGCAAGAGAAGTGAGGGAAGTGTACCTGATGTATGAGATGGGAAGCAAGAGAAGTGAGGGAAGTGTACCTAATGTATGAGAAGGGAAGCAAGAGAAGTGAGGGAAGTGTACCTGATGTATGAGAAGGGAAGCAAGAGAAGTGAGGGAAGTGTACCTGATGTATGAGAAGGGAAGCATGAGAAGTGAGGGAAGTGTACCTGATGTATGAGATGGGAAGCAAGAGAAGTGAGGGAAGTGTACCTGATGTATGAGAAGGGAAGCAAGAGAAGTGAGGGAAGTGTACCTGATGTATGAGATGGGAAGCAAGAGAAGTGAGGGAAGTGTACCTGATGTATGAGATGGGAAGCAAGAGAAGTGAGGGAAGTGTACCTGATGTATGAGAAGGGAAGCATGAGAAGTGAGGGAAGTGTATCTGATGTACGAGCTGGTAAGCATGAGAAGTGAGGGAAGTGTACCTGATGTATGAGAAGGGAAGCAAGAGAAGTGAGGGAAGTGTATCTGATGTATGAGAAGGGAAGCAAGAGAAGTGAGGGAAGTGTACCTGATGTATGAGAAGGGAAGCAAGAGAAGTGAGGGAAGTGTACCTGATGTATGAGAAGGGAAGCAAGAGAAGTGAGGGAAGTGTACCTAATGTATGAGATGGGAAGCAAGAGAAGTGAGGGAAGTGTACCTGATGTATGAGATGGGAAGCAAGAGAAGTGAGGGAAGTGTACAAGAGAAGTGAGGGATGTATGATGAGAAGGGAAGCAAGAGAAGTGAGGGAAGTGTACCTAATGTATGAGATGGGAAGCAAGAGAAGTGTGGGAGGGAAGTGTACCTAATGTATGATGATGGGAAGCAAGAGAAGTGAGGGAAGTGTACCTGATGTATGAGAAGGGAAGCAAGAGAAGTGAGGGAAGTGTACCTAATGTATGAGATGGGAAGCAAGAGAAGTGAGGGAAGTGTACCTAATGTATGAGATGGGAAGCAAGAGAAGTGAGGGAAGTGTACCTAATGTATGAGATGGGAAGCAAGAGAAGTGAGGGAAGTGTACCTAATGTATGAGAAGGGAAGCAAGAGAAGTGAGGGAAGTGTACCTAATGTATGAGATGGGAAGCAAGAGAAGTGAGGGAAGTGTACCTGATGTATGAGATGGGAAGCAAGAGAAGTGAGGGAAGTGTACCTAATGTATGAGATGGGAAGCAAGAGAAGTGAGGGAAGTGTACCTGATGTATGAGAAGGGAAGCAAGAGAAGTGAGGGAAGTGTACCTAATGTATGAGATGGGAAGCAAGAGAAGTGAGGGAAGTGTACCTAATGTATGAGATGGGAAGCAAGAGAAGTGAGGGAAGTGTACCTAATGTATGACATGGGAAGCAAGAGAAGTGAGGGAAGTGTATCTGATGTACGAGATGGGAAGCATGAGAAGTGAGGGAAGTGTATCTGATGTATGAGATGAAGGAGAAGCAAGAGAAGTGAGGGGAAGTGTACCTGATGTATGAGATGGGAAGCAAGAGAAGTGAGGGAAGTGTACCTGATGTATGAGAAGGGAAGCAAGAGAAGTGAGGGAAGTGTACCTGATGTATGAGAAGGGAAGCAAGAGAAGTGAGGGAAGTGTACCTGATGTATGAGATGGGAAGCAAGAGAAGTGAGGGAAGTGTACCTAATGTATGAGATGGGAAGCAAGAGAAGTGAGGGAAGTGTACCTGATGTATGAGAAGGGAAGCAAGAGAAGTGTACCTGTACCTAATGTAGGGAAGAGATGGAGAAGGGAAGCAAGAGAGTGAGGGAAGTGTACCTGATGTATGAGATGGGAAGCAAGAGAAGTGAGGGAAGTGTACCTGATGTATGAGATGGGAAGCAAGAGAAGTGAGGGAAGTGTACCTGATGTATGAGATGGGAAGCAAGAGAAGTGAGGGAAGTGTACCTGATGTATGAGATGGGAAGTAAGAGAAGTGAGGGAAGTGTACCTGATGTATGAGATGGGAAGCAAGAGAAGTGAGGGAAGTGTACCTGATGTATGAGAAGGGAAGCAAGAGAAGTGAGGGAAGTGTACCTGATGTATGAGAAGGGAAGCAAGAGAAGTGTACCTGATGTATGAGATGGGAAGCAAGAGAAGTGAGGGAAGTGTACCTGATGTATGAGAAGGGAAGCAAGAGAAGTGAGGGAAGTGTACCTGATGTATGAGATGGGAAGCAAGAGAAGTGAGGGAAGTGTACCTGATGTATGAGAAGGGAAGCAAGAGAAGTGAGGGAAGTGTACCTGATGTATGAGATGGGAAGCAAGAGAAGTGAGGGAAGTGTACCTGATGTATGAGAAGGGAAGCAAGAGAAGTGAGGGAAGTGTACCTGATGTATGAGATGGGAAGCAAGAGAAGTGAGGGAAGTGTACCTGATGTATGAGAAGGGAGCAAGAAGTGAGGGAAGTGTACCTGATGTATGAGATGGGAAGCAAGAGAAGTGAGGGAAGTGTACCTAATGTATGAGATGGGAAGCAAGAGAAGTGAGGGAAGTGTACCTGATGTATGAGATGGGAAGCAAGAGAAGTGAGGGAAGTGTACCTAATGTATGACATGGGAAGCAAGAGAAGTGAGGGAAGTGTACCTGATGTATGAGATGGGAAGCAAGAGAAGTGAGGGAAGTGTACCTGATGTATGAGAAGGGAAGCAAGAGAAGTGAGGGAAGTGTACCTAATGTATGAGATGGGAAGCAAGAGAAGTGAGGGAAGTGTACCTACTGATGTATGAGAGAGCATGAGGGAAGCAAGAGAAGTGAGGCAAGTGGGAAGTGTACCTGATGTATGAGAAGGAAGCAAGAGAAGTGAGGGAAGTGTACCTGAATGTATGAGATGGGAAGCAAGAGAAGTGAGGGAAGTGTACCTAATGTATGAGATGGGAAGCAAGAGAAGTGAGGGAAGTGTACCTGATGTATGAGATGGGAAGCAAGAGAAGTGTGAGGGAAGTGTAGTGTACCTAGATGTATGAGATGAGAAGGGAAGCAAGAGAAGTGAGGGAAGTGTACCTAATGTATGAGATGGGAAGCAAGAGAAGTGAGGGAAGTGTACCTAATGTATGAGATGGGAAGAAGAGAAGTGAGAAAGTGTACCTGATGTATGAGATGGGAAGCAAGAGAAGTGAGGGAAGTGTACCTAATGTATGAGATGGGAAGCAAGAGAAGTGAGGGAAGTGTACCTGATGTATGAGATGGGAAGCAAGAGAAGTGAGGGAAGTGTACCTAATGTATGAGATGGGAAGCAAGAGAAGTGAGGGAAGTGTACCTGAATGTATGAGATGGGAAGCAAGAGAAGTGAGGGAAGTGTACCTAATGTATGAGATGGGAAGCAAGAGAAGTGAGGGAAGTGTACCTAATGTATGAGATGGGAAGCAAGAGAAGTGAGGGAAGTGTACCTAATGTATGACATGGGAAGCAAGAGAAGTGAGGGAAGTGTACCTAATGTATGAGATGGGAAGCAAGAGAAGTGAGGGAAGTGTACCTGATGTATGAGATGGGAAGCAAGAGAAGTGAGGGAAGTGTACCTAATGTATGAGATGGGAAGCAAGAGAAGTGAGGGAAGTGTACCTGATGTATGAGATGGGAAGCAAGAGAAGTGAGGGAAGTGTACCTAATGTATGAGATGGGAAGCAAGAGAAGTGAGGGAAGTGTACCTAATGTATGAGATGGGAAGCAAGAGAAGTGAGGGAAGTGTACCTAATGTATGAGATGGAAGCAAGAGAAGTGAAGCAAGAGAAGTGAGGAGAAGTGAGGGAAGTGTACCTGATGTATGAGATGGGAAGCAAGAGAAGTGAGGGAAGTGTACCTAATGTATGAGATGGGAAGCAAGAGAAGTGAGGGAAGTGTACTGATGTATGAGATGGAAGCAAGAGAAGTGAGGGAAGTGTACCTGATGTATGAGATGGGAAGCAAGAGAAGTGAGGGAAGTGTACCTGATGTATGAGAAGGGAAGCAAGAGAAGTGAGGGAAGTGTACCTGATGTATGAGATGGGAAGCAAGAGAAGTGAGGGAAGTGTACCTAATGTATGAGAAGGGAAGCAAGAGAAGTGAGGGAAGTGTACCTGATGTATGAGAAGGGAAGCAAGAGAAGTGAGGGAAGTGTACCTGATGTATGAGAAGGGAAGCATGAGAAGTGAGGGAAGTGTACCTGATGTATGAGAAGGGAAGCAAGAGAAGTGAGGGAAGTGTACATGATGTATGAGATGGGAAGCAAGAGAAGTGAGGGAAGTGTACATGATGTATGAGATGGGAAGCAAGAGAAGTGAGGGAAGTGAAGTACCTGATGTATGTATGAGATGGGAAGCAAGAGAAGTGAGGGAAGTGTACCTAATGTATGACATGGGAAGCATGAGAAGTGAGGGAAGTGTACCTAATGTATGAGAAGGGAAGCAAGAGAAGTGAGGGAAGTGTACCTGATGTATGAGATGGGAAGCAAGAGAAGTGAGGGAAGTGTACCTGATGTATGAGATGGGAAGCAAGAGAAGTGAGGGAAGTGTACCTGATGTATGAGATGGGAAGCATGTGAGGGAAGCATGTATGAAGCAAGTGAGGGAAGTGTACCTGATGTATGAGAAGGGAAGCATGTGAAGTGAGGGAAGTGTACCTAATGTATGAGATGGGAAGCATGTGAAGTGAGGGAAGTGTACCTGATGTACGAGAAGGGAAGCAAGGGAAGTGAGGGAAGTGTACATGATATATGAGATGGGAAGCAAGGGAAGTGAGGGAAGTGTACCTGATGTATGAGAAGGGAAGCAAGAGAAGTGAGGGAAGTGTACCTGATGTATGAGAAGGGAAGCATGAGAAGTGAGGGAAGTGTACCTGATGTATGAGAAGGGAAGCAAGAGAAGTGAGGGAAGTGTACCTAATGTATGAGATGGGAAGCAAGAGAAGTGAGGGAAGTGTATCTGATGTATGAGAAGGGAAGCAAGAGAAGTGAGGGAAGTGTACCTAATGTATGACATGGGAAGCAAGAGAAGTGAGGGAAGTGTACCTGATCTAGGAGATGGGAAGCATGTGAAGTGAGGGAAGTGTACCTGATGTACGAGAAGGGAAGCATGAGAAGTGAGGGAAGTGTACCTAATGTATGAGATGGGAAGCAAGAGAAGTGAGGGAAGTGTACCTGATGTATGAGAAGGGAAGTAAGAGAAGTGAGGGAAGTGTACCTGATGTATGAGATGGGAAGCAAGAGAAGTTATGGAAGTGTACCTGATGTATGAGATGGGAAGCAAGAGAAGTTAGGGAAGTGTACCTGATGTATGAGAAGGGAAGCATGAGAAGTGAGGGAAGTGTACCTGATGTATGAGAAGGGAAGCAAGAGAAGTGAGGGAAGTGTACCTGATGTACGAGAAGCTCGGCCACCTCCACGTGGTTGTTGAGAGCTGCCAAGTGGAGGGCAGTATAGCCATCATCTTTCTTCTCATCCACAACCCAGGGACGCGGCAACTTGCCGAGTAGGATCCTCATGGCACTGAGGGCACACAGCAGTTCATACAACATCAACAAACACATCATCAGCAGCAGAACATCAAACAATGACACTACACCACAATGTCAACAGGCCATAATTCAAGTAATAATTCAACAACATGACAGACTGTGAGAGTTGGTGCACACAAGGTTGGCGTAATAACCCCAACACCACCCCACCCCCCCCCCCCCCCACCCTTCCCCAGCAGTATCTATGTGGAACGGGTCTGAAAACGAAACAATGTTGAATTACAGTGATTCTACACATTACTAGTAACACAAACAGACTAATACAAACAAATACGAACAATTCTGAACAATTCTGAAAGTAACTCATACTGACAGCTAGAATATTATAACTGGTAAGTTTATAATGGTAGACAAAGAGGCAAAGAGATTTGATAATATGAGCTCACCTGGATATATAGAACTTGACACAGAGCCAGTTACATTGACCTCCATCATGCTATATTCGCCAAAACCTATCACCCTCAACAGGTCTCTAGGGAATATCACGGTTTCCTTGTGACAAAGTTGCCATGGCTGTTGAAGTTGATGCTACCATTCCTGTTTCAGAATATATAGCTGCTGCCATAGCAGCCACAGTACAAAGCATTGCTACCAAGGTGATCGTAGAAGAAACATCTGTTGCTGCGGTTGAAAAAACACACAGAAGAGACTGGTGTGAGTTTCACAGAAGGCATCAGGAGCAGATGAGGCCAGGTGGGCATATTGATGAGTGGTCTCTAGTCAGCCAGGAGGGGAGTTAGCAAGCACCAAGGTAGGCAGCAACAAGTAGATCACTCTACGACCTTGGCAAGGTCAATCATTATTAGACCAGATAGCATCAGATAACATCTTATAACCAAATGCCTGAAATACTATTTGCCCAGGCCAGCATAGAGTCAGGCAGTATCCTCATCCGCTGGCCTCGTCCTTCCCGTGCGGACATCAACCCTCACCTCCCCTCACTCTACTGGCACTGATGGCCGACCGCTGCATTTTACATAACAGTCTATCTTCACTAGCCGCTAGAGTGAATCTGGAGTACACACAGTGCAACAAACAAAGAGCCATACAGAAGGAGGCTGCCGAGTTGTCTGTTGCATTGCAGTCAGCCGTCTACTACAGCGATCTAGCAGATGGCGCATCTTACCGATCACGGGGCTATTCATCCCTTCCTCGACTCCATGTCAGTAGTCCCTTCAGGTGTCATCCGTAGTAGACCAATGTCGGCAGAAAGTGTCATCTTACTAGCGTGTGTAGTTACTAAGCATCAGCACGATCTATCGGCCCTATACGTGCCCAAATTTAGCCCTCTCGGATCAGCAATGAGGGAGCAATGATTGGAAAGTGTAGAGCATGTGGGAAGCGTGGATGTGAAATGGGGTGAACATTGGGAAGGTGTTGAGTGCGCGGCAGCGGGCGCATGTCCAGGCTTATTAGGGGTGAGATCCGTTAAAAGAGAGCCCGAAGCACTTCCATCCCGGGATCATTTCACGGACTCTTCATGGTATATCATATCAGCTGGTTGGAATCTTCCATCAAGCAATCTACGACACCCCCCCCCCTTCTCAGCGCACCCCCATCGTCTACCATCCCCTCCCCACCCCACCCAACACACACCATTAATCTCTCAGCGTGGGGCAGCTATTTCAGGCAGACTTCGGCGCTGTAGCCTGTACTATTTATATCAGGGTGTAGTTATCTCGAGTTAACATTAGAGCCAACATGTCAGAATGGAAGTGGGTGCTATATAAGGCCCCTGGCTCTCGCTCTCATACCCTCATCAGCTCCTCCTGCCAATAAACGCCCAGCCCAGATCCGCATGCACGCCGGCGCGCGTGGCATGCACGAGGCGTGTTCGCGCGTGGTTATACCCACCATAACCACGCGTACCATCTGTCATCATCAATCTGTAACCACAGCCACCCGCATATACCACAGGAGACTGTCTCAAGCACACACAACCAGACACTGCCATGTAACCAACAGACTAGACGAGGATGACCGGCCCCCAACCCCGTCTCCCCCCAACCCCGTCTCCCCCCAACCTCACCCCCCTCACAACCTCATCCCCTCTACCAGCGTGTCCGCCCAACCCCATCTCCCCCTAACCCCAATTCCCCCACCCCCCGTCTCCGCCCAACCCAATCTCCCCACAGCCCCGACTGAAACACAGAAGTCACAAACTCTACTTACCCCTTTTGTTATGATGCATGTTGCAGAAGCTCATGTATACGCATATAAATGTGGAGCCGATGAGCGGGGAACGCGTGCAGCATGGCGGCCGGCTCCGTGAAACCTACACCGCCCTGGTCAAACTGACATCTACTGACAAGGAGACAAGCAGGGCAAGCAAGGAGTCGAGGGGGAACCGGGGATCACCACACCCGTCACTACTCACCATTTATCACGCATACAACATATAGGCATCACACACGATGATTAATGAAGAAAAAATCGCTATAATTGTATGCATAGGTTTTGACATAGCGCAGTTGTTCTATTTATTAGCGAACACGCCGTGCTCAGCGAGGGGTAACCCCACCAGCGTCATTCAGCTGCCAATAACTACGTCTGCTAATCATAGCTACATACACGGAATAGATACTGCCGTACGGACCACAACATAACAAAGGTAATGAAGGCAACGACAGGAAGCGGTCGACGAGTATTGGTCAAATGCCTAAATCATCTCGAATAATAGCTCACCTAACAGCCAATACTAAGTCGCAATTCTCAACCCTCGTTATACTTGCACTGTCAACTCGGCTTGTCCAGTCCACCTATAGCACTGCATAGACACCATGTAACCAGTCATGTAACCAGTCAATCTAAAGACGCCGTGTAACCAGTCAATCTATAGACGCCTTGTAACCAGTCAATCTATAGACGCCGTGTAACCAGTCAATCTATAGACGCCGTGTAACCAGTCAATCTATAGACGCCTTGTAACCAGTCAATCTACAGACGCCATATAACCAGTAAGCAGACAACCCAACAGGAATCATGCTCCTCTACTCTACAGGCAGCACAGCAATTATCGTGTTCCCCCTACAGACACCACAACAGGAATCGTGTTCCCTCCTATAGACACCACAACATGAATCGTGTTCCCCCCTATATACACCACAACAGAAATCGTGTTCCCCCATACAGACACCACAACAGGAATCGTGTTCCCCCTATAGACACCACAACATTAATCGTGTTCCCCCTATAGACACCACAACATGAATCGTGTTCCCCCCTATACACACCACAACATGAATCGTGTTCCCCTACAGACAGCACAACAGAAATCGTGTCCCCCCCTACAGACACCACAACAGGAATCGTGTTCCCCCTACAGACACCACAACAGGATTCGTGTTCCCCCCTATAGACACCACAACAGGATTCGTGTTCCCCCCTATAGACACCACAACAGGAATCGTGTTCCCCCCTACAGACACCACAACAGGAATCGTGATCCTTCTAAACAAATATTTAGGAGACAGGACGTTACCTAGAGGACCGCACGAGAAGAGAAGGTACACTTCACCATGGTACCTACACACCCGTCCTATACTCTCCTACCATACCCCTTCCATCCTGAACCTTCACTACCCCGCGCCCCTCACCTCACAACCCTCCAACCCCCCCTTCATTTTCCCAGGGCCCCATACCACCTGGCCCATAAACAATGACTTCCTGCCCTTGGTAGTCAGCCCAGCTTCATCAGCCGACAGCTGATGGGCTCCGATGACAAATCGTCACAGTTCATGGTAGACTCGACAAGGGACAGTATCGAAGACTTCCGCGTCGTCATGCGTTCTGCCCACGATCATGAAGCAAGCGTAAGTGCTGGTAACTGGGTAAGGCGGGCTTGACTGTCTCTGACACCCACCTCATCACTGCGGCCAAACTCCAAACGCCCCAACACGGACTCCACCCAACCCACTCATACCGTCAATACACATGGTTACCATGGTAATGCAATGTAAATATAACTTAGGCCGCCACTAGTTGTAGAACAGGTGAAGATTACTTCGCTTCAACCGTAGCAGACACTCGCAGAACCAAGTCCATGCATAGGGCCAAAGTTGGTTTAGACGCGGTCGATTCGAATGTCTAAAACGTCCGTACGGCGACGCTGTTGCAATGGACGCGATGGACGGGCTGGAGTGGGGGGCGAGTAACACGCTGTTCCTACCATACAGAGTGCCATCAGAATTGTCATCCAATCTGGGTCTCAAATTGAAAGTAAGTCAAATAAGCTGTATATCTGGTCGTTACAGTTGCCATCGTAGTTAATTTGATTGTATTAGTCACCGAATTAGTACCCCCGATTGTAACCGCTAAATCTCTGGTCGTAACAATCACTGAATTAATGCATTTGATTGTAACAAACACTCAATCTATTTATCTGGTCCTAACAATCACTGAATTAATGCATATGATTGTAACAAACACTCAATCTATTTCTCTGGTCCTTACAATCACTGAATTAATGCATATGATTGTAACAAACACTCAATCTATTGCTCTGGTCGTTACAATCATTGAATTAATGCAAATGATTGTAACAAACACTCATTCTATTTCTCTGGTCGTAACAATCACTGAATTAATGCATGTGATTGTAACAAACACTCAATCTATTTCTCTGGTCCTAACAATCACTGAATTAATGCCTACAGTGAGAATGTTGTTGCCAAGGTATTTTGCCTTGCAACAAAAGGTCGTGTTTTGGCTATTACGACGAAATAACTTAATAAGAAAATTATTTGAAGGTCCAAATAAACTTATCTAATACAGGTGTGTTATTTCAGGTAGCTGACCCCCACACTGTCTTCATGTGAACATTCATACTCCCTACAAAACAGACAATATTTAATCTACTGCATCGAAGATTTGCTATTGATTTGACTTATGAAGGCAGCTGATGGGGAGGATAACATACGGATGGTACAAGCGTCAAACTTGTTTCCGATGAGACGGCCAGCAACAGGTTCGCCTTGCTTTATGACGCTGTAGAAGCGACTTAACCAGACTACGCCTGCTTAATGAAGAGCGTCACTGCCTTCCATGGATATGTTACGCTATCATTTGACAGCAAAGCAAATGGAGATATATTAACGAAAATCACACGTATTTACAGATTCGTGTCCGCTGATCGGTTTGCTGTTGGGCCAATATTACTTCTCAAGGTCACACACAGTCCCTAGGCAAATCGAAGGCACCTCAACAAGGTGATACGATCCTCTCATATTTAAATAGCATTAATGAGTCTGACATTACCGTTAACTACCACAAGCAATATCTAGGAAGTATTTCTCATAATATATACAACGAACGTAACAATTTAAATCTGGGTGGTTTGTATACAAAATGTCGGTTGTTAATCCCGATGTAAGCAGACTAAAGGGTGCTTGTAGGTTTGAATTAAGATCCCAGGTGAGACTGAATATGAGCTGGGATTAGTTGGGTTCGGCTGCCATGTTGAAACTACGACACGGTCCTTGACCGTGACAAGCCAAATGCCTCACTTGATGATCGACAAGATGGAGCGGCAGACGCTGATAACATGTAGTATTATTGCCTCGCTTCAAATTACAATATTGACGTCATAATGATGCGACGATGAACGCCCCTACAGCGCGCGTATCAAATAATTACCACCCGCATGTCTTGGGACGACAGTGGCCGGGTAGCCGCGTCATTTGATCATATACGTATATCCGGCTCTACAGAAATGTTTGAGCAAACAGTCAACGCCGAGCACTTGAAAGCTTTGTCATCGCGTTCTCTTGGTGGGCCTGGCGTGGATTATTTAGACATAATCGCCAAGAAAACACAGCGTACTTTAATGTCGTATTACTAAAGGGAGCATTTTAAACAATCCGCAAGGCGTGTTTGTGCGGGAGTACGAATCTTCTTCTGATGTATCTCTGTGAACAAACACAGGGAAGTCGGGAGGGGTGACGGGGGGGGGGGGGGGGGGGGGGGGGGGGGGGTAGCAGCAGTTGTTGTCAGAAGTGTTGATCGCATCATCCCAAGATGCCTGATAAATTTCGACACACTCCTAAAATGTGGACTCTCTTTTCCAAGCTTCTCTTACACTGTGCGTCATAATCAATGATTGAGGCTTTCCTTAGCGATGGCGTCCTTCACCCCGTAGTTCGACTCACAACATGCCCGCTACTTTTTAAATTATACGATAAAATGGCGATTAGTACAGCAAGATCATAGAATAAAAAGAAGACGCTTGAATTTAAAATAGGCTTCCAGCATCAATGACTTAGACCAAATTTTTTTTAAAAAATAGTGGAGGGGGGAGGGTGTATTTAATGGATAAAAATTGTGAACAAATAAGTCTTATTCGCTTGCAGGTAAAATTTGACTGTTTGTATTTGCAGTATGTGGCGCGCTGTTTTTGTGATGTTAAACAACAACTGCTCTGCTTACAGACAACCAATCACTCAGCGCAGTTTAAAGTCCAACAGGCCGACTGTGTATACCACCAAGCTGGTCACATTACTGGATGGAGGGAACGCTCAGCAACACGTATGTACATTGCGGCATACAACAGGACGTATAGGCAGTAGCTGAGCCACAGAAGGTGAGCCTGTCAGTGGTAACAAGTACGGCAACTCATAGACGCTTCTATTGACCACCAACTTATTTCACATCAGATACCGGCGCAGATGATGATGACGATGATGATGTTGATTTTGATGATGATGATAATGATGATGATGATGATGATGATGATGCAGATGCGCACCTTAGTTGCGTTTGTTTGCAATTGAAGGCATGTAATATGTACTTGGTTTGCTGGGAAGTAACATCAAAGAAGGTCACCAGAGCTTACACGTCCGGAACGGGGGAGCTTATCTCGGAAGGAAGAAGGCTCAAGACTGTAGCTAGGATTTATATTAGCGGAATTTGCATACAGGAAATAGAGTAAAGGGGTGAAGTGTGTGTGTGTGTGGGGGGGGGGGGGGGGGGGGGGGGGGGGGGGGGGGGGGGAGTTGAAGTTCATCCTTTCCCACAAAGTAGATCAAACTTAGCCACAGGAACAAAGAGGAAGCGCGGGAGAAGTCTTGGAGAGGCGATGGCGAGAAAGTGACGCGCAACATGCCGCATCCCAATTGGCCAGGAACACTAGCCCCTCCTACTTCGTACTGGCGCATCCCCCGTAGAGCCTTTACAAAAAAGGACCGGGCGTTGGCATGTACACACAAGAGGATGGCTAGGGAGGATTCCAAGGCGCACGTAGCCAGGAGTAGGGATATAAGAAGAGCAGCCCCCTGACCCTCCACACTCAGTCTCCAGCCTCCTCTCCAGCTAGAACTTGGATGCATCAGCCAGCAGCACCACGAGTTATCAGCTTTGTATAGGCGAGTTTCAAACTTTGCCAAGTTGTTCTAAACTTAGCAGACGCAGCAGCGACCAACGCGGTGCATTGTGGGCTAGCTACTGTTGGACGAAGAAGCAGACTCAGTGCCACATGGCCTTCTGCGCCATTTTCTTCCTCGCCGGCTTCTGGTATACAACTCTCTATTCCTACAACTTCTTTCTCGGCCTTATAACCAGTTTTGGTGGAATAGTTAGGAAAGAACTTCAATTATTCGCGGATATTTATCGTCTGCGTTGGAGTACCGTGTGAAATAATGGGCGAGTGTGCGCGGGCATTCATTAACGGATACCACGCATACATTGAACTTCAGCTAAAAAAAACTCAGGTACTTTGATCCAGAAACTACCCGTGGTAAGTATAGCATGCTATGAATTTACTGACATCGGATTTGCTTTCAGAAAACTACTGGATCGTGAATTTCCAGAAAAGTTCCCCGTTGACTCGGTGCAGGTCGACATACTTCTTTATAAGGCCATAGCTCAATATTACATCTTATGGAATGTAAAGAAGTATGTTGCGCTGAGCCGACCGATCATCCGTCTGGCGGGGGCAGCCAGGAGTCGCATGAAATAGGATCTTCACAAGAGCAACGAACGCCCTTTTGCTGGATGAACTTCGGACGTGGTCAACGATTCCGCACAAGTTTTATGACTCGTGTACATGGGCAGGGAAGCTGATATGTTTGTTTCAGATAGTTAAGTATGATAAACGATGATGTGTTGACGAGGATGGGCAGTGAGGTGGGTCTGGTGGAAGAGATGTGAGAGCGTCTCTAAATGACCTCCACCTTCTGACACCGTACCACGCCACTTCCCGTCCGCTTTCTCCGACACGAGAGTTACAAAACCCCGCCAAGCTGATCTATCCGCTCACTTCTCTCACGCACCATTGGGGATCACTCCGTGAGTGTTTATAACATGGTGATTCCAGTCATCGGAGGCTGAATGAAAACTAGTTAAACATCGTCATGTTCGTTGACTAAATACGCGCCATGCTCAACATGCTCTGGTAAATAATGTGAGTAAATTAGTTCATGGGCCAAGCGCGCGCTGTGCTAAGCTTGCAGCGCTTATTTCCCTTACAGCATTCCCGACATATCTGAGGGAGTTAGAGGGAGGCTTAGGCGAGTACTTGATGGAGGGAAGGAAGGAGAGAGTGGGGTGGGGGTGAAGAGTGCCCCCATCCCCTACACAGCAGCCCAGTAGAGCTCTAGCCAAGTTTATCTACACCCAGTCTGTACAGCAGCTGGGTGGGCCAAGTACCGTGTACAAACGAGTTGGTAATAGGATTCCATAAAGGCTACTACCAAGTCGAGGTCAAACTTTAATAGCTATTTCGATATTGGTCGATCGTTGTGTTGGGAAAGCGTTCGGAAGTTCTCAGAGCTACTTATTGGCCAACATGCATTTTCATCCTAGATAAACTGTCTAATTAAAACACCGTCCTCAATGCCCAGTAAGAGAGATAGGGTCAAAAGAGTTGCTTGCGTGGGAATTTTTCACGACGACCATCTCTGCTATTAACTCCCGCCCACTGTACTGTTTGGAGCACCACTGGTGATGGTCTGAAATAGGTCAGTCCATGCCATGATTCGACAAGGCAAGGCGGGATGCTACGAGTAGTGGCTCGTCTCCGAAGCGCACAATAAACCTGCTCAAGAACGTTGCCCCGTTCCTTCTCAAGTTTTCCAGAAATAATTACGTGACTGATTCGTAAATATCTTGACTTGACAGATTTGTATTTTACTGGCTTACTCAATGGAAGTACAGGACTCCTCTGTCAGGTAGGGTCGAAACGAGGATCGGAACCTTATTTCTTTGAATTTAACAAAAAGTCAATAGTTTCGGTCGACCCGCCTAAAGCCTAAAGGGAAGCGCTTCTTGATAATCGTGTTGAGGTAGTTAAGCATCCATTTGAAGACACACTATGTGTCTCAGCTAGCTTTCTCCTGCGCTGGCTGCTGCATGGAAGTCGGCAGTGGAACATCCATGGGTTTCGATGTAGGAGGTCTGCTATCGGCGGATAATGACTTAATAATACACGGCGGCCAGGATCACAGGTCGGGTGGAACTTGATGAAGAAAACTACCAGGCTGAAACAAGCGGTCCACAACACACTAGATCGTAGTCAGGTCTCGGCGACACGAGGGTACAACTAGAGGGAGGGGTCGGGGAGTAATAATGAACAAGAGGGAGGGGTCGGGGAGTGGTAATAACTAGAGGGAGGGGTCGGGGAGTGGTAATGAACAAGAGGGAGGGATCGGGAAGTGGTAATAACTAGAGGGAGGGGTCGGGGAGTAATAATGAACTAGAGAGAGGAACAAGAGGGAGGGATCGTGGAGTGGTAATAACTAGAGGAAGGGGTCGGTGAGTGGTAATAACTAGAGGGAGGGGTCAGGGAGTGAAAATGAACCAGAGGGAGGGGTCGGGGAGTGGTATGGTTAACTAGAGGGGTGATGGGTATGCAATACATCAAGTACCAAGGAACTAACTTGAGTTTGCTTGAATTCCAAATAATATTGATACTGTACTTCACCCCAGTTCTATTAGACATTGTTGTTGTTGCAACTTAACGAAAAATGAACTTAGTCAGGAATGTGTACCCTCCATCCTCAGCCAGTCTCAGGTTGGTAAAAATTAAAGCAGAGGCACTCTCCTCAAACGGAATCTCAAAACTTAGAAGTACTTGTTTGAATTGATCCCCAAACAAGTGATGTCCACTGATCTGAGATGACCTCGGGTGCCTCATCGCTAACTCCCAACCAGTGCCCCACACAAAGAACGGCCAACATGCCAAGCATTTCACACTCAAACAACACCTTAATTTTGTGAATCAGTTATTCAATTACTTCTGTATAAACAGTACACAATTCTATTATAATGCACCAATACTTCACTGACTTAGATGACAGCATCAGGACTAAAATGGATCTTGATCAAGTATTCACCTTAATTTATACAGATCCGCAAACACCTGCAGAATACAGCTGTCCAATTTCAGAATTAATTGCCGTGATGTACGCATTATGATAACAAAACAGCTTTCCGTATCATAACGTTCCGTTTTACAACGGCGGCTTTCAGTTAACTTTTGGTTAGCAGCATTTCTGCATTACCCCGCCATGTTTGACAAACGAACAGGCGATAAAATACCAATCGTATCACATGAACCGCTCATATTATCAACATGTGACTCCGAAGCAAATTCTCGACTTCCTAACGGATTCATAACGCAGAGCATCGAAGACGTCTGCACAATGTGAAAGACAGGAGTCCGAACCCAACAAGACCCGTTATGATGACCCGTTTCATTCTTATCCATGAACCACATGACACAGCATAGCAGCCCATTTGCTTCAGGAGCTAATTCATAACTAGTCCAAGCGCGGTTCCCGTTCACCATTGTATTTCGTGTATACGTGTTTGTAGGATGATTGTGATTGTGACAGCGGTCAGTCGACTTACTGTCATGACGGCTTGCATTACTCCTGCCTGCAGAAACAGACAGACCAACATTCTTTCATTACGGGCGTCCGGTTTCTGGGCTCGATCTAGGGCCTGGTGAGTCACGTGACAGCAGACATGCCGGATGAGTCCTTGGGAATACATAGCACCCACAAGAACCAGTGTCCGGCGCTTAATCGGCTCTGGACGTACACTCGGAATCCTGCAACACGGACCGTGACCCCCACAGGTATCTCAAACTCACATATCAACCCACCATCAATCATATCGAAAATACCACACACGACGAACGCACGCGACGTGACAGGCATAACGTAACCCAACGCCAAAGAAAATGAACGCTGCCAAACACACCAACTTATTGACAGTTGCATTGCACTAACCCGCCATCAAGATCCCCATCAAGCAACAATACCAAGATCCCCATCACAATATAACACCATAATCCCAAACATACAATAATACCTAATGATACTAGCCACACAAGAACACCTCCATCCTAGCCATACAATAACACCTCCATCCTAGCCATACAATAACACCATGATCCTAGCCATACAATAACACCATGATCCTAGCCATACAATAACACCTCGATCCCAGCCATACAATAACACCATGATCCTAGCCATACAATAACACCAAAATCCCAGCCATACAATAACACCTCCATCCTAGCCATACAATAACACCATGATCCTAGCCATACAATAACACCAAAATCCCAGCCATACAATAACACCTCGATCCTAGCCATACAATAACACCGCGATCCTAGCCATACAATAACACCTCCATCCTAGCCATACAATAACACCATGATCCTAGCCATACAATAACACAGCGATCCTAGCCATACAATAACACCTCCATCCTAGCCATACAATAACACCATGATCCTAGCCATACAATAACACCAAAATCCCAGCCATACAATAACACCTCGATCCTAGCCATACAATAACACCATGATCCTAGCCATACAATAACACCAAAATCCCAGCCATACAATAACACCTCGATCCTAGCCATACAATAACACCAAAATCCCAGCCATACAATAACACCTCCATCCTAGCCATACAATAACACCATGATCCTAGCCATACAATAACACCAAAATCCCAGCCACACAATAACACCGCGATCCTAGCCATACAATAACACCATGACCCTAGCCATACAATAACACCAAAATCCCAGCCATACAATAACACCAAAATCCCAGCCATACAATAACACCAAAATCCCAGCCATACAATAACACCAAAATCCCAGCCATACAATAACACCTCCATCCTAGCCATACAATAACACCACGATCCTAGCCATACAATAACACCAAAATCCCAGCCATACAATAACACCAAAATCCCAGCCATACAATAACACCAAAATCCCAGCCATACAATAACACCATGATCCCAGCCATACAATAACACCAAAATCCTAGCCATACAATAACACCATGATCCTAGCCATACAATAACACCATGATCCTAGCCATACAATAGCACCTCGATCCTAGCCATACAATAACACCATGATCCTAGCCATACAATAACACCAAAATCCCAGCCATACAATAACACCAAAGCCATACAATAACACCTCCATCCTAGCCATACAATAACACCACGATCCTAGCCATACAATAACACCAAAATCCCAGCCACACAATAACACCGCGATCCTAGCCATACAATAACACCATGACCCTAGCCACACAATAACACCTCCATCCTAGCCATACAATAACACCATGATCCTAGCCACACAATAACACCTCCATCCTAGCCATACAATAACACCATGATCCTAGCCATACAATAACGATCCTAGCCATACCTAGCCTAGCCATACAATAACACCATGATCCCAGCCATACAATAACACCAAAATCCTAGCCATACAATAACACCATGATCCTAGCCACACAATAACACCACGATCCTAGCCATACAATAACAATAACCCATGATCCTAGCCACACAATAACACCATGATCCTAGCCATACAATAACACCTCCATCCTAGCCACACAATAACACCATGATCCTAGCCATACAATAACACCATGATCCCAGCCATACAATAACACCTCCATCCTAGCCACACAATAACACCATGATCCTAGCCATACAATAACACCATGATCCCAGCCATACAATAACACCAAAATCCTAGCCATACAATAACACCATGATCCTAGCCATACAATAACACCATGATCCTAGCCATACAATAGCACCTCGATCCTAGCCATACAATAACACCATGATCCTAGCCATACAATAACACCATGATCCTAGCCATACAATAGCACCTCGATCCTAGCCATACAATAGCACCTCGATCCTAGCCATACAATAACACCGCGATCCTAGCCATACAATAACACCTCGATCCTAGCCACACAATAACACCGCGATCCTAGCCATGCAATAACACCTCGATCCTAGCCATGCAATAACACCATGATTCAAATCACACAATAACAACGCGACGTGACGTGACGGCTTGGTTTGACAGTCTCTGGCATTACACATGAAAGGCATGATCTCCAACAAGTCGTTGCAACGTGATCTCAACCACACCATAAAGACATGATCTCAACCACACTATAAAGACATGATCTCAACCACACCATAATAACATAATCCCACCACTCCATAATTACATAATCTCAATCACACCATGACTTGATCCGACCATTCCATAGTGACATGATTCCAACTACACCATAACACCATAATCCCAACAACACAATGAGCCAACGATCCCAACTTCACAACACTATGATCCTAGCCTGTGATATGACAGCTAAGTTAGTAAGGATATAATGATAAGATGAGGAGTATGTTGGACTGTCCCTGCTCTGTGGCATAGCGATATGATTGGTTGGATGGTATAGCGTTGTGACAGCAGGTGACCCACACGCACACACGAACGGATGCACGCACGCACGAACAGACGCACGCATATACACACTCACACAGAGATGGGCGAATGGCCGTGTATACATTCACGTACGCCTGCCAATACATAATCTCACAACTAAATGAAAATACATCCACATCGTCATACATTTATGCCTCTTGTGTCTGCCTCAGCGAGCAACAACGCTGTATAAACATTCGCTGGTGTTCTATTGACGCTGCCATGATTAGGAGGACGTGGGCAGTAAGAGGGGTGGTAATTCCCCACCATTCAAATAGTTACCCCGTCAGCTCGCTGTAACCCTGCGCAATGCTGCTACCTACCCAACAACACCTAACAGCCACCTTAACAGCCACTTCACATGGCGGGAACTTGAGACAGGTGTCCGCGCCATCAAAGCAAGGTGCACCACGAATACCTCATCAATCTCGCTCCCAACATAGCCTCCAGGTTTTCCCCAACTCAGAATATCAACTAATTGGCTGGATGCTTGCGCGTTACTGCCACAAGGCGCAACACCCTACCCCTCACGACAGCAATACGAGATTGTCCCATAACAAATCAACAGAGCATCTAACTGTGGCCCACAAGTAACCAGCCTAGAGGGATGGCCACCACTGCGGTCAGGCGGTCACGGCGCCGGACACGACACATACCTCCCAACATCAATTTACATCAAAATTCTGCTATGAAAAAACCCATCGATCGACTACCTACTACTTTTTCGGGAAATGATATCCGCTAAAATGGGTCCAATCAGTTAGCCCGGCTACTTTTATGACCTTTGTAAAGTCGGATTGTTTATTTTTGACGGGACGTGAATTGTAAACCAAATATGACAAATGGTAACGTTAATGGGCTTCCGAAACCGAAAGAGTTTGAAAGATAATACCAGAGAATGATGGAATTGTGCAAGCGTAGTTACTCGAGCCAGTCGCTACTCATTTGCATAATTCTGAAATCAAAGTTCGGAGACTGTTTTCTATGCGAAGATATCGATCAATTTTCGATGATATGGTGTTACCAATACCATGAAAGCATTAAAACCAAGTCATACACGTCAAACTTCACAGGGAAACAAAATATGATATGCACCGAATCACCGAAAAATGCATCTTTAAGGGTACGGGGCCCAGACCAGTGGCCACAATTCAGCTGCTCACAACAACAACCACCACAGACGTCAAAACTAATCCGACACCTGTTGAAGCTCGCCAGGAAATTACAAAACTTCTAACCTCTTTGTTCTGGCCACCTAACGCAGATTCCCCACCTCACCCACACCACAGTCGTTTACAGCCCCACCCCCCCCCCCCCCCCCCCCCCCCCCGACAAGTCCTCGTGTGCCTCACATTCACGACGTACATACGACGCGTGGCCACCTACCGGTAAGGCAGATAACCAAGCAAAGACCACCTGGCTGCAGTAAGAATCGTTATGAGGTAAATGGAGAGAGAGAAGTAGCTGCCGAGGTGACTGAAATCACAGTAATACAGGGATAATGGAAGCTGGTGAAGACACAGTTGCGGTCAGTACGACCCCTCAATCCTCCCCCACCCCCCCACCCCCCCAAAAAAAACCCACCATCCTGGGGATTTGGCATTTCCGCAAAATTCCACTTATCTTCACCCTTAACTGATACCCATGTTGTTGACAGCATAGGGCATTTGATCTGATGCCAACAACGAGTTAGCGCGCAGATTAACTCTTACAAATTCCTATCATCTCCCGATTGCCTTAGGGCGTCTAACCTGGATACCTGGATGTTTCTCTTCATCGGACGGATAACTAACGTTAGCACCTTACACCAATGCATAAAGCAGCTGACCTTTATAGCCAGATCCTTATCACTGCTGACCGTTTACCTTCGGGCCAAGCCACGGAACTTGTACATCTTGCCTTAAACCACATCCTACAAGGCACAATAACTAACTTCCATAACCATCTTGAGAAACTGCTCCACGATGTGAGTACGGGGTTCCCTGATGATAGCTGCTGTGACGACATAACTGGTTGGCTTACAGCTAAATGTTTCAGTACACCCTGGAGACTACAAGCAGCAGAGGTCACACGCGGAAAATCACACCAAGCTGATGTTACACGCGGGAGCAACAGAGGTCAAATGCGGAAATAACACCCAGGAGATGTTACCTATAGGACATTTTAAAGGTGCATTTCAGCAAAAATTACACACATTCCGTTGTGAAAAAAACTTTGTTGAACGATTCCCTATTGCTTTGGGAATTGATATCCGTTAAAAAGTTCATGACCTCGGCTATTTTATGGCCCATGTAAAGTACGATTGCTTATTTTTGACGGCAATTATGGCACGTGGTAGGCACTACTAAACATCTGGAGCAGAAAGCAGGCGGATTTTGGGCGATAATACCAAAAGATGAAGGAATTGAGAATGTGTAGTTACCAGGTCGTCGCTAATTTGCATATTTTTGCTTACAATGTTTGGAGGCTGTTTGGTGTCCCCAATACTTTGAAAGATAACGTACGTCGTTAGTAACAGGGACAATGAATACGTACGTCGTAAGTTTTTGAATAAGTTGGTATATGTAAGCAAAGAATCATAAAAGACAACATGGGCCCTCCTCCGAGTGACTGGGTGAGTGACGCTACGGGTGAGGGTGGTTGATCGTGACCGGCCTAAGCTGCGGCCTCATTTTGGAAAACAAGCCTTTCTTATCGCAAGCACAGCTCCCACATGTCAGGCCAAATATCTAAGACACATGCAGCTCTACGTATGTGACAAAGAAAGAAGCTCGGCGAGTAAATGTTACAACTATACAATCGAAGACGAAAGCAATGAATTATCCAAGACAGGGTAATGTCTCCTCCCCACGACACCCACCCCGTCTACCATCCAACAAAACAGCTTCCCCCCCGCACCCCTCTCTCCATATGCATACAAGGCACTTGCCTAACGCCCCCCACCCACCCCCACCACCACCACCACACACACCCTCAGCTGCCGGGTCACGCTGGTCCAGTTTCAGCCACTACCCGGTGCCACATCGGTCCTGTGCTATTGATCTGCAGCCGACGAGAGACAGCAGAGGGCCGAGATACGCCCCACACGTCGGCTAACTTTAAGACTCCGTCACTGGGACGTCGGCTGGATGAGCCCGCTCGTCGCCACGCAATATCACCGCGCCAAGCACGCCCCAAACATCACACAACCTCACTCCCATACGTATTACCTTAATTTACGGAAATGATATGTATTTGAGAATGATGCAGTGAGAATCAGTGATGTTGGGACAGCGTCTACTTGAGATGTGCTTTGTGAGATCCACTGCTTTGCGGACTTATATCCCCATCGTGGCCACTAACACCCTGTGAATTCACACATATACATGCCTGCAATCCAGCTAAGTTGGAGACGACCTCGCTATCCATCACACCCGTCTCCTCCCTCTTAGTCTCTTGCCCTTTCATTGGAGCGGCTTACTGCCTTGTAATCAGTAATCAGCGGCCATTCAGCGGATGCCTGTCCCGTCCGCGTACACCCCCACCCAAGCCTCATTCCATGCCACCTCTCTCTTCCTCTCCAACGTTCAAACCCAATAGGTACACTTCAGCCATTAGGACATCGCCTCTTTCCGCTTTTCTTCCAACACGATGATTCCATTCGTGAAACAAGCGGCATGTTGAGAAGCCGTTTCCCCGGCCAACTGCGGGCAATATGAAGGTCGCCAAGAATGGAGCGCGTTATTTCTCGGGTCTACAATGCATTGCACCGCATTTTGCTGTCCTAGCAACAGAGTTTCTTCATAACCAATTTGGACCAAGTCAGCTGGTCGTCATAGGAAGTGAAGCATGCACAGTGAGAGACAGGAGACTTCAGAAAGCCGACGAGAACTGGCTGAAAAGCCTCACCAGGCAACTTGGGAAATTTGCAATTACGACAGGCGGGCGAATTGCAATAAAAGACGGGGGGGTGGGGGTGTTGGGGAGGCAGGCATGAGTCAGCGGAGGGCGCGTTGTGGAGGGTCAGTATAGGTCCAGATGATGGAGAGAAGGCAGCATCGGCAGCGCACGACCTGCTCGTCCACTCCACCCCTCCAACCCTCTCTTACATCAATTATCATAATAGCAAAGGGCTACAGAGCAAAGCTGGCATGCGGCTTTATATATCGGCAAGCGGATCATGGCCTCGTATAGGCCCATAACACGACGGCGTACACGATAAGGACATCGTACTGGGACACGGAACCCAGCAACGTGAGCCGGGATAGGGTCATATGCTAGAATGCTCATCTCAGAAGAAGTATGTCAAGCGGAACAGACATCGCTTAGTACACCCTTGTTTCATCGTATTTTGTCGATAAGGAAAACTTGCACGGGAGCCAACAAAACAAATGTGTCTGACGGAAATCGTGCAATGAATTGGTCGTTACTTGCCAACGCGTAGTTGTGACATGGTATGGCGAGGCGACACGAGGAAGGAGATGGGAGGAAGAGTTAGATCAGACTCGCAACAGCGCCTGTCAGATGGTGGTTCAAGCTGTAGGCAATAGGCAACCACAACCGACTCCACTGCCGCCTCCTTGCATTGGAATGCTTTCCAAATATGCCCCTGCAACTCTAGAACCTGAGGCGGGGTCTGGGGTAGCGTGGGACGCCTCGTACAACATCGCTGTGCCAGCAGCCAGCAACAGCAGCCGCGCTATGGCCAAGGCATCGGCTGCATCATAGGTCCAACAGCAGCAGCTGCAGCAGCATCCCAGCGGGGCCTCATCCAGCACAACTGCACACCCTTCCAAACAGCAACATGTAAACTGCCGTATTTCACTCTAGTTTTTGGGCACGGGAGACGTTGAGGTGTGGATAAATATACACTACATCAAAAAGTTTCACGGTTCGGTGAAAAGGGGCAAGGGGTGTACTTAACGATGAGCAGCTCTGCCTACAGAGACCATGAAACTGTAGGCTTTTTACCTGTGCTACAGGTGGTGGGATGTCGACCGAGGGATAACCATAGCTCAGACAGACTAATAACCACGACCGCCCCACCTACAGCGTGTCTTAGGTGGCCACGACGGGGCATGGCAACTGCTTCACTTGTTGACCTGCAGGGGGCAGCTTGTCGTGCGCATGCGCCTTCCAAAGCGGCCTGCTGTCCGGCTACTGCTGCTGCTGCTGCTGTGAGGGCAATGCAGCTTCATGGTCGAGCTCCTAGTGTAGGGTGTACAAGATGCAAGGAGCAGGCCGAGGAAGAAGCTACTTGTACATGCGGGCCATTTATCTGTCCGAACTCTTACTCCGAGCTGAGCTCAGCATGGCTGCCGGAAGATGCGCACAAGGAGGCAGCAGTGTAGTAGAGGAATCAGCATAGACAAGGCGCACTCTTGTCGGTAGAGGAATGCCCTTATTCGTGAGCGGCCGGGTCGGCGGACTGAGGTGGAGAGGGAAAGCTGGGCAGGCGGAGGAGGAGGTGGAGGAGGTTCTATAACACGTGAGGAGCGGAGAGGAGCATTGAGGGCAGCAGGAGGCTCGGTTGCTCCCTCCTCGCTGGCCACTTCTACCGGCTTCCTGTATCAGTCAACATTGCCGGTAAGGGCTTTAAACAACGTTTCTCCTACCACACCTAACCCAACCATCCTTCACCCTTATCATCACGCCTCAACCCTCGACCTACTCACATGTCCCGCTAATAACTCGACTTGTCTGTTGTCATTTGTTGGACGTTGTAACATTCACTCTGTTGTGTGGCTACCTCAGCACAGCGTCACCAGATGCTGCCCACATGGGCTAATCCAATAAAGCAGCCCGTCTTGCCTTTCCTCGCGTCTCCCACCATAACCACTCGCCCATGTGTCCAGTTCTGTTAGCAGCCAGTGTCTGTCCGCCTCGCACTCTACTGCATGACACGGACACCGACCCATAGAAATGTTTTTTAAAAGAATAAAGGATAACTGTATACCACCAGTTAACACAACATTGAAACATCAGTAGACCATCTCTAACCACTCACTACACCAACCAGCACACTGAGCCAAACAGCAATCATTCATCACTCGCAAAACTAATCAGCAATCACAGACAACTAACTCAACCAATCAGTGACCACTAACAATCCCCTCAACCAATCAGTGATCACTAGCAACCCCCTCGACCAATCAGTGATCACTAGCAACCCTCTCAACCAATCAGCAACCTACTTAACCAATCAGTAAGTAATCAGTAGAAACGCACAGTCAAGTACCATCCATCTACTCAACCAGTCAACACCCTCATGGAAATCACTTAACCAATCAGCAACCACAAGCAACCATTTCAACCAATCAGCAACCACAAGCAACCATTTCAACCAATCAGCAACCACAAGCAACCTTTTCAACCAATCAGCAACCACAAACACCATATTCAACCAATCAGCAACCACAAGCAACATTTTCAACCAATCAGCAACCACAAGCAACTTATTTAACCAATCTGCAACCACAAACAACCTTTTCAACCAATCAGCAACCACAAGCAACTAATTCAACCAATCTCCAACCACAATCAATCTATTCAACCAATCAGCAACCACAAGCAACTAATTCAACCAATCTCCAACCACAAGCAATCTTTTCAACCAATCAGCAACCACAAGCAAATGTGTCATCCAATCAGCGAACAACCAACCACCAACACTGCTATAAGCAACATTTAACCTCTCACTTGAACAATCAGCAACCACATGCCACTCATTAAACCAATCGACAACCACATGCCACTCACTAAACCAATCGACAGCCACTCTATAGCTGGCCATATACTCAACCAATCAGCATCCACACACAAACCTCTCATCCAATCAACATCCACTAAGCACTCTCTCGACCAATCTGGAAGTTGTCAGCAACAACATATCATTTCTATTCATATCACTAAACCAACGGCCATAAATCTGATTTCAGCGTTGTGAACTAGAACGCCAGACGTAATAGTAAGGAGGTAAGCTTTCTGATGCCTGATTTGGATGGTGCAACTAGAAGACACCTGTTTGCTGTCTTATGAAGTCAGGCTGTGATTCGGTCAATCGACAGACCCATTTCATCAGACACTCATTGGAATTTACTTGTTGACACCATTACAGTAAAGCCAGTACAGGGCATTGGTTGGCCTGAGCTTCGTTGTTACGGGACATGGACCGAGGACACTACATCTACACCGGGGACATCGGCTCGCGTCCTCCATATATGGCACATTTTCATCCTTCTCACATTTAGTTCTTTGGATATGAGTTAGCGGCAGTCTTGAGCAGCACGCCGTACGATGGCTATAGCCCGGACATCACTGACACTGCCACCCAATAGCGCTGTATCAATAACTGGGCGCTCCAGCCTCCAAGCACACGTCCCGGGATCCCAGCTCAAACAGAGATGGTTACCTTGGCAACAGCAAGGAAAATGGCACCCCCCCCATCTGAGCCTCGCTCAAGCTGGCCCAGTGAAGGATAGCTTCGCAAGAGAGGTATCGACTTTCGGATCACGAATTTTTGGCAAGGTCATCCAAGCTGTGAGATGTTCCCTGTACGGCCCAGGTTAACCTGCCTTTAAGGGGGTAGCTTGGGTGGAGAGGGGGGAGTGGGGTTGGGGCTGGGGGAGTAGCATGTGTGGCCGTATATGTATGATGTGGGAGGGAGAGATATACGGGGACTACTCGGCACTGTTGTTGTGTACGACCACTTGCCCACCACGACTAGATGACCTCGCACGTGACCTGTAAACTGGCTGACCTTAGCAGTCTGAAGCCGAGTCTAATTTCACGGTTGAACTAAGAGGACGAACTGACTTCATGGCAAACAGTATACCGACAAACGACCTGACCTACAGACAGACAACCTGTTGAATGTATACACTGCCTTGTTGAACATCAGTACCGTAACTTCTGGGATATATTGAATCTTGTTTATGACTTTCAGCGGCGAGAGTCGAAATGGATGCCGAGTGACGTCTCCAAGCACATAGTGTGGACCTGCTTCCGCACGGCGTGTACATTCACATCGCTATTGTTGTCACGTGGTCACGATGCGGCCGGGACGCTCGCTGTGTCACGCACTCCCGTCAGACAGCGTGACATGTATCATACAACATACGATCTGGACGCTGTTGAGATTAGAGCAATGAGTGATGACGTCATGGCGCTCTCTGGCGTTGGCGATAACGACTTTATGAAATATGCAGTATCCACTGTACAGCGGTCACAATTGACAGTCGGCTTCTCCGGCATGCTCCAACCCACGGAAACACAGCGTCGCATCACGTCCCTGAGTTATCACGCCGCGTCGTATCACTTCATCATCACACTACGTCGCGTCACCCCACCATCACGCTGCGTCAAATCACCTCCTCAGTGCGCCCTGTCCCAGCAACACCCAGCACGACGCACGACGCGCGTTGTTCAGTTCGACGATACGGTCAGCTCTTACTGTCAACTCTTATTGCCTAATCCAGCTCTGGTCACCACACTATCAACTAGTGTTGACGAATGGGAGGCGCTAAACAAGCCAAATGAGACTCTTGCCTCATACGTGAGGAGTGGCAAAGACCCCCAGCCCCAACCGGCCTCATAAGTTTAACAGGAGCATCACTCGATTAGGGCAATGACAGGGTGAAGGTGGCGTGCTGGGTGGGGGCGTACGCGGGCCATCATGGCAGCCTCTTCCAACAAGTACAGGCCCATCAAGCGTATGGTGGAGATGCGTGTGGGGTCGGCTGGCAGGCAGCACTCGTCGTGCGCGTCCTAATTAGCTGGCCGGTTTAAACATCCTTATTCTCTCACTCAATCCGCTCCTCCTCCTGTGTCCAGCTGAAAAATGGCCAGTCCCATCCGATGCTGCCTGCATCCATCTACGCCGAGTTTCACGTCATCTGTCGCGGCCCTCACGCCGATCAGACCACGCAGAGGTCAGGGTGGACGCGCTGCGCACCTGCACCCTACCTACCGGACCCAAGCCGTCCTCTGATGGACCCATCGCACCCCTGCACCCTACCAGTCGAACCCAATCCGTTCTTTGATGGACCCATCGCGCACCTGCACCCAACAAACCGGGCCGCATTCGTCTTCGGATGGACCCATATGGCTTTTCCAGGGTCATTGAAGCATCCTAATTGATAGCGGCTTTGGTGTTGCACGCAGTGGTTTGATAGGCACACGTGGCTTGACCAGCAGTTTCTACGAGGTGAGTATTGTGGAGTTAGCTTGGAACTGTAGGTATAAGGCACTGTAGACGTGGAGGGAGGGAGGGGAGGGGCTTGTGTGGAGGGGCCCATATTGACAACAATGGTGTTGTATGGCCACTTCATTCAGCGGGCCCCCAACCCCACCTATTGTATACACAAACGTAATTGCATGGCATGCACATATATTAACGTTCAACGAAAATGATGTTTACATCGGAAAAATAGCAATGGTGATGGATGCGTGAGTAATGGTCAGCTGCCGGGCGTGGGGATGGTCGTGGCTGTACAAGAGCAGCTGTGAGAACCTCTTAATCGCGCCAAATGCGATGTCTTTCTCCACTTCAATACACACACCTTTTTTATAGGAAATAATGATGCATGCTTGGCTAACTCTGTATCAGTATGGATAAAAAGGCGTTTCTTAAAAGAGGACAAGGCGACGGGATAGGAAGTGTAGAAAGCAGTCGTTTCTCCATCCACGGCGAGAGACGCAGGGCTGAAGACGAGAATGTGAATCTGTAGTTGGTTGACCAGGGCCACGTTGTTCACCAATGGTAATCAATGGTCCCCTTCAACCAGCTGTAGTCCATCATCACTTCCACCTCTCCAACACCCAGGCAGAAACGCCATATCGTCCCACAGCAGGCCAGCACACCCAGGCAGCTGACCCAGGCAGCTGGACAGCCGACCCAGACAGCTGGGCAGCTAACCCAGGCAGTCTGTTGCATTAGGTTGCTTGTAATAAGCAGTTAGGCATCCCCTGTATAGCCGTTGTTGCTAAGTCATCAGGGATGCTGCGTACCACTCCACACCCAATACATCCTAATAAAGCAGCATCAACAACATCGTATTGTTAGAAATAATTACTAGCGTTGGGCTAGGCAAGGTACACCTACCTTTCTCATCCCATTTACGTTAATAACATGGGTTGAGGAGCCCCTCTTAGCAACAACAGGGAGCCAGCCTGCACCCCATCGCTCAAACTACCTGCTGCCTTGTAAGATTAACTTCATTTCCCTGTGCTGCCTCTGTGTGCGGGTCCACGAGGAGGGGACGGGGTCAGGCCACGAGGAGAAAGGGATCGGGTTGGTGAGGGGTAATCAGACGGCAAACAACAGCTGACAAGTGAGTTTCTTTAGTGGAATCACCCATCGACCACAGGGCCTCGGTCTACCCACTCACCTGCCAACTCACTCACCTGGCCATTCACTCACCTGCCCACCCACTCACCAGCCCACTCACGCACCTGTCCACTCACTCACCTACCCAGTCATTCACCTACCCACTAATTCACCCGCCAACTTACATGTCCACTCACTCACCTGCCCACTCACTCACCTGCCCACTCACTCACCTGCTCATTTACTCACCTGCCCATTCACTCACCTGCCCACTCACTCACCTGCCCATTTACTCACCTGCTTATTCACTCACCTGCCCCCTCACTCACCTGCCCAGTCAAACACCTGCCCATTCACTCACCAACCCACTCGCGTCCTCCACCCAATATAACCTCAGTATACACGACACACATTTCACCAAGCGGTGCTCTGCGAGCAGCACTGGCACCTCCCACTACGTAGCAGTCATAAGTTGGTGTAAGTTAGCGGCTTGTTCACCAGACCACACGACCTCAGGTGCACAAATTACTGCGTTCAGCAACCAATTGCGATATCCCACCCCACCCCGCCCCAATCACATCCACCCACACCGCTACAATTTAGACACGAGGAAATGGAGCCGCCGTCTGGGCCTACATATGTTGATCTCCACACTTACATTATACCTTAACCACATGTCAATTCGTGCATTTAATCATGCCTCGTAATCAAGCATAAACGGCGATAAATGACGCATCCCCTCCCCCACCCCGCTAACAAGGCCATCAAACAGTATAGCCCTCTTAAGACTTGACTTGAACTAGCACATGGGTTCAATAAACAGCTCATAATAACTTTACTGTCTGAAAAATAACTGGCTGTGTTTGCCAACGTCATTGCAATATGCTGTTTGTTAGGGAGCAACTTGCCGAGTAAGGCCCTCTAGCGGCTGGCACCTAGTCAACAAAGATGGCGTTAGCAAGAACAACTGTAGCCAGGACCCAGTCATTGAGCTAACGTGTGAACTGCCTTACTGACCAAGTATCGGTTCTGGTGCCCACACGTGGTCTGTAACCGCCAATCACTCCTCAACCTCACCCGTCCCTCGCCAATAGGACAAATGGCAGAATTATGAGCGTCATCCCATTTATCGACATCCATGCGGTGTCAGAAGCGTTCGCTGTAGGCCGCCTCACGTAGCCTACCTCACTCAGACGATCACATCACACCGCCCAACTCACAAACCACACTCCAAACAAAGGATCACAAATCACGTCGATCATGATAAGCTGCCCTACCCAGGGAATACAACCATCTCAATCTGGACCAGTATAATTGTGATCAGATCAGCCTGTCGTGGCTTCAAGTCCATCCGCATTCCATAAAGCATCAAATCCACCCTTCTTGTATAGAACAACAAATCCACCCTCATTCCATAGAGCATCATATCTGGCCTTATCCCATACAGCATCTGATCAACCTCATCCCATTCAGCGTAAAAACCGCCCTCATACCAAAGAGCATCAAATATACCTTCATTCCATAGAGCATCAAATCCACCATCATTGCATAGAGCATCAAATCAGCCCTCATTCCATTTTGCATCAAATTCACCATCATTCCATAGAGCATCAAATCCGCCCTTATTGCATAGAGCATCAAATCCGCCCTTATTCCATAGAGCATCAAATCAGCCTTCATTCCATAGAGCATCAAATCCATCCCCATTTCATGAAGCAAGTAGGTCTGGTTACAGTGTCTGGAGCGCCGACTGTCCGACGATTTGGGGACCAATTATTGATGTGTTTACTGAACTTCTAGTCTGACTGAATGCTGACGTTTGATGGAGTTTGTTGGCCATCTTTGAGGGATCGTCAGGGATATTATAACCATGTTTTACAGATCGTTAAGTAGAAAACGTCCACCAACAGATCTCCGGCCGGGAGTACGGGTTGTATTAACCCCTACAGCTTGACTCAACATCCCCGGACAGATCCCTTGGCATCAGTACGGGTTGTATTAGCCGGTATTGCCAACCACAACATCCCCGGACAGATCCCCTGGCATCAGGACGAGTTGTATTAGCCGGTATTGTCATCCACAACATCCCCAGACAGATCCCCTGGCATCAGGACGAGTTGTATTAGCCGGTATTGCCAGCCACAACTCCCCCCCTGGCATCAGACAAGTTGATTAGCCGGTATTGCCAGTCACAACTTCCCCCGACAGAACCCCTGGCATCAGGACGGGTTGTATTAGCCGGTATTGCCAGCCACAACTTCCCCCGACAGATCCCCTGGCATCAGGACGAGTTGTATAGCCGGTTTTGCCAGCCACAACTTCCCCCGACAGAACCCCTGGCATCAGGACGGGTTGTATTAGCCGGTATTGCCAGCCACAACTTCCCCGACAGATCCCCTGGCATCAGGACGAGTTGTAATAGCCGGTTTTGCCAGCCACAACATCCCCCGACAGATCCCCTGGCATCAGGACGAGTTGTATTAGCCGGTATTGCCAGCCACAACATCCCCCGACAGATCCCCTGGCATCAGGACGAGTTGTATTAGCCGGTATTGCCAGCCAACATCCACTGACAGATCCCCTGGCATCAGGACGAGTTGTATTAGCCGGTATTGCCAGCCACATCCCCCGACAGATCCCCTGGCATCAGGACGAGTTGTATTAGCCGGTATTGCCAGCCACAACATCCCCCGACAGATCCCCTGGCATCAGGACGAGTTGTATTAGCCGGTATTGCCAGCTACAACATCCCCCGACAGATCCCCTGGCATCAGGACGGGTTGTATTAGCCGGTATTGCCAGCCACATCCCCCGACAGATCCCCTGGCATCAGGACGAGTTGTATTAGCCCGTACGGCCAGCTACAACATCCCCTGACAGATCCCCTGGCATCAGGTCGAGTTGTGTTAGCCCGTACGGCCAGCCACAACATCCCCCGACAGATCCCCGGGCAGAATGCTCAAGAACATGTGAAAATACGTCCGAAATGTCGAGACACTTAATATAGACACGGTTCAACCCGAAGCCAAGGAGAGACATAACAGAGACATGGCAGCAAGGAGAAAAATTCAAGCGGCTTTGTCACATCCTCAGTGAGACGCTCACTGCAACAGATTAGTATCTTCATGGCTGGCTTTCATACACCCTACTTCACCCCACCCATCTACCCCGCCATCAGTGTACCCCTTGGCCGCTACCCCGCCCCGCAATGTACCCCGAATGCTGCCTCCCAACCCAAGACAAAGTGAAGGGAGGTCCCGTGAGGAAGCTGTCGGCAAGCTGCGGCGTCGCTCTCCGGGTTTTGTTTGCAAGTAGAATAGCACAGATCAATATGAGGATACAGAGCATCCCAAGTGCGCTTAACTACCGCATCAACAAAAGCTCGACAGCCACTGGTATGGCAGCCGACCAACAGACACCAACTCACACAACAAGCAGTCCCTTTCACTCACTCACACTGTATGTACCCTACAGTTGAGCATTCTCCACCTACATACATACCAAGTGAAGATATTACAGACAGCCGCTTATTTCTCTCGTACTTAAGAACCGAGGCTCAACAACGGGAAACACCACCAGTTAAAAGATGGATGGCGGAGAAGCCGACAACAAGCTCTCACTGGCCAATCAGCACCCTTCTCAGGAATCTGATTCATAAACCAATGATCATATAATATTAAGAAACAGTTTCTTGAAGCATATATAAACTCTAATAAATTTACAATATGCCGTCTTTATTCAAGTGGTGTGCTTTAAATCGACATCCTGGCCTATGAGCGTATCATGATGGTTTCATATTGTCGGACAACTCTAGCAAGGCTGATTATCGCCCACTGCTGTCACAACATCATTTCCGGTGGGGAGCCACATCGTCGTCAGCCACCGCGTCCAATGTGTCGCGTCGGCGCGGGAAATGACACATTGACGGTCCCAAAACGCGTCACCGTGGCGACAAGCGGACCCTAGCGACGCTTTATATGGCATGGGTTGCTATGTCAACCAATAAGACGGACGGGGCGGGAGCTGATAGAGAGATGGATGCATCCAAATGGGGTCTCGTTCCAGGAGTTGTCAACTCGCGCAGAAGTCGAAACAGGCACCAAACTGACCCCATGTGACCTTGAGGCTCAACAGCCGGAGTGTGGGGGTCATGGATGTGGATTCATCCTGGCATTTGGCAAATCCCGGAATCAATAGTGATATGGCGGAAGGAGTGATGGGGGGGGGGGGTTGGAGTGGAACATAAAGTGGACCCCGGTAGGACGCCGTGTACACACTATGCCGCCACCCACACCAGACTCCGACCAGCATCGGATTCATAGTTACCATTGGAGGGGATAAACGACATGGCATAGCGGCTAGGATCTGGGTGGGGTCAATAGCATTTACATGTATATCTGATATAGAATATTAAAATAGGTCAGACAACGAACGTGGACTCTATAACAAAATGTAACTTCCTCCTCTAGAGTAGCAGAATCAGGGTGCGGCGGTAACAGCGATGATCATGGTTAAAGTGTGCGGGGAGAGGGGTGAGGGTGTGGTGATAAACGAGCTTGGTGGGGTCGACACTATGGATGACGGGGCTAGGAGGGTCCCTGTACCAATATCACACTTGAAGTACCGCCAATCACAGACCGACTGGACCATAATGTTAGAACGTAGGCTCCATGCAGTTTAATTTCCTCAATTCCTTCTACAATAAATTGTCAAATCAATGCTGGATTGTTTCTGGGGAATTGATCAGACCATTGCTTTCTCAAGTGATAAGCTTGCACATAAGGCTTGTAAGGAGAGGTTAGTCGACAATGGAGCCCAGGCGGGGTGTGACTGGGTAAGACGCGGGAACAGGGTGTTATCATAGCTCTCCCACTCTGACAACAGCGCGCCATCTTACATACACACAAGGCACAATACCTACACAATACCACAAGCTCACACCAACTTCACATTCCAAAGGAAACCAACTGAATAAAACATGAAGTGAATGAAGGATGAGTGCATGGGATAGAGGACGGAGCAGACCAGCCGGGGCAATGAGCTGAATGTATAGTAAAGCGGTCTCAAGTCGGCACAGACCAGCCGGGGCAATGAGACGAATGTATAGTAAAGCGGTCTCAAGTCAGTACAGACCAGCCCGGGCAATGAGATGAATGTATAGTAAAGCGGTCTCAAGTCGGCACAGACCAGCCGGGCAATGAGATGAATGTATAGTAAAGTGGTCTCAAGTCAGTACAGACCTTCCGGAGCAATGAGATGAATGTATAGTAAAGCGGTGTCAAGTCGGCACAGACCAGCCGGGGAAATGAGATGAATGTATAGTAAAGCGGTCTCAAGTCAGCACAGACCAGCCGGGGCAATGAGATGAGTGTATAGTAAAGCGGTCTCAAGTCAGTACAGACCAGCCAGAGCAAGATGAGTGTATGGGATAGGGGTCTGGTCTAGACAAGGAGAAGTGAAATTACGGTTCTACATAAAGGGGCACGCTGTTATCAGAGCAGAGTTTGGAAGAGTACATAACAGAAGGAGTGATCAGAAACTATCAACGGAGAATAGGGTCGCTAATGACCAAGCTGACACTCATGGTGTGCATGGCATTGTCTGGAGCAATAGGGTCCGTGTATATACCGTCTTTTCGTTTTTCGTTCATCAAAACCAAGAACTTAAAAACGAAAAACAAGGGCTAAACCGTAAACCGTTTTTCATGTGCGACAACGAAAGACGGATAACACCAAACCGATTCGTTTTTCGTTTCTCGTTTGATCAAACGTAAAACGAGTGGCGCTGCAGTCGGCGGTGTTTGGATATGTTGGTTGGTATCCAGACTTTCGTCTCCCCGACAGCCCGCTCTGGACGTCCTCCGGTCAATCATAGAGCAGACGAGCCGCGATCTATCAATAACTATAATTACATGCAATGGCGGCTTGGAAACTTGGAATCGGAAACCAAAACCCTGTTTATATGCAATTATTCATATGTGTGCGTGCCAGCTTGTGTGTGTGTGTTTGTTAATACATATACATAAATATATATATATATATATATATATATATATATATATATATATATAAATATATATATATATACATATACATGTATTTGAATATTTATATATAAATATATATATCCATAAATATATAAATATATATATATATATATATATATATATATATATATATATATATTTTATATGTATATACATGTATATTTAGATATATGTATGCATATATATAAAACATATGTACATAAAGCATATATCTCTCTCTATACATATATATATATATATATATATATATATATATATATATATATATATATATATATATATATATCTATATCTAAATATGTATATATAAATATATATATATATATATATATATATAATATATATATATATATATATATATAAATGTATATATATATATACATATATACATATATATATATTCTGATCAGCTGATCAGATTCGGAGATTTGTCGGACAATTTGATCCTGCTTACGACGTACGACGGGGTTATACGTTTGCATAATACCTAGCACGACAGGGTACACTTTTTTGCCATTTTTGACCTTGTTCGACGGGTTTTACATTCACATTACGCCTTGCGCGACTGGGTACGCTTTTTTCCATTTTTACCTTGTACGACGGGTACGGGTTTTCGAGGTCCCGCGGCACACCCCTACCCGAGATAAAGCCTATTGCCCCCCCCCCCCCCAACACCTTGGAATACCAACCAACATATCCAGCCGCTTGTATCAGTACAAACACCGCCGACTGCAGCGCCACTCGTTTTCCGTTTGATCAAACGAGAAACGAGAAACGAAAAAACGAATCGGTTTGGTGTTATCCGTCTTTCGTTGTCGCACATGAAAAACGGTTTACGGTTTAGCCCTTGTTTTTCGTTTTTGGTTCTTGGTTTTTATCAACGAAAAACGAAAAGACGGTATATACACGGACCCAATAGACAGAACAGCACAATGATACTACGCCAACATGATGTTTGTGTGCGGTCGAAACAAGTTGTCATAACGTATTATGTACAGGGCAATGTCACTGAACATTAAACGTCGCTATTGCATCGAAAAGGCCAGCAAGATATGTCAAATCATTCGGAGTGACATAACCTGTCTTGAATGGACAACCTCCAATCCGACCCAACTGCCACCATCATAACGGATCGGAATGCGAGGTAGTTTACGTCAGATCATACAAATATTCTTTTTCATAACGTTTTCATCATAACGGTTAAAGCACACGGACACGGTAACTTGGAACACCTTCCTCTCCTTCATTATCGCATCGTATCTCTGTAGATCTAGACTGTACATGGGAACCTTTAACTCATGGGTGACAGTGAAATGTGTTCAGCCAAGTTGTAGACAGACCTGACCAAGCTATTATGGAGCTGCTCAGGCCTTGTGGCCCTTTCAACAGTAAAACTCATACCACATGACAGCTTGGAGGCTCCTAAAACTCGTTCCAAATAATAATTGGGTCATGCAAATGAGGTTTATGTGAATAAATCAGATCATCTGATGTCAGTCAGTTGATCTCCTTTTGTAGGCCATGTGACGGCACACATCACTCATTCAGCCAAATTGGGTGTTCCAACCGATCCGAGGCAAGATGAAACACTTGTCACGGTCCGTAGTAATGCATTCTGCGTCATGCAAATAACATACTGTAGAAAAAAAGGAGAAAACCAAGAAAGTGAGCACACTTACCTGCTCCAGGTTCCACGAGGACTCTAGTTGATGACTCACAGGAGCATCCAGAGGCAGCATTTTGCAGTTAGTTCTCCGGTCATCAGAATCCACATCACTTAGTCCACCCATCCCCACCTTTCCCAAACCACCCTACTGCGCACCACCTCTCACCTGCCACCGCCTCAAGTCAATAACTTACCTGGGGTTACCTCTGAGCGCAGCATGGTGCAGCACATTGAAGCCGTTGTTGTTGGTGATCATGATGTCGGCACCCTGCTCCAGCAACAGGGACAACATGTCATCTCGCTTCTTGCTGATGGCATCATGGAGTGGGGTGTCTCCCTCAGAGTCCTGCAGCCACAAGCACATCTCTTACCACAGCTCCAGCTCATCTCAAGCCTAATCATATGAGGCCATTTGCAATAACACAGGTCAAGGTCATTGTAATGGTTTGGTTGATAATATCAATGCAATGAGCATGATAACAGCACCACACGCACATTCAGAGATCAGTGATAACAGCACCACACAAACATTCAGAGATCAGTGATAACAGCACCACAAGCACATTCAGAGATCAGTGATAACAGCACCACAAGCACATTCAGAGATCAGTGATAACAGCACCACACACACATTCAGAGATCAGCAATAACTGCACCACGAGCACATTCAGAGATCAGTGATAACAGCACCACAAGCACATTCAGAGATCAGCAATAACAGCACCACAAGCACATTCAGAGATCAGCAATAACAGCACCACAAGCACATTCAGAGATCAGTGATAACAGCACCACAAGCACATTCAGAGATCAGTGATAACAGCACCACACACACATTCAGAGATCAGTGATAACAGCACCACAAGCACATTCAGAGATCAGTGATAACAGCACCACAAGCACATTCAGAGATCAGTGATAACAGCACCACAAGCACATTCAGAGATCAGTGATAACAGCACCACAAGCACATTCAGAGATCAGTGATAACAGCACCACACACACATTCAGAGATCAGTGATAACAGCACTACATGCACATTCAGAGATCAGTGATAACAGCACCACACGCACATTCAGAGATCAATGATAACAGCACCACAAGCACATTCAGAGATCAGTGATAACAGCACCACACACACATTCAGAGATCAGTGATAACAGCACCACAAGCACATTCAGAGATCAGTGATAACAGCACCACAAGCACATTCAGAGATCAATGATAACAGCACCACAAGCACATTCAGAGATCAGTGATAACAGCACCACAAGCACATTCAGAGATCAGTGATAACAGCACCACACACACATTCAGAGATCAGTGATAACAGCACTACATGCACATTCAGAGATCAGTGATAACAGCACCACACGCACATTCAGATATGTGATAACAGTACCACACGCACATTCAGAGATCAGTGATAACAGCAATACACGAACATTCAAAGATCAGTGCTGCTGTCATTTAGCAACCCAGAACGAAACTTGGCAAACCATGACAGTGACTATTGTAAACTCGAATGAACACACATGATCAGCTTTGTTTTAATTACGCTGCATACCTGGAGACTGGGATGGCATCCTATTTCCAGCAGCATCCTAACCACACCAATATGACCTTTGTTGACCCCTATGTGAAGCGGCGTCTGCCTGCGCTTGTTGCGGGCATTTAGGTCTCCTCCACCACGGTGCAGCAGCTTAATGACTTCAGGCTCATCTCCAAATGCAGAATGATGCACAGCACGGTCTCCATCTTTATCCTGAAGACAAACAGCAAATAGCAATTCCTTACAAGCCTTTATGATGGCACTCCACAACAGAATTTATATTTCATACCAAATCAATCCCTCAACAGGTCCACACATTATGGCTTCAGCTCCACCTGGTTTCATTATGGAGAGAAGGGGAGCGGGGAGAGGCAGGTCTCACCTCTATCTCCATATTGACATCATACTTCATGAGCACCTTGATGACTTCCACGTGGCCGTTCTGGGAGGCCGCCTGGAGGGCCGTATGACCTGCAAACACCCCATTCACCTGCAACACACAAAATACATTAACACAATACAGTTCACCAACAGGACATGCCTACAGATCATGTATTCAATGCGACATATTATACTGGACATTAGTTGTCCTACAGAAACTTGAGAAAGGTAAATATCTGATAGTATAGGCACAAATGCTCATTAATGGTACAAATGCCATTCAAGGGACAAATGCACACCAAAGGTTATGTGAAGGCTACAGACCGTGGGGCGCACATCAGCCTCAGATCTCTGCAGGATCTCATCCACTTTCTGAGCGTCGCCATTGGCTGCAGCTTTCACCAACTCCTCATTGACGTCACCTGATACATGTGTCTCAAACAGCTTCTTCAGCAGAGCGTTCAGGCGTTCTGTTGGTCAAGCAGAAGACAGGAGGTCACCCATGAATACAAGAGGTCAGACAGAAGACTGGAAGTTAAGCATGAATATAGGAGGTCAAGCAGATGACAGAAGGTCAAGCAGAATTCAGAAGGTCAAGCGAGAATACAGGAGGTCAAGCATGACTACAGGAGGTCAAGCAGAAGACTGGAGGTTAAGCATGAATATAGGAGGTCAAGCAGATGACAGAAGGTCGTGTGAATACAGGGGGTCAAGCAGAAGAAGACATGAGGTCAAGCATGAATACAGGTCAAGCAGAAGACAGGTCAAGCGAGAATATAGGAAGTCAAGCAGAATTCAGAAGGTCAAGCGAGAATAAAGGAGGTCAAGCAGAATTTAGGAGGTCAAGCATGAATACAGGAGGTCAAGCAGAAGACAGAAGGTCAAGCATGAATACAGGAGGTCAAACCATCTCTGGTGCTACAAGTATTTTCAAATTAACTTGATAGTTACCTCCAGATGAGTTGGCCACTGGGTTGCCATCAGAGGAAGCCACCTTTGTGACGGCTGAAGGGTTGTACGTCCATGACGTGCCACACACCTCCACCTTAAGGTCGTTATCATGGTAGATCTGTTGAACTCTACCAATCTTACCCAATGTCTAGAGAGATCACAGGATCAGTAATCAATAAAAGCAGACCATGCAAATACACATCATCCATGGCATGAGGTACTAGCAATGTAACATTACTTAACTGACACACAACATATAGGATCATAAGAAGTGGGGAGACAGAAGACCACTCACAGGCATCATGGCCTCAGCCCATTCCCCGTGTCCACGCTGTAACACCTTGATCCTCTCAGTATCACTGCAGATCTGCACCAAGTCCCCAACAGCAAAATTAGTCATCGGTGTGGTGGCTTCTGACGAGCCTGAAACAGCCGAGCCATTGGCAGCTGATGCAGCCCCACTGCTTGTAGTGTTAACCTTGGTGAGTACTGCTGGGTTGAAGGTCCACCTGCACAGTGTCAACATACGCTATGAGACACATCCTATCACTCTCTACTCACCAGTCATGAAAGTCAAGGATACGAAAGCAGGTAAAGAAGTCCTCATCAAAGCGGTTAACGAACTTGATGAAAGAAGATAAATGCAAACATTGTTAAGTAAAATTCAGCGCTCAGGCTTAACCGCTCCATTGTATTATACACAGCTCTGTAATGATATGTCGCAATTAAGGGTGACCTGTTTCCACTCGGGTAGGACACCACGATATCGTGATCTTCGTCAATACCCACGACTGTACCAGTTGTACCCAGACACTGTAGACAAACAGTACACATCACAGTTACAAATAACTCCATCCGAGCAGCTGGAGTAGATTATTGAATTGTTCCTCGATGGCAGTACACCATAATCTTCCCCATAAACCAACGTCCAAACATAACATCAATGTCCAATGCCACTGATAACGCTCTTCAGGACAATTTTACATCACACATACATTCACACTCTTCATCACCCGAGTCTCACATATATAATATGTTTTGAAGTATACAGCAATTAATCTAAGAAAAAGTGAGCAGTAAAGCTAGAAGAAACAAATAACCAGCCAAGATGATCACCTCAAACATGCCGTCTGTCCATCCACCATGACCATGCTGTAATGACTGGACAATTTCAAGATCAAGATCCACATTAACCTGGTCTCCGATTTGCAGCCCGCCTGGTCCAGCTCGTGTGCCCGGTCCCTGTTCTCCTACAAACACAATCACAGCTTCTACACAATCACAGCTTCTACACATTCAGTCACAATACAAACCAGATGATTGAGGCAACAATTAGATGATATCTGGATACAGCGAGTAACTCACCTAAGAGAGGTAAGTGGTCTCTGTAGAAGGGTCCACCCTTCGAATCATTGACCACCTTCAGGTCGGACTGTAATAAGACAATAGCAAGTCAAACTAGAAGTCAGTGCTCATGAAACGAATGCAAGAGCAGGGCTAGAAATTAGCCAAATATTTCACCGGCCCGTCGGGCCGGTAATTTTGAAATTCTACTGGCCCTACAAATTTCTACCGGCCCTACATGTTCAGTTATAAATAATAGTAAAAAACAAAAATGTACGCGTTTTTATTGTTTTTTAAAAATTTTATTCTTATATTAAATGCAACATTCAAATCAATATTTAAAAACTTGTCAAAATATACAAAAGTCAACTCGCAAGAAACGCTTCAAGAAAACATGCCACGCGCGTTACGTAAGTCATACAACTGTTGGTGGGCCTATCGTTAAATGCAATTAGAACGCACTGCAATCACACAGCATACGCGGAAGAAAAGTCACGAGGAGCGTGCGAAGAAAAGCGTATGGGTGATGTTACGTCTTTCCGTCGCGTCACTTACAACTATTACTGGCGCAAGAAGAGTTGACTTGTCTACTTTCACAGTTGCATTAAGTTTGTTTTGTTGTGGCTATTATGATTTTAAATAATCACTGCAAATGTTCTTGTATGCGTGAATCCAGCTTTTCTGCATAACCTGTTTTTTTTATCTCAATTCTTGTCAATACCATTCACAGATGATACATGGTAAATCAAATTAATGAATTAAAATATAAATGCTTTTATGCAATGGAAAAGCGGTTACAAAAAAATTGTCAACAGACAGGAAATGGAGAGTCTCGTTAATTCGTTGTTGCCAAGTAACCATTCGACTTATTCAGGTCAGGTTAGTAGGTGCATGTTGTATTCAAATACGAGAGGCTGCCATTAGATAGCTTGGGAAGGAGTGGGGTGGGCTGTTGTCCATGTTCTTGTCTTCACACCAAATACCGTGATGGGTCAAAATTATACACCGACTGCAGCCAGCTGATCCTTGATCTATGGCTTATAAAGTCTTCACAAACAATCGAGGCACGTTAGTTGTATAAATTTTTTTGTGAGCCTATCTATGCCATAGGTTTATTCAACAGTTTATTTTCAGTTTATATACCACTGGTCAATAAATTACGCAAGACGTGAGAGTATACAACCGGGAATCTTTTTATCTCATGTGTTTGTCGGGTTTATGGTTCAAGCGGCGCTTAATCACGCTGCTTTTGTATTGAACTGGGCGCGAGGTGGTCATGCAAGGTCCCCTAGCCTGATGGCTGCGGGCGCTGTTTACATGATATTCAATAGTCTCGCCTAGGGCGAGAAGCTTAGCGGAACCCCTGGAGTCTGGGACGCAGACTAGGCGCGAGGTGTTAGCGCGGAAAAAATCTACCCGCCAGCTGGGCGGGTGGTTGTGATTATTTACCCGACCAACTCAAATTTCACCCGCCATTGGCAGGCGGGCGGGTGGTAATTTCGACCCCTGCAAGAGCTATCAAGATGTGAAGTAATTCATCACACTCACCATTCCCTCAAACCCCACACGGTATAAGTTCTTTGCACCATTGTCCCACAAACATAGGCTGCACTTCTGGGACTGGCTGCACTCCAGTCCTGGTACAACACACGAACAGATCCAGCAGCGATGACAAGACGCTGTATTGCCTTGATCAAGCATGATATCAATTATTAACAAAACAACAGCATTAACTTGAAATTCCCAACATAGACACCTGTATTTCTGTGACTTTGCCACGCCTAGCATTGCCGCCATCTTGGTCTTCCCATTGCCAATCAACTCCCCTCACCACACGCGCACCTGGGAAGATTCCTCGAGCTGTTATCTTCTTGCTTTTTCTCCTTGGCTCCACAAGCACTCTGAAGTGAAACCAACCAGCAACTTATTACTTACACACCTTATCTACAGCTAATCTACAGCTTTGCATTACATACTTGAAAGCAAGATTTATTCATATTTTATGATTACTATGAAAAGCAAAGAGTAACGATAACAATAATCCTTGCCATAACATACACACATAGGATTGGGTCATTGTGATGAATATAAAACCAAGATGGTGATTAACAGTACAACTAGCAGAAGCATGGGGCCACTGATCCTAAACATCACACTGGAACCCATTCTATCCTCTGGTAGAATTGAAACATGATTTCTAAGACTGGTTGTTTCCATGATATATCTGACTTAAAACATTATATGTGTTCTGCTTGTTAGGCATAGGACATGATCACCAGAGCCATTGTCACAGGGATGCCAAAAATGTAAACAACATGATACAGTTTCAGGCACCTATATTCAGTCATTACCTTTCACATCCAGGTGTGTTGATTCTGAAGAAGCGGTGTCTCAGATTGTGCTTGTCACCATGGTAGCACACAGAACACAGGTCATAATTGGGACATTCTGCACATTTCCACCTGATGCCAAATATGGGCTGCTGTCGACAAGTATCACACATAGTGCCATCGTGCTTCATTCCTGTACACATACAAACCAGACACTTACAATGATGTTGCACTCATGCAGGTCTGACATCCAAAAAAACACAGTAGATATGGCTATCAGCTGCACAATGATAAGCAATAACATTACTTGATGATCAGAAAATATCAATCCAATCCAAAACTGAATATTCAACAATAACCCCTTTCATTTGTAGGGTCAAAGTGTAGACTTTTCTTTGCATATTATGTCCACATATTGTGCTTAGTCTGTTTGTCTTAGAAATAATAATCGAATTCCATAAGTTCTTTCTCTTATAATGGATTCAGGGAATACTTTTCACAAATTTGACTCATGTACATAACAAGATAATCTAAGTTTATGAAATAACCTTAAGTGTATTGGCAACAAGAGAAATAATAATCTTACAAGATAAATGCAGAATTAATCAGGGAAGAAATCAGAATGGCAACAATTTTTTCTTGAATGACACTTATTCTAACATTAGCACCTATCTGTCCCACCTTTCCACGTAAAGGAAACAATTTCATGATCAGTATCAGTCTTGCTGTCAGCGAGTATGACGAGTTTTATTGGGCCTCATACTTATACAACTGGGTATGTTTTTCAGCTACCATCTGTACGACAGGTTTTTTTGGGGCTTTGTTTTGTACAGCGGGATATGTTTTCTCTTCCCAAGCAGTGTGTCGAGATTTTCTCCCGGGATTTCCCACCAATCGTTGACAATGCAAATGCAATGAATGCTCCTTGTGTGACACCCCGAGAATCACACACCCACCCAACAGGGATTTGCATTGGCCGGTTAACCGATATCTTCTATGTATACAAACCCTTTATGGTTCAGGGGTAGACACTGACTTCCAGCATTCACTTGTCCCGTAGGACAAGTGATTGGCAATTTGTACTTGTCCCATGTAAAACCTACTTACCCCATAAGACATGGAAGTTCACATGGTATGGTTGTTTTTCTTGATATAAATTACAAAATCTTATGTAAAAAGATTATTGCATTAAAATTATCTATACTCCAATCGGTAAATGTTAAGTATCTTTAAAATTTCTGTACAGCTTAATGAAAACAGGTTTTCAAAAATATTAAATGGTACAAATCCACCCCTTGTAAATGCAAGATATTCGTGGCTTCATTCCTTCGTTGGTGGTCATAGCAGTTGAATTTACCAGCTGAGGACATATTGGCCCTTCATATATATTTTGTGTTTGTTGCACCATCAGACTCGCAGATTGACCCATAGGTTGTACAACAGTCCGTCAAAACACAATGCATACTACAACACGTAACAAGCACAGGGAATTGCATTGGCCTGCCAGCCGCTATCTTCTATGTATACATAGAATATAGCGGCCAGCAGGCCAATGTAAATCCCTGTGGTAACAAGTGCCTCTGTTTTCGATTCATGGGGTACTGGTAGAATAAAGCAACTTGCGTTTAAACCATACATGACTGAGTGAGTCTTAATTATTAGCAGTCAAAGAACTTCACCACACACAAAACTGGAGTATGGATCAGTGCTGTACGGTTACTGATTATTCTGTCTTACACGCTCGGCTGCACATTGAAAGACGCTGACACCTCAGTCTTCAATGCTTCAGTGTTTGCTCGAGATAACATTCGCGATCGGCGAAGTAATTAACATGTCCGGTCAGACAAGTACTTGGGACTTTTCACTTGTCCCATAAGCAGAACCACTTATCCCAGGGAAGCGGAAAACCGTTAGTGTCTAGCCCTGTGGTTAATGTATACACAGAAGATAGCGGCCGTCCGGCCAATCCAAATCCCTGTGGCTCGACCGTGCAAGCGTGCAAAGTTGTTACTGCATGCAATCAGAAATCTGCTCATAAGACATAACATTTTGAGATTTATCCGCAACTTTTATCCTGCCTACGACGTACGACAGATTATACGTTACACATTTGCATAATACCTTGTACGACGGGGTACACTTTTTTGCCATTTTCACATTGTACGACGGGTTATACATTCGCATAAAACCTTGTACGACAGGGTATGCTTTTTGTCATTTTCAACTTGTACAACGGGTACGGGTTTTCGAGGTCCCAGGGCACACCCCTATCCAAATTAAGTCCAAGTGCCCCCCCCCCCCCCCCCCCGGGGAGTTTTCCTATGATTTCAGCAAATTAGATAGAGCAACAACAGAGTAGAACAAAAAGATAATGGTACGGCTATTCAAATGGATAAAGAGTAGAGTGAATAACTATTTCTCAAGTGACCTATCCAGTACATTTGGCTTGCCATGGGATAGACCTCTACAAAAGACAAAGAGGCTTATTGTAGGTATGTATACAGGCGGCTGTCAGAAGCAGCGCCCTTACAATGTACACACTGGGGGGGGGGGATGTTGCTGCTGCGAAAGGTGTGTGGTGGTAGGTGAGGCCACAAATGCAATAGCAATCTTGTAGGAGCAACAGCATGTCTAAATGGCAAGAAGGGAAAGAGTAGATCAGTAACTTAAGAGTTAAGTACTTATATAAGATATTACATACGCCTCAGGACAACACACTCTTTCGTATAGATAACAGATGTGTCAAACACCTGATAGAAAATGAGACACAAAAGCACTCACCTGTAGGTGCACTATCTAATATGCGAAGATCAAACGCTCCAGCACAGCGGTAATTGGCTGCGGTACCGTTATCCCATACCACAACAACTTCTTCAGGGGATTCGAAGTTCCTCACTGTACCTACATGACCCTCCCCTCCGTCCTGCTTGCCCCATTTCCAATCAGGTCCTCTGACAACCCGGGCACCGACACCCTCCATCATATTGACCCGGACAACTCGGTTGGAGCCCCCGCCCCCAGTTTCCATGTTCGACGAACTTATCATGAGAAGACCACTGTCTATCTTCCCATACAATATGTGTATCTTCTACAAACAAAATGGCGGAAGGTCTTCCCTGTTCTATTTATAGAAGGGAATTCCTTTTCAATCCAGAGGTAGTATTTTAAAATAACACGATATAGGCGAACGAAATCATTTTGGTCAGAATTATGTAAGTGCACATTTTTTTGTCTTGACAAAGCTTCATTTATGAATGTTTATTCAGATATGATGAACGCCATATTAATTTTGCATTGTAGACAATATATTCTTTCCTTTCATTGCGTTTACATTACATTTTACAAAATTTACAAAGACACCTTATGGTGGTGAGTTGCCAGGTTTGGTGCCCTACCAATGGCAATGGTCAACGACAATTGACTACAATATCTACATAGTATTACCATGGTATTACAATTCGTAACGTTAAACATTTGTTTTGAAATACAGCTGATTATTAAAGAGATCTGGCTTAAAATGTATTGACTGGCAAAAATACGTTGGGCCACAACTTGATGCGTAAAGCCATTTCTTCTTAAATCTGTCCTAGCCATAGATTTTTCCAAGGTGCACGGAAGTCACTGGACAGAGGATTCCATGAATATTAAATATAACTTATTCGCATGTTTTCAGTCAGTCTCTGACAGGTGCGATCAGTTGAGTGGAACTAGAAGGGTCTTTCCGGAAATGTTAACCGAACTTTTTCCTTTTTTTCTTGTTGAAATTAAACTTACAATAAAGAAACAGGAGCCAAAAAAAATATTTAATTTTCTTTCAACCACAAATTTAAATTACAATAAAGAAATACATCCAATGTATGCACTGTCAATGTGGCTGTGAATGAACGGTGGTATCGTTGGATCCGCTCAGACAGTGAAAATAATTTGTTTGGAAAAGACACTGATATAATTCATATGAATATTATTTTTAATATCAAAACAATCTCCATTAGTTACCAGTGTGTTACTACCTCCAGTTATTTTCAGAACCGATGGCTGCTGTGGGAAAGAAACCGAAGTCTCAAAGAAAGATTGCTGCTTTCAACTTTTTGTCCAATATATCATTAGATGGCAGCCACAAAGACACGAAATATGGTTTATTTAAAAATAGGAGAATATCGCGAGGCACCGTTGCTTCAGTCTGCCATTCCGATAACAGTGAAAACGAGCGTAAAAAAAATAGACCTAGTGCGGACGAAAAAGATGTTGCTGCGACAGACATATCGACTTCGCTTCAGCCTCAAACAAGCGATGCCGCCTTCAATGAGATTAAAAGTCACCAATCGAATGACTCTAAAATATCTCCAGTTACTAAAAAAAGGAGTGAAGTCCTGACAGAAGGAGTAGACAACGAAAATAATATTGAGAACAAATGGTGTGGCGATTCTCCTTCGAAAAGACACAGGTGGGTGCGTTACTCGGATATTCATCTGTTCATGTCAGTTGTCACTTAACACAAAAGACCAATATCAGGTTTTATTACCTTGTCACCAAGAGGGAGCACAGTAGCACTGGCTCCCGAAACTCAGCAAGATTATGTCACTTTAACCTTTCAGTGCCACTGCAACCAGAAAACGTTTATTATGGTTGTCACTGATAAGTCATCATAAGACCCTTCAACTGTTCAATGTTAGACCCCTTACAATTTTTGTTCCATTGGACAAAACCACAGGATATTTTAGAGGCTCTTTTGGCTCACATAATCATGGTATGCAAAGATATGTCATGGATTTTAATGTACTTTCAATTTAGGTCTGATATCTGTTGCCGCAGGGGGGGGGGCGGCACTTTGCCTTAAATAAGATAGGGGTGTGCCGCAGGACCTCGAAAACCCGTACCCATTGTACAAGTTGAAAATGGCAAAAAGCATATCCCGTCGCACAAGGTATTATGCGAATGTATAACCTGTGGAACAAGGTGAAAATGGCAAAAAAGTGTACCCCGTGGTACAAGGTATTATGCATATGTATAATGTATAAATTGTCGTACGTCGTAAATCTGATTACATGCAGTAACAACTTAGCGCACTTGCACGGTGGAGCCACAGGGATTGATATTGGCTGGCCGGCCACTAACTTCTATGTATACATTAACCATAAAGGGTTTGTATACATAGAAGATATCGGTTAACCGGCCAATGCAAATCCCTGTGGGCTGAGTGTGTGATTCACGGGGCCTCACACAGGGACCATTCATTGCATTTGCATTGTCAACGATTGGTGGGAAATCCCGGGAGAAAATGTCGACATGGGAAGAGAAAACATACCCCGCTGTACAAAACGAAGCCCCAAAAAACCCGTCGTACAAATTAAAGCTTAAAATCATACCCCGTTGTACAAGTATGAGGCCCAACAAAATCCGTCGTACTAGTTGAGAGGCCGAAAAAACATACCCCGTTGCGCGGCACATGTATACTACCTCTATACACTTAAGAGCCCAGCCCCCCCCCCCCCCCCCCCCCCACCGGATCTGATGTTACTCATCTTCTGATAAACAATTAACTGAGTGGTTCTAACTGATCAAATCCTGTATAAGACGGTGTTAACATTATTACAAACTGATGTTTATGTAACTAACAGTAATCACACATTTGCTTTAAGTTTTGTGGGGAAGGGGACTATTTCATGCATCCAATGTTAATAATTTATGCAAATATTGACTTATCAGCTCAAGTTTCTGTGAGGTCAATGTCTACAAAGCAATACCTTACTTATTGGCCCCACTTTCAACTGTCGCAGGGTCGCTCTACCTTGACATTGCATAGCAAACTTTATCAATCCCTTATCTACGGAGTGATTTCAGTCAAGCCTTCTTACAGTGCTTCTATCTTTCACATGGAGCTTCATGCTGGGGTTACATTCTCATCACTTAACCAATAATGAGTCAGTGTTGATTAAAGACAACCAAGGCACATCAAATCCAACTTCAGACACACAAATCACATGGTGTAATAGAGCAATGTTTGTGCAAGCTCTTCACATGATATGCTTGCATAGTGACATTCTGGTTTTTACTTGCTCAATACCTCTTGGCCTTACCTAGACTGGCTGGACTAGAGCCTCATAGCCACTGTAACATTCTGATTAACACAGTTGCCATGTTAGATGATGCAATATTGCAATGTTGTTAGATCTCTCGTCATCAGCAATACAGCACCAGACCCATAGGTCACGTTGACAAAGAGGGCATAGTGTATTTGTTTCAGTGCTTTTAGTTCTAACACCTTATCATTGTGTATTAAGTTTCTGTTCTCCACCATCATGCATGCTGTGTTATGAGCTGGTTTAGAATGTAACATTGTTTGGGTCATTAACCACTGCTGCTGCTCCCTCCAGAGCCAACTCATTGTCTGATGTTGAGAAGAAACCTTCTGTCCGTCGACGCAGACTTTTCACCTCCCTCTCAATATCAGAAGATGCCTCGCCCCCGGAAGCACCCTGTGTGGGCTCCCTCTCTGATCACAACCCCCTCTGTAAGAACTCATATGGTTGCTATGTATATTTCACACAGAGTTGATGATGTTTGGGTCGGAGTATGAGTGAAGCATGTTTGTTATGCTGTGAAGCTGTGGGGAGCGTTCGGAGTCGACATCGTTCTACTTCTAGCTCCGGCTCTCTAACCTCCAGCTCTCGCTCCACCCTACACATGGCTCATAAAGACATAGCTTGTCTCAAACCACATTTCCGTCACAAAACAAAGCGTGACAGGTGAGTTATTTCTGCATGCATTGCCAGTCACCTTATCAACTTAACACCAATGTGCTGGCCATTGGAAGCAGTAAGTGGCTTTTTAGACTACCCATTGAATCAGGTAGGTTGTTGAGTTTTCATCGGTGAGGTACAGACAGGTGCGTGTGCTCTTAAATCTATTGCCTGATACAGGATGTTGTGTATGGTGCTGCTCACATGTTAACTTCATCAGCTTGGTCCTGCAATAACACACAGTCTCTGCCCAGCTCCGTTTTCACTGCCAGTCTTTCTGCTTGCATGTCATTTAGCTTTTTGATTGTATAGTTTGCACTCTTGTTATTTTCATTCTACCTGAGTTCTTTCACGCCTTATTTGAGTGCTAAGTTTGTCATTATATGTCACTTGTCACTAATGTTCCTTATATCATACTACATCAGTTCAGTTATTGTTATCTGTGTTAACAGAGTGGTACTGGTAACCCCGAAGAAGGCCCCATTTGTCATATTCTCACACTTGCCTTACAGCAAGTGGAGTCAACAAGGTCACATCAGGTAAATCTATCACCAGCTGATACTATATTCTGTCATCCTTTTCATATTTCCTATTCTCGGATGGATTTTGCTTGTCCTCCTACACTCCACCCTCTTCCTTCCCATCTACCCCACCATCTAGTCCTCCTGCACTCCATCCTCTTCCTTCCCATCTACCCCCACCATCTAGTCCTCCTGCACTCCACCCTCTTCCTTCCCATCTACCCCCCATCTAGTCCTCCACTCCATCTAGTCCTCTACCCCCACCATCTAGTCACACTCCATCCTCTTCCTTCCCATCTACTCTCTAGTCCTCCTGCCTCCATCCTCTTCCTTCCCATCTACCCCCACCATCTAGTCCTCCTACACTCCACCCTCTTCCTTCCCATCTACCCGCACCATCTAGTCCTCCTGCACTCCATACTCTTCATTCCCATCTACCCCCACCATCTAGTCCTCCTGCACTCCATACTCTTCCTTCCCATCTACCCCCACCATCTAGTCCTCCTACACTCCATCCTCTTCCTTTCCATCTACCCCCACCATCTAGTCCTCCTGCACTCCACCCTCTTCCTTCACATCTACCCCCACCATCTAGTCCTCCTACACTCCATCCTCTTCCTTCCCATCTACCCCCCACCATCTAGTCCTCCTACACTCCATCCTCTTGCTTCCCATCTACCCCCACCATCTAGTCCTCCTACACTCCATCCTCTTCCTTCCCATCTACCCCCACCATCTAGTCCTCCTACACTCCATCCTCTTCCTTCCCATCTACCCCCACCATCTAGTCCTCCTACACTCCATCCTCTTCCTTCCCATCTACCCCCCCCCTACCATCTAGTCCTCCTACACTCCATCCTCTTGCTTCCCTTCTTCCCCCACCATCTAGTCCTCCTACACTCCACCCTCTTCCTTCCCATCTACCCCACCATCTAGTCCTCCTGCACTCCATCCTCTTCCCATCTCCCCCCACCATCTAGTCCTCCTGCACTCCATCCTCTTCCTTCCCATCTACCCCCACCATCTAGTCCTCCTGCACTCCATCCTCTTCCTTCCCATCTACCCCAACCATCTAGTCCTCCTACCCTCAATCCTTTCCCGTCACCACCCTACCTTCAGTCTCCATCCTCACTGCTTCAACCTGCCCCATCTCCAGTTCACCTTGCATTAATGATGTGGTTGTGTTGCGTTGCGTTGGTCCAGGGGTGAGCTGAAGCAGAAGTTGAATATTGTGGAGGGGAGCACAGAGACTCTTCGAGCCCTTGGACTTGACCGTAAGATAGAGGACGGCCAGGTGAGGCAAACTACTTGATGAGGTCTTCTGACTGACCATAGTTTGCATGAGAAGTGACACAAACTGTGATTCTTCTTGTCTGTCCTCTAGGATGTGTCATACAACCAATTTCTTGTTCCCTCGTCTCAATCTGCCACCAAAAAGACACCAAGAGTCTCTCAAGTTGTGCCACCTGATGTCTACTTTAACACAGAACCTCTCACCTCCCCAGGTATTTCATAATGTTATAGCCTAATTTGTGCATGGAGGAAGCTTTGAACATTTTGAGATGAAGGTAAAATGTGCGCTTGATTTTTCCCTGACTGGCTTTTGTAGTGGCATATTTTATTGGTATATGAGAGTTGTATTTGCTCTGCTCAATTGGCAAGTATGAATCTTGTCAATAGAGTTTGTTTATGCCCTTGGTACCAGACACTGACCACATGTTATCCCTTTAATGTTAAGGACCTTCTGTAATTAAAACTAACGTCTGTCTAACAACATGGCTGTCTGTATACAAGTGTCAATCATGAAGATTCATTAATTCACGTGCCCCCCCCCCCCACCCCTCCACCTGGGGTTTGTATTTAGTGCCAGTCTCTCACTACTGGTATGTCTTCATTGTGAGTGCACTATTGGAGCATGTCAGTAGGATGGCCTGGTGTATCATCACAATCATGTGGAGTGAAGAGAAACGAAAAAGGGGAACATTCTCTTATGAGATGCTGTGTCCAAAACAGAAACAATGTTGCAATCTGAAGTTGTATAGGGCTGGTATTGTAATACAGGATTTGTAAGCATCAGCATAAGTTAGAGCCTAGAATTGGCCAATTTAAGGTAAGTGCATTTGGTTGTACAGTGAGGCCCTCCACAGAGGTACCACCTCTTCTTCAGCGAAGCTTCTCACAAGACATGGGGATGCTGCAGCGTTACCACAGCTCAGCACTCACTCTGCTGCCCACTGTGGTCGAGATAGCAGGTAGCCAGCCGACAGGTGTGATTCAGCTTGTCTGCCACAATATCTCCCACTGCGGCAGTCCTGGCTGTCTCTTGTGTGTGTGGTGATGAGACATTGTGACATTCAAGGCGAGTCTATCTGATATTAAGCATCGAAGTTATAGGTCTGCTTGCTCTGCCAAACTTATTTGATTTGGGGCATGATACTTGAGTTATGATTGGATAATTTGGTCAGCATGCTGTACCAGAAATGGTATCGTCAATAGAGCCTGTTACTTGCTGCAGGTTTGGCTGTTTCTCGTTTGTAGTCAGTCATTGTCAGCATTTCTCTAGAATCACCATATGCCTTGTCATATCTATCTTAACAAAACTGCTGCATGCCTTGCTATATTGGAATAGACTTACTCCTGCCTGCTATTCTTTAGAATGATGCATGCTTCGTCAATGTGTGACTGGCGTGTCATTTGCAACTACATTGTTTCACTGGCATGCCAAATGCCTTGCCTATGTTCCACTTGAGTGCTGAATGGCATTAACGTCTGCACTCACCAGATCAGTTAATTTACTGTTTTTTCGATTTGTTCTTCGAACATTAGCACACATCATGCTCTTGATGTGATAGATATCCACACTCACTGATTTCATGGTTGGCATTAGTGGCAATAATCTGTCCCTTCATGGTAGAGCTGTATCAGAGGCTTGTCATCTGCTGGGGGCTTGATTGGCCACTATCACCTGCTGGGGTCTTGATTGGCCACTATCATCTGCTGGGGTCTTGATTGGCCACTGTCATCTGCTGGGGGCTTGATTGACTACTATCATCTGCTGGGGGCTTGATTGACCACTATCATCTGCTAGGGGCATATTTGGTCACTATCATCTGCTGGGGTCTTGATTGACCACTATCATCTGCTAGGGGCATTTTTGGTCACTATCATCTGCTGGGGGCTTGATTGACCACTATCATCTGCTAGGGGCATATTTGGTCACTATCATCTGCTGGAGTCTTGATTGGCCACTATCATCTGCTGGGGGCATATTTGGCCACTATCATCTGCTGGGGGCTTGATTGACCACTATCATCTGCTAGGGTTTGACTTGCCACTATCAACTCCTGGGGTTTGACTTGCCACTATCAACTCCTGTGATTTGACTTGCCACTATCAACTTACCATGAATTTACCACTTACAATGAAAGTTCTGATAATGACTTGCCTGCTCAGTAAGTCTAGGAGTGTCATTTTATGTACACGTGAATCGATGTTGTCCCCAGAGAGAGAACCATCCCTTGACCATTACTCACATGACCTTTTGGATGACCCTGAGCTGAGGTCAGGGAAACACCGGACACTTCTGACCTTTACTTCATACATGGTAATTTAACAACACCATTTCTGTTTGGGTTTTTACAGTTCCAACTGGCACATTAATTACATGTCATCTGTGCAAGTACACTGTGGGGTGGTCATAGCATTGTGAATTTACATGTGTTTCAATATATTGATCTAGTCTCGCTGTTTCAGACCTCTGTGATTGATTACGCCAGGCCATCTGATTTGAAAAAGGAGCTGAATGAAAAGTTCCGTAATAAGTTCCCCTACATCCAGTTGTCCCTCAGCAAGCTGCGCAGTCTCAAGCAGGACATGAAGAAGGTGGCTAATATCAAGGTGGGTAGGAGGAGTGTGTCTGTGCTGGGTCGTGTGTCATGTTACTCTACCACTTAACATTATCAGCTGACTGGTATTCTGTTGATCAATGACACAATCACTGTGTGCCACTACCGGTGATTTCTATACAGAGTATGTCATCCATTGATGTGTTGCTATTTCAGTTGGGCCTGGACCTCTGGGTCGTTGCACAAGCTTATGTTTACTTTGAGAAGGTGATTCTGAAGGTAAGGGTGGCACAGTATATGTGACTTTTTCTCTACTAAGCCGAGAACTTATTACTGTTGTAATTCAGAAGCTGACCAGTCACTTCTGGTCAGTCTAATGTAATACATGAGACTGATTTTAACCGTGACCAGGTGGTGGGTAGACAGACTGAGTCACTTCTGGTCAGTCTAATGTAATACATGAGACTGATGTTAACCGTGACCAGGTGGTGGGTAGACAGACTGAGTCACTTCTGGTCAGTCTAATGTAATTCATGAGACTGATGTTAACTGAGGATGTTTTGTTGACGGGGTGTGTACAGGGGTTCCTGACTAAACCAGTGCGTCGACTATGTGCTGGAGCCTGCCTCATGCTCTCAGCCAAGATGAATGATGTCAAGGGAACAGAACTCACCAAACTCATTGATGTCAGTTCCCGTAGTGCTCTATACACTTCACTTGTCTAGTTCTGGCTCCACTCTCTTAGTGCTATACACACTTCACTTGTCTAGTTCTGGCTCCACTCTCTTAGTACTCTACACACTTCACTTGTCTAGTTCTGGCTCCACTCTCATGGTGCTCTACACACTTCACTTGTCTAGTTCTGGCTCCACTCTCATGGTGCTCTACACACTTCACTTGTCTAGTTCTAGCTCCACTCTCATAGTGCTCTACACACTTCACTTGTCTAGTTCTAGCTCCACTCTCATAGTGCTCTACACACTTCACTTGTCTAGTTCTAGCTCCACTCTCATAGTGCTCTATACACTTTACTTGTCTAGTTCTAGCTCCACTCTCATAGTGCTCTATACACTTTACTTGTCTAGTTCTAGCTCCACTCTCATAGTGCTCTATACACTTTACTTGTCTAGTTCTAGAACGCGATGTATTTGTTGTGTCACTGTTGCTATGTTGTTCTTGTCTGCAGGAAGTGGAGGACTTTTTCAAGTTGAATCGGCGTGAATTACTTGCTACAGAATTTGGAGTTCTGGTTGCGTTGGAGTTCTCGCTGCTGGTGCCTGACTCTGAAGTGAAGCCTCATCATCAGCGACTGATCTACACGTCGTAACACAGGCTCCCTGCTGCCAGCTGGGCAGAGCGGTGTACGTGCCATGTCCACATCATCCAGTAGCTGGGAGGCAATCTGGCCTCGGTGATGCTGGGCTCTTCATAAGACATACTGCTGGCGGTCTAGCTGCTGTCCATGTGCCACTTGTAGCCTAGGAAGACAAACCAATTCCATTGTCATAAATTCTGAGCGTTGATCAACATGTTAATTTATGTGATTGATATGTATGAATTTCTCTCTCTCTCTCTCTCTCTCTCTCTCTCTCTCTCTCTCTCTCTCTCTATATATATATATATATATATATATATATATATATATACAATGTAGATGTAGATAAGTTGTTCATAGCTCCTCCTACTCTTCTCTCTGGCCCTACATTTGTAGCTCGGTAGACCACGATGTGCACCTAGTGAACCTCCTATCTTATTGGCCACTACCATTCTTATAGACTTAGAAATGCAGTGTGCTATAGATTTCCTGTTGATCTTGTTTTTTCATGACATAATTTATTTCAATAATTTAATCAAGAGTCATGGTTTGTGAAATGTTTTATTTATATAGAAAGGATTTTATCCTGTTGGATGCTATGTTGATTTGAATAAGAACATAATAGCTTGTTATTGGGGCAGTCAATCCATTCCAAGTTAGCATGTTCCTGTTAAGTGTGTCAGAAGAATGTTTTCAGAATAATGTCGCACGCATATTATACTTCCGGTGGTAGGCTTCAGCAGGCCATCTAATGAATATTAAGCCGATTTCACTTTGTTGTCAGAAAATTGTTATGTAGTTTCATATGAGCTTAGAGGCATAAAGAGGATGTGTTTGTGTGAAACACCTGAGCATTAGGGGCAACCAATTTGTGCTAAGTGACTGTTGTGTTAATCATTGCCTTGTGATCTATTATGTCTGTCCAAACAATGCGATCTCAGTCATGTTAAAACAATGAGTGTTAACTAGTTATTGTACGATTGGTAGTTGTTTAATACAATGTATTAAACTATGAACACTTTTGCTTCTTGAAATATTTAACAAGTGGGCCATAGGCCCAGAAGCTCTGCTGCTTTTGATATAATTGAATTAAATGTTTTTCAATAATAAAGTCATGCTGGGCTGATGATCAGTATGCAACAAAAGGTCAACATGAGAGGGCTCCATGTACAATTTCAGACTGCTACCTTACAAGAAAATGTACAGCCAAACATGAACAAGTCTTCCAGTTATAACTAATGCTTGAGTAATGAAGCATTGATTATTAGCTTGCAGGGAGCCATCAAGATTAGCTATGGGTTTTTTTTAGTGGCCACAAGTATTACAGAAGTAATTTCAGTCCGCTGACTTACTTTATAAACAAAATGCCCTTTGGGTTAAAGAGGCTGTTCAGCCCCTTAGGCGGCACTCGGGAATCATTTTGTAAATGAATAACTTCATTTAACCCAGACATAAGTAATTCCTTCTTTTAATTTGTGCCACAAATTTTACTGGTAAATCAGGCTGAAAAATTTTCAACATCATTCTGGATATCGGTGCCTCCCTAAAACCATGAACCATACGAATGATAGCTGCAAATCATTACTCGCTCTTTAACTTCCTTGCTAGCAAAGTGTATACGTTCATAAAATCTTCACTTATTAAAGTTGTGGGCATCATTGCACAGAAAATTTGACTGACAAGCAGGAAGGATAAATTCCGACAACAAAAATGGCGACAGCCAAATTAAGGATCTATTTTCTGATACTACAGTGCCACATAGCGACCGAGTCTTAAAACTTTTGGTTCCCAAGGTGCAGTAGCCAGTAATTTTTTGACTAATAACTAAATAGGTCCTGCAGGGATATTTAGTTTGTAGGTGACCAACAATATAAAAGTGGTATATGTGTAATTTGGGCTGCTCGCTGGCTTTAAAGAAAATGTGCCATCAAAAATTATTCCCCATTCGGTTAACTTAGTAAATGAGATTTTTTTGTAAATTTTCATGTGTCAAAGGTCACACTGGGCTGATTTTCAGTTTGAAAGGTGCAATCGTCATGAGAGGGGTCCATGTATAATTCGGGGCTGCTAGCTTGCTTGATAACCAAATATGCCTCCTAAAGTGTACGAACGGATGGACGCCAGAGCAAATGTATATGAGAAGCTCTGCTAGCATAGGGTCCCTCCCTGCATGATAAATGGGCTGAGATGCAAGCCCAAAGAGTCTCACCCAGCACTCAAATATGTAAATTTATGTTGCTCCTCTTAACCATTGGAAGAAGATGCCCCCCCAACTACCTTCATCAGCATGTAGCTATGATTGAAAAGAGAAAACGCCAACAAAATGTTCAGTCAAAGTTCAATGAATCTACCGACAAAGATCACAGCATTCAAAGCCGTAAAGAACACATCGAGTGCCATATATACAAACAAGACTTGTTGCTATACTCGTAGAATATATCACTTATAAATCAAGTCCTAGTGGATGAGTTAGCAGTTGATATGATTGCCAATGAAAGTAGGATATGCATAGCTTATTGAACAGATGTGTATCTAATCTTATTATTAGGCTAACTGTGAGCACGCAGCCCACACACAACCTGGCTGAAGAAGCCCACGGGGATCACAGCCACTGATACAATCAATAACATCAAATCAAACGGCTTTGTGCTTCTTATCAAGGTACCACAGCTCACAACCATCAGTTGAACAGGTAGATGCCTGTGAACAGGTGTCAGATATTAAGGATATTTCATACTATGCACGTACCACTGCATTACCCTAGACAAATCATGCGTGGCTACAAACAAGTTAATATAACTAGAATCCACATTAAGTAGCCAAAAATAACACCAGGAAATCCAGAGCACCTGAGCCAAATATGCAACAACTAGCATTACATTAAAGACATGTATAATATGGTGATGTCAGAATACATGCAGACAGTCCCACAAGAAGCATGCCAAATAGAGTCATCCGTTCCATAGCACGAGCATAACATCCTGCTGGTCAGCGACCATTTTCATATCCGAGGAAGAGCCCCCTGAGAGCCAGAGTCAGGTGTTTGTTGTCCTTGGCTTTGTAATCTTTGCCCAGTTCTGTACGGCAAGCGGGACAGCAGAAGACCTCCGCATCAAACGACCGCTTCAAGCACGCCTGTTAACAGCACCATCACAAAATGGCTGGTTATCATATAGGATCACTAGCTGTAAGAGGCAAGACATTTCTCAATTCTAATATTGCTGACACCGAAAATCTTTAAAAGCGTCACTACCTATACATCCCATAATATACAAAGTGGACATCTGTGCCTGAAGTAGCAGGCAACACGGAACCAAACCTACTCGTGACAGTTTCCACTCAACTGACCCAAACAGCACCCCCACCCCTCCACATCTCCCAAGACAGCAGAAGTCAGCAGACACTTACCTTACAGATGTTATGAGAACAGCTGGTGGTGATTGGTGCACAGACAACATCCTGACAACAGATACAACAAAACAGCTCCTCCACCTTGGCCAGAAAAGCCTGCACAAAACAAAGTTGCATATCCAATATACATGATGTACACAAAATTACAAGGCAACATCAAACAACAAAGATACATTCTAAATCACGAGCAAAATAAAGCAGCATCACTTGATGGGAAGGTAGGCTGCAAGTGACTGTGAAGACAACCATTGATATCATATGCACCTCTGATGACTGGCAAGTTTATTCCTACTCAGCAGCCAAAATACATGCAGACCTGACATCATAATGAGGTAGTTCATGAGGCTATTAGCTTGTATAAATACACAAATGATGAATAATATGTTGAAAATATGTGAACAATTTGCTGATGAATACAATGTGATTTTTAACCTATTAAAAACTAAATCAGGGTTGGAAATTAACAATGGTCCACCAATAGTTACACGCTAATATAAATGAATGCATGTGGTTGTTATAACCGATAACTCTAGTACTGGCTTAGTAATGCCACTTGCTTCTTGTTATTCAGAGATGCGTGTTATCAAGGGTGGATAGAGGGGGCATTCTCCATGGCACGGATGATGTTATTCAGAGATGCGTGTTACCTAGGGTGGGCGGAGGGGCCACTCTCCATGGCAGGGTAGTCTGACACTACGCTACCAAGGGATGCAACAACGGATATCCTGATTGGCCTGTTTTGACATACATTTTATGATCAGACAATTTCACAATCCCTTATCCCACAGGAGGTGAACTATCCATCCTGATCGCATTAAATCACACTATTACAGGTATTCACACAATCTTGATGTCAGTACGCAAGAAACTTCCATGATGAATACCAGTTGGTTAACCATAGAATTATATGCTATAATTATGATGTATCACAAACATGCATAGTTTGCTTGACAGCCATTGATGAGGGAAGTTGGAAAAGCCTGGTTGTTGGATGCTGTTATAGGACACCCATTAGCAGTGGCCGAGGCAGTATGTATCCAGTAGACAAGTTAATGTTATGGAACGATATTGAAATCAAAAAGAACAATGATTGCATTCGTTTATTTAAATGCTAAATGTTTCTTTTAACAAAAAGTTGGGAACTAAGGCAAGCTTATACAAAACAGTTCCTCAAGTAAACTATTTCGTTCCTGATGTTGCAGATTTGTGGTTCCCAGCTATGTACAATTAATTATGATGTATTTGAGAAAATATGTACCCAATGGAATAAGGATGTGATAAGATCACTCGATCTCCCGTTCTGTACCTATACTTGGATGTAAATTTGCCAGCTTCATATTAGCATTTCACAGTCCTCGTTGAAAATGATTGTTCAGATGCGGCACGGTAAAAATGCTACGGGCCATCGAAAAATATGCTTGTTATAATATCCTATTACCACTGCGACGAAATATTGCTCATCTTAGTTATACATACAGCATTAACATAGATTGTGAGCTGATGTATAACAAGAAAAATAATTCAAAATGAGTCGTTAACATATGAAAGAGGCATTGATACATACTCTAACCACATTGAATGGTATTTCAATACAATGAATTTATACTGACGGATTCTACAACGATATGTTCGATTTTATAATTCGAAATATCTTGATATCTGAGTGGTTTGTTTTCCCCTTGTTTTGTCTTCGTTTGGGTGGACGTCACACAGCTTGTTGTGTATGTCATGTGCGTTTTATGTTGGTACCTTGAATACAAAATAAACGCCCCGCTGGTTTCCATGGTGACCTCATCACTCACCTGTGCTCCACCTTGCCTTGACTCCAGTGCCTCTTGCCAGATCTTCTCGTTCTGTGTATCTGCCCTGATGTGTTCATCAATCTCCTCGCTCACTTCATACGCCTTCTTCCGCTTGACAGTGGGTTTGTCCGCCAACGAGTCTCCCCCCGCCTCCTCATCCGACTCTATCCTCTTCCTCTTTTTCCCCTTCCCGCTTTTACTTTTCCTCCTTTTCTTGCTGCCACTCTCATCGGTCGAGTCTTCTGTGTCATCTTCAGCTGTGCTTCGATCACGCGCTTTCTCAAGCTCCTGCTGGGCCTGGTTCTCCAGGTAACCATCAGGGTACTGCAGTAGATCCAAACACATCCAACAGGGCAATGAGCACAAATACACATCATATCAAATGTTAGGTTCTGCATCAAATCACCCCACATCAAATGTCAGAAAACAGACTTCACATCAGACATCAAGGCACTGCACCAAAACGGTCAGCCCATTGGCGACGGCCCCTGAGATGGCCTCCTGTATCACCCACCTCCATCTCCAGACCCAGCTCCTCGATGCGTCGTTTGCCAGCCTTCGTCCAGGGAGGAGGACACGGGTCATCCCTCCGGAACAGGTACCTCCACACGATGAATCCAGCCTGGCCCTTATCAGGCCAATACTTGACAATCTGAACACAACAACAGCAGCACCCTGTCACGTCAAGCCTACACTAACTGGGTCTATTCCACGACGATCAACGTGATGTAAGATCATTCACTTTGTATATTCCATCATATCTGTTGCCTTCTTCAGGGGCATATTTGGAATGCTTGCGGCCCTTCATGTTGCGCACCACTCTCACAGGCTTGCCGGCTTTCCACGATGACGATTCAGCTCCATTCTTAGCATCAATGGCAGCGTTGCAATTCTTGGCCAGAGCTCTTGTTGTTGCACACACAATAATCAGTTAAGGTGAAACAGAGCAGGCAGGAATCAGTAGCAGAGAGACCAGGTAACAGCATGATCAGAGGGTCACTCACTTGTTCATGCGTGTAAGCTTTTGGTCACAGGACTGGGCAGCAGTGCGTTTGTTACCCGACAAGTCACGCCCCCCACTGCCTGTATAAGTGAATGTCTCCCCATCATCCTGTACAATATGCAGCCACACATTCAGGCCATTGCCTACCCATAGCATGTACACTGGTGTTAGAATGGAACATATCTACCTGTAATCAACTATATATGTATAATGTTCTCACAATATCCGCATTAAGAGGGATCCATGTGTCAGAGTTCAGGAAAGAATTTCAGACTTTACAGGACTGGTGTCCTGTAAAGTGCCCATTTTTTACAGGACCAGGACTTTTTTTACTGGACCCAATTAAAATTAATCATTTTGCGAAATCTCAAGATAAATTGTTAGCATAAGAAGAAAACATTGTTTTTAAGGTAAAATTAGTTTATTGTCAACATTACAATCTAAATCAAATATCTATGAATGCAAGGGACATTATGATCTTATTAGATCATGATGTCCTGAGCGTTCATAAATATTTTATCCTCATTATCCTCCTAGCAGCCGGAGAAGCAGTCTAAATCAGACCCATCACTGTCCGACTCATCTGCTTCGACCGACCCAGCAATATCTTCCTCTTCATCAGTATTGACCTCTGTTTCTTCTCTCACCTCAACCACTGCTTTCCAAGACCGCGAAAATCCCAGTTCTCCAGAAAAAAAAACGCAAAATCTAGCTACTAATAAAAGCCAAAATCTAGAAAAAGAAAACACAACTTTTGCTCTCCCTAATCCGCTCACCAGTGCTCACTTTTCCGGTCAATTGATTGATTCATAAAGGTGGGTCCTTACTATAAATTTCGCGTAATTATTATTCGTCGGATATGTTCGGCGAAATGATGGCTATACAGTTGATATTTCTCTATTTTCGTAACATAATTGACTAAATGACCGATGGAAATGGCTTTATTTACCGCACCAAAGACAAAAATACCGGACATGTCCGTGGTCCGACGGTCTTTCCTGAACTCTGATGTGTTATTTGGGGCAGCTAGCTCTCATTATGAGGAAATGTGCCATCTAAAGTTATATTACATTGGATTAACATTGTATGGTGTCCTGTGCGTACATAAATATATAACAGCATGATCAAAGATATCTTTTACAAGTCTTCTCAAATTAATAATGATTCGAAGATGATAAAGGTCAATTTTTGGAAGCCAGATCAAAGGCAGATATTCAGCAGAGCTAAGTCAAACTGACCACATCATCCTCGTAGCCACCCGAGAGGACTATGGAGTAGGCACCTTCCTGTTCCCGCCCATGTATGCCCGCTACGTGTGGTCTATGCACACCGGCTTCAGACGCCTGTAGCAAAGCACACCTGCATTACTCCAATACAATGTGATGGATAACCACAATGCCAACAAAAGTAGCTACTTGAGTAGCATGCCAGTGCAGGTACCGACAGAGTGGGACGGAAGAATGCGTAACGTGTGGAGAATGAGGGGACAGGAGAGCAGGTAACAACAGGATGGAAGATGTGTAAAGAGGGATGGCTGACTGGGTAACCAGGGTGGTAACCAGGGTGGGTGACCAGGGTATGGCAGACTGGGTGACCAGGGTAAGGCAGGCCGGGTGACCAGGGTATGGCAGAGTGGGTAACCAGGGTTTGTCAGGGTGGGTGACCAGGGTATGGCAGACTGGGTAACCAGGGTATGGCAGACTGGGTAACCAGGGTATGTCAGGGTGGGTGACCAGGGTATGTCAGGGTGGGTGACCAGGGTATGGCAGACTGGGTAACCAGGGTATGGCAGAGAGGGTTACCAGGGTATGGCAGGGTGGGTGACCAGGGTATGGCAGAGAGGGTGACCAGGGTATGGCAGAGAGGGTTTCCAGGGTATGGCAGAGAGGGTTACCAGGGTATGGCAGAGTGGGTAACCAGGGTATGTCAGGGTGGGTGACCAGGGTATGGCAGAGAGGGTTACCAGGGTATGGCAGAAAGGGTTACCAGGGTATGGCAGAGAGGGTTACCAGGGTTTGGCAGAGAGGGTTACCAGGGTATGGCAGAGAGGGTTACCAGAGGACTGAATGCAAATAACAGGGGTAAGCATAGGGGATAGTGATGGGACAGAGCACTCACCTGCACTCGGAACTTCCATGCAGCCCCCACTTCCACACCAGGTATAGGACCAAAATGGTTAGGGGGTACAATGGAACACTGCTTGGTACGCCCAGTGCAAGCCATTCCCTGAAAACAACATAAATGGTTTCATATTACAGCAAGTACTGACATTATACCAAAACTTCCAACGTTCATAAACACTTTAACCACCATTCTCGGCTGACCAGGAACGATTAACACAGGATGAATATTCGTTCCATAGTACAACGATCAGTGAAATACAACAATACGTAAGGGAAGCCGATGAAGTTTTTTCGAAGATTTATGCCGCAACTATTTGTAGAAGGAATAACTTATATTGCAGTTAAGGAACAACTGTCACTTTGAAAATTAAATGTCAGCAGGAGGGATGATTACAAAGGGGCCGGTCGCTAGGTACATTATGTTCACAGGGGGGTAAAAAGACAGGGTGCTGGTGGGGGGGGGGGGGGGGGGGGTTTTTATACTTAAATCATTAGTCATTCAGCCAGAGATGTATATAAAGATACCAACAGCATCAAAAAGTGTAACAGTATACAATATACTGGTGAAGTACCTTCCCCCAATCCCTGCCAGACTTGTTCAGCGTGGACGCCATCTTAGCTTTCTTCCGACTTTCTTTCAGTTTTTCACCCGCCTGGACCACCTCAGATGAGTCCACTTTACACTCAGGACAAAACCTGTTACACACAATCATAATTTCAAATGCACCAAACAGCTGGAGAGACAATGAACATCAAAGACAGCATTGTACCAAGCTAGATACAGCTGCCCTGGGAGCCATTAGAACGTCTGAGAGTCTGTAAGGTGTGGCTTACCACTCATCCTCATCTGGGATGGCCTCAAGAGGAGGTTTGAGGCAGTAGATGTGGTAGGCCTGGTCACATTCGTCACACATGAGTTGTTTATTCGGGTCCTTTTTATCGCCACATTCATTACAGGCACACGACTTACACTTCTTCTCAGGGTTATCCTCACAAACGTCGCAGTCTGGCTTGGATAAACCTACAATCAAAACGAATGGCAAGTCCACATGTATTTGCTACAAAAGAAAACACCATTGTGGACGTTCACTGTATCCAGCCATCTGATGCGTCAAGGAACTCACGTTTGGACGGAGAGAAGTTTGCAGCGTCAGCTATGTTTTTCTGAGTCCCAGGTTTCTCTATCAAAAATATTTCCTTCAAAAAGAGGATAGTGCAGTTCTCAATTGGCAGAAGGTCTCTCCTGAAAATGTCAATTCACTAATTAAAAGGACAAAGGTTCATATCAAAGTGAATCATGCCATCTAATAACGAGCAGGCACGGACGGCCAGCAGACACGAAGACAGCAGCTTACCCGATATAGACAGTGGCAATCAGTTCTTTGATTGTCCTCGTACGGCGCACACCAGTGACAACGGCATCGTACCAGTAACCCCTTTCCTCAGGTTCATCATAATTATAATTCACCATGACCTTGTCACCGACTTTGATTTTATCAAGTGAGATCATGCGATAGGCCCGTGGCCGTATGTTCTTTGACGAGAGCTCCATTGGTTCATCTTCTTCAGATCTAGAATACATCAATCACATTCTGTGAACTTACATTCATTACAACAACAACTGTTAGATTACATTCTGTAAAAGGTAGAGCCAAATAGAGGGGGGTTGGTTGTGGATGAAAGAATCACTCGCACATCTACACACAACGTGAGGCAGTTTAGAAGCCTACCCATCGTACACCGTGGAGTATATGAAGCCATCGTCCACTGCGTCATCACAAATGTCCGCTTTATCCTTCTTCATTTCCAGCTCAGAACTCGTCTGAATGTTAGTGGACTCCTTCATGGTGTTGTCATTCTGGTCGGCCCCTTCCTCGTGCTTCCTCACGCCTCGTATTTTGATGAGCTTACCCTCAAACCAAGCTCCCATCGCCTCATCCCGAACATCCACTATGTCTCCCAGCTGTAACATAGACCCCGGAGTAGAACCAAGAGGAATCTACCTCAAAGATATTGAGTCTCAGTTGATGGAACATAATGATGTTATGCCTACCCTGTATGTACAGGCATCCTCATCAAAGCCACTGTCTTGACTGGCTCCTTGTTCTTCATGACAAGTCTTTGGCTACAAACACAGCACATTTCCTCGAGTACACAGCAACACGGGACACTATCAACAGGTAAGATAACTCTCCCTCATCCTACCTGTTCATTCTCCTTGTCCGACTCCTCCTGTCCATCATCACCAGCCTCAATGGCCTCTGCAGGTCGCACCAATATTTGGATGAGGTCATTCAGATCCACACCGTAATCAAACAAGGTATGTCCATCCACCAACTGAACCACACATACACAATATCCTTCACAACCCACTCTAGTAACAACTTACATGACTTCTCTGAAAATAGTCTACATGACCATTATTGAGGGTATTAGGGTCCAACCGAGAGAATCAGAAGGAAGCTAGCTCTTTTACAACACTCTGTCAACCCGTCAAACTTAGATTATCTTACTAAAGTATGAGCAATCATGTGTGTGCAACAAAACTTTGGTAGTTAATTCAGCATTTACCTTCCAAGCAATGAAAAATATTATAACCATTCTCCGGTGAAAACAAATACTTAACAGACTAGAAACCCCGATTATATTGATGGTATTGATGAAGACCTGATTGCATATTTGTAACAGGGCATGAAACTATATAGCATGTGATAAATACTTTCCCAAGCAACTCAATGTTGCATTTTATATCATAGTACCAATAAATAAATGAATTCAGCCCGTTTGATTCTCAATTGCAGTTCAGTAATTAAGCTTTGATGCTGTACTAGAGGCACTGGTATAGATAAATAAGCAATAAGGCCAAGTAAAATAAATGTTGTGCTTCCGGTAACACAGTGTTGGCAGGAAGGAAGATCTTTTGAAGGTGGGGGGGCATTTTCTTTGTTTTTTTAACTTCAGTGTTATTTCTTGACATATGAGTTAATTATTGCATGCATTTGCAGCTCTATGATTTGTCAGTTACCGAATTAACCAACACTAGCTTTTGAAATATATTTTAGCCATCACCTGCTAAGGTCAACATCCCTGATAAACTTTGTAACAGGAGCTGTAATATTGTGTCAATATTGTGTCTGTAATAGTCCTGCTCAGACATATCATTTCAATATAACATCAATGTCATGTAGGGCTATGTCGATAACAGACAAAACTGTCCACAGTCCGCTCTGACTGGGCCACAGACAAAACCGTCCACAGTCCACTCTCTGACTGGGCAACAGACAAAACCACAGATATTTAATATTGACAACTATCATGGCACCAAAATGGATTGCACTGTTCGCTTTGAGGATCCGTGAATGAACACTTTTCTTTCATTACAAGCACAACAACCTATCTCCCAGGTATACCGACTGTAACAGGATGTCAAACAGTACTCACCAAAGAACTATATTATAAAGCACAATCATACAGTCTAATCACAACCTTCCCAGCCCTTGCCTTATTCTCAATAAATGTATTCTTACACCTTCTCTCAAGAAACCTGTTCACTGTCATCTATCTCGCTCACTAGAGCTTTACAAAATTCATCCAGTTTATACCATAACGTACATTATGACATGGTGTCAGACATACATGAACCACAACAGACCACGCCCAACGAGGATTTAACTGCTGTGTTCTAATGACATCCAATTCCGCAAAAGCTGAGTGACATACACTAGATTACCGCCCATCCAAACAAACGGATAAATACACAGTGACACTTGACACTTGCAACTAATGCACATTTATGACAACCACTGGATACGTGGTGAGCTGTCTATATTAAGAAGGAATGGCTGCTTCACTGCCAACACCAGTCATGGACAGAGCCAACCCCGACCGGGCGTAAGCATTCAAGGAATTCAAACAAATTGCAGAAATGTGGTTCAGCAACAAGGAAACTGACAAAAAGCCCCAGCATAACTAGATAGTGATGTGGTCGGGAAGGAAAGGCATCCGCATATTTAACACATGGGGTCTCACCACAGAGCAGCGGGAGAATCGGACAATATCTGGGAACACTTCTCACAACAAAAGGAGAAGAAAGATAACTTAAGATTTCATCGACTCGGATTTCAAAGTTGCCATGTATCTAATCGTCATCTCAAAGGCGATACACAACAGCAGGTGATCAATAGAATTCGCCGTAAACAGCATCCTCTTTCAATATTACATGCCCGAACTGTAATGGCCAAGTGCAATGAACTCTGAAATCTGCAGACTACATCAGCCACTAAGGAAGTAAGGATCCAGGCCACGTCTCTCTGTCGTCGACTACATAGTGTCAACGAAGATGTCTGTTACTTGGAATTTGCAGCAGTGTTGTACTGTTTATTTGGTATTGTCTAAAAAAAACTACAACTTGCCTGCGTTAATCCTCGATAATGGTGCAGTGGGGGCGGGGAGGGGGATATAACTGCAACAGAACGGAAAACTCAGGAAAATGTTAACTTTCTCATTGGAACATCTTGTTAACCTTGTTATTTAAGGTCAGGACTAGCCTCGTTTAAACGGTTACATTCCATGGGAATGGGTTAAAGTGTTTTGACGGGACCGTGGGATTTATAATCTAGAAAACAATATATATCAAGAGCCTGTAAACAAATATAGAGGTCCATACAAAAAGCTTACGGCTGATCGATGCGGTTCTTTAGGAAATGTCATTTAATATAGATTTACGAGAAATGCGCATCATGCTCTTTGAACTGTCATGCTAGAAATAGTCCGTACTGCGCCTGCGCTCAGCTACTACCACCTAGTTATAAAGATAGACATGAGGACATGCCACCACGGCTGCAATCGTAATGGTAGTCAATGTCAGCTGAATACATCACTCGTGATTATAGGTATAAATTGTTCAGTACAATCAATACATACGATGTCACTAAATAACTCTCCAGGTTCCATACGTTCAAGGTATCTGATTTGTATTGTGAATTTGTGCATTGCGTTAGGATTGAACTTCATTGGAAGTCTACTCAGACGTCCTTTTGGGTTATGTTAGGACGAACCCTACCAGCATCAGATATTTTACCGTTTAATTCGCGAAGGTGAGGAGGCGGAAATTCAATCAAACTTCGAACTTACCTAGGTAAGTCTCTTTAATTTATTATAAAATAACAAATAGCGCAATGATTACGACTATATCAGACAATATAGATCGTCATAAAAAGTATATATGTATCCCTTTAATGAAACATATATACAGTCAATAAAACTTGCCTGTTTGCCTCGAAAGAAAAGTTTTTGTCGGTCGACTGGAGCATCAAAATAGTCAACTATTTTTTCTCTTAGAGCTTCGATCTTCGTCAATTTGGAAACGCCATCGACTCGAAGAATTTTCTTCGCATCGAACATTGAACGCACCTGAATCCACATTGTCACTTATTGAAGGGTTTTTGATAGATATGCAATTGTACAATATACTATTGATATTACATTTGTTTGTCAGTGCCGTCCTCGATGTTGATTGACACCGAAACTGGCGGGAAAGAAATTCAAACTTATCATTTATTAGTCCAGAGGGTAGTCAGCACCGGGCATAGTGTCAGCAAATCTAGGCAAGCGTCGTAAGTGGCATTCCTTGCCCAATCCGTACAATAATTATATTAAGGTGATGATAGTAAATTATATAATGTAAGTGATTAGTTTATCCAACTAATTTTACCATACCAAACATATGGAATCGTTACCACATTAGGGTGTTTAACTGCACAATAAATCAAAACAAACTAACGTTATATACTACATTCTTAATATAATAAGAATCATTTGTGTGAAATATTTGTTCTTAGATCAATCGATAACTATACTGATCTACCAAAAGAGCTGAAATTAATTGGTGACGTTCGTTTTTTCGAATATGTGCCGTTTTTCGCATCGTTGGCCATGTACGATAAATAGGTGACTATATCTGCATCCCGGGGGGAGGCACTTAAGTGTATAGAGGTAGTATATATGTGCCGCCCGACAGGGTATGTTTTTTCGGCCTCTCGACTTGTACGACGGGTTTTTGGGCCCCATACGACGGGGTTTGTTTTTCAGCTTCAATCTGTACGACGGGTTATACTCTTGCATAATACCTTGTACGACGGGGTATGCTTTTGGCCATTTTGACCTTGTACGACGGGTACGGGTTTTCGAGGTCTCGCGGCACACCCCTATCCAGAATAAGGCCAAGTGCCCCTCCCCTGGGATCTGCATCCTATTTTATATATCAATATAACATTGTTTTTCGATGTGTCTTCATGTCCAGAAAATTTAAGAACTCATCATTAAAAATAAATAAAAAAATCTGTTTGCTGCGCATAATTGAATTTCATCATTAACTAGACTTTATTTACTTAACAAATAAAACACTAAATTCATAAAACAGAACAGTTCCACTATGACAATAGATGGTTGTAAAACATAAGCTCTTCATTGATGACGGCAAACTTTAGTTGTGCTCATTGGTGGCTTTGGAAGAAATTAATAAATGAGCACCTTTCATTGCAGGCGCGACTGATTGCCACGTTATGACCGCTTTGGAAGAATATAATTATTAAATATATATATATAAATATATATAAATGAGCACCTTTCATTGCAGGCGCGACTGATTGCCACGTTATATATATATATATATATACATATATGTATATATATATATAGATATATATATATATATATATATATATATATATATATATATATATATATATATATATATATATATATATATATATATATATATATATATATAAATATATATATATATATATATATATATATATATATATATATATATATATATATCTATATATATATATATAGATAGATAGATAGTATCTCTCTCTCTATCTCTCTCTCTCTTTCCCTTTATATCTCCCTCTCTATATATATATATATATATATATATCGCCGTCCCTCTATATATATACCCAAAGAGTTTATAGCTTCGCTATAGCAGCTATATAGAGATTTATATATATATATATATATATATAGATCTCCCATTTTATATAAATATATCTATATATATATCTCATATATATATATATTTTACGATATCTATATATACATATAGATATCTCTATATATATATCTTCCATATCCTATCTATATATCTATTTATATATATATGGTCTTTCTCCCTCTATTATATGAAGCCGCCACCTGTTAATACCGAAGTTTATAGCGTAAGCAGCTATCGTCCGTGCTATAAATAATGAAGCCGCCACCTGTTAACCGAAGCGTTATTGTCATAGCGTCTTGTCATATCGTCTCTTAGAACCACGTGGAATTCTCTGTTCCACGCCCGGTTCCACGGCGGTACAGTGTTGCCACAAAACGAAGACTAACGCTATTGGGAAGTCGTCGGAGCTCTGATTGCCTGTGTTGGCAATATTCTACAAGTCTCACGCAACAAATTATCGAAGCACATTCTAATGAAATAAACAAACCGTCAAGCCAATGGTCTAGTTGCTGGATCGAAGCTTGCTTAAATTCGAGAACAAGTCCAAGTAGGGTCCCTCTCAGTTTCCGGCTGGGTCTATATATAAATATATATATATTTATATATGTGTGTAAATATATTCTTAGATTTCTAGTTGCTATGGACCGCATATAAAGTTATATACTTTGTTGTTGTATCTGAAATATATATATATATATATATATATATATATATATATATATATATATATATATATATATATATATATATATATATATATATATATATATATATATATATATATATATATATAAATTGTATCCAAATTGCGTCAAACTAATGATCACTTGCGTCAACACCAGCAGATCGATCAGGCCCTACCCAAAGAGGTTTATCTACTCTAAGAGGTCTCACTCCCGACCAAATGTGTGAACACGCCACCTGTCGGTAGCACGCTCCTTGTCATGACGTATATTTATATACCACATGGACATAACTGGATAATTTGGGGCATGGTAGCCTCGATCACTAAGATTTCTCCCTTTCTTCGACACAATTGATGCGTCATACAATCTAACAAAGGTAGGTCAAAGAGCTTGTAGCAACGATATGAAGGCTCACTCAGATTGGCTTTGCGGTGAGTATACAAATTAGTGAAATACATGTCTCTCGTCGGGTGGCGCTACCATAAAATCAACGAAAGCACATGGGACTATTGATCCATCGACTCGGGGTCGCACTTTTGGGTCATCTGGTTGGTTGAGGGCCACGCCCCCAAATTTTTCAGAAAATTCCATGTGATTTTAAGAGCCGCTGTGACATAACAGTGCATTTCTCGCAGATGGCGTGTTCAAATATTTTGTCGAGAGGAGACGTCAGTGAGCCTACTATCATAGTTATAAACTCTTCTGCTGTAACTTCTCTCATTCCTTCTTCACCAAATGGTTTCATCTGTTAGCGTCACACACTATACAGCTGTTAAAGCAAATAATAATGCTCGCCTGTTGAAGAAATCTGGCTTCGAAATCAATTTTAACGCTTCAGTAGGATAGTAAATGGTGGCTCTTGGACACTTTACTCGTCCGACCTCTGAGAGCTACTATTAAACTTTTTAGCCTCCTATAGGCTGTAGGGGGGTCGCGAGCAACCATGACGGGCCCTTAAAACTACACTGTACTGCCCCTATCATCTATGCTAAACCCAGCAGCTAAGATTCAATAAATTCCTCATCAATACGCTTTTGTGGGCGTGTCTTCGGTGTTGATTTCTATACCTGACACGCTCGTTTATTCAATAGAACGAAAGGCCAGGTATATACAGCGCATAAAAAGTCTGCGCACTCTATGGGATGTACTCTGGGGCAATGAAATATATCTGTGTATTGAAAGTGCGTTCGATATCATTCATATAATCGCTGGTGTAGAAGCATGAGCTCCCAATTTTTTTTCTGATGTCTTCTAATGCTTCGTCTTTCCAACATTGGATCAGTGCGTTTTCTCATAGATTGATGGCACGCTTTTACAGATCTAGCCTTAATTTCCCCCTTCATTTGGGTATATTTTGTGGCCTAAGCTAAGACGAGTTTAAACTCATGATCCGAGATATTACCATCTTCAAATGATGTCGATACAATGTAATCAATGATATTCTATTGGCTCTGCGCCAGAACGCGGATCTGATCATGTTTTATTACCTTGACGGTCATTCGCCGACTAATCAATTTTCCGCCATCACCATCTACAATTTTAACACACCATCGTCACATCGTGAAGCCCCATCAGTAACTTCGTGTGTAATAACCCCATCTATAACATCGTCCTACAAACTAAGGCCTAGCAGCAATTGCCTCCTGCAGAAATTTGAAATTCAAGAGGCCAGGTTTTAAATGGGCACCTCCTCCTTTTCCTGCAGTCCTTGACCGCCATTGAAGGGTCTCATTTGATTCAAGGTTGTATCAGCCCACCGTATACGTGATTTACCTGAAGACTAATGAAAGATTACATGCAGTGTTGTCAATAGCATTTTGCAGGGGCACAGCCTCGCCTCTTTGAACATTGGCCAGATTTGTATACATAGTTAACAATGTCGGCCTACCAATTCAACAGCAACGTCACACATAAAGCACCCGGGGTCTATACGGCCCATGAGAAAGCAGAGGGCTTAACAACACCAAGCATTCAAGTCGTTCACAGCGGCGGTACATTGTGGTGTGCAACCTGCCGCTGCGGCTTGTCATCCCACGCCCACCTCGACGGCGACGATTCCACTCGTCCAAGCTCTCTTCACCTTTATTATACAGTGCGGCGCCTTAAAGCAAAGCTACAAGTGCCCCAGCCTTAGGAACATGCCCACAAGCCCCCCGAGACAACCCCTATGACAATCCATTCGATCGCAGGGTCTATGAGAGAGAGGACGCTGCTCTACAACAAGCACAGGGTTCTGAGGCAGACGAGGTCTGGAGTACCTTCATCCTGGACACGTCTGAGGGCTTCCTATAGCCCGGCGTTGAGCGCATTAATGACAGCATTAAGACTTTGGTCTGGGCACTGCTTGTGGCACAGACACAGACTCATAGTCGCATCCTGGGTACGGGAACGGAGTTCGACGCCATGAAGCAGTTCTTGGTCAACTTTGAAGATGCGATTGAAGGTGCTGTAGCAGCAGTATGGCCGACCATACTAAACGACCTTTTTCCGCTGTATCTGTTAAGACACCATACCAGCTCTCAACCCTTTTAGAGCAAATTCCTAGTATTTTTCTGCTCCTGGCATCAGTGTGGGCGACCATACTAAACAGCCTTTTTTGAGGGTATCTTTTTACGGACCACATCAGCTCTAACCAGCTCTTCACCATCACTGAGCAAGTACATTAACCAAAAAAGATGCAGATGCTGAAGTTATGACAACAAAGCACTGCTGTTTTACTACAAGTTATAATCTTTTCAAGTGGGATCCATGCGCATTGCTTATTTAACGCCATTCTATACAACCTTTTAGGGTCTTTGGTGTTTCTGAGGCACTGTTGAAGTAGTGTACCCGTAATAAATAAATTTACTATCATGAATAATGGGGGGAAAACTGTGCTAACTGAAAGTGAAATAGAAGGTGTGCGACTCAGTCGTCTATCCAGCATGCAAGATGCAAATACAATATTGGAGATGCCAGGGCTAAGGAAATCCATACAGGTGTAAAGCCACCATCAAAGCTAAGAGAGACTGCAAAAGTAAAAAAGCTAAAAGTAACAAAGAAGGCATAGTAGTGGTTAGCATGTAACTGTTGTTTGAAAATATTTTTTCATTTCATTTCGAGAAGTGTGTGAACTATATGCTGGGCACATTGTACTTCCCACCAGTGCCTCTACTATACCAAACCAAGGACACCCAGTACCAGGGCATTGACACATCAGATGACAGAAATACAACCAATATACGGGTTGGGGCAGGAGACAAGGATGAAAGCGATGAAGAAGACAAGGCCATAGCCGACGCATACGTCGGTCAGTTTTATAACCCTCTTGACTTTGAACTCATTGAGAGCCAAATGTCCTTCTACCAGTGGAATACGAGATCACATTCAACGACTACAGTCGTGTGATTCATGTACCGGCTCCTAGTATGAAGGGCATCATGCTGCTCTCTCAAGACCTAGCCAATGCCTCATTTGCGAGGAAGTCTGAGTCGTTCAATAACCGAAAGATTAAAAAGGTCGAGGAAACTGACCAAGAAAAAAAGACATGCACAGCAAAGTGTCTGGTTCCTAACCCGAAAGTACAACTCTGTGCTGAAGAACTTACGTGAGCAGACCCGCACTCATACCAAGGACTGTGACTAGTTTGAAGACGCCCTGTATGAGAATGATGTGATTCCAACAAGGGAGGAACATGTCGCAGTATGCCAGCCCCTTGCTGAGACTGATCAAGCTACCTTATATGTAGTGGATAACTTGCACTGAAATCACCGTGTTCCTGGACACATTGACCACGGCTGTGTCATTGGTTGCTGGGCTCGTCGTTATGACCTAGGCGGTGCACCAATATGTTAGACTCTGACGGCGTTTATTAGAAATAGCAAACAAGATGGATCCTGATAGTATCATTGACCAACTTCTTGCAGAGCTGCTGTCTTGGCTGACAAACCCATTTGCTCATGTGCCAACCTCAGTCAAAGCTAGCTGCAGACCTCCAGGCCACACTCGTTTGTTAGGCATGCGCTAACCACTGTTACTTGCTATGGCATGTACTTAGCTTGGCCAACAGCGGCCTTAACAACAGCCAAGCACTGTCAATTTGGACAAACAATTTAGCAAGCAAACTTGTCATCTGAGGCAACAAACTCAGCAGAGACAACGAATATACAGATATCGTAGGCACCGTCAGTGGAGAAGGTGCCTAGTGAACCCACAAAAAAACTGAAAAAGGTAGCTGCAGGACAGATGGGCACCGCAGCTCGAAAAGCCAATCAGGACAAGCTTCTGAGTGAGCTCCGTGAGGCCAAGGTCACACTTAGAGATGAAGACACAGGCCTTCTCAACCTCATACTGAAGTGGTAGAAAGACCTTCTTTGCCTAATTATACTGCTACATGGGCACCCTGGGTTGCAGGTGGCATCGGGTTGTTTGGACTGGCGTGGTGGTTGTACAGCAAACACAGAGTCGTTCCTGCACTTGTTGTATAACTAAGCCCAGGTGATAACGTACAATAAAAGCTATTTAGGGATCCTCTGTATGTGGAATAAGTTCTGCCGACACCAAGACAACCCCAAGTACCGATGGAAAAATGCTCGTCAACATGTGTTCTAAGGCGAAGTTGTTTCTGGTATATCAGTAAGTTACGCAATGCATTGGCCTCGACTACTTCAGGTCGACCCCGAACGGAAATTTATGGACGTATGGGATCTCCATTAGGCGTGGCTGTGTGGATATACAAGGCTATTGCGAAAAGCTTTAACCCATTCTTGCTGAGTGGCACTTTGCACATCAGTGTGTCGTGGAGTTAAAACTTCCTTCTGGGTAACGATCAACGGAGTGGGGTTTTTTTTGCTGCAAGCTGTTGCCTCTGCAATAAACACTGACTGGAAAAATACTTAAAGATGCAGTAAAGGCAAAAGTAGTTGTTCAAAAGCCCTCTTCCGTAGTCCCAGGACACTTGGTAGGGCTCAAAGAGCAAAATCCCCCCCTTAGCTACCTCTACCAAGCTGCAGCAGGACCATTGTCGTCACGCTACTGACCCTCTGTGGTCACTCAAGGTCTACCAACACGGGCGCTCTGTCACTAAGCCTGATGAGCCTGTGTTGGGCAATCTGTTAGACGGACCACTCGGTGGTGACACCCGACACCCAGCTGCCGACGGATGGTCTTCTCAATTAGAGATTTAACAAATAGAATATATACCCAAGAATGGTGATATTTGCAAGAGGATATTGCTTGGGAAAAGAGACCCTTGTAACAGGCCCTGTACACAAGAGTCTGTAATTTACCTAGATATAAGATATGGAGTCATTAACAGTCTTTGAAGTGTGTGCAAGAAGGCGGTAAAAAACTAACTAGGCATGTGTATACACTACGGGTTTGACAAGATCAACCAAAGGCTTGCGTTCCACCGAAAAAGGAATCAACCACGAAGTCATCCTGATCAACCATATAACTGCACAACCCAATGTCTGTACAACAGCCCTGACTCACCATGATTTGTGAGCAGGTGGGTTTTTTTTCGACATAGCAGCCCACTTAGACCGAGAAGCCTACCACGCGGCGCTCTGTTCATTGTCTGTTGTTTTCACGAGTAAAAAATAACCTTTTAGAGAAATGGCTCTGTATTAGAAAAGGCTAACCATACGCGAGCATGCAAAGCCCAAAGTATCTTGCAGCAACGGGAGTTTACCCAACCTATCCCCCCTCCTGTGAGGACCACCAGGCTCTCACCAAGAGTCTGGCACAGGTACATATGGTCCGGGAGATCAAGCATAGTGTCACTGCCTCCTTCGATCATGCATGCATATCCAAACAAATTGTGGAGAATGTGAAAGCGACTATAGATGCACGGTCTTGTTCAAGCCTACCACCCGAAAAAGTGTGTAAGTTGATTTGCCTGTTCGTGAGCCGGCTTATGAACTCCATACACAAAACTAGGATCCTGCCCAGTGGACTGTTACCAACTATCTGTGTGGCAACAGTCGTCCAAATACAACTCCAACGATGGTCTGGATTTGCCAGATTGGGAAGGTTGAGAAGCTTAATAACCTCGCCCTAAATGTCTTCCGGTGGGACAATGCTGCGATCATCCACCACATCAGCAAAGTACTGTGGTACTGCTCCAGACGCACAAGCCTGAGTGCATGGGGATGGGGCAGACTGCTGTGCGAGTTGACATGCTGGAGGAAGGTAAAAACAATCTCCATCCACCTGATCCCACCCAGAAGACATGAAGAACATGAGTCATATGGTTACAACTATGTAGTTGTCTGATGCGATGGTCACGCCGAACCCCCTGTGGTGTACAGAGGACTAATGGAGAAATTCTTGCGAGCCCTGCAACAGGAAGAGCACAAGATCAAAGCAGTTCTGTCAATCCCTGCCCCTATGCACATGACACGTGGGTACAGAAGAGTACACAAGGCGGCAACCCATTGTCATGTGTGCAGAAAAGACCTCGGCAGCGACTCCTTCTGCGACCACCGCCATATAACAGGTGAGTATCATGATGTAGCCCATAACGCCTGCAACTTGAAGCTGAGGCTGAGTCCTTAGACAACGGCCGTGCCTGTTGTCTTCCATAACCTACGCAACTATGATGGCAGCCTCTTGATGTAGGCAATCAGCAAGTTGGAAGGGAGATCAACTGCATCCCCAACAACATGGATAAGTAAATATCCCTATAGATCGGACTTTATTGACAGAGCACAGTTCCTTCTGGCCTCGCTTGATAAGTAGTCAAGGTCCCCTAGCCTGATGGCTGCGGGCGCTGTTTACATGTTACTGATGTTCATTAGTCTCGCCTTCAGGTCTAGGGGACCATAATATCTTGAACTGGACAGGCATCCCAGATTTGGGATGCTCCAATCACAAGCCGTGTCTCTCGGTCACTCACGGGTACCTTTGAGTCGTTGTCTCTCATTGGTCAGTTCTACAATTTCCGAAGAACTTGTCCAACTGGCCGAGTGATTTTTATGAGCCGGGCACACATTCTACAACACTCCGATTTGTTGTTTCACGCTGAGTGGCACCGTTAATCACACATTCGGCGAGAGAAGCAGACACACAACTGGTTCTTTTTAACTTACTATCACTTAAACATACTACCGTGCAGCTAAGCGATTAAAGCGCTTGTTGTGGTGCCAATTTGAACTTTTGAGACGCCCCATAATTCCAGAACACATTCAATGTGTTCTCATTGGCAGCAGACCACTACAATGTCCAGACGTCACATAGAACCGAGGGTGCGTATCACAAGCCAGTTCCATGAGCCAGACACGTGCAATTAAGGTCAATCCGGGTCACAACCTTTGCGTTGATTGGTCACGAAGATTAACGAACGATATTCGGAAGCGCACTTTTAGAGCTGGTCGTGTCGTAGACTCAAGGGCGAGAAGCGTAGCGGAACCCCTGGAGTCTGGTACGCAGACTACTTGATAAGCTTGTCTCTGCAAATAACCCAGATCCCTAAACTGTGACGGCTAAGTACGAGCCAAAGTTAAGATTGTGCGCTCGGCAGAAGAGGAATAAATACACGGGTCAGTGCCGCTCGTCGTATTCGATGACGACCTGGCTTCCCTGCATATGCACAAGACCGGTCTAATGCTAAACTACCCGGTGTATGCAGGCATGTGCATGCTAGACCCCTCCAAGCACCTGATGTACGACTTCTATTACAACACAATGAAGTCCAGTAATGGTAGCGACTTGGGCCTGCTATATACAGACACGGACTCGCTGCTAATGGAGATCCGCCCAGCTGACGTGTACGCAGACATGCAGGCGGACCTCATCCACTCTGACACAAGCAACTGCTCACACACTCCACACCAACACAAATGAGAAGGTTTTGGCAAAAATAAAGGATGAGTGCGCCGGTGTGCCTATCAATGAGTATGTGGGCCTGCCTATCATAGCCGCAGGCCATATCATAGATACAGGGTGTTTGTTACCCCGCTGACACACGATTTACATAGATAGTTCTTTTTGCCTTGGCGCTGCTGGTAGGCGTGTAACTTGCAATAGTTAGTTAAAGGTTTATCAAAATTGGTGCAAAATGTAGTCTTTCCGACTAGGGTCCATGCGCATTGCCTCTTCGTTGTCATTTCAATAATACAGCATAACCCTCTAATAATGTTACCAATATTGTAGGATTATGCTGTATTTTACCGTACACCTCCACGCTTGTGGGGATAGCGTTTGAGTGTATTATCTTGTAGGGAATAGCTGTGAAATTTTTGAGCTCAGATATAATTATTATTATTGCCATTATTATTATTATAGGTTGCAACATCCACATACACATGAGATGAGCCGGTAGTACGTTATGATCGGTCGTCATCATTACCTGATACTACCCTCTTCTATCGGGCTATATATATTATGTATCATAATGATGGACTGTCATAACGGACAAACGGTCTCCTTTGTGCAAAAATCAACGTCCCAACCGAAGGCACTCGGTTCCCGATGCCAAGCTTCCGAGCGCTCGGCTTTTGATAGCGGCTCGGCGCTCGGAAGCTAGACATGGTCCTCACCCGGCTCTGCTTTGGTAGCCTCTGCTTTCAGATTGCCAACCGCTTAGGCATTGGAGCTTGGTTATTGACCTGACCCAAATTCATTTAAGCCGGCAACTGACATGACCTGACGCGAGGCTCAGCACCTGGGATCAGGGCAACATTGGGCAGATCACTGGCTGTTGACAGAAGAGGTATCGCGCGTCTCAAGGGGAGGGGCACTGGAGCTTACGGGGATTATTTAACTTCAGTACTCAGCAGCAGAACGCAGCACTGCAGACCAGTGCGCAGAGTAAACATTCTGATCCTCACCTTCATAGAGCCAGGGATCCAAATATGTCCCTCTTGTCGCTGGAGTATATACTGATCAATTACAGATGGGTGTTTGTCATCTTTTTCTTGATGCCAGCCTCCCTTCTGTATGACGCAGTGTTCTGGGTCCGAAACCTGATAGTGTTTAAACTACATAGCGCGCCTCACAAACACGCCGAGAAGGTTAGAGACGTCCAGAAACAGGTGGGTGTGTGGCTTCTATTGTCAACACTAAACTGATTAATTAGCAAATATTATCCTTAGAAGTCGGGTTATTTATGAATCATTCTTTACGTTTAGGTCGGCCTGTCAGTTGTGTTGATGTCACTCGGTCATTGTTGGAAAGGTCGGTTCATAACGGGAGATGTTGTGTAAATGCCCTGTGGCTGCTATGCGCCAAGCGATCGTGCATCCGTATTGATTTCTTGTTTATGTATAAATCCTCAAGATGCGAATAATTTAGTGCTCAGCTATAGTCTACGCAACCATAAGCTCAATGGTTTCAATAAGGGTCAAGGCATTCACAAATTCTGCACGTTGTAATATTGTCTCGTGGTATCCCCGTGCTGACATGTCATTATGCAGGGCAATGATAGCATCATTGAAGAAATATTTATATATGTGGCTATGTTCCATTTTCATGAATATATATGATATGGTAGTTTTATATAAATAACTACTCTTAATTTAAGAGTTTGATTTTGCTTATATTGATACCTGCATGCTGTGATGTGTCAATGACTCAGAGTGTCAGTGCAACCTTTGACCTCTTACATCATTATAATTCAATATGTGTTGCAGGGTTAGATGTTCCTGATAACACAGGCTATGCAGGGCTTCCTGATAAGCCCAGAATGGGGTGTCATTACTGATATTAGATTTTGGTTTGATAAAACTTCCACCCTCTCAAATTCTTTCTGATACTGAGACCCCTCAGAGTAGGAACATAAGTAGTGTTCCTTCGGTAAATCTGGAGCACATTCATCTATACTGTATGCTGTGTTGGTTGTTGTATTCTATGTGTAACAGTGAAGGGACATATTGGGGAGATTGTGTATTATGTCTGATTCAGTAAATAAGAACATGTCAAGTGTGGCTTTTTAATAGCACAAAAATGAGGTAAAAGAGTCACATATCACCTATTGGCCGATGATCCTTTATGGCCACTTTCTCACCGGCCTGATTCATCTCTGTCAGGTTATGAAATGAATAGGTATTCAAATTGGTGAGGTCAATAATTCATCATGAGTCATAAAGGACTCAAGCTCTTGGGTGAGACTAGCTATGTAAGATGATGGTTTATCAGCATAAGCATATCCTCACACTCTATCATACTCAGGATAAGTTGAAATTGATGGATTGACATCTGGTTTCCTTATGTGCACTCGCCACTTGACTGTTTTATCTTTATGTCAGTATACATGAATATCTTGCGGGCATTGGTCACTGTTTGCATGGAGCTAAAGATGATCTTTTTGTTGCCTTCTGTCAGTACATGGACACAAGTGTAATGCTACTGACAAGGAGCAACTGTGGCCTGATGATTGGTTTAATGCTTTGACCTTTGTTAGACTTCGGTGCTCATTCTCGTGGTAGCTTGTTTGTATGTTTGTCTGATAAAAAGGTTCGGGCCTGGAAAGATGACGGCTGCAAAACCAAGATGTGCACGGCAAGACCTGGGTGGATGGCCGTCAGTCTGCGCGAGGGCAAATACAAGAAAGCGCTGTGCAATATCAACGTAAATCTGATTGATATCATCGAAGTGGATCAGTCTCGGGAAATTGTCAGGGTGGAGCCACTAGCCACCATGGGACAAGTCACATCTACCCTCAACCCCCTAGGATGGACTCTCCCCATTGTTCCTGAGCTTGATGATCTCACTGTGGGTCTGTACCACATTATTGCAACATTAATGTGAAATATTTTAAATGCAGATAAATAGAAGCTACTGATAATAGTGAGGTTAATTTCCTTACTAGAGACCAGTGGAGTTACATTGGTCTGATTTCCAGGTGTGTATTACTTGCAGGTGGTCTTGTGATGGGGGTAGGGATTGAGAGCTCGTCACATAACTTCGGTCTCATGCAGCACATCTGTGAGGCGTACGAGTTGGTTCTGGCTGATGGAAGTCATGTCAGATGCTCAAAGGTGTGAATGGCACGGTCTCTTGTTACCCCATGTTTGTCAAGTGATTAAGTTGTTAATGGATATTATTAATAACAAATGAACTTCTTTGTCTGTTTTCTAGGAAGAAAATGCAGATCTATTTTATGCTGTTCCCTGGTCACATGGCACCTTAGGGTTTTTGGTTGCTGCTGAAATTCGCATGATTCGTGCCAAAAAATATGTCAAACTTGACTACCATCCTATGCACAACTTTGACGATGCAGTTAACAAGTTTCAAGAAGAATCTAACAAAGGCAAAAGTAATATGTTTGTGGAGGGTTTGGTGTACTCCAAGGACTCGGCAGTCATCATGACCGGCTCCTTGACTGACGAATGTGAGCCCAGCAAGGTGAGCTGAATGGAATATCAGACCGTCAACCATCAGGGGCGAGGTTACTTGCCTAAGTACAGATGTATCCGGTTTTGTTTTACTATGGTGTTCATCTTTATAGTGAACCTATATTCAAGGCCCCCTTAACAGCGATGGTGACCCCGGCTGTGTGCCTCCAAGCGCCATCGATTCATTTGGTAACCAGTCGAGCGTGAATCGCCGTGCCGAGCATCCTTTTTATTATTTTTTGGCGCGTACCTTGTCGACGAGTTCTCTCGAGCGTGTTTTAAGCGACGCACTGTAGTTCAGTGCACGAGCACTTTCGTATATATATATATATATATATATAAGGGAAATACAATGCTGATCGACTTTGTAAGTTTTTCAATAGGCTTAGAGCTTAGTAATCGAAACAGCAATAGATTATAACCATGGATCAATCGATATCCAAGCCCGTGGCGCCGATCCTTGCCTTTTTGTCCCAGCTGGGCAAGGCGCCAACAATCGTTAGCGTTGTATCTCAATTTCTTGTCATAATATATTCTAAGTGTGGTGATTGTTTCCAGTTCAGCCGGTCAAACAAATCTTTGATATAAATGGTGCCCCGCACAACGGATACGTGCCCTGTACCTATCACATTTACCTAAGCATGACGATAACCTGTTGACATCGCGGTTGTGGTATCATCCCAAGTGGATCTACCTATTCAATAGTATTACCGGGCATGGTCCATCGTTCCATGTCTCCCCCACATTCCGTGTACTGACTGATATTATTTTCATAAAGCCGATCTCACCAGGCTGACCCCTCGACACACGAGATCGTTGTACTTCGCATTAATTCATCAATTTGAGCCAAACTTCGCTGATTTCGTTGTCCAGGCATTTACTCTGTTTGCGTGTGGGCAACTTCTGCTTGGTGTTGTTCAAGAATTCTTGAAAGAATGAAATATTTGCCAGATGTGGCTATGTCGTATATGACGGATCGCTGTGAAGCTCTAATTCGGCCACAGTGGTCGTAAGATAAGATTGGCAAGCGGAAATCTGGAGCGCTCATGTATGACAACGCCTACAGAACAATGCCTATAGACGAGCTCTTAATTTTCTCTTAGCAATTAAGGAACCCCTGTGCATTCGACGTTGATTTATCACGACGGCATGATAACCGATTAAAGCGATAATGCATTTAATAAGGCATGGATCAATCCTGTTGATCTTCGCTTTTCGAACGAAGACACCACTGCATGTATTGTCATTATTGACCCATTGACAGTCAAGTGGTACCCAGCTCATTGAATGGTTACATATAGGTCTCGGGTCAAATAATAGGAGTCTCTCAACAACGGAAAATCATATCGCCGCCTTCGAAATTGGTCTCTTTCCATCTAAATAAAACACTCGTTCAACATTGGACTGATTCTTATACACCTTCTGACAGCTTCGGAATTTCCCAAAACTGCTTGGTAATCACTACAACAATACTGATCACAGGCGAAAGTAGGCTTCGCCACGATTCTGCGCGTGCGTAAATGGGAACAGAATTAACCGGAAACCCGTCTACAATTTTCGGAGATGGAGACCGACATATTTCACAACTCGTGAAATGAGTTCCGTTGTTGAGTGAACCCTGTCATTTGACCCGAGGCCCAAGTATGCCATACTAACTGGCCGAGATTTGTTGGTTTATTTTATGGAAGATCGAATGTTATTTCACTTCGCTCTGTTGCTTTACTGAGGCAGTTCATTGAGCTTTTCTGAAAACATTTATTTCTTGTATCAATCCACTCCAGCTATTGGTTATAACTCATTGATCCCTCATGTTACCATAAAATCAAAGATTAATACGCCAGAAGCCTATTTCAGATCCACATGCATAGCTTGCCACGGCTAACATCACGTTAACCAGCCTGAGAACTGCTGACTGAATGTACGGCTGGCATAGATAACAGTCGAGACCCTACAAGTTAACTAAAGTTATCCCATTCGGACAATTAACGCACACTGTTTAAAGTGCAATGGTATCATCTACTTGTTCTTCTTATGGGATTTTCTTTGTTATAAAGCACCACATTCAAAGAGTCAAATATCGCGTAAGTCCGTGGTTTGTTTGGAACAAAAGCGCTGAGTGAGAATAAGGCCATACTGGCTTCGGGCTACAAACACCGTACTAATTGGTTGACATCGAATGGGGGTTTCGCGACGTAGATATATATATTGTGTTATCCCATATTCGAATAAACCGGAAGGGGCTAGACTAGGTAACTTGCCTTTTCAATAGGAACAAGCGCTTTTTGACCGTTGGCTGTGCGAGTCCATGACATGCCTGATATATTGACTTGGGAAATAAAGTTCACTTCACCAGTCCCAGGATTGACCTTATCTGCCCACTATCGCGTTGGATAGCAGACAGCACCTTTAGTGAAGTTAAATTTATGTGTCAATTATTTAAGATATAATAGTGCCAATCAAAGTTCTGTTGTCCTCTTGCTCAACCTGAGCAATTTTCTGTCGTATTATTATGACGCGGGTTTTTTTTCTTCAGGGAGGTATAAAAAGGTAAGGAATTTAATCAGCATGTCACGATTAAAACCTAACCTCCAGAAGAAAAGTCAATTTGCTCGACATCGAAAGCGATGTCAAAGAAAGTGATATAAACAGAAAGTGATATAAACTTATTTCCATGGAGAAATAACTGCCATGGCGCCCTGAGCGGCTTGGTAGGTGTCGAAGACGCAGATCGGGATACTCTCGAGCGACTTGATACAAGCTGTCGTGCTGGCGCGTAGCTCGGGCGTACGGGAGACGGACAGGTAAGCGCGTAGCTCGGGCGTACGGGAGCTGGACAGGTAAGCGCGTAGCTCGGGCAAAGAGCATGTGTTAGCTATCGCTTGGTCACGTTGGTTAAGGTGGGGGGGGGGGGGGGGGGGGGGGGGCTCGAGAACATGGGGCGTGCTCGAGTGTTTCTCCACACCGCCCACGCAACCATGTACACCTTACTTAAAGAGACTGTTCAGCCACATATAAGGCAATCAGGGATCATTTCGTTTTTACATTACTACGATTAACGCAGACGTAAGTAATGACATCTTCTAATTTGTGTCGCCGAGTTTACATGATGGAAGTTATGTTGATAAGTTTTTAACATTATTATTTGACTGGAAATATTCATGATATACTGTGGAGATCTGATTTATTCAGTTATGTCGTTCCATCGATAACGGTGCCTCCCTAAAACCATGAACTACACGAATGTTAGCTGTAAATCATAACGCGCTCTGAATTTACCTCGCTAACGATGTGTATTCTTCCGCTTTAGTTACATAATGTAGATTTCATTAAATCTTCACTCATTCAAGTTGTGGGCATAATTGTGCACACATTAGACCCGACAAGCAAGAAGGATAATGTCCGACAACATAAATGGCGACAGCCGAAGTAAGGATCTTTTTTCTGAGACCACAGCGCCGCGTAGCGACTGAAAGTCTGAAAATGTAACATTTTTGGTTTCCAAGGTGCTGTTACCAAGCAGCTTGCTAGGCAACCACTTTCCTTATATGGGGCTGAACAGTCTCTTTAATCCACTGCTGATGGCGGTTTCGTTGGACGCTACACTAACATCACGTTCTCCTGCGTAGAAGCCGGTACAAGACGAGATTTGATCTACACACAATAACCAAGTGCCATTTCACACTAAAGTCAGACTATTCCCGAAGTTTTTTGTACTACCGTGAACAGGTGAATAAAATCATATAGGGTTGTGTCTGGGTCGCCTCGGAGTTGGTGCTGTTTTCATTTCTAGTGGGGACCAAACTAACTTATAGTTAAATACAGACCTTTCGTTATCCTGAACTTTTAAATTGTATTGATCCTTATGATTCAGCATTGTAATGTTTACAAAATATAATACACTTTCCTAATCCTGCTCACACAATGTCAATTAACTAGGACTAAGCTTGGAATAGTATAGTTTATGGAACACACTTGATGGGTGGCAGTGGCGCATAGCACTGATGATGCCGACTGCTTTTATGTGACGTAATAATAAGTAATTGAGAAATCAGTCAGAAACCCATACTGGCAGATAAACTCACTAACTGCTCGACGTGTTCGTTTCATCTGTCGAACGTGACAGCGACTGATTAGTATCAACATGACCCAACCTGTCCGGTCATCTGCTACTGCCTGATAACACCTCCACACCCCCCCCCCCACACCCCCACACACACACACACACCCCACTGGCAGCAAATGACCTCCTCGTTGGCCACCCTGCGCGCCTTCATGATTACTCCATGCGCCCTGGAGTGATCCACCCACCCGTTCACTCTGTTACATCATCATCCATACAGCTCTGATTAGGCAACCACGATCCTTTGAATCCCTCCCTCAAATGGATTTCCTTTGAAATGCATCAATGTAACTTGTGCACAAGGTGAGACAATCCGCACCAAACCTCCAACAGAGCAATTTGTTGGACATGTCATCAACATAAAGAAGCCCCCCGCAGGTCTCCATGATTGCCAGGTTCTTGACCCACCGTCCCTGACATATTGTGCCTGCATTTCTATCCTGAATTTTAGCTGATGGATATATATTACATGGACGTATTGAGGCATATTCTCTGGAAACAACTCATCATTGAATTAGGTTAGTTGAACCATGAACCAGCAGCATTAAGTGTTGGTTATCACATGGTCACGTGGGTGAACCTCCGTAGTGTTGCCATGTTAGAGCAGCGGTGCTCTGTGAAGTTGTTTCTTTGTGATATATTGACACGGTTGCTGTTATCGCACGGCAAACTGTGCGTTTGAGGCGAAATGGGAAATAGACCGAGCTTTTTCTCGAGCTCTGATTGGCTGAGAGAAGGGTGCCATGCGGTAAATGTAAAGAAACCCTTTTATCACCTGCAAAGATGCCCACGCTAATAACGACCTAGGGTTGTAACTTATCCTCACCAACATAATATCATGCTATTGGTGCTTTTTATGATTTTGAAGGAATTGTTCCAGATATTTTCATTAGTGGCTACCCATTTTAATCATAGTGCCTCCTGTGTTTTGTTTAGTGACTTTCCATTTTAATCATAGTGCATCCTGTGTTTAAAGGAGCTTGAGCTTCGTTGGTCATAAATATTGGTGTGTGGTTAAACCCTATACATACTTACTTCGTCATCATCATCTTCATCATCATCATTCCCTGACGTCGTCTCATTATTACTCTATGATTGAAAAGGAACTGGAATGACAGACTTCAACACATGTCTAGCTCCTTTCTGATCCATACTTCACAACACGTCTAGCTCCTGTCTGACCCCGACTTCACCACATGTCTAGCTCCTGTCTGACCCCGACTTCACCACATGTCTAGCTCCTGTCTGACCCCGACTTCACCACATGTCAAGCTCCTGTCTGACCCCGACTTCACCACATGTCTAGCTCCTGTCTGACCCCGACTTCACCACATGTTTAGCTCCTGTCTGTTCCCGACTTCACCACACGTCTAGCTCCTGTCTGACCCCGACTTCACCACATGTCTAGCTCCTGTCTGACCCCGACTTCACCACATGTCTAGCTCCTGTCTGACCCCGACTTCACCACATGTCTAGCTCCTGTCTGACCCCGACTTCACCACATGTCTAGCTCCTGTCTGATCCCGACTTCACCACATGTCTAGCTACTGTCTGATCCCGACTTCACCACATGTCTAGCTCCTGTCTGACCCCGACTTCACCACATGTCTAGCTCCTGTCTGATCCCGACTTCACCACATGTCTAGCTCCTGTCTGACCCCAACTTCACAACATGTCTAGCTCCTGTCTGATCCTGACTTCACCACACGTCTAGCTCCTGTCTGACCCTGACTTCAACACATGTCTAGCTCCTGTCTGATCCTGACTTCACCACACATCTAGCTCCTGTCTGACACCGACTTCACCACATGTCTAGCTCCTGTCTGACCCTGACTTAACCACATGTCTAGCTCCTGTCTGACCCTGACTTCACACCACATGTCTAGCTCCTGTCTGACCCCATCTTCCCTTACAATGGCTACTCTCAAATTACAATGTTGTTTGTTGCTACAGCTCAATGCCATTGGGGACTACTACAAGCCCTGGTTCTTCAAGCATGTTGAGACGTTTCTTCGTTCAGGACTAGCGACGGAGTACATTCCCCTGAGACACTACTATCACCGTCACACTCGCAGTATCTTCTGGCAGCTCCAGGTCAGTGTTGGCCACATAATATACTATAGAGCTACGCTTGCTGCCTCTTGTTGAATCATTTCCATCACAGAGTAGTAAAAAACAACATCAGTTTCATTACCGACTACACTAGTGCTGCAGATGATATTGTTAAAGTTGTTAGTTTGATCATTGATTTTCTTGCTTTTGAATAGGATATTATTCCATTCGGGAACCACCCCCTGTTTCGCTATATATTTGGCTGGATGGTGCCTCCAAAGATCTCACTTCTGAAACTGACGCAAGGGAAAACCATCAAAGACATGTATGAAAAGCATCAGATCATTCAAGACATGCTGGTGCCAATGAGCTCCTTGGCTCCTGCACTCGAGTGCTTCCACAAGGAAATTAATGTGAGCAGTGCATTAATGATTGGTCAGATTCTTTTATTTGAATTTGCTTCAGTCAAAACTGAGTTGTCAGATTGTTTAATCTGAACTAAGCTTCAGTCAAAACCTATCTTAAGTTTTCTTTTTAGAATTGAAAATGATTAATCTTGTAGATCTCTGAAAGTAACAGTGTGCTGTGTACGTTTCAGCTCTACCCACTTTGGCTGTGTCCATTTAAGTGTTTCGATGTCCCTGGATTTGTCCATCCCAAGCATGACAAGGACTCAATGTTTGTTGACATAGGAGCTTATGGAGCTCCTAAAAACCCTAAGTATCGTAATGTAGAGACAACTCGAAACCTAGAAAAGTTTGTCCGAGACCATGATGGGTAAGGACTACTGTAAATGGATGTGAAGTCACCCTTTCTTAACACATTTTTTTGAAAATCTGAAATCACCGTTTGGGCATTAACATGGTATGCCGCATGAAAGTATTTGTATTGCACCGTCATGTTTGATCATATTTAAATCATCAATTTAGTTTCACTTATCAAGCAGAATATCATGACTACGTGTTTCTCCTAGAAATCATAATGGATGTGTGGGAAAGTGGACTTGATCATTGAAACTCAGGACATGGTTTCCTTTTTTACAGATTCCAAATGTTGTATGCTGACTCTTTCCTGACAAGAGATGAGTTTTATGACATGTTTGACCATACTCTCTACAACAAGATGAGGAAGCAACTCGACTGTGAGAAAGCCTTCCCTGAAATTTATGACAAAGTCAACCGAAATGCCCGTGTTTGATTTCACAAGAAGGCATGTGCGTTTGTATTCTTCCCTCATATAAAATCCATTCTTTGTGGAGTTTAAATGAATTGGAAGATTTAGATTGAAGTCACAATGATTGCTTGGTTTTTTGTTTTTTTCCATTCTTATATTTAGGTATGGTATGTTTTAAGAATACCAAACATAGTAATGTAAGATAAGATTATTGGTGACAGCCTGCTATACTGGTTGGGCATGTTACAAAGATATTAACAAACAGCCCAATTACATTCACCAATAAATTTCCTAGACACTCTTTTATTTCTATGATGTAGTTGTTGGCTATTGAGAAATGTCAAACTAGGAAACATAGTGTAATAGAATTTCTAAACAACCCGATGTATACCTGAGGAGGTAAGAAATGACGGTTTGTGAGAACTCTTTGCTAACCATTTATGGGAATTGTGATCTACCACTACTATGGCGTCTATCTGCCCTACTTGGGGTTTTTGCTCCATTGCACTTAATATCAATATTGTTATATATTCAATCATTTTTTTAATTATTTTTAAAAATATTTAAACAGTAATTGTGTAGAAGGCAGACAATCAAGCCTGTGTTTATGTGTGTTAGTGCCATATAGTTGTTGGGCTCTATTTAGGGTAGTACATGTTAGATCAAATGGAAGGGTCCCTGTGAGTGGTCACACTATCCCAACTTTATACTGTGTACCAATTATTTCTGACAGTATCATGAAATCGCAAGACTGGTATGAAAATATTTTGTCTTTCATTCTCAATTTACACACTTGAGAATCAATACATAAATGATGTCTGCTGTTGATCTGACTCCGGATAGCTTTTGAATTATGGTTATGATGTTGATGAAGTTAGTGTAAAAAGAGCTTATGCTCATTTGCCATAGTGTGCTAAATATACCATATGTGTGTAGACTTCCACAATGTTTGTGTAACCACTTTTATGATTTGTTAAAACTCTATTAAGAAGCTATCCTTATGAAATCACTAATGATTTTTGTTTTTGGGGAATTATTTAACACTGCGATCATATTTTAATTTTTATTGTGATTGATATTTATAATGATGTATATTCTTAATTGCTCACATACTTAATTGCCATACAATGAATGATACTCGATTCAAAGCATGCAATCAATAATGATGGCCGTTTAATTGCCAGGGTGGTCATTGTGAGGACAAAGTTGGTTATAAATGTTATGTACTGTGTTTATTTTTATGTGGATTACTTCCTTAAGACTTCCCTATATTTGTAATATTTGTTGTGAATGTGAATTTTTTTAGGGATTGGCTAAAAATGTCTCTTAGCTTGACATGCTACCTTATCATCCAGCCAGCGATGTCTTTCATTTCACAGCCTGTCTTTTGGTTTTATTTGATGGGCTCGTTGTTTATTGTTTTGTTTTGCATTTGAAATATTGGTTATTATTTTACATTGAATCATTTCTTTCTGACACAGAATGACAGTTACATATGATGTACCTTGATTATGTCAGGTGGAATGAACTGTAAAATAAATATGGCTTTCTGTGAGATTTGTTTGGGTGAACTTATTGCATCCTTGCAAATACCAAAGCATGATTGTTTTTTGCCGGGCATTGTAACTGATTTTATTTTACATTAGTGTGATATTGTTCCTGGGTTGTTCTAGAAAAAATCTATATGCGGCCTTTGTTTTCAAAGACGTGCACTAAAAATTAAATTTACTAAAAACAGAGTTGGCGAAATATGCCAGACTTTAGGTCTGACAGGTGGTTATACAACATACCTGTCAGACCTGACATTTTCTCTTTATATGGAAGGGGGGGGGGGGCAAGAAAGCAGAAGCATACAAAAGGCATAATTTAAATTCTTGACCTAAAAAAGTTGTGGATTGTGAAACAAAGAGTGGATTGCGCTCATTTATCCCCGAGGTAAGTGCACTTCCATAATATCCATGGAGAGTTTGTTCTTCAATCATGCTGCACTTTAACAGAAACAGCTTTCGGTGGTATCAATTAAATTAAGCTCATGTATTTGTAATATAAATCGTACCGTATGGTATACAATACCTACAATCAGATGCTTTGATCTGCAGCAGCAAGTAGTAAGTCAATGTTAGTTATATTAGTGGTGCGGCTAATGGTAAACTATGGTAGCTATTGGCGCGTTTCAAAATCTCATTTTGAAATTCATTGAAGATGCCATTTAGTCCACATGCCATATTGGTATTCAAGTCCCGTTTTACTACAAACCCCGACTTCTTTCTTAATTCATCACTAACCAATGACATGCAAATCGGACTGCAGACATTCTGTACAACCTGTCAATGATTTTACCTTGTGGTCCGACGGTCAGTACAGTCAATCATTGGTATTGAACAGTGCCAATTATCTAATTTCAGAAGACATGCTAAGCCCAGATTTATGTTTTATCAGTATTCAGTGATTAGATAGCAGGACTTGCTGAATCAATTAGACTAAAACTGTGATTAGGAAGAACAAGACAAAATATCACTCAGCCAAGACAAAGTCCTAAAATTGTTTACTGGTTTTAACCCACCCACCAGAAGCCACCTGGTCCAAATAAACTCTACCCACAGCTTTTGAAGGAACTTGCCATAGAAATAATGATACCGCTGTTTATTATATTCACGCATCAATAAAGGGAATGCGTTGCGCAGCGTCCCTCAATATCAAATATCGGTCCCGGGGCCCAATATCTTCTCATCAGACAATATCAGCAGCCAATTCGTTGACAGAGCTGCTTGTTAAATATGGACCAAACAGTCCCTGTGCTGGGCCTTTCGCCCCGACCCCGATCTATGTAGGCCTACACGGCGTCTACGTTATAATGAAATGACAGACGTCCCCGTAGCCGGCGTAGGGTAGCCCCGGTCGGACAGTAGCAGCCGTCGTGCACGGCTACTCGCAGGGCTTCGATCTCGGATTGCCATCTTTGTTTTACTTATGGTAAAATCACATGATCTAAAAATTATTTAATGTTGCGCCTAGAATCCATACTTTATGTGCATCGATCCCATTCTCCATTTCGATCCCGCCGCTACGCTCGCCAGCTACGTTCTCTTTAGGAACCACCCTCCACGCCATTATTTTGTTATTTTGCGCACGATCAGATGGCAGCAGACGACGAAGTTTTGGTTTCGTTACGCTGATGTTGGTTTACTTTTCTAACCCATTCATCTAGTTATTAAGAAAATGCACTGCATAACGTTAGCACTCTCTTTGTCTTACTTATGTGATTTCCGAGGGACAGTTTGATGTTGGAGGATTCTACTTCGTAGCTTCGACTGCGCGTAGGCAAAGAAACTTCGCATCTGATAGCGTCCGCGCTGTTTACTAGACTACTTTCGATCTCTACTAATAATAATATCCTGAGGTCGCATCAGATCACTAATCATCAATACACCAGGGGTGAGTGCCTTGCCTAGACTACGAGCAGTTTACTCATGCGCATCATCAGATGGATAACGTCATAGAAAAAATATGTTTCGTTGGAGATTTATTTGCTAATATACATTTCTTCATTCAAACCACAAATTCCATTAAAATGGTCCCATCAGGCAAAAGTTTTGTAAGGAAAATTAGTTTTAAGGATGTTAAACAGTGGTAGCTTAATTTTCACCCCAGGGAAGTAGTTTATAATATAGAAGAATATCCCCAATACTTCTCCAAATAATTTATGTAGCCTGTTTTCTAGAATATTTTTACAACCTCAAATCAGTTACTTCTATAACTCTGTGTTTGTGTTTGTTTTGAATTACATTTTAATGATTACTTTCTTGTAGAATTCAAGTTGGTCTACTATATCTTGGCAGTGAAGTAAAGAATGGCATCAAGTGGCCCCAGATACTGTATGTAGATTATAAAAGGACAATTTATAAATGTGTTTGTGAAGAATTACTTGTGTGGAATTTTCATATCCCCCACCCCAGTTTGTTTGGATTAATATGAAAAGCAACAATCAATAGTTTAAAGTACAATCCTAATTTGTTTGTGAAGAATAACTTATGTGGAATTGGTATTATTTTTTTAGGGTTTGTTTAGATTTATATGAAAAAACAACAATCAATAAAAACTACAGGATTAAATTATACGAATAAATTGCTTTCTGTAGTTTGAAATACTTTGTCTGATTTTGGTCTTTGTGAAGTTTTTGGGCTTTTGGAGACTCCTGGGAGCTCTGCAACTAGTGGTATTGTTGATAGCGGCCACGAGTCAACTGCTGCATTGCGTCCTCCACAGAAAAGAAGTTTGAGTAGCAGAGGTGCCTCCGGAAACAGATGGTTCAACACAGCCACTCCACGTATCTCCACAGCACATGGCAACACCACAACACATGGCTCCAACCAATTCTCCTCAGGGTAATTTTTCAAAATCAGTATTCTGAAGCATACCTGTAGTTATTTTCATGAGTTGATCAAAAAGTAAACTTTTCCAGAAAGGATTATGTTTGTGTGATGTGTGCACAGGGCTAGAGGTAGACATGGAAGTCTACAAACACCAGGGCTAGGTGTGACCTCAACGCAGAGCAGAACGCCAGGCAGTCGACGCTTACCAATAGCAACCACATCGAGCGCAACACCTGCCATAGACAATTCATCTGTTATTGTTGGTATGGCCTCCCTCTTATCAAGGCTATTGTTCTTCCTCACTTTTTACCACTGTGGATTCTCATATATTTTAAGCTTTGGGGTTCAGCAGAGCTCATTGTATGCCTTTGCTCTGTCTTTCTATTCACACACCTTTGTATACAAATTTTCTTGCAAAACAACACAACAGGGAATTTTAGGCCAAATATCAAATCTTGAATTAGAGTTGTAATCATTGACATTCACATCACTTCCGAGGTCACACTCTCAAATAGATAACTTATTAATCTGATAAGTGATACATTTTGCTAACATAGAATGTATAATGTTCCCTATTCACTTGCAAACACCACTTCATATGCCCCTTGTGTTGTTCAATTGCCAAACCGATATGACTAGTCTGTTTATCGATCTTTTCGTGATTACGTAAACTTTTGAATGCACATATTGTTATGAAGCTAGCTAGTAGCCCCATTCATAAATAGGTTGTCACTGACCTTGACTTTACCTCCTTGCACATCCTCAAATAAGGAATGTTAACATGTCTTGCTCACGTGGTTCAATTACTTGGCCAATATGTCTTTTCTGTGGCCCTTTAAACTGTACCAATGAATACAATGTTTAACCATGAATATTATTATTTATTTGATGTCTATTTGCCTCTTGTATGACCTTGCTTTAAGCCATTGTTATTTGCTGTTCTGAACCCCAAGATTTTGACTTGTTCTATGATCATCAACCAGTGTTGGTCTGTGTTTGTGGGTGCAGCTGTGGCTGAGGGTCGAGGTGCTGCAAAGGGAGAAGTGGGTATAGCCAGCATTGATCTGCAATGCCCTGTCCTCACCCTTTCCCAATTTAGTGACTCTACCACCTATGTCAAGACTCTAACCAAGATACAGTATCTACAGCCTCTGGAGGTTTCTAACCTACTGACAGTATTTCATTTTGATGATAATATGGGCAGTATTGGCACGGCTCATAAATGCTGTTTGGGCAAAGGCATGACAAACTATATGAATTTCCCAACCTATAGATATACCGTTATTCTTATCCTATATGCATTTCATAACCTGTATGTTAATGTGATGAATTTGTTATGTTGTCATATATCTGTCAGATAGTTTTGCCGGACACATCTAGTGAAAGCACCAGTCCGTTGTTCAAACTCATCACAGACACATTCCAAGACACGTACATAGCTATGGTACCACGTAAATACTTCAATGAAGACAAAGGTGATCTTCATTATAACTAAGGAAGACATCCACTGAATATGGTATTGCCAATGTAGATTGCTGATGCATATAAGTTGTTCACTGTTTCAGGGATGCATTACATCAAGCAGTTATGCCTACCTCAACTCAGCTGCATAGAAATGGAAATAAGAGCCAAGTTAGTAACGACTTTGTAGTGACTGTTATGGTGGTGAACTGGTGAGGCGTGTCTAAGCCAACGTGTGTTTGTGTTTGCTGCTGCCCTGCTCCGCCTTAGATACTATTGCCTCTGTGGATGTGCCGCTCTCCTCAAGTATGTCGAGTATATACAAAACGTTGTGTACGCGTCTTCCTCACTCAAAGTGATATTCAAGGGCAGCGAGAAAAGCACAATGATCGGTCAGTGTCTTTGTCATCATTGGCATTTGAGTATTAACTGTTTCTTTGTAATCACACTGGTTTAAAGCCATCAATGCCAATAGAAGGGTATCCATGACACTGACAGAAATGTGTCATGTGGCAAGTTTGTGGCTAATTCATCAAGTTATTATCAGATAGGATTTCTGTACTTATGTGGTACACAATTGCATCGTGAGTATGCTCCAAATGCCCGAATGTAGCTATGAATCTGAAACTGATAATTTATGAAAAAGTTGTTAAACATAACTGTGTTTATCTGCCTCTCATTTAAGATTCAATTTGACTTGCTTGGACTTAGTGTTGTTCTAACTACATGCCAGCTTACTGGTGGAAATCCTGTTTACTGTTGATGTGTATGTACAAATGAAGTTGCCTATGCTGTGATGTGTACAGATGCAGTCACTGCCACTCATCTAGAGTTGCTGCAGAACCTGAAGAATCCTTGCAGCTTGGACACATTGTTTGGTGTTCTCAATGCCACCAAGACCCGCATGGGAAGTCGACTTCTCTCTTCAAACATCATCCAGCCGTTATCAGGTGACTTGCTTGTTTCTACGTGATCAAACACTACTGTACATCACTGTACATTAGCTGCCACTCATAACTTTGCTTGTTGATAAATTAACAAACTTTCTTACAATGACTTGAGTGGTTTTGTTGTCATCACTGTACGTTGACTGCCACACCATTACGCCTTTATTTATATGTAGGCTTGTGGATGAGTTTTCACACTATCTTTTTTTTTACAATATGGTAAGACATTTTGTTGTTGGTGTGGTTGAGATGTGGATGCAATCAACTTGCGACTGGATGCTGTGGCTGAGCTCCTTCGCAACGAGGAGACATTCTATGACCTGCAGACAATAGTGGGGCGCTTCATCGATATTGACCACCTGCTCTCTGCCTGTGTGCAAATTCCAAAGCAAGAAAGCCTCAAAACCGCTGAGTCCAAAATCACAAACATTATCTATCTGAAACACACGTTGGAATTGATTGCTCCCCTCAAGACAGCTTTGTCCAACAGTGAAAACGCCCTATTCAGTGCTTGCAAAACTGTAAGTAAATATGTGCTCCCTGAGATAATATATATATAGGAGTGGTGTTAGCCAATAAGTATAATGTTGAACTGTTGGTCTGATGGTTGTTCCTGGCCACCTGGACACTAGATCCTGGATGATCCCAGCTTTGACATTATGAGTCAAAAGATTCATACGGTCATCAATGATGATACTCACCTCCAGAAAAACCCTCTCAGCATGCGGATGCAGAAGTGCTTTGCTGTCAAGGTGCTGTTCCATTGCTCATCACTGTACTAGATGCATTGTTATGTAAAGCTTCATATTCAAATACCTCTATACTGTAAATCCCTGTGCCTCATGATTTCATCCTCTGGATCCAAATTTGACGAATAAACACTTTTCATGAGATTATAATCATTTCTTTTTACAGCCAGAGATCAATGGTGAATATGCCATGGTAGAAGTTTGAAAGTTAAATTGAATAAGTTATTGATCTAACAGACACTAATGTTTCATGGACAGGCAGAAGGACATGTTGACTGTCTTTATTAAATTAAAAACTTGATGCTTGTAAGGGTTGGTATGTAATTGTTACATTAATTACCTTGGCCTTGATTTCATTGTTTGTTGATCAACATGCTTGTCCTTTTTCAGCTACCATTATAATTTTATGATGTTTGTATTTGCCTCTGATTCTCATGACATTCTGGCATTAAGCATATTTTCTTAAATTCCAGTAAGAGTTATATTGATTTAAGCAATGTGAGCTATTGTGGCAGGTTTGCTGGATGTTTCCCGGAGGACGTACAGTGAGGTGGTGGATGACATACATGGTCAGTCAGAGCAACAGTTGATCATTATGACAAATTATCATTGGTGTCACTAATATATTATCACCTGTGTATTATCATTTTGCATGTCACTAGAGCTGGTTCAGAATCTAGCCCAGGTTCACAACTTGCCGCTGAAGACAAGTTACAACCCATCACAAGGCTTCCATATGTCCCTGCGAAGTGGACCCAAAGGAGAAGGACCCACACCCAAGTCACTGCCTGGCCAGTTCATAAAGGTCACCAAGTTCAAGAGCTCTCTGACCTTCACCTGTATGGACCTGGTGAGGACACAGCAGACAATCAACTCTTCTCTCTCTTACCATGAGAGTGTTTTGTTTATCAGTATTACCTTAACAAAGGGACACTACATTATGTGCATTAAACAATCAAGAAATCTCAAGTGACCAGTCAGGGACAGGTGTCTTAGTTTTCCTAATAGCTTTATAGAAATTCACAAGGAAAATATAGTATTTGTTTGATAATTTTTCAATTTGAAAGATAAATTTTATTTTTGAAGATTGTGGTTCATGGGGGTTCCTGGTCATTTGTGCTGATGTGTTGTTTCTGTGTCACAGATGCGCTATAATGGTATGTGGCATGAATCAGGATCCCATCTAGGCATGGATGTTGTGACTATAATGGACTTATTCCATACATCAAAGCTCCTGAATATCACTAGCACCTTGGTGTGATTGTTTTACCATTTAAACGAGAGAAGGTTCAGGAACTGATTTCTCATGTTTGTAAGAACAAGGTGTGCTGTGAGTTACAGATCGTGCCAAGGATTCCCTGAGGGAGATATACCTGATGAGTAATATGTATGTCTCCTTCCTCCTCGTGAGCCATCTGCCACTTATGGCATTCACGCTGTATGCTATCTTATGATGCTTGTTGTGTGCTGCTGTACTCAGTGTGATGTCCGAGCTGCTTGTGGACATCAGGCAACACCTGGCCTGCCTCTACAAGCTCAGTGAGTCGGTGGCTCTCCTTGACATGCTTCTAGGGTTCACACACAACTGTACAGTGTCAGAGTATGGTAAGCCTAACACGTCACCACTGATGTTGGTAACAACACTTTAGTCCGTCAAAAGTGTAGTAAGGTATATGCAATCAAATAATATCTACAGATGATGAAGTCATGCACTGTGTTGTTGATGTTTGGTGTCAGTTCGACCTGAGTTCACTGATACACTCGCCATCAAGGCTGGGAGGCATCCCATACTGGATCAAATCCTCACCCAGCCTACTGTACCTAACAACGCGGTGAGCTTCAAAATAGACATATCGTTGCTTTCCGCTCCTTTTCCTTATAACTGATTGACTTGTAATGGATATATGGTTGACATGTACTAAGGAAGTACACATGGGTAAGTCTTAGTTAACCTGTGGTATAATTGATTGACACAGTACGCATCAGAAGAGAGCAACTTCATTGTGGTAACTGGACCGAATATGGTGAGTAGTTTTTTCGTGAAGGATAGCACAGTGTGTGTGGTCCTGGGGCCTGCTAATGTCTTGCTTCATGGCATCTCCTGCAACTCAGCAAGACAATATCAAACCTTCCCTGATCCACTCCATACTGTCCAATTAATTGGGAACTATCAGAATGTTTAGGCAATATGAAAGAAATGGGTAGACAATGTATTTCATTTGGGGAATTCAGTGAATTTTTTGTGACTGTTTGTTTTGTTCTTCAAGCTGTGGAGATTTTTTCCTTCTTTCATATTTTGTGTCTTAATTGGTGGCCTACCTGATGATAGCAGAATTTATTTGTTAGAGTGGCAAATCTACATACCTGCGTCAAATCGCACAGCTACAAGTCATGGCCCAGGTGGGCTCGTTTGTTCCGGCTGAGTATGCGTCGTTCAGAATTGCCGACCAGATATTCTCCCGTATTGGAGGTGAAGACAATATGGAGATGAATTCATCATCTTTTACCCTGGAGGTCAGTTAAATTAGGGAAGAAAACTGGCTGCCAATGATATATAGAATGAATGGATTTAGCAGTTTGTTTATGGTCAAACATAAGACAAGAAATCCAATTGTAGCCCCTGCCTCGCAAACAAATCTCACGTTATTACACTTTTAGTCACAGATACCCTGGTAACTCATTCTCTTATAGTTTAATTGATTTCGCACATGTAGTATAGAAAATCTGTTCCATAAGGAAACAAGCGTGATCCCAATAAAACAAAAGTGGTGGGGTTGTACTCGATCATACTCCAAAATAGTAATTTTGGTTAAACTTATCTGTATGGTTTTGTCAAAACTGACCCATGTTGATGAATGACCTTGATGACCTCAAGTTAATTGACATGATGTTACTGTCAGATGCAGGAAATGAACTACATTATCCAGAATGCATCAGCATCTTCACTGATCGTCATAGATGAGCTCGGCAAAAGTAAGGCCATCTTAGAATGACATGCTGTGTATTTTATTCATTGGGCTGTCCCCATGACAAGTCTGTTTATAAAGCTGTGTTGTTTGCAGGTACAAGTGCAGATGAGGGGGTCGGCTTGTGCCACGCTATATGTGAATACCTCCTTAGTGTCAAGGTCAATCACTACTCCCATAAATTATAGAACTTTCTTATGAAAGAAAAACAATTCTTTGTTTAATTTAAAATCATGGTAACATTTGGTTACTGGTCAGTCTGCTTCAGTGCTTTGTCATATGTGTGTCTTGCAGAGTTTCACATTCTTTGCCACTCATTTCTCTGAGCTGACCAAGCTAGAGGCTCTCTACCACAGTGTAGCCAAGTACCCTCGCCTTCTTCCTCACTTGTTATGTTAATGACCTGATCTCATTCTGGCATTTCTCGTCTAGTTATTATTAGGTTATATCAATTGATTGCAGCTATCACTTTGAGGTGCAGCGAGAGTTCAACTCGCTTGCTGGAGTCAACAAGATGTACTACACACACACCCTCTCCAAGGGCTCCTCAAATGAGACCAGCTATGGTGCGGCTGTCTATTGTGTTAATTACCATTCCCCTAACAACAGCATATATCAAAACTTCTGTTTTTTTTCTGAGACTATGTCCCTGCTTGTGATGTGATAGAGGCTGTGTGTGTGTAGGAATCCACCTGGCAGAAGCGTCCATGCTGCCCAGGGAGGTGATTGTTCGAGCTAAACAGCTCAGACAGCAACTGGCTGATAACAGACAGGTAGGACCACTAGGTCTCATGAAGAACAACTAGATTTGGACAATAACAAAAGCAGTCGATACTTTTCTACCCGATTCTGTGCTGTGTTAAGGGACAAATGCATCAATATCTCTCACATGATTATTCAAACTCTGCTTGCTTATGCCATGTGGTTCAAATATGGGTCGAGATGTTTTGAGATTTGAGGTTTTATTACACTTAGCTGAAGAATCAGGCCCCATTACCAATGTTTGGTTTGAGTGTACTTGTTAAATTGTGCTTCATGATGTGAGTCAATTACAGATGTGTAATTCATTTAGAGCTTGGTTGTTTGTTTGTTTCAAAGAAATGTGAGATCCTAAGTAATGACATCATCCGAGAGAGGGCCGTCTTTAAACTGGGTCAGCGCTTGGTGCAGACAGCCAGAAACTCGCGCTTAGATGAAACCAGTCTTCGCTCATTTCTTCACAGCCTCAAGCAGCAGTACAGACATGAAGTGAGCTCGGGACGGGAGGAGGAATAGTGCAGCTTACATACAGCCTATGGGTCTGATAGGGTTGTTTGGTATGGTATGGTAGAGATATACAAACACTATAGCTGATACATTTATGAATGCTGACTTGCCACGTCCACTGGCTCCAGCTCCTGTATTTTACAAGGACTTGAAAGGCACTTTAGGTACCCCATGTGTGGTACCTATATTTGATTGCTTTATTGAGCTTATCAGTTGAAGAAGAGCCAGTCAAAACTTCAATGTTTTGGCTCTGGTAAAATTAATTTGTGAAAGAATTGTTTTCCCCTCATTTCCTGTTATCACTGGTGAAACCAATTGTATCAATATTTTACTTGGTCATATTTTAAGATTGAAATGATAAAAGTTTTAATCGGGATTATCTGGTATTTGATTGAATGACGTCTCATCCATTGCGCATTGATCCAACTTTATGTAAGCATAACGTACAAAACGATCTCATTGATCCAATTTGATGTAAGCATAACGTACAAAGCGATCTCATTCATCCAACTTGAAGTTAGCATAACGTACAAAACGATCTCATTCATCTAACTTGATGTAAGCATAACGTACAAAACGATCGCATTCGTAAAAGTACTCTACAGTAGTTCGGTAAATTGAGCAAGATATCTGGCCGTTTGGACTTCCAGGTAGCTGGAAGACGAAACGCCTGGCTTGTATCGGGGAGTGGCCTGCCTCTAACCCTTCTGCCTTCACTCCCAGTCATCCCCGCACCCCTCGCATTAGTACAAAACCATGTAAATGACGCATACTACCCAGCTCTTTTCACGTCCACATACTGTCCAGCTCTAATCACGTCCACATATTACCCAGCTCTTATCACGTCCACATATTACCCAGCTGTTGTCACGTCCACATATTACCCAGCTGTTGTCACGTCTACATATTACCCAGCTGTTGTCGTATCCACATTACCCAGCTGCTGTCACGTCCACATACTATCCAGCTGTTATCACGTCACCATATTACCAAGCTGTTATCACGTCCACATATTACCCAGCTCTTATCACGTCCATATATTACCCAGCTGTTGCAACGTCCATATATTACTCATTTCTTTTCGCAGCTACATATTACCTCACTTGTTGTCATATCCACTAACTGCATCAGCTGCTAGGTATGACTTAGTTACACCATTACGCGTCCTTCTGTTATTGAATGAAGATGTTATCGTAGTCACCAAAGCTAGTGACGCCGTTGCCTGTGTAATTTACTGCTACTGCCCGCGGTAACACCACGATACGCATGCGCTATTTATTTCTCCCACCATCCCAAGCATATGTTGCTTCCATCTCGTCTCCATCATACTCTCTCACCGTCTTCATCACAGACCCACATTGTCTCCATCACAGACCCACATTGTCTCCATCACAGACCCACATTGTCTCCAGACTCATATCGCTCCCTTGACTGATCCACATTGCCTGCATCACACACATTTATATCGTCTCCATGACAGATTCATATTTCATTCATCGCAGCCAAGCTTACAGCAATGTGTTGGCAAATGACATAGATACAAATAGACTGGTATAATTATTTGTATGTTTATCTAGGTCATATTGCCTGAGGAAGCACATAATCATATTCGTGTGATGGTGCTTATCTCATCATGCGACGATGTCGCCTCAACAATTGATTTTGAGATTCATCTATGTCATTTGTAGATTACTCCGACCATATGACAAGGATTGTACGTTTCGGGGGGGGAGTGCAATAAATCATCTGGGTGATTTATTACATAAGCAAACACACTGCTGTCACTTGTGATGTATTGCATTGCTTGGCGCACAAGTACTTAGGCTGATAAGTTTATAGCGCGTGGTCCCTTCATGTTACGTGACATGGGCTTGCTGTGGGTAGCTCATTTTGACTGGCTCCGCGGGAGAAATTCATATTGAAGAGTTGATGTTCAGCACACAAACTGAAACCATGTCCGAGGGCAGATTTCTTTATCTGATTATTGCGCGGGACGACCCAGATAATGAATAATACCTTCTTTCATTAATCGTCGTGCGTGTCGCACTCAGGGGGTTCCCCTGCGCATCGGAAGGAGATAAATCTGCAGTCGCCCGTCAATTGGTTTATGTTATATCCGACATATGTTACGATGAAGTTCTCTTTAAACTTCTCATTCATGTTGCGGTTTTATTTACAGGTAAACTGCAAAATCCCATATTAATAGCAATTTTAGATTCCGTCGCTAGGATTGGATTAGGTGAAGAGAACTTAACAATTTTTTTTGAAAAATTGCCTGTAGGCTTAAACGGTCCAGTTTCAGTTGTTCTCATCCACTTATTTTTAAGGTCGTTGTGACCAGAGCTGTATGCATAACGAACTCATCAAGCTACTCGTTATGACAGCAAGGCAGAATCTGTCATGACGTTCGACTTTGTGCGCATCGCTTGCGCGCATCACGGCAGCTCCACCGGAAGCCTGTAGTGAACCTCATTCGTTTGACAGCAGCTTGTTGACAAGTATCTCCATTCTTTCGTGCGGATAAAGTTCGTGTTTTAAGTGCCCATGCAGTGGGTTAGCGCAGATTTCATGTGGGTAAGCCATACTTTAAGCATCTCACACTTAATGTTTAACTTTAGAATTTATCTCTGTACCTAAAATCGCATCAAGAGGACTGAGTGTTGTGGAGCTGAGAATCAGAATGAGATGCATCTTGTCTGCTTGTTGGATATCTGTGGCATGTGGGCATAGACTGATAGACTAGCTGCCCAAATGCATAACTTGCGATAAGCGGAGAGCTCCCTCCCCAGGTGGAAATATCTGGTTCTTACACAGGGTATAAGCAAGTGGCAACCGTTGTGGTAAAGCTTAACCAGGATGGGATGTAGCACAAAAGCTGCATTTGCTTTCTGTTCGGGCCAGCCTTTAGCAGTTTAGTATGCTCTGTAGACTGTGGTGATGGTCATCAATTCGCCATGTGTGTTGAAACTCAACTGCTGTTGGGGTTATTTACTTGTTAACAAACTTCATGTGGGCATAATACTTAAAGTGCATTATTCACAATACCGATTGGGGCATTACCTGAAGCTGCATATGACTATAATGGCCAATTCAGGCCCACTGATGTGTTTATTTGATTGGAGATTAACTTCTTCCAATGTGATCTGCTTCATTTGCAGCTTTTGGCCTTGTGATGTGTGTTGCGTGGATATAAGTGATTATTAAAATACAATCTGTAAGACAATTCATTCACCATGGATGATACTGCGACAGACAATGGCACTGGAGATACGAAACAGACAGTTGTTGTCACACAGTGAGTACCCTCTTATCTTTCTTGCTGCCACAACCCAGCCCCACACATTCCTCTGCACATATACACAACACATTATCTGTAGTATGCTGCGGGAAAGTGTTATTTTATTTGTCTGCTTGTTTGAATTCATTAAGTGAAGATCTATCTAAGAGAAAGAACTGTTGGTTTCTATATTTAGGTGAGACAATCATTTTCTCTGAGAAGAGGAATAACCCAATCATGACACATGCTGGTCCTTTTTGTACTTAATTTCTTATTCTTAGTCAAGCAGTCTTCTCAGTTAAGTAGGTTCTCACCCTATTTAATTCAGCACATGAATGTCCTGTGTATGCTTCAAGGAGCACTTATAATAGGCCCCACGTTTTAGGTGTTTTGTTGATGTATTTTGACGTGGCTTGCTATGACAGACAACTAGCCTCCTGTATTACACATTTACTTTGCTGTTTATGATAAGAGGAGAACCACGCGACTGTAGTCGTTTTTTATTATTAACAATGCACGAGTCAGGGCTTCATTGCTAGGGGAGCAAAACTACCTCCGACATTGCGTTTGCAAGCCCGAGCAGTCATGCCTGAAGCCGCTGGAGGAGCGGGTTGACTCACTGCTCGTGATCGATACGACCTTACACTTCACAGTGTTTAATATTGTGTAGCTGTGTGGTTGAATCAGTACATTGTGCTGTTACATGTCGAATAGATTGATTATGATTTAAACTGGAATCATTTTTCGATGGATGTGAAATTGATCGCGTGAACGATATGTTTCTCTATGCGGAAATACAATCACTGTACGGGATTTGCTTCGTATCATTGAAGGTTACGCAATTTCATCTCATTGGCTATCGATTGCCGGCATCACTGAGCGCTTGAGCTGTAACGCTGGGACCCGGTGCACAGCATGGGCGGGTTTATGCGTGTGCATGTCAGTGGGGAGAGGGATGAGGGGTGGGATAGCATCCCCGCATGGCGTACACATGGTTCAGCGACATCTGCACTGGGTCGGTTTTCTGCTACCATTGTATGGTTTAACTGGTTTAACAGTTCTATGCATGACTCAGGACAAGAGTGAGAAATAAACTACACTGGGTCAGCCTCTTGGTACCCTGAGTCAGCCTCTGACTACACTGGGTCAGCAAGATGCATGCCTAGCATGATGTTAAAGGAATCGCCTTCAGTGAATGCTCCGTGGTTTGATGGGCGTGGTCAACTGTTTTGGAAGCTCATCACCGGTACACTTCCTATCCACATGGGTCTAAGCGAGAAAGGGTTGATCGTATACGGTAATATCCGCCGACGGTTTTATAGCTTATTATTGCTTCATCATCAATGTATGTCAGGTATGTGTAATTGGACGTTACTGGGTCGACGTGAGCTGTGATAAGCGTCAGTGAAGTCTTAGCCGGTGTCTGTGGCCAGTGAGCCGTGCGTCGGGGAGGGGGTAGGTAGGTTGGGGTTGGAGTGTCGTGTTCGAGAGGATGGGGTTGGTCTCGTCCAACTGCTAATGTCCCTTCGTATGACATTATCTGCTGTTATTGGAAGGCTCTTGCTGACAAAATACAGCCTTTGTGGGTGGGGGAGGGGTGGGGGTTGGCGGTCCTGGTACAGGTGGAGATAGACCCCAAGCAGCAAGGGCTCGTTGACGTGGGCACCCGAGCCAGACAATAAATGTCAAGGGACAAGCCCGTGGAATTACTTGCTTTCTGAAATTACTGAATACTCCCGTCAATAAAAGCAATATAGGTTACTAAAGTGGGTGAGGTTCGCGGCCGGGGCGAGCAATGTTGGGCATAAGTCATAACTCATTTGAGGCTTCGGCGGCAGCGACAAATTCTAGCTTTCATGATGGCGTCGTCAACTCTGCCGACTCAGCTTGTGAACATGGTGGTTATCGTAGCGGACATGTATCTTGTTATCTGTGCTGTCGGATAGCGCGCGACGCGCCGTAATATGTCGGTGTGCAGGATAAACTGTCACTAACACATCACAAATTAGCCTTTGATCTTGTTGGAATTATTTTTTTCCTCATTAACTGAGATGTTTCGATGCGTGGGAGGGATACGAGACTGAGGCTGTCTGAGAGAGGTTCACTAACTTGCAATGATCAGCTGCTATTTGCACTGTACTCTGACCGTTGTCACTATGAGAACGACAAGTGCAGTATCACCAAGAATGCCTCATCGCGCGCCTAAGTATACGGGTGTGTCAATGAGCCGACATTCGTCTTTGCCATCCTGTAGTGTCCTGCTAGCATTGATGAGCCTAGTGTTGTAAGGATGTAGAGTAGGAGTTGCAGGGACATGAATTGGGAGGCTGACCAAGTGGTTCCCAGCATCTGGTGATCTCTTCTATTATCCGCATCAGGGACAGTACGACGCACCCAAGGGACGGTACGACGCACCCAAAGGATAGTACGACGCACCCAAGGGACAGTACGACGCACCCAAGGGACAGCACGACGCACCCAAGGGACAGCACGACGACCCAAGACAGCACGACGCACACAAAGGACAGAACGACCACCCAAGGGACAGAACGACGGGACAGAACGACGCACCCAAGGGACAGTACGACGGACCCGCTGTCGGAATGTGTCTATCCCTGCTCCGCTACTATGTAATAAACTGCCGGATGAACTGCCGGACGAACCATCACTCACGTCCTTCAGAAGGTCACCGAAGACATTATTTTTCCATTGTGATTGTGCGTGCTGGTGTGTGTATCTGGGATATGTAGCTGGTGTAGTTTGTACAGCGCGTAGAGCTTTATGTATTAAGCGCTACATAAGATACGGTTAATATTATTATTAACCCACAGGCGCTCGGTTCCCCGTGTTAGGTTTCCGGTCGCCGATAAACAGGATCTATATGAAACATACTAAATAATGTGTGACATGATCATACAGAGCTGGCCGCTCGGTTGTTATCCGAATTATCAAACGTGGGGTTTGGGCATCAAGTGTGTTAGCTCCGTGCATCGATCCCCGGTCGGTAGCCGTGCTTAGAGCGTGCCATGGTAGAGCGATATGCCAGGATTGAGTGCATGAGGTCGCTTTTTGAGTGCTGGTAGCCACGTCACAAGCGGACAAGAAAGTGAATGGCGTGTTAGCGTGGTTAGTAGCAGGTAGTTGGTGTGTTTCACACCCCCCCCCCCTCCCCATTTATGCTAGAAGACGGCTGCTCTATCAGGTCTCCTCCTATTCATTCTACCTTTCTAGGCGCCATATAACACATTAGTGTAGGCGTGCCGTTGCCCCCTATACTTACCTTACTATCTATCTTCAACGGTATTGTTCATGTGCATTTATTTACAAAAGCTGGCTTGCTTATTTTTGTACTTTCTACGGGCTCGTAATCAGTATGCGATAGTTTAACACACAGGCGCTCGGTTCCTGATGCCATACGTCCGAGCGCTGAGTCTATATCTTTATACAACAATTCACTTATTGCATATAGATTACGGCTCGGTGCTCGGCAGCCGTTCAGCGCTCGGAAGCTTGGCACTGGGGACCGAGCGCCTGCGGTTTCATGTAACTACTGCTGGCGAAACACACGATCTGGCATGTGACTGTCGCATGGGCGTAGTTCAAGTTGCGGTGTATCCCCCGTATGGTACACTTTCTGCATCCACTCTCCTTGTTTAACTGCTGTTTGCCCTGTCGTACCCTGTTTGTTTATTGTTGTTATACCAACGTCTGTCGTAATGGTAGTCACCGCGACGCGATTGTTTTGCATTGTGGGGTTCGAGAATGCTGGGTATCACTTGACGCCTGGGTGAGATGTGGTTCAAGGTCAATGAAATTAGTCGAGTGTCATGAGTCAGAGCTTCAACAATTTGTTTACAGATGTGCAAAAGGATAAGATTATCTTTTGACAAAAGACGTTAGTTGCAGGGCGATGGGAGAAGCTTAAATCCCGTTGACAAGAGACGTTAGTTGCAGGGCGATGGGAGAAGTTTAAATCCCGTTGACAGGAGACGTTAGTTGCAGGGCGATGGGAGAAGTTTAAATCCCGTTGGATTCGCACTAATCATACGAAAAATCAATATGCAGTAAATATCCAAAGCTGTCCCAGTTCAAATTGGTGAACTATTATAAAGTTATTTTTTATTAATTGCCACCCGGACGCTTTTTTGCTGCGGGCGGCTTGCCAGGGTGTCGGTCTAAATCATGTACACAGGTGAAAGGCATTGTTTTGGAAGTGGGTGTTCGCGACTAAACATCCCTTCAGGGTCGGGTAGCAGATGTAAGACATTGGTTGACAGGGGCCTCCATCGATTGACCAGTTCCTTCTCCCGCTCCAGGCAGCTGTTGGAGGGACCTCTGGCGGTGTCTATGCTCCCCTAGGAGACTCCTCAGATTGCTGGACGGATGAGAGAAAACACAACATCATTCGACCAGCAGCTCACCTGGGTCTGATGGGCGCTACAGGTGCCCAACCAGCAGCTCACCTGGGTCTGATGAGCACTACAGGTGCCCGACCAGCAGCTCACCTGGGTCTGATGGGCGCTACAGGTGCCCGACCAGCAGCTCACCTGGGTCTGATGAGCACTACAGGTGCCCGACCAGCAGCTTACCTGGGTCTGATGATCACTACAGGTGCCCGACCAGCAGCTCACCTGGGTCTGATGAGATCTGCGTGTGAGTTATGTGTGAATATATGCTCAGCAGGGGCGCGATCTGAGGTTGAGCTGAGGTGTGGCTGTACATTACCCCATTCTGGAATTCTGGAATGCCCGTAGGGTTCATCGGACGACAATAGTTATCCACACCCGCGGTTCATCTTACCCTATGCACGGTCACAGGGATCTGCATTGGCCGATAGGCCGCTATCTTCTATCTGCCGACCAATGCAGATGGTCCCTGTGTGCGCGCTGAGCTCAACCAGATGATGGCGCTCACCAGGCCGAGTTAGCTCCCTGTTTGGGGAACCTGTTCAATGCCATATACAGGCCACGATGCTGGGGGTAGGGGTTGGGTTCGGTCGTGGCTGGACGGAGTTGGAATGTGTGACGGAAATGATGATAATTGCTGAGCTATTATTTGCGCGATATGTTGTGGGAATTAATGGTCGTGTAGGCATGTGAACCGGACAAGTCTCAAATTTGGATGACGTAATCGCTGTCCCAGCTGACAGCGCTAAGCATTTCTCCGGTGGCGGCGTTGTTCGGTTGTTTGTGACCCAGCGAGGCCGGTTGAATGTGACCTTATTTCTTAGTTGTGTGTTACTGTTTCCTGGGCCATGCATGGATTCATGCATCCAGTTGGGCACTCTGCGTCGTCGTTGCTGTGAAGTGATTACAGCTGACGACAGGCACGTTCCCGCAATGCACCTCTCTGTTACAGCTATATATAGTATAGCACGAACATGCTGCTGAGCAGCCTTCTGAGCAAGGACAATACGTCATGGACCACAGCCCTCCAATATGTCCTGGACCGCAGCCCTCCAATACGTCACGGACCACAGCCCTCCAATACGTCATGGACCACACCCCTCCAATACGTCATAAACCACAGCCCTTCAACACTTCATTGACCACACCCTCCCATACGTCATGGACAACACCCCTCTAATACATCGTTGACCACACCCCTCCAATACGTCATGGACCACTGGTCTCCCATGGCGTTATGGACCACTGGCCTCCAATGGCGCCTCGAAGGCGTTTCACTACATACGTTCTGAATATGAAAGCTTGGCATTAGAGAGCGGGTTCTGTCTATGTTGTCAGTGCTAACTGTGTCAGGATGTGTCGCTGTATGTATTGGCCGGCTGCGCAGGAAGCTCCGCTTCATTCCAGGTACAGTGTTGTGACTGTAGAAGGCATTGCGTTTGCCGAGTTAGCAGCGGGCTAATTAGGCCGCTCTATATCCAGCGGAGTCGGAGCTGTTAAGCGAAGCTGTCATGATGCTCACCTTACAATACATTATCTGAAGCTTTCTTGATGCGTCCTGCTTGTCTTGAGGAGACCGGCTGTAACCTGCTTCCACTCATCACGACCTGCTTACGAACAACTGCACCCGGGCGACTTACTCCGACTAAATGTTGACCGGCTCGAATGTAAGCTGCCGCGCAGGAGTAAGTATCAGAAAGTGCCATCTTGTGCGCTTCGATATATGCATAACAAATCATAAATTGTTATGGTACGAGCCAGAGTGGGTAGCGCACCGCCAGTACTGATGCTCTGATATTCTGGAAATGGGACAATCCTCATTACATATTTTCGTTGTCTCTCTAGTCTATTGCAATTGCGTCCTGCAGGGGCTCTTAACGAATCGATCTGTTAAGTTACGGAGCAGAATCAGACCTTCACTACTGCAGCACCCCCGTGTAGGGCGTTCACTTCTGCAGCACCCCCCCGTTCACTTCTGCATCACCCCCCGTGTAGGGCGTTCACTACTGCAGCACCCCCCGTATAGGGCGTTCACTACTGCAGCGCCCCGCGTGTAGGGCGTTCACTACTGCAGCACCCCCCGTGTAGGGCGTTCACTACTGCAGCATCCCCCGTGTAGGGCGTTCACTACTGCAGCGCCCCCCGTGTAGGGCGTTCACTACTGCAGCACCCCCCGTGTAGGGCGTTCACTACTGCAGCACCCCCCGTGTAGTAGATCGCTTGTTATACTGATAAGCTGACGGCATGTTCGGTACTGTATGTTCGTGACGTCACGGAAGGGGTTGGCTACGCCGCTAGGCAACTGAATGGAAACCTCCGTTGCAGCTATGAACCGTATTTTCTGCATAAACAGGTATAACCCTTGTGATTCTGCATAAACAGGTATAACCCTTGTGATTCTGTGTAAACAGGTATAACCCTTGTGATTCTGTGTAAACAGGTATAACCCTTGTGATTCTGTGTAAACAGGTATATCCCTTGTGATTCTGTGTAAACAGGTATAACCCTTATGATTCTGCATAAACAGGTATAACCTTTGTGATTCTGTGTAAACTGGTATTCTCCGTCCGCCCAACATCCTAGCACGCACAACAGCGCTATATTTAGCTCAACAATCGATACGCGCCGCATAGCTATAATCTGCCTAACCAGGCGAGTGCATACTTTATTTTCCCGCATATATACATTATATATATATATATATATATATATATATATATATATATATATATATATATATATATATATATATATATATATATATATATATATATATATGTCTGTGTCTGTGTGTACGAAGATGTAAAATAATTCATGCATATCATCACATAGACACACACTTGCGCGCACACCCACAATTGTTCACCACACATATGAATAATCCCGGTTCGTCCAATTCTGTATCCTAACCAATACCAGCAGGGCAACAAACCGAGTTCTCCTGGCAAGAAAACAGACGTTCAGTTGAAGGGCGAGGCCGCATGTCGACTCTGCTTCATCAGCCGAGGAGCATGGCGAGGCGGGAAGCGGCCGCTGCTCAATCTTACCCCAACGAGCTGAACTTACACACTGACGCTCGCCGTCAGCTGTCCTCGCCAGATGATGGATTGTTGTGTGTCTTGAGTTTCTGTGACTCTTGGTTATAATTGTGTGTGATTTATTCTCTGTATATTATAAGTGAAGTTGGGGTGCTAGGTCGTTGGGCTCTGATCTTGTTCATGGTCGTTGGAAGCTGACCGACCAGCCGCTTGATGCATCGGGGATGGGTGTAGTACAGGAGCGAAAGTAACATGACATATCTCCCCATTGATGCTGACATATCTCCCCATTGATTCTGATATGTCCCCCATTGATACTGACATGTCCCCCATTGATGCTGACATGCCCCCCATTGATGCTGACATGTCCCCCATTGATGCTGACTGGTCTGCTTTTAATCGGCCTACTCAAGCCTCCAAGACCATACCCCTTTATGTCTCCATTTAACGAGGAATTGTAATGGTTCGCCTAACGTGGCGTCTGGGCACTGATATGTAGTGGTCGGAGGGCGTAAGGAATGGGGGGACGAGGAGGGACAAGGAGGGACGAGGAGGGAAGCGTCGGTCCCGGAGCGATCGGAGGTGACGCCGCACCAGGCACTCCAGCGCTATGTAAGGAATTCATCGCCCTACTGACCTATATCATTAGACGTCCTCGCTCACCCTTAACCCTCCACCCCATTCCCGTTTTCTTGGCATCTTGCCCTTTCAGTGTCCCACTCGCTTCCCAACTCGGCATGCGTTCACTGGTCCCCTCACAAGCAGTAATCAGTTTGGCGGCTTCAAACTCCGTCTGCTATCAGATGTTTGTTGCCGGGTTCAGTTTTGAGCGCGCGCCAAGCTGTTAGCAAGGGATACCCTGTAAGCAGGTATTAATATACTGTAGTTATAACATGATTACACTACACAGCTTTTGGCTCCGCACACCTGCCAAAGTGAAGACAATGAGGCGCAGGTTATGGTGCGGGCCCTTGGTACAGTCTGGTACTGAAATGATAACATGAGTGCCAGTGTAACACAGAGTGGGCGATAAAATAAGTGCCGGTGTAACACTGCGTGGATGATAACATCAGTGCCAGTCTAACACAGAGTGTATGATAACATTAGTGCCAGTCTAACACAGTAGACGATAGAATTAGTGCCGGTCTTACACTGTGTTGGTTGTATCAGGCGCCGGCACTTACACTGCGTGTGTTATAAAATCATGGTCGGTCTAACACTGGATGATAACATTAGCGCCGGTACTTACACTGGATGAACGATGTTACCAATACCGTGTCCGATCTGCCTCTGAATGGTGTATGGATAGCGTAATGTATAACATGACGTACAGAGAAGGTGTTAGTATGTTGTACTGGTGCCGGTAAGAAACCCAGTAAAGGTGCTCTTTCTTATCATCGTATCATGCATCTAGTTGTAACATACTCCTCAAGGTCGCGTAATGAACTTCACTCTTACTGGCAGACCCCGCCATTACTTTACCGTACCACCCCGCCATTACTTTACCGTAACACCCCGCCATTACTTTACCGTACCCCATCAGCCACTTCTCTCCGACACTGCTACTTCCTCCGATCCGTACCGACAGACGGATTAGACGCCACTGATCCTCTCGTGGACATCAGGGGATCTCTTGATCTGTTGGTTGACGCGCTGTCTGGTCGTGGAGCTGTCTGTGGTGGAGTTGTCTGGTCGAGGAGCTGTCTGTGGTGGAGTTGTCTGGTCGTGGAGTTGTCTGGTCGTGGAGCTGTCTGTGGTGGAGTTGTCTGGTCGAGGAGCTGTCTGTGGTGGAGTTGTCTGGTCGTGGAGTTGTCTGGTCGTGGAGCTGTCTGTGGTGGAGTTGTCTGGTCGAGGAGCTGTCTGTGGTGGAGTTGTATGTTCGAGGAGCTGTCTGTGGTGGAGTTGTATGTTCGAGGAGCTGTCTGTGGTGGAGTTGTCTGGTCGTGCGGCGTGTTTCCACGTTTCGGTCATATCCTTAGACTTCCTAAGTTGTAGCAGTATTTGGACGGGGCTGCTTTGCCCATGAAACTGTCTGGAGGTTAAACTGACGGGATCTGTGATGTTGCGGTCACGTTGATAGTGGCAAACTAAACTAGCTGACCCGCCACTGACCAATGGTTTGCTGGGTTCTAGGCAAGAGAATTCTGACCCGGGCGCTGCTTCAAGGTGCCAGGGAGGCGTGATATACCGCAGTTGTTTGTCTGGTAGAATGGAACAGGAAGTCGCATGACCGGAGGATATCGATACTGATGCTATTGGCATTGTTCATCTGGTTAAACAAGTCGATGTATGACTGGAGTCAGCAGACTCAGGCACTCGAGCCATAAAACGCCCCTCCTCTCTGGCTTCCAGTCCATATATATATATATATATATATATATATATATATATATATATATATATATATATATATATATATATATATATATATATATATATATATATATATATATATATATATATATATATATATATATATATATATATATATATCATCATGTCCACGCCCGCCCGCCCCTCCCCCCACTCCTCGCACACTAGCCATACCCCCTTGGCTCACCTGTTCCCGTCAACACCTCACCACTAATTAGCTCTTTTGAACCAACTGGAGCTTGCGCTCCCTCAAGGTAGTTTTCGATCGTCTGTTAGGCTACCTACCACTAATGAACTCTCTCGGTGTGGTGCTGATGTTCCCATCACCAGAACTTGCCTCCACCTCGTTTCGGGGTGGCGCCTTCGTTGAGGTCACGTGACACCAGCAGCGCTGCCGAGCCCATTTCTGTAATACAACCCAGGGTCTTGCCTCCCCTCTGTTGTCATGGTGATGACCTGATGGGGGAATACAGACGTGTCCGGGTATTTGATTGAGGAGTTTGTCGTAGTAGGTTTATGGCGGTGATTGTAAACCAATAAAGCAACCTGCTCAGATGAAACAAAGCCGCGGCACAACAAAAGCACAACAGTAAAGCAAAAACTACCGGGATTCAAGGTGAAACTATTAACCAGGGATAGGTTGTCGACACTGCGTCATAGCAGCGAGCTTACTGAACGTATCAGAAACAGGACACTGTTAAAACATTAACCACACAATACTTAAACATCATCCAGACAATACTGAAACATCAACCACACAATACTGAAACAACCACACAATACTCACTGAAACATCATCCAGACAATACTGAAACATCAACCACACAATACTGAAACATCAACCACACAGTACTGAAACAACCACACAATACTCACTGAAACATCAACCACACAGTACTGAAACAACCACACAATACTCACTGAAACATCATCCAGACAATACTGAAACATCAACCACACAATACTGAAACATCAACTGCACAATACTGAAACAACAACCGCACAATACTGAAACATCAACCACACAATACTGAATACTGAAACATCAACTGCACAATACTGAAACAACAACCGCACAATACTGAAACATCAACCACACAATACTGAAACATCAACTGCACAATATTGAAACAACAACCGCACAATAATGATACAACCGCACAATACTGATACATCAACCGAACAATACTGAAATATCAACCTCTTAATACTGAAACATTTACCTCTTAATACTGAAACAACAAGTTCCTCTTTAGCCCCGGTCGGATGGTTATATAAATATATACCGCCCTGTAGGAATCGCTACCGTCCTGCAGGTGAGCGTTATATTTCGAGCGTCCATACCTTATCATCAATGTTGTGTACTGACGTATCTTTATTTGTCGAGAATCGAGAAGATTATCTCAAGTCCAACACTATTTTGGATATCTACTGTCTCGTGATTATTTAGCAATTGACACATAAACTTCGAAAATCACAACTTTAGTTCACGGCAACCTCCATCTTGGAAATATGACGTGGCCTTACGCAGTTTCAGTTTCTCTTGTCATGTGGCTGCGGGTGTCCTGAAGTGTAATTTTTTTATTGTCAAGGCGATATCGTTGAATACATATTCTCCCTCTAAGGTATTGCCAAATGATAATCATTTTCGGAAAGCAAAAGTTCGCTTGCAAAGAACCCTGTCTGCGCGTGCGCACAGCAACAGAACTTTTTATTCGCAACTTTTAACAAACAGGAACTTTTCAAAATTTTACTGGCCGGATCAAATCGCCGTCGACTAAATCTCACACGTAAACTTACTCTTCTTGTTCATGAATATTCATAGATGTGAAAATCATTCTACATTTGTACATTTGTGTGAGTATCGTGTATGATTAGAACTCGTGTATAGATCACGGCGCTTTGGTTGCGATCATTTCACGACGTCAATAAGACGACGTGCATGGCTACCACCTCTTAATGCTGAAACATCTACCGCACAATACCCCAGATAACTTAACCATCAAAGACGCAATACTTATTTCACCTTGAAGCATCCTTGAACTCCTCTGTGATGGCGCGCTCTGTGAGGCTGCCATCCCACGGGGCGAGGTATAGCTAGCAGGCCGACGATTGGCGGTAGAGTGGAGGCGATATTGATGTATGAGGCGGTTGGTTTCGATCATTCCATTAGTATAACCTCGTTAATGTTACATTGCGTGTAACTTGTATGGCGGTCTGGTCGGGTCAGGCAATAAATGGGGCGAGTATAGGACCAGGCGGCTGGGCAGCGCACGCATGCGCAAGTTCTTATTCCGGTTGTCTCCATCCAAGTCCACAGAATGAGCGCTCATATTGCGTGGTTTCATCAGATATCTTGACAATGATCATTCCTGATGCGTGGTTTTCCGGACCATGTTTATTCCTGATGCGTATACGATATGTTGACAATATTTATTTCTGGTGTGTGGTTAAATAAGATTCCTTGACAATATTTATTTCTGGTTCGTGGTTAAATAAGATTCCTTGACAATATTTATTTCTGGTGCGTGGTTAAATAAAAATTTTAGACAATATGTATCCCTTGTGCGTGGTTATATAGTTTTTGTTGCGATGGAGGAAGGTGAGGTAGGTCTGCTTCTGTGTGCTGTATGCCCGCGTTGGATGTTGCCTCCCGTCCTCGCGTGTCCTCATCATTGACTGACCTACTGAGGACGACATCCGCTCTCCATGCAGGAGCTGCTGCTGTTGCTGCTGCTGCTGCCGTTGCTGCTGCTGCTGCTGTTGCTGCTGCTGCTCTACGTAACCCGTCAAAAGACAATCGATACGATCGTCTTACTGGCCAGACGCACTTACTCCCTACCGATCTAGTAGCGCGTGTGGGTATCGAGACGGATGTGACTCTTCCCCAGGCACGTGACCGGATGTAGGTCAATGGGTTCATCGCTGACTTGAAAGGGAAAAAGCACAATTGCATTCTCATCCGATCCCGACCCAAATCATGTACAAATTAAGAATAACTGTCCATCTTCATTGTCTCAATAGTGATCAGCACTTCCTTTGCCAGGATAGATTCCGGTATGTAAGACTCAGTGCATATATATATATATATATATATATATATATATATATATATATATATATATATATATATATATATATATATATATATATATATATATATATATATATATATATATATATATATATATATATATATATATATATATATATATATATATATATATATATATATATATATATATATATATATATATATATATGTACACGGGTCGGTGTGACACGGACGTGCCATTCCATTGTCATTCAATTGACGCACTGCAAGGCTCGGTATTAGCAAATGTATACGCGTGGCCGCATCAGGACAAGGTCGTCACCTGGAGGACAGTGGGAATGGGAGCATGGGTGCGAGTAGGGTTCAAAACCATGAGTTGGCTGTTATCGAACGAAGTGGTTCGCATTGTTCAGCCCTGGGTACGAGCTGGCCCCTCTTACCTTTGCCCAATTAATCTAACTTCCTAAGACTTGATCTTCCAACTATTGACCACTGCCTAGACTACTGACCTCTTGATCAGGCTCTATTGACCACTGCCTCTAGATCTAGGCTCTTTGGACCACTACCTCTTTATCTAGGCTCTATTGACAACTGCCTCTTGATCTAGGCTCTATTCACCATTGCCTCTTGATCTAGGCTCTATTGACCGCTGCCTCTTGATCTAGGCTCTATTGACCACTGCCTCTTGATCTAGGCTCTATTGACCACTGCCTCTTGATCTAGGCTCTATTGACCACTGCCTCTCGATCTAGGCTCTGTTGACCATTGCCTCTTGTTCTAGACTCTATTGACCAATGCCTCTTGATCTAGGCTCTATTGACCATTAGCACTGATGCCGCTCATAACCTCGTTCACATCGATGGTGACCTGTTGGTGGCGGATGGCGTAGCCTCGTTTGACGGACACGTTCAATGTGACTTTGATGGATACATGTAGAGTCGTTCTGCTGGTTAATGATATGATTACATGTGAACGCTCACTTCATCTCTGATGAGAAGCTACATGTGGCGGAGAGTAAGTGGTGTGGCATATTCCACCCACATTTGTGCTATGTTTGCTTGGTATTTCACGTTCCTCTTGACGATAATCGATACGGGTGAGTCACTAGGCTATTTAGCATACCTACCCACATCACTGCCGAGTTCCGTCGATGTACACCCTTGTCTGTTTAGTTTTGGTTTGTATTCATTATTCATTCCCAGCTGGGCCCCTACCACCACTCCTGTGGCGACCTTAGGGGCCCGTGCGGAGCCCCTGTGGTGACCGGACCACGCCCAGCCGCGTGATGGTTGCATGGGCTTCTCGCAGGGCTCACGGGTTCAGTATGTGTAAGTGACCACATTTGAAGTCAATCTTCGATGTTGTTGACTTGCTCCGTTGGATAACGACTACGTTATGATATGCTTTCTGTTTCCGTTTTTAGCCGGTTTGTCATATTTCCGCAATCAAGCTATGTTTACTGGTCTCTGATCGATGCTGGATCCAGGGAAAGTAAGCTGTTTGTGTGTCGGTCGTGTCTCGGCTTTTCATAGGTTGCGTTTTAACCTCGGTCCGGGACTTGCTCCTGTGTCCGTTTCTCATGTGGAAGGATACCACCTTAAAGTGAGCGATTTATTCTCTAGTTGTCCCGGTTACCACCTTAAAGTGAGCGATTTATTCTCTAGTTGTCCCGGTTTGCTCCTGTTTTGTTTTTCTTTTACGGATAGAAAGATAATCCCGAGCATATGAGGTAACGGCCGAGGTCGTATTGGGTCACGGCGTGGGTCGTACAGGGTCACGGTGTGGGTCGTACGTGGTAGGGGAGCCTGTCTGACAGCATCGCAGTTCTTCGTGCGACGGCAAATCAATCCACCAAGTTTGCGACAATGTGCTTAGCAGATTATTAAGACATTTGATTGAAGGACTAATTTCTTTAGACTCATATGTGTTTTGGGGTAGGAAGCCGGTCAATATATGAGCATGTCAAATATAGCTCACCTTCATATTGCTCTACCGAGGATGTACAATGGGTGTTAGAGCGTTGGTCATATGCCGGTGACGTCACGATAAACACTCAGCAGTCTTGGTAATCTGGTGGCCGGCCGAGTTGATGGCGGGATATCATAAGGTAAACAACTGGGTGCTGAGGCGGCAGGAGCTAGCCGTGATTAGTTGATGGCTTACTCACGTTCTTACCTTCCAAACACAAACAATCACTCCACCCTAAAAATAGCCCTCACACCCAGCCTCCACACACTCCTAGACAAGGCAGCTTCCTGCCCCTCTAGCCCCATGACGCACACCCTCTGGGCGAAACCGGGGTTAAACTAGTTCAATACAACATGTACAAGAACGAGATGCGAGTTTTCCAGGGCCGTAACTTCGGTTGTCCGAGTTATTTTCGAGTACAATTGCATGTTTCCGCTTTTGAAATGTGTATAGAACGCTGTCGGACAGAGCGCTGGCAGACTGACACTGACGGACAGCCTTATACCAGTCTAAGAAATGGGGATGGAATACTGGCTTTCTGAGTATTGTGGATAGAATACTGACCGTCTGAGTACTGTGTATAAAATAATGACCGTCTGAGTACTGTGGATAGAATACTGACCGTCTGAGTACTGTGGATAGAATACTGACCGTCTGAGTACTGTGTATAAAATACTGGCCGTCTGAGTACTGTGTGTAGTGTACTGGTCGTCTGAGTACTGTGGATAGAATGCTGTCTGCCTGAGAGCTGTGCATGGAATAATGTCCGTCTGAGTACTGTGTTTAGTGTACTGGTCGTCTACGGATAGAATGCTAGTCGTCTTGAGTACTGTGGATAGAATGCTGGCCATCTGAGTACTGTGTGTAGTGTACTGGCCGTCTGAGTACTGTGGATAGAATACTACCCGCTTCAGTACTGTGTGTAGTGTACTGGTCGTCTTGAGTACTGTGGATGGAATACTACCCGCTTCAGTACTGTGCGTAGTGTACTGGTCGTCTTTGAGTACTGTGGATAGAATGCTGGCTGCCTGAGAGCTGTGCATGGAATACTGGCCGTCTTAGAATACTGGTTGTGTGAGATGCACTGCTTGCTGCCGAGTTATCCAAGCGATCCTGTTGGGTGTGTTACCTCATGAGGCGCTGCATCATCGCCAGGGAATTCGCCTCTTGACATCCTTACTCGTGGGCAGCAGAAGCGCCGCAGCACAGGGAAGACGTTGAAGGGGCAATGGGCCTGGGGCACTAGCTAACAATACTTCCGCCAACTTACAACGCACCAACAATTGTGTTAAGAAGCATTTTGGCAACTTAGATCCTGCACCTGTGTATCCGTTCTGTTTCCTGTGAACGTAACATTCTCTGACCTTTTTTTACCCTTACGTCCGCAATACTCGTGACCTCTGTGGTGGCCCTGACCGCTGCTGTTCCCGCCAAGATGCCGGTTCAAGTTGTCGAATATTGGTGAGCATTATTGCTGGGCGTCTTCTGGTGCCAACGTGTTGCCAGCTATGTCTTCTCCACTGAAAGCAGGATAACCCATTGTGTGTGGTGATTACAAGTAACATCGGAGAAAGGAAGACGTGTGGTGGGGCTGGTGGTGCATGTGGGTATACCGTGCTGTGTGCAGGACCGCTACATACTACTGTAGGGTATTGGGGCAAAGATCTTGTTGATCTTTGATTTGGGCGCTTTGGTATGGAGATAATGTCGCCTTCAGCTGATTGGTATCGATCAGAGATGATGTGTTTCGGTGACACCATCAGTGTTAGTTGATCTAGCTCGTGACCCCACCTGTGTTATGGTGATCCCGCCCGTGTCACCACCTGTGTTATGGTGATCCCGCCCGTGTCACCACCTGTGTTATGGTGCACCACCTGTGTTATGGTGATCCCGCCCGTGTCACCACCTGTGTTATGGTGATCCCGCTCGTGTCACCACCAGTGTTATGGCGCACCACCTGTGTTATGGTGATCTCGCCCATGTCACCGGACGGGGTCAACAACTCGGTACAGACCGTGCCTTTATTATCTCGTGGAGCGCGTTATGACGTCATTGAACCATGGTCGGTGCTCTCGTGATGCCCGTGCTCGACGCGACTGACTTCTATTGTGCATTCCGTGTGCCAGCTTGTTTATCTGGGTCGCTATTGACCACGTCTGGGGAAGCAGCAGCAGCTGTGGGTGCATTACAGACACGACCTGGCACGTGCGCTGCCATAACAGGCCTGTCACACATACCAATCATTTCTATTTGGGTCAGGTTCCCCAACTGTGAGGGTCATACCGCCTGTGACCTGCAGGTCCGTGTTACCCCGACCTACCTGGTTTTAGGTACGTGTGGTCCACATTCACCTGGTTATAGGTACGTGTGGCCCCCACCCACCTTGTTATAGGTACGTGTGACCCCCACCCACTTGGTTATAGGTACGTGTGACTGCCACCCACCTGGTTATAGGTACGCGTGACCCCCACCCACCAGGTTATAGGTACTTGTGATCCCCACCCATCGAGTTATAGGTACGCGTGACCGCCACCCACCTGGTTATAGGTACGTTTTACCCCCACCCACCTGGTAACAGGTACGTGTGACCCCACCCACCTGGTTATAGGTACGTGTGGCCCCCATCTACCTGGTTATAGATACGTGTGACCCCCACCCAACTGGTTATAGGTATGTGTGACCCCACCTATCGAGTTATAGGTACGTGTGACTCCTGTCTACCTGGTTATAGGTTGGCGGCTACAGGTGTGAACAAGTGTTAAAGTTGACCAGCAACAATAGGTATAAACGTCGCTCTGCTGCCCGCATCTTCTCCTTCGTCTGGTCATAACACAGTAATGGTGACAGCACAGTAGCCCCGCCCACTGAAGCTGGTATCCGTGGTTCTGTATTCTGCTGGTCCATTCTGCTGTTGCGATTTTCGTGGTTGGCATAGTGACGCTTAGTCCCAGTCAGTCGCCGCGACATAGCCCTTCCCCTGCCACCCACAAAACGGACCCCTCCCTCCCTCACCTACAAGACGATCCCATCCCTCCGTCACCTACAAGACGGACCCCTCCCACCGTTACCTACAAGACGAGCCCCTCTCTCCCTCACCCACAAGACGGACCCCTCCCTCCTACAAGACGAGCCCCTCCCACTGTCACCTACATGACGGACCCCTCCCACCGTTACCTATAAGACGGACCCCTCCCTCCGTCACCTACAAGACGATCCCCTCCCTCCGTCACCTACAAGACGATCCCCTCCTTCCGTCACCTACAAAAGAGACCCCTCCTCATCACCATCTGCCGCTACAGAGATCAGTCAGTCATTGCGTCTTGTTGACAGCTATTCTATTGTATCTGTAATCCTGCTACCATTCCATCGCGCATGTGTTCCTACACTATGGCCCTGTTCTGGAGCGTTGCTATTGGCTCGAGTGGCTCTCTGCAGCTGATAACGATATGGATCACCCATCATCCATTCCTCATGACACGCCCATTCACTTGGATGTCATCTGCGTAGCCGGAAAAGTGATAAACACGCATCAAGTCTTCTTCTTGGCGGCGATGATCCGCCCTAAGAGGATCTGCCTGGCCCCGATGCTGCTGTGTCTGCAGGCAGCCAAGTCGCCAAGAGAAGCTTCCCCTCGTGGAGGCAGATTGCTTACCGATCACTGTTATCGCAGCTATGATCAATAGCATGGTTCCCAATGTCGCTGCCGGCAGCTGATGTTTACGCCCGGGATGGAGCAAGTTAAGAACATGGCGTGGCTTTTGTAGCCTCCTGTAAATATTAACTGATTGTGGATGACGTGTATATATATTCCTTCCTTCAAAGATTATTCTTGTTTGATTTTCGAGCAAAGGTAGTTTTTTTTAAATTTGGAAATATTCAGAGATTGTGATATAGGTCCGTGCGCATTCAGAAATTGTGTTTGAACAACAGATGTGAATGTTGTTTTTAGTGTTAAGTTTGTGAACACTCGGGGTTTTGTACATTTTGTCTGTTTGTGAACATTGAGAGATTGCGTTTATTTTGTCTGTTTGTGAACAAGCTTAGATTGCGCGTGTTATGTTCGTTGACAACGAGGTGTGTGTTTGTCTTGCAGTACGGATACTACGAAGGAGAACCCGTTTTCTGCCGGAGGTGAGCTGAGTGATAAGGCCGAGTACATCATTCGCCATTCGACCATCTCACGTACAGCCATTCACATCGTCGATCCTGACAGCCCCGTGGCTGACGGTTGTGTGGAGGAATCTATCGAGCAGAGCAACTCTCTACAGGTGAACGCCGCTCGTCCAGGTGACATCAAGGTACAGGAGAAGAACGGCAAGGTGCTTCCTGAGCCAGTCACGCCCCAGTCTGTGGAGGTCGAGGTGGGCCAAGCTAACGCCAAGCAGGCCGAGCCACAACAAGCCGAGCAGGTCAAGCTAAAGGAGGGCAAGAAGTGTCAGTGTTGTGTGGTCATGTAGCTGCTCCTCCCCAACCCCCTCACGCCTCCACACCCTGTGCCTCTTGGCATGGACTAGTGAGGGTGTGGAAGCTGGGAGATCGCTGCTTGCTCCGGTGCTTCTTAGTCGAACTAGGACATCACTGCACACACCCTCTCCTTCTCGTCAATACAAGCTCACTTTTCGTTCCTACACCTCAGAGCTGTAACCAGCTTCGTTGATCTTCTCGCGAGATACCCCGCCCTCACTTCCGCTCTTGTCTGCTACCACAAGTTTTTATCGAGCGAGTTTTTTTATGATGCTGGCTTGGCAGTTTTAGCTTTGTAATCCCAACGGTAGCTGAGCGGCTGAAGGTGGCTTCTTGTTTGGACTCAGCAAGTCACTCATGTGAATCGTGTTAGACGTAATTTTATTTGCCCTGTACAAACGTTTATCATAACGCATAATATAGTTTATCATAACGCCCCTTTGTAATTAACTCATATCTAGGGCATCATCCTGTCCAGCATGTTAACATGCAACAAACTTCGACGATGTTTTTATGTTTTATCTACACGAGTTGTACAGATACGTTGCCATACATGTAGGTACGACGTTGCAGATACGGACGTAGTTGCTGACGTGTTCATTTTCGTTGAGAAGGTTGACACCTGGCTGTGAAAGGAGAGGTGTCTGTTTCTTTCTGCACTGCTTGCCTTGTGTTAGGAGTGTTGTGTATTTGGTGTGTTGAATCACTGCCCTGGTCGATGGCGGGAGAGCCGTATTTTGCAGCTGCCCTCGCAAGCACGTAGCTAACCTGACCATATCTAGTCCTCCTCATCCCCAATCACACCTCACTACCTGCCTCCCTGCTTATTGACGCGCTTCTCCAGACAAACTAGGCATCACCAGCCACCACTATGTTCCTGTATATAAGTTGCTAACTAGAGACTTGTAGCCATGTTCGAGTTATCATCATTTCTGTGTAGTTGGGTAAGGAGTTGTTCATTAGATGTCTGTAGTCATGTTATTTGCCTGTATCTGGTGTTTCTGTAGGATGGGCAGCTTCCCGCCTTACCGCTGACCTAGTTACACTTTGTTATTTATGGTCTATTAATAGTCCTCAGATACATCCTTATATTGCTAGGTATTTATGTATTGGTTATTTGTGGGACGTAGGGCTATTTCAGCTTTCAGCTGGCTACTACTGCTATAGGTTGTGGCAGGTGCCTCTGGCAGACCTGCTGGTTCTGCTTAAGGCAACTGCGGAACAGCAATTGTTATTGTAAGCTTGTTTGCTTGCTGAATCCTGGGCTGTGTTATCATTACCAATGCATGGCGTATTGTACAATACATCAATATACTGAGGCCCCTTTATGAGAAGGGCTGTTTGTTCACGCTAACTACCCGGACCACCCCCCCCCCCCCCCCCCCCCCCCCCCCCCCCCCCCCCCAGGGCCTGCTCCTCACCACCCACCATCTAAATACCACACCCGGCTCGCACAATCCCCAAGCAGCCTGGCAGTCGTGGTTAACAACAGTTGGGCTCTGCACGCTATGACATTCTTATTTGCTAACTAAATACATCATAACGTGTTTAAGGGAGTAAGCTATTTGTGACTTTGGATTGATTATTGAGAGAACCATTTCAGTTGATAACAAACGCCCCTCTTTTTCTCAGCAAAACACATACAATAAAATGGTGCATTTCATTTCCAATCCGGAGTCTTGCTTTGTTCATGGCCTTTGTTTTGCTCGCCGTTAGCATTGATTTATTATGACTGGAGCCTGTCCCGTGTTAGGGACAGAACGAGCCACTTCGCCTCACGTCCAACACCAGCACTTACTGTGCTCCAGGTGAACGTACCTCACTGGTGAAATCAAAGGAGGGTTTGACCCTCACGCCATCACATGTATTTATCAATTTCAGTAGTTTCCCCCCACTGAAAGATTAAGTGCACCAAACATTGTCGCATATCGCCCAATGTAGTGGAGATTCTCTACAGTTAGCATTCGCCACCCAGTTTCACCCTGACAGCACATTGACAGGTGTGTGACAGCACATTGACAGGTGTGTGACAGCACATTGACAGGTGTGTGACAGCACATTGACAGGTGTGTGTGTGACAGCACATTGACAGGTGTGTGACAGCACATTGACAGGACTGAGACTGACTTGAGTAGCAACAGAAGCCAGACGGAATCACCTCCGGAATCACCTCCGGATCCGCTCGCTCTCGCCTCACTCTTTTTCTTTTGGTATCCAAGATGAATATATCAGCGTTTTTCTCCAGAGCGATAACCACGAGTATACTATGGATCACTGCGTGAATTTTCATGAATATTTGTTCAGCTTCATCCATATCAATAACTTGATGTATCGAAAGAAATGTATTCTGCTGAGAACTTCTAGGACTGTGACTTTGTCCAACGAATATGTATTAAGAAAAAAACTATTTAAAATAATAACACGGTCGGATAAAAAACATCATTAGAAGTTGCTCCTTCTTCGCGATTTGGTGAAATTCTGACTTTCTCTTATTGTCTATCTTTAACATCCATCACACACATTCGTCACAATCTTCACACCCAACCCTCCCATTCCGTTTGTCACAACCATCCCATCCATTTGTCATAACCATCCCATCCATTTGTCACAACCATCCCATCCGTTTGTCATAACCATCCCATCCATTTGTCACAACCATTTGTCCCCATCATCATATACACTCGTCGCAGTCATGACATCCATTCTTCACATTTCTCTCTTGTCATCAACATCTCGAAAAATGCACTCTAAATAAAAAACATAAGATAAGGCAGCTTATTTCACGAACTTACTGAATAAGAAGACATAGGTGATAATAGATAGTCACAATCAACACAAAGTAATATACGTTCAAATGACTGTAGACTAGAGAGATCATTGGGAAAATAATAAGGGCGCCCGATAGATTATTGGGAAAATGAGGGCACCCCATAGATTATTGGGAAAATGAGGGTTCCCGATAGATCAGTCGGAAACTGAGGGTGTCCGATAGATCGTCACCACAGCAAATAATGATTTCTAGATGCTGTAAAATAAGAAACTGACAGAGAACCTTAAAGTATTGAAGTTCCAGCTGACACTAAAGGTGATTCTGCTTAATACCAAAATGGAAGGATCAGTTTGGAACTTGACATCTTCCTAAGGCAAGAGCTGATCCAGAAAACGGATGATATGTTTTATTGGTTACAAAAGATTCGTGCTACCTCTCAAAGACTCTACACACAAACGGTGGATGTAATGTAGAAATGACGCAACACACAAACGGTGGATGTAATGTAGAAATGACGCAACACACAAACGGTGGATGTAATATAGAAATGACGCAACACACAAACGGTGGATGTAATGTAGAAATGACCCAACACAAACGGTGGATGTAATATAGAAATGACGCAACACAAACGCTGGATGTAATGTAGAAATGACGCAACACAAACGGTGGATGTAATGTAGAAATGACGCAACACAAACGGTGGATGTGATGTAGATATGATTCAAGACACAAACGGTAGAAGCTATGCAGAAATGATTCACGACATATGGTGAATGTCATCTAGAAATGATTCAAGATATGAATAATGGATGCTATCTAGTAATGATTCAAGACATAAATAGTGGAGGTTATCTGGAAAAGAATTAAGATATAAATCGTGGATGATATCCAGAAAAGATTCAAGATATAAATAGTGGATATAATCTAGAAATGATTCAGAATATAAATAGTGGATACTATCTAGAAATGATATTATTTTTTGATGCCATCTAGAAATGATTCAAGAAACGAATGGCGCATGCTATCTAGAAATGATTCAGAATATAAAAAGTGGATGCTATCTAGAAATAACATCAAGACACGAACGGTGGATGCTATCTAGAAATGATTCAAGACAGGAAAGGTGGGTTTTATCTAGAAATGATTCAAGATATAGATAGTGGGTGCTATGGAGAAATAACACCAAGAAAAGAACGGTGGATGGTGAGCCATGACATCGTCTTTTGTTATGTCAGCTGTTCAGGTGTTATATCGGCTGGGAACATCCCATCGGCTCTACATGGGCTATTGTGAAGCTACTGCAGAATAGAATTGCTGGCTCGATCACTTATTTCGTGGCACGACGTGTCCATTACGTAGGAAGGTCAGCGTCTTACCACAATAGCAGCTCTACCCACAGCCGCTCAAGTCTGTCTTCAGAACATTCTCGAGTAACCTCGTATAATAGCAGCACATCTGTTTGAGGTCTTGGTAAGGCTGGAAATGTGATCACCTTGTTTTATACGATTGATGTAACCAAAACAACCTTGTGACTATTAGGCTGGAACAAAAAGCTTATCTAAACGCTATAAGGGCTCACTCCCGATACAATATGTGAACACGCCAGCTGTGTGCAGCACGCTGTTTGTCATAACATTTATTTTAAACCCGCCTTGACCAATAAGTTGCCTCCATTACTTCATCAAAAACATCAGTCGTATGTGCTCATTCTGAAGTTATGGTAGCACAGCATGGCGGTGGGCGTGCTGATGTTGTGGTAGCACAGCATGGCGGTGGGCGTGCTGATGTTGTGGTAGCACAGCATGGCGGTGGGCGTGCTGATGTTGTGGTAGCACAGCATGGCGGTGGGCGTGCTGGAAATGCACCAAAGCATAAGCCAATAAAAGTGAGCCCTCTCAGCGCGCCTATAAGATATTTGGCGGGAAGATAGTAATACCTCTGATGATGGGGTCAGAATCATCGTGAAGATGATAATACCTCTGATAACTGTTGAAAACACTGTCTATCTCGCGGCTTCAGCGTGATTCGCGTGCCAAAACGAGACTTTGTATCTTCTTCCGTGAAATACACCACGCTACACGGCATTTAGAACTTCACCACATTTATTTACAAAAATACAGCTGCTAAAACCATAACTTCAATAGGTATGGGGCCCAGATCGCTTGCAGGATTGTTTCTACGCATGTTTGTGTTAGTTTTAACGGCGGATGGCGTAATAGTCATTGGACATTGATATCCGCGGATTTGTATTTGATACATGTGGATACAAAACGTAAAGTGAGGAAAATGGCAGCGACCGGAACGATTTCAAATGGAATAACTGCTCTGAATGCATCAAACTATGCGACATGGAAGGTACAGTGCAAAATGGCTTTGATGAAAGACAATCTGTGGGATATTGTGTGTCATGTTGAGGCTAAGCCTGATTCAGTGACTGATGCAGACCGGTGTATGAAGTTCATGTGTAGGGGATGTGTAGGAGCAACAAAGCTTTGGCTATCATTGTGTTAGCTGTTGACTCATCATTGCTATACCTGATAGGGGAGCCCACAGATCCTTCTTTAGTTAGGGAAAAATTGAGGGATCAATTCCAAAAGAAGACATGGGCCAACAAGCTTTCACTCAGGAGAAAATTGTTCTCCTTGAGACTTCAGGAAGGAGAGTCAGTGACTGAACACATCAGGAAGGAGAGCCAGTGACTGAACACATCAGGTCAATGATGGAGATTTTCAATGAGCTGGCCATAATCGGGGACCCGATTGATACAGAGGAAAGGGTAGTGTATCTACTGGCAAGTCTGCCAGAATCCTTCAGCATGCTTATGACAGCTTTTAAGGCAAGCCACGAGGTACCAAAGATGGAACTTGTGACTGGGCGTCTACTCAATGAGGAGAGGAAGCTGAGGGAGCGGCTACCTCAGGATTGTGCTTTCATGTTGAAAAGGAAAACACAGGGTGTCAACAGGTAGGGCACTTAAAAAGAGACTGCCCTATGTTGAAGAAGCAGAAGCCTAAGCACAAAGCAAATAATGTAAAAACCAGAGGATCATCTGATGAGGATTTAGGCTTTGTGGCCTGCCATGCACTTACTGGCATGTCAGGAAAAGACAGTAAATGGCTCATTGACTCTGGGGCTACATGTCATATGTGCAACAACAGTGCTGCGTTTGACAACATGGTGCCTCTGAAAGATGACCACAAAGTGATCGTTGGTTGATGGGCACTTTGTTAAGGCTGAGGGTACTGGCACGGTCAGGCTGACTGTGAAGCTGACTATGACCTTCTTTACGTACCTGGGCTGGCATTCAACCTAGTCAGTGTGCCAAGTGTTATAAAGTCTGGGGTGTCAATGAAATTTGATGGGAGTGACTGCGGAGTGACTACCAGCAATGGGAGGACAATTGCTTCAGCAAAACTGGAGGGAAGTCTTTTTATCCTGACCGTAGCAATGTGTTAACAAGGCCTCAACATCAACAGACAAGGGGCTGTGGCACCAACGCTATGGTCACCTCAGTTCCCAGAGTTTAATGACTTGCAGTGTAAGGGAATGGTGAAGAGACTTGATTGTATGAAATCCGGTGATATTGGTTTCTGCGAAGCTTGCACTCAAGGAAAAATTCACCGGGCTAAATTTCCTAAGGCAAGTGAGAGGCGTGCTACACGTGTACTAGGACTGGTTCGTAGTAATGTCTGTGGTATACTGAGCACAAAGTCACTGAGTGGTGCTCAGTATTTCCTCACAGGTGTTTGAACATCACCTAAGGAATTACGGCATCAGGCACGAGCTGACCGTACCAAAGACTACCGGGCAAAATGGTGTGGCTGAGCGTATGATCAGAACCATGTTGACTAATGCAAGCCTTGAGAAACACTTTTGGGCAGAGGCATTGTCAACTGCTGCATATCTCACCAACAGAAGTCCAACCAGAGCCCTCGATGCAGAGACACCTTTTGGAGTCTTGTGTTAAAAAAGCCATATGTCAGTAACCTGAGGATCTTCGGCTGTTCTTCCTATGCCCACATCCCTAAAGATGAGCGCCGGAAGCTTGACGTCAAGGACATAAGTGTCTGTTGATGGGTTATGGTGAGAATGTGAAGGGGTATCGGCTGTATTATCCAATGAAGAGAAGAGTGTTTTACAGCCGTGATGTGATCTTCAATGAGAGTGATCTCAAGTTTCATCCGAGTGTCGAGGCCGGAAGGAATGCGACGCCCAACCCACCACCTGCAGACGTCTCCTCTGATGGCGATGATGATGATGTACCTGGTGACAATGATCTGCATGACCCGGGAAATGCTGATGACTTGAGGCGGTCGGGAAGAGTTAGAAAAGCCCCAGATTTTCTTGGAGAATGGGTGTCAGTTGCTGCCTCCGAACCAGCTAACTTCAAGCAAGCGCTGAACAGTACTGAGAGCTGAAAGTGGGTGACAGCCATGGAGAAGGAAATTGAAAGTGTAGGAGTTAGTTCCACCTCCAAAGGGCCGGAAAATCGTCCGCAGCATGTGGGTGTACAAAGAAAAGCTGGGAGCTGATGGATCGACTGAGAGGTTCAAAGCAAGGCTGGTGGTACAGGGCTACGCACAGCAGCAAGGACTGGACTATGATGAGACCTTTAGTCCAGTTGTCCGGTCAGAGTCTGTCAGGACCGTGATAGCCTTGTCAGCAAAGAACAACCTTTCCCTGCATCAGATGGACGTTGCGACAGCTTTCCTGAATGGCACCTTGAAGGAAGAGGTGTATATGATGCAGCCAGAGGGATTCATTGTGAAGGGCAAAGAGTGTCTCATCTGCAAGCTCAAGAAGAGCATATATGGTTTAAAGCAGTCGCCACGATGCTGGAATGCACCACTACATGAACATCTGCTCGAGATTGGTTTTATGCAGTCAGTAAATGACCCGTGTATCTACATTTCAGAAGGAGAGATGTTTATAATGACTGTCTACGTCGACGACATCCTGGTTGCAGCTGAAATCCAGCATCGTTTGAAGGAAGTGAAGAAGGCCATATCAGACAAGTTCACTGTGAAAGATATGGGTGATCTTAGTTTTTTCTTGGGTGTGACAGTTGACCTAGAGACAAATCCTATCGAGTCTATCTGGATGGGTCAATCAGAAACTCTACCAATCTGCTGTTCGCAGTTTGCTGTATCTGTCACTTTGAACAAGACCAGATATTAGATTTGCAGTGAGTAACATGGCAAAGTTTTGTGCTGCACCAACAAAAGAGCATTGGTCAGCTGTGACTGGGCAGGAAATCTACATCTGGTTATGTCTTTCAAGTTTGTGGTGCTGCCATCAGCTGGAGGAGTAAGATACAGAGCTGTGTGGCACAGCTGCAGAAGCAGAATATATGGCCTTAGCTAGTGCTGCACAAAAGGCTATCTGGCTAAACGCCTTTTCGATGACCTTAGCAACGATACCACAAGCAATTTGCAATTTGTATGACCAAGTTGCAATTTGTATGATCAAAAACCCTTAGTTCCATGGTCGTGTGAAACGCATTGCCATAAAATATCATTTCATCCGGGAGCAGGTGAAAAATGGAGGTGTCGTGCTTCAGTATTGCAGGAGTGAGTACATGATAGCAGACATCCTAACAAAGGGACTTTCTCAAGCTGAGAGAAATAATTGGTGTGATTTCACGGAACTGATCTTCTTCAGTTAATCTTTTCCTGTGTTATATAAGATCTATCTAGCATTTGAGAAAGAGTGTTGAAAATACGTAGCAAAACACTAAATACCATGTCAGTTTTGTCATCTCATTTGCGTCACTTTTGTAATTATGTATCTCGCGGCTTCAGCGTGATTCGCGTGCCAACAGCGAGACTTTGTATCTTCTTCCGTGAAATAAAAACGCTACACGGCTTGTTGAACTTCATCATCTTACAAAAATACAGCTGATAAAACTATAATTTCAATAATAACGGGGTCAGAATCATCGTGAAGATGGTAATGTCTCTGATAGCGGGGCCAGAATCATCGTGAAGATGGTAATACCTCTAATAACAGGGTCAGAATCATCGTGAAGATGGTAATGCCTCTAATAACGGGGTCAGAATCATCGTGAAGATGGTAATGCCTCTAATAACGTGGCCAGAATCATCGTGAAGATGGTAATGCCTCTAATAACGGGTCAGAATCATCGTGAAGATGGTAATGCCTCTAATAACGGGGCCAGAATCATCGTGAAGATGGTAATGCCTCTAATAACGGGGTCAGAATCATCGTGAAGATGGTAATGCCTCTAATAACGGGGTCAGAATCATCGTGAAGATGGTAATGCCTCTAATAACGGGGTCAGAATCATCGTGAAGATGGTAATGCCTCTAATAACTGGGTCAGAATCATCGTGAAGATGGTAATACGTCTGATAACGGGGTCAGAATCATCGTGAAGATGGTAATGCCTCTAATAACGGGGTCAGAATCATCGTGAAGATGGTAATGCCTCTAATAACGGGGTCAGAATCATCGTGAAGATGGTAATGCCTCTAATAACGGGGTCAGAATCATCGTGAAGATGGTAATGCCTCTAATAACGGGGTCAGAATCATCGTGAAGATGGTAATGCCTCTAATAACGGGGTCAGAATCATCGTGAAGATGGTAATGCCTCTAATAACGGGGGTCAGAATCATCGTGAAGATGGTAATGCCTCTAATAACGGGGTCAGAATCATCGTGAAGATGGTAATGCCTCTAATAACGGGGTCAGAATCATCGTGAAGATGGTAATGCCTCTAATAACGGGGTCAGAATCATCGTGAAGATGGTAATGCCTCTAATAACGGGGTCAGAATCATCGTGAAGATGGTAATGCCTCTAATAACGGGGCCAGAATCATCGTGAAGATGGTAATGCCTCTAATAACGGGGTCAGAATCATCGTGAAGATGGATGGTAATGCCTCTAATAACGGGGTCAGAATCATCGTGAAGATGGTAATGCCTCTAATAACGGGGCCAGAATCATCGTGAAGATGGTAATGTCTCTAATAACGGGGTCAGAATCATCGTGAAAGATGGTAATGCCTCTAATAACGGGGTCTAAATCATCGTGAAGATGGTAATGCCTCTAATAACGGGGGTCAGAATCATCGTGAAGATGGTAATGCTCTAATAACGGGGCAGAATCATCGTGAAGATGGTAATGCCTCTAATAACGGGGTCAGAATCATCGTGAAGATGGTAATGCCTCTAATAACGGGGTCAGAATCATCGTGAAGATGGTAATGCCTCTAATAACGGGGGGGTCAGAATCATCGTGAAGATGGTAATGCCTCTAATAACGGGGAATCAGAATCATCGTGAAGATGGTAATGGTAATGCCTCTAATAACGGGGTCAGAATCATCGTGAAGATGGTAATGCCTCTAATACGGGGCAGAATCATCGTGAAGATGGTAATCATCGTGAATCATCGTGAAGATGGTAATGCCTCTAATAACGGGGTCAGAATCATCGTGAAGATGGTAATGCCTCTAATAACGGGGTCAGAATCATCGTGAAGATGGTAATGCCTCTAATAACGGGGTCAGAATCATCGTGAAGATGGTAATGCCTCTAATAACGGGGCCAGAATCATCGTGAAGATGGTAATGCCTAATAACGGGTCAGAATCATCGTGAAGATGGTAATGCCTCTAATAACGGGGTCAGAATCATCGTGAAGATGGTAATGCCTCTAATAACGGGTCAGAATCATCGTGAAATCATCGTCTAAAACGGGTCAGAATCATCGTGAAGATGGTAATGCCTCTAATAACGGGGGCAGAATCATCGTGAAGATGGTAATGCCTCTAATAACGGGGTCCAGAATCATCGTGAAGATGGTAATGCCTCTAATAACGGGGTCAGATCATCGTGAAGATGGTAATGCCTCTAATAACGGGTCAGAATCATCGTGAAGATGGTAATGCCTCTAATAACGGGGTCAGAATCATCGTGAAGATGGTAATGCCTCTAATAACGGGGTCAGAATCATCGTGAAGATGGTAATGCCTCTAATAACGGGGTCAGAATCATCGTGAAGATGGTAATGCCTCTAATAACGGGGTCAGAATCATCGTGAAGATGGTAATGCCTCTAATAAACGGGGTCAGAATCATCGTGAAGATGGTAATGCCTCTAATAACGGGGTCAGAATCATCGTGAAGATGGTAATAACGGGTCTAATAACGGGGTCAGAATCATCGTGAAGATCGTGAAGATGGTAATGCCTCTAATAACGGGGTCAGAATCATCGTGAAGATGGTAATGCCTCTAATAACGGGGTCAGAATCATCGTGAAGATGGTAATGCCTCTAATAACGGGGTCATCGTGAATAATGCATCGTGAAGATGAAGATGGTAATGCCTCTAATAACGGGGTCAGAATCATCGTGAAGATGGTCAGAATCATCGTGAAATGGTGAAGATGGTAATCCTCTAATAACGGGGGTCAGAATCATCGTGAAGATGGTAATGCCTCTAATAACGTGGGTCAGAATCATCGTGAAGATGGTAATGCCTCTAATAACGGGTCAGAATCATCGTGAAGATGGTAATGCCAGGGGTCAGAATCATCGTGAAGATGGTAATGCCTCTAATAACGGGGTCAGAATCATCGTGAAGATGGTAATGCCTCTAATAACGGGGCAGAATCATCGTGAAGATGGTAATGCCTCTAATAACGGGGTCAGAATCATCGTGAAGATGGTAATGCCTCTAATAAGAATCATCGTGAAGATGGTAATGCCTCTAATAACGGGGTCAGAATCATCATGAAGATGGTAATGCCTCTAATAACGGGTCAGAATCATCGTGAAGATGGTAATGCCTCTAATAACGGGGTCAGAATCATCGTGAAGATGGTAATGCCTCTAATAACGGGGTCAGAATCATCGTGAAGATGGTAATGCCTCTAATAACGGGGTCAGAATCATCGTGAAGATGGTAATGCCTCTAATAACGTGGGTCAGAATCATCGTGAAGATGGTAATGCCTCTAATAACGGGGTCAGAATCATCGTGAAGATGGTAATGCCTCTAATAACGGGGTCAGAATCATCGTGAAGATGGTAATGCCTCTAATAACGGGGTCAGAATCATCGTGAAGATGGTAATGCCTCTAATAACGGGGTCAGAATCATCGTGAAGATGGTAATGCCTCTAATAACGGGGTCAGAATCATCGTGAAGATGGTGGTAATGCCTCTAATAACGGGGTCAGAATCATCGTGAAGATGGTAATGCCTCTAATAACGGGGTCAGAATCATCGTGAAGATGGTAATGCCTCTAATAACGGGGTCAGAATCATCGTGAAGATGGTAATGCCTCTAATAACGGGTCAGAATCATCGTGAAGATGGTAATGCCTCTAATAATAACGGGGTCAGAATCATCGTGAAGATGGTAATGCCTCTAATAACGGGGTCAGAATCATCATGAAGATGGTAATGCCTCTAATAACGGGGACAGAATCATCGTGAAGATGGTATGCCTCTAATAACGGGGTCAGAATCATCGTGAAGATGGTAATGCCTCTAATAACGGGGTCAGAATCATCATCGTGAAGATGGTAATGCCTCTAATAACGGGGTCAGAATCATCGTGAAGATGGTAATGCCTCTAATAACGGGGTCAGAATCATCGTGAAGATGGTAATGCCTCTAATAACTCTAATAACGTGGCTAGAATCATCGTGAAGATGGTAATGCCTCTAATAACGGGGTCAGAATCATCGTGAAGATGGTAATGCCTCTAATAACTGGGTCAGAATCATCGTGAAGATGGTAATGCCTCTAATAACGGGGTCAGAATCATCGTGAAGATGGTAATGCCTCTAATAACGGGGTCAGAATCATCGTGAAAGATGGGTAATGCCTCTAATAACGGGCCAGAATCATCGTGAAGATGGTAATGCCTCTAATAACGGGTCAGAATCATCGTGAAGATGGTAATGCCTCTAATAACGGGGTCCAGAATCATCGTGAAGATGGTAATGCCTCTAATAACGGGGTCAGAATCATCGTGAAGATGGTAATGCCTCTAATAACGGGGTCAGAATCATCGTGAAGATGGTAATGCCTCTAATAACGGGGTCAGAATCATCGTGAAGATGGTAATGCCTCTAATAACGGGGTCAGAATCATCGTGAAGATGGTAATGCCTCTAATAACGGGTCAGAATCATCGTGAAGATGGTAATGCCTCTAATAACGGGGTCAGAATCATCGTGAAGATGGTAATGCCTCTAATAACGGGGGTCAGAATCATCGTGAAGATGAATCATAACGGGGTCAATCGTGAAGATGGTAATGCCTCTAATAACGGGGTCACATCGTGAAGATGGTAATGCCTCTAATAATCATCGTCATGAAGATGGTAATGCCTCTAATAACGGGGGTCAGAATCATCGTGAAGATGGTAAATAACGGGGTCAGAATCATCGTGAAGATGGTAAACGGGGTCTCTAAGATGGTAATGCGTCTAATAACGGGGTCAGAATCATCGTGAAGATGGTAATGCCTCTAATAACGGGGTCAGAATCATCGTGAAGATGGTAATGCCTCTAATAACGGGGTCAGAATCATCGTGAAGATGGCCAGAAATCAAGATCGTGAAGATGGTCATGTGAAGATGGTAATGCTAATAATAACGGGGTCAGAATCATCGTGAAGATGGTAATGCCTCTAATAACGGGGTCAGAATCATCGTGAAGATGGTAATGCCTCTAATAACGGGGTCAGAATCATCGTGAAGATGGTAATGCCTCTAATAACGGGGTCAGAATCATCGTGAAGATGGTAATGCCTCTAATAACGGGGTCAGAATCATCGTGAAGATGGTAATGCCTCTAATAACGGGGCAGAATCATCGTGAAGATGGTAATGCCTCTAATAACGGGGCCAGAATCATCGTGAAGATGGTAATGCCTCTAATAACGGGGTCAGAATCATCGTGAAGATGGTAATGCCTCTAATAACGTGGCCAGAATCATCGTGAAGATGGTAATGCCTCTAATAACGGGGTCAGAATCATCGTGAAGATGGTAATGCCTCTAATAACGGGGTCAGAATCATCGTGAAGATGGTAATGCCTCTAATAACGGGGTCAGAATCATCGTGAAGATGGTAATGCCTCTAATAACGGGGTCAGAATCATCGTGAAGATGGTAATGCCTCTAATAACGGGTCAGAATCATCGTGAAGATGGTAATGCCTCTAATAACGGGGTCAGAATCATCGTGAAGATGGTAATGCCTCTAATAACGGGGTCAGAATCATCGTGAAGATGGTAATGCCTCTAATAACGGGTCAGAGAATCATCGTGAAGATGCCTCTAATAACGGGGTCAGAATCATCGTGAAGATGGTAATGCCTCTCTATAACGGGGCCAGAATCATCGTGAAGATGGTAATGCCTCTAATAATCAGAATCATCGTGAAGATGGTAATGCCTCTAATAACGGGGTCAGAATCATCGTGAAGATGAGATGGTAATGCCTCTAATAACGGGGTCAGAATCATCGTGAAGATGGTAATGCCTCTAATAACGGGGTCAGAATCATCGTGAAGATGGTAATGCCTCTAATAACGGGGTCAGAATCATCGTGAAGATGGTAATGCCTCTAATAACGGGTCAGAATCATCGTGAAGATGGTAATGCCTCTAATAACGGGGTCAGAATCATCGTGAAGATGGTAATGCCTCTAATAACGGGGGTCAGAATCATCGTGAAGATGGTAATGCCTCTAATAACGGGGTCAGAATCATCGTGATGGAATGCCTAATGCCTCTAATAACGATGGGCCTCAGAATCATCGTGAAGATGGTAATGCCTCTAATAACGGGGTCAGAATCATCGTGAAGATGGTAATGCTCTAATAACGGGGTCAGAATCATCGTGAAGATGGTAATGCCTCTAATAACGGGGTCAGAATCATCGTGAAGATGGTAATGCCTCTAATAACGGGGGTCAGAATCATCGTGAAGATGGTAATGCCTCTAATAACGGGGTCAGAATCATCGTGAAGATGGTAATGCCTCTAATAACGGGGTCAGAATCATCGTGAAGATGGTAATGCCTAATAACGGGGTCAGAATCATCGTGAAGATGGTAATGCCTCTATAACGGGCCAGAATCTAATAAATGGGGGGTCAGAATCAGAATCATCGTGAAGATGGTAATGCCTCTCTATAACGGGGGTCAGAATCATCGTGAAGATGGTAATGCCTCTAATAACGTGGCCAGAATCATCGTGAAGATGGTAATGCCTCTAATAACGGGGTCAGAATCATCGTGAAGATGGTAATGCCTCTAATAACGGGGCCAGAATCATCGTGAAGATGGTAATGCCTCTAATAAACGGGGTCCAGAATCATCGTGAAGATGGTAATGCCTCTAATAACGGGGTCAGAATCATCGTGAAGATGGTAATGCCTCTAATAACGGGGTCAGAATCATCGTGAAGATGGTAATGCCTCTAATAACGGGGTCAGAATCATCGTGAAGATGGTAATGGTAATGCCTCTAATAACGGGTCAGAATCATCGTGAAGAAGGTAATGCCTCTAATAACGTGGGTCAGAATCATCGTGAAGATGGTAATGCCTCTAATAACGTGGTCAGAATCATCGTGAAGATGGTAATGCCTCTAATAACGGGCCAGAATCATCGTGAAGATGGTAATGCCTCTAATAACGGGGCCAGAATCATCGTGAAGATGGTAATGCCTCTAATAACGGGGTCAGAATCATCGTGAAGATGGTAATGCCTCTAATAACGGGGTCAGAATCATCGTGAAGATGGTAATGCCTCTAATAACGTGGGTCAGAATCATCGTGAAGATGGTAATGCCTCTAATAACGGGGTCAGAATCATCGTGAAGATGGTAATGCCTCTAATAACGGGGTCAGAATCATCGTGAAGATGGTAATGCCTCTAATAAGATCATCGTGAAGATGGTAATGCCTCTAATAACGGGGGGAATCATCGTGAAGATGGTAATCCTCTAATAACGTGGGTCAGAATCATCGTGAAGATGGTAATGCCTCTAATAACGGGGTCAGAATCATCATGAAGATGGTACTGCCTCAGAATCATCGTGAAGATAATGCCTCTAATAACGGGGTCAGAATCATCGTGAAGATGGTAATGCCTCTAATAACGGGGTCAATCATCGTGAAGATGGGTAATCGTAAAACGGGGTCAGAATCATCGTGAAGATGGTAATACGTCTAATAACGGGGTCAGAATCATCGTGAAGATGGTAATGCCTCTAATAACGGGATCAGAATTATCGTGGATGTGGTTTGGTTTCAAATATAGGAAACTATATATGTAAAACGCGTATGTTGTAATGGTAATTGAAAAAAAGCAATTATGGTGAAGATGGAATGCCTCTAATAGGGGCCGTGGATGTGGTTTGGTTTCAATTATAGCTAAAAAAGCAAATTATGTTGTAACTTTCGATGAAAACACCAACCAGCAACACAGCGGACAGTAGGAAGCTGTTAGAGATACATCGAAGCAGTGTTGGTGATCGCGTTTTCACTTTCGCTATCACCTATATAGTGAATATGGACGAGGGGCCCGCCTTAATTTGATACTATAATAACCGATTACAAAATGAAATATACAGCATTTCAGTAGAACCGTATGTGAACCTGACATTTCGTTCTATAAACAGCCTGGGCGGTGGAGTTGTTATTTTTGGCGCGCTTTTATAGTTTTATTACATTAAGATCTAGACGCCGAGGGCTCGGGAGGCTGATATCGAAAACCGAGGAACGCCGAGATGTACCGGTCTGACTGACTGATAGAATGGACCAGTAAAAGGGACCAAGGGAATGGACCAGGAGAATGGACCAGGGGGAATGTGCGCGATACCGGTTCGACGCTGTACTGATTTAAAGCGGGGTTGCTTATCGACAATACGACCTCGGAAGTCCTCCATATACACATTTTCCAATACAGCTGACGTAAGGCAGACGACGTGTTAATCCAGCATGCGGGCTCATGTGGGCGGCCGTTATGGGGGTACATTAAGTGGGCATACCCCACCAGCAGAGTCTATATAGACCGCAACATCGGCTGCTTTATCCTGCCAACATCATCGCGGATACACACAACGCAACTCACATGAAGAACATCTAATCACGGACTTGGGAAATTTATGTAGGAACTTTAAGGGAAGGGGGAAGTTGTCATCATGGGGTCTCTGTTCCGTAGCGAAGAAATGACTCTTCGTCAACTGATCCTGCCGCCCGAGGCAGCCTTCCGTTGTCTAGCTGAGCTTGGCGAACTCGGGCTTGTCCAGTTTAATGACGTGAGTTTACCAAGATCACCGAATCTTTTTTTTCCTACAGAACGACTTCATACAAATAGGATATTAACAAAACTCCGCAGAGTATTATTTTTAAGTCAAAACATATTACCGTTGTTACTAATCAAAGCTATAAACCATAACGAATCAAACTAGTAAAATGCATGGCTATTTGAAGATAGGTAACAGATGATATTTTGCTGGCTGCAAGTTCTGAATAAATAAATTTCTTACATCGATGCTAAATTTCTTCGATTTTTTTTCAGTTGAATCCAAATACCACATCGTTCACGAAAAAGTTCGTCAATGAGATTCGACGTTGTGACGAAATGGAGCGGAAACTGAGTCAGTAACTGACCAACGTCATAGCAGAATTTTAACTCCAATCGCCACAACAAGCGCTGTAATGTGAAGTTTTTTATGCGTTCAATGTGCGATGTTATTGCAGGATTTCTGGAGAAGGAAGCTTCCGTCGACAAAATACCTATCATGAAGAGTTCCGATAACCCGGATGCCCCTAATCCCAAAGAGATGGCATCAATTGAGGTAACTCTCTGCTTAGCTGGATGTTTTCAATCGCTAATCGACAATAAAATGTTTAAACTGATAAACCCGCCAGTTGTGTTGGTGGAGTGGCGTAAGGGTGTGGCTGTTATGTGTAGCGTTATGGTGTGGCTGTTATGTGTAGCGTTATGGTGTGGCTGTTATGTGTAGCGTTAGGGCGTGGCTGTTATGTGTAGCGTTAGGGTGTGGCTGTTATGTGTAGCGTTAGGGTGTGGCTGTTATGTGTAGTGTTATGGTGTGGCTGTTATGTGTAGCGTTATGGCATGGCTGTTATGTGTAGCGTTATGGTGTGGCTGTTATGTGTAGCGTTAGGGTGTGGCTGTTATGTGTAGCGTTATGGTGTGGCTGTTAAAATGAAGCATTACACTGAGGTTTTAATGTGTGACAGGTGAAACTCGAGTCCTTGGAACAAGACATGAATGAGATCATCGCAAACACACAAGCACTGCGCCGCAACTTCCTTGAGCTTACTCTGCTGAAGCACCTGCTCCGTAAAACTCATACTTTCTTCACAGAGGTAATGGAATTCCCGCCACTAGAGGAGATATCCCTATATATATATATAGATATATATATATATTCCCCATATATATATACAGTATATATATATACACCACCACCACCATACACACACACACACACACACACACACACACACACACACACACACACACACACACACACACACACACACACACACACTCATAGAGATACATAGATATATACGTATATCTCTCTCTCAGGCTGCAGCGCTATCTATATATATATCTCTCTCTCTACTCTCTCTCTCTCTCTCTCTCTCTCTCTCTCTGGTACGTAATCTCTTTTCCTTCTCGATGACAGAGAGAGAGAGAGAGAGGATCTCTATCTCTTCTCTCTCTCTCTCTCTCTATAGATAGGTCTCCTCTCTCTCTCTCTCTCTATATCTCGATCCGCGCGGCTTCTGTCCGTTTTGTATTAATCCTAACGCTTACCACTCGTAACTAAGCTATGGGTTCGATGAATCCGCGCGGCTTCTGAACAACGCTGACTCGCTAAGCTATGGGTAAGTCACGTGTCCACGACATATGCGCCTGTCTTGCCCAGGTGGTTGGTCGACTGACTTGTGGTTGTAAAGTAGTGCTTTTCATTTTCTATGTCTGTGCATTCAGTTTCACCGCCGGCGTGATTGCCAGGCAGCGCATGGCGTCGTTTGAGAGACTGCTTTGGCGGGCTTGTTCGGGCAACGTCTTTCTCCGGCAGAGCGAAATCGACGTTCCCCTCAAGGACCCAGTCACCGTGAGGCTCAAACCCCCGGCCTTCTTACCTTACTCGGATTTATATACTCAACATTAACACAAATCACGTAGTATACAATATATGAGGTATATGATAATCCATTGGTGAGCCATGCCAGCAGCGCGATTGGAAATGCATAATGGCAGTGTATGTTTAGTAGTGTATGTTAGAAGTCGAGAGACTCATTGCTCGCGAAGACTTGCCTGCATTTATGTCAGTTCTGTGTCCGTTTGGTTCGCGAAGGGTGAAGATGTCCATTATTCGGCCTTCGTCATTTTCTCCAATGGCATCCGCCTCAAGAGTCGCGTGAAGAAGATCTGTGACGGGTAAGTTGCGGGACATTCTCGTGACATGTCGTCTTACATATCTAGTCCATAGGGCTTCGTATTGGATTCGACCGTAGTTACAAAAGCTTACATGCATATAGATGCACTCCAGCTTGGTGATATGAGCCCGTGTAATCTAGCAGCATTGCGACCAGTCATCTGATATGCTGAAGTGATCAAAACCATGTTCGTGCGTGTATAGGAGATATTTGCGTTGGTGATGCGTGTGCGTGATCCGAGGTATGTTTTGCTGTGTTCGTGTCAGTTTCCAAACCACGATGTTTCCATGTCCGGAGTCTGCTGACGAGCGCAGAGAGATGGCTATTGCCGTTATGACGCGCATCGAGGACCTGAACACGGTGAGTCATAAGGAAACGACAGGGAACAGTGGTGTTGAAGTTACTTTTAACAACGAGGTGATGGCGAGACGATGGTGGATGAGGATAACTGCCATGCTCGAACTGTGCCCAATAAGTTCCATTACCCTCAAGACACAACCCGTTGCCCTCACTGGGTTGCGAACTCAAGTCGCTTGGACTGAATTCCAACGAGCCACCGAGACATGCTTAGGTCAAAGATACATCACCACTAACAAACGCATACAATACAACCACAATGGCAGCTGACATACATCCGTCGACTGGATTTGTGGATGTGTACGTTCACAATACCAGACACATAGGGAGGTAGAATAACATGCAGCTACAGACATTACCCGACAGCACAGAGACATACACTATCCCTCTCCATCTTGTCACTCCAGCTTTCTCTTCCCTCTCCTGCTATCTTTGCCTCTTAATATCCTCCTTCAGACGTACATATCCACACAATGCTGTTCCGCTCGTTTAGGTTTTATCTCAGACGGAAAGCCACCGTCGCCGAACGCTCGTCTCCGCCGCCCAGTTACTGCGCACGTGGACCATCAAGGTGCGCAAGATCAAAGCCATCTACTTCACACTCAACATGTTCAACCTGGACGCCACTCAGAAGTGTCTTCTCGGCGAATGTTGGTGTCCTGTCAAAGACCTCGACAAGATCCAGATGGCGCTACGCAGAGGAATGGTGCGCATTATAGATAATAATAATAATATAATAATAATAATAGTTTATTTCAGACACCGGGCCCATTATAAAATAGACATGCATATATGTAAGCGTTCAATGCGGTGCATATAAAATTATTTCATCTTGCGGTAGCGACGTCTTCAAGTGAGATGCATGTTGGCATATTTTGTCCATGTGTTGTTGTGTAGCTTCTCAGCGAAAGTGACGTTGTACCCATACTCAGTCCCATGGCAACCAAAATGCAGCCTCCTACATACTTCGAAACCAATAAGTTCACTTCGGCATTCCAGATGATTGTAGAATCCTATGGCGTCGCCAGTTACCAAGAAGTAAACCCAAGTACGCCTCGTTCTAGCTAGCACTCGTCAGATATCCGTGGTTATCTGAACCGTCTAACTTCACACCAAATAACACACTCGTGTTGGTGTGCCGTTATACCTTTTATTTACTTTACTGCAATGTCTCACAAACGTTGTGCTTTTCATATAAGTAATTTCCTTAAACCAAACAAATCTATGCTACAAGAATTCTGATATCGATGCTTCACTGTATTTATGTTGTGTGCGCGCGCAGCTCCGTTCACGATCATCAGTTTCCCGTTCCTGTTTGGCGTGATGTTCGGAGATGCTGGACACGGTACCATCGTCATGCTTCTGGCCGCCTGGATCATCTGGAACGAGAAGAAATATCTAGAGGAACAGAGCGATGATGAGGTGATGTGATCCGCTAGCTTCTACCTCTGCAACTTCTCGATGGCAACATATTGTTCTATGTATGCTCTCACACACCTGATCAACTGATTGTCTCCTTGTCCAGATCTGGAACATTATGTTTGGTGGCCGTTACATCATCTTCCTCATGGGATTCTTCTCCACGTACGCCGGTCTCATGTATAATGACGTCTTCTCCAAAGGCTTCAACATATTCGGCTCCGCTTGGTATCCTAACCCGGAGCAGTTTAGCGGGTAAGATGTTCTATCAATCGTCTGTAGCTTCTACAGGGCAGCGGTCATTGAAAATGAGAGAGTAGTTCAACTGGAAACACAAGCACTCGGTTTCCGATGACAAGCTCCCGAGCGCCAAGCCGCTAGAACTATGCACAACCAGTAACATATTGAACGAGTGGCTCGATGATCTATATATAAATTGCTATATAAAGATATTATGACTCGGCGCTTGGAAGCTTGGCATCGAGAACCGAGCGCGAGTGATTGAAATCAATGTCCGTTGTATGGGATCAAACATCAGATGGGCATCCAAACCCGTAATGTGCAAATTCCTAAATATTGGCTGCCATTTATTCATTTTTATGGCACAAACACGACTTTCACCATTAAAGTTGTCGTTATTGCAGCCCGGATGCATTTGCTAAGGAAACTTACATCACTTTGGACCCAGCCAAGGACTACTCTGGAAGCCCTTACCCATTCGGCATCGATCCCGTAAGACGTACACTTTATACAGACACACCATAGTACGCTCCATAGATTAACAGAACATCGATTTTCATGTTGTGTTCATCAAAAGATTATGAGTACGCGCATTGACAGATCTTCTGTTTTAAACAAAATAGATATGGATGCTTGCCATCAACAAGATAGTATTCCTAAACTCTTACAAGATGAAACTCTCCGTCACTCTCGGCATCTCACAAATGGTCTTCGGCGTAATGCTCAGTATATTCAACCACAGGTAGTCTGCAACAACACTACGTCTGCAAAATCAGATCACTACGTATATATATATATATTATATATATAGATAGATAAATATAGATCATATATATATATATATATATATATATATATATATATATATATATATATATATATATATATATATATATATATATATATATATATATATATATATATATATATATATATATATATATATATATATATATATATTTATATTTCAGATACTTCAAGAAATCTATCAATATATTCTGCGAGTTCCTACCTCAGCTGATCTTCTTGGTCTCCATCTTCGTCTACTTGATTGTGTTGATATTTTATAAGTGGGTTGCTTATAACGCCGCTACCTCTAACTGTGCTCCCAGTCTCCTCATCCGTGAGTACACTTGTACTAGATACATCCTGCTCCATCCGATCTGTAGCACAGACGCTAAGGCGTGTTGTCCCCAACAATACCAGTATATACTGCGATAAATATGCTATTTTCAACATATATTACAGTATATTACCTTGCCGTGGAGTCATAGTTATCTAGCTCAATGGTTTGTAATCTTCCAAAACGCCATTACCATATCAAATGCCCCTCCATATTTGGAGGGTGATTTCTAATCACGTAATAGCGAGGCACAGACGTATTTGGTATTCTGTTATTGGTCGACTTATGGAGTGGGATCTGGTTACATGCAGATTTCATCAACATGTTCCTGTTGACCTACGTTTCGACCCCCTGCGACGCAGCCACATTCTACCCCGGACAGGTAACCCGGTTTATGTGACCTGTTGTAAACCAACAAGTTGTCGATGTCCAGAGGTCGTTCGATGTCCACTAATGACTTCGTGCTATGTGTGAGTGCAGCAAGTTGTACAGACGATGCTGTTGATACTGGCCCTTCTCTGTGTCCCTTGGTTACTGCTGCTGAAGCCGCTCATTCTGCGCCATCAACATCTCCAGCGCACGCAGGTAAGACAGATACTCATACCACCTAGACCCTGGCCGACATCGTACTGTGATAAACTAATCAATATAGATATATATAAGTGGCTGATCAAGACCGGCTCGGATTCCTACTGGCTGTCATAGAAGAAACAGATATGAGCTCGTCAGTGAACCACTTCATGTCTGTGTGTGTGGCAGGGTCTGTCTGTGAGGGCTGACAGTGCCTCCGTTGCTTACAGGTCGTATAGCAGCGAGGATGACGACGCCTATTCGGTACGTAGCGCCACCAAGCGACTTTAATATCGACTTGATAGCCATCCAAGTTACGACGTTCGTCCATGTTGTATTCTCGAGGATGTGTTCGGCTAAGGCTGACTTCGTACGCTGACCCCGATGAATGACCCCTAACCTACTTATTGTCGCATGACTTACAGAGTGTAACATTGGAGATAGCGACCCCTGACCAAGATGCTGAGGAGGTCAAGGTGGTCAAATCTGGGCCAGAGGATGGGGACAATGAAGAGGTAAGGATTTAGCTAAGCATGGAAAATACTAGGTCACGTGGTTTATTGCTCCATTGAGCACTTGGCACTTAGAGTTCAATAGATAATCGGTTTTTGACAAACTTGAAATGTCATGTTGTTTCATGATATTGTGTCAGCTGTGACCTTCTGCACTTTGAGAAAGGGGAAGAATATTTAAGCTGAATCTCAATCATAACTTTGCTTTCTGATTTGTGGGAGAAGTTCGCTTTAGGTGAAGTCATGATCTTACAAGCCATCCACACGATCGAGTACTGTCTGGGGTGTGTTTCCCACACTGCGTCCTACCTACGACTCTGGGCACTCAGTCTCGCCCACGCCCGTGAGTTCAGTCCATCCAATTACTGAGTTCTTTGTATTAACGATGGAATTATGATTGCCAGAAGAGACCGTGTGAATGTGTTGACTGTTACCAGAGCTGTCTGAGGTGCTTTGGACCATGGTGATGAGGATTGGTTTGACTATCCCCGGCTGGCTGGGGGCACCTGTCGCCTTCGCCATCTTCATGCCATGGGCTCTCCTCACCGTCGCCATTCTCCTACTCATGGAGGGTCTCTCTGCCTTCCTCCATACCCTACGGCTTCACTGGTGAGATATACTCGGAACTCTTACAATGATGCCGTCAACATAAATACACACACTCCGTGGTTATCCACCATTATTCCTATTGATGAATGAACTTTTATAACATTCGCAAGTTTCACTCATGCACCATGTTGTCTGATTCTTACAGGGTGGAGTTCCAGAGTAAGTTTTACCACGGGGAAGGATATGCATTTAACCCTTTCAGCTTCAAGAAGCAACTTGCAATCAATTTGGATGACGAATAAGTCGGCCAGTGCAGAAATATCGCGCATTATCATTCGATTTTGAATCATTCTTGATTCATTCGTTGAAGTATATTTAATTTAACTTATTCTTGATGTTGAGACAATTATTTTCTAATTTATAATTTATTTTGCATATTGATTCGGATGACATCTTTTGTTGATCGATTCTTTACCAAAGCCATGTATATATTAAATAAAACGGATCGAGTCATCAAAATGACCCTCGTTGACCTTGACGAAGTCGCCACCAGTGCGAGTGATTAGCGCGTCATCATGAAGTGACCTCGCGCTGATGTACACTCGTTTCGCTTCTAAGCTACCCCATCAGGGTGGTCCAGATACATAAAAACACAATGCTTGATGATCAATTGTGCTTTATTGACGCATAGTAATAGCACCAGGTTAAATAGATGGCGAGCGGGCCATACTAAAGGCAGGCTGTGATTTCCATTTTAGCTGACAACATTTCACCTATCAGTGTACTGTAGTGGTAGGATATCAGCTAAATAGTTAATCACATTTTGCTTTACCTCACAGCTTTATTTACTTGAACAGATCCAGCCTAAATTCCACCCCCACCCTTCATTTGAATATATTGTGTAAGCTCCTCCAAAACAGGTGCGATATCAGGATCTTTCCACGATGCAGTGTTGTTGACACAAAGTCAGCAAAATTATTTAATTTGCAACATGACAACGCGAATCTGCTGTTCAGTAGAACTTATTATTTAACTTTTCTTGGGCAGCTGTCCGTCCGTCTGTACGACTATTCGAAAACTGATGGGACGTTTTCTTGTAGGAACAACTGGCATTGTCCTCCCGTAAAGTTACGGCACTTTCCACGCTGGAAAAATGAGCTCTGGTAACCTTCGATTAATGAGCTATCATTATTCCATGAAAACCTAATTGAAACTGATATAAGCAATCAGAAGGCATATCGACAATTCTGTCAGGCTTAATATAAGCCAATGTCTGATGAGACTTCGAATGATAACATAGGATATCAATGATCTTGACTAGGTCATCCTCGAATAAAGAATATTTGTAGCTAATATATTTAGGTGGCACATTTAATAATTTGCAAAATGTAATAAATGCACTTAAAAACACATTTTAGCAAGCCACCCGTGCGTCATTAATGACTAGATGCATGTGACCAGTCTGTCTGACCGTCTTTTCTCTTGCAAAACAATTCTCAGCGCCTCAGGTTCTTACATCGTTTGGTGAAACACAGCAATTTCTTAAGGACCAAAGTACTCCAGGCACGTTCTGCATTTGTAGAATGAAATATGTGGATAAAATGGTGTAACATGTACATGCCATAGAACTGCCCCATTCACTGTTAGCATGTGTCTTGGAGGACCTGGGGTCGGTGTCTACGATAGTTGCTATTCCTATTGCAAAAACTATGAGCATTGCTAGGGCAGCTTGTGGGCTGCTCGGCTGAACTGGAATTTTTGTGAACCAATCATCAAGACATATTGTGGGTTTAATAATATGTTTATTTATTTAAAACAGCTACCGTTTCACTAAGTACAAATTGCAGATAAAAATAATGCAGTGCGACTAAACAGTAAATGTGTACAACATACAAATAGCATGTTATGAAGCATACTTAACAACGGAAACATATCAATACAAGCTATTTCTTGAAAACCATTGTAAAACCCCCATCAGTTATGTACAATAAGCTGGTTGTTGTGTAAGTTATCAAAATTGATGACAAAACCCCCCATCGTGATGTGAAATTAGGTACTACTAAAAGTAAGGTATACCCAGCTGTAAATATTTGCGTAGAATAACGCCTATAAAGTTTTTGGGAACTCCCCCTGCTCGCACAACTATAGCTACCTGACGAAAAAACCCAAAAAAACCCTAAAGGAGCAGTCAGCGGAAGCTGGCACAGGCCAATAGGTTTGACACCTCAAGTTGCAGTCAGCAGAAGCTGGCCCTGACCTACAGGTTTGACACCTCAAAGTGCAGTCAGCAGAAACTGGCCCTGACCTCGGGTATGGGCCCCGACTGCTGTATTAAGACAAAGGTGTCTTGAATGAAGGAGTAATGTGTGAAGGGGGCAGATTTAGGGATACTGAAATTGACTGAAGAGCTATCATAAGGGTTAGACAGGTTATGTAACAGCCTAAACTTTCCTGGTGGAGATTTTTCTCTTATTGCCAGTGGGGGGGGGGGGGGGGGGGATTTGATATTGGGGAAGGGTGGTTTAACGAATTGGCCATGAATTCTACCTCTTCATGCAATATTTTTTCCTCCACAATATGAGGTTGCATTATGGCTGATTGTGAGTTCTTTGAAAGAAGGGGGCAATTGTTGCCTGAAAATTGAATGAAGAACCCTTTCCGGAAACCATCGACTATTAACTATTGCTTTGAATAACCCTGGAACAGTTGGGCTAATTTATAGGCGTGTACTGGGGAGGTTATTTGTTTCGTGATTTAGCCCGGGGGTTCAAGGCTGTGAGGCATTTGTTTGCTTGTAAGTGTTGTTTTTGATTGTGTTGAAGGTGTGGGCTTGGCACAAGAAGATAGGGCGGTGTTTTGCACATTTAGGGCAAGTGTGCTTGAATGTGCAGTTTTGTGAAGGACACCTGGAGCCCGCAGAATGGAAGCGAAAATAGTACCCTTTCGGAACATGGGAGGAGAAGTTTTGTTGGGGACGAAAAGAACTGCTTTGGCCATTGGTACTTATTAGTGGCTATTTTTTCTTTAATTTTGTCTGGTAGATGGTGACCAGTCCTGACTCCTCTCCTCTAGAGAGTAGGACAGGGCGCTGGGAGGTGGCCGACAGAAACGACAATTTGTTCTCACCATAGTTAAGTTCTACGGGACGCTGAAGAGAAGGATCATCCACATTTATTTCCTCTGGTTGAGGCAATGGTGGTACCTGGGATTGGGGTTGAGGAGAGCCCTGAGCAGTTTGTGCCTTCACCATATAACTCACGAAGAAACTGTGGATTGTAGTTGGTCCACTCGTGAAAGAAGCTGGTTGACTGTGTCTGCTGGAATGTCCGGCTGTGTTGTGGCAGGTGGGAAAGGGCGTTTGTATCTGGTAGACTTCCTAGGTGGCTGGGATGCGTTAGAAGGCCGTTTCACTCCCTTTCCGGACATGTCTGCTGTCCGCCCGGAAGATATTGAACAATAACAGGCAACAAATATGTACAGGCTGTCCCAAGAATACTGATTGACGAGATGCAAAACTTAAATTCCGAAAGCTGCTACAAATGTGACAAGCAAAATATGTCAAGGCTGTTGCCAAATGTAGTAAATTGTGTGGCAATGAAAGCAACAAATCTGACAAGAAGAAATGTCAAGGCTGTTGAGAAGTATACTGATCGGAGAATGTGTTGAGGATATTGGTGTAGCAGACAACGAAAATGATTGCAATGAAGATAGCAGCAAGTGTGACCAGAGGAATATGTCAAGGCTGTTGTGAGGTGTAAATATAAATGGCAATAGCAGTAACAAATCTGACAAGGAAATATGTCAAGGCTGTCACGAGGTGTAAAATTAAATGACAAAAGTAGCAACAATTCTGACAAGAAAATATGTCAAGGCTGTTGCGAGGTTTAATAATTGAAGGATTGGTGTGGAGTGGGGGGGGGCAATAGCGGCAACAAATCTGACAAGAAGAAATGCCATGGCTGTTGCGAAGTGTAACTTTAATGGCCAAACGCCGAATGAAAATATTCCACTTTAGCCGAGTGGCCCACAAGCTGCCCCAGCAATGCTCATAGTATTTGCAAAAGGATTAGTCACCGACCCCAGGTGATCCAAGACACATGCGAACAGTAACCGGGGCAGTTCTATGGCATGTACATGTTACACCATTTTATCCACATATTTCATTCTACAAATACAGATCGTACCTGGAGTACTTTGGTCCTTAAGAAATTGCTGTGTTTCACCAAACAATGTGTCGTGTTTACAAAATACAATATTCCCACAAATGTCTGGGCCATCCTGGGAGATCAAACGCAATCTGTTCATGTATTTTAGTTACAGGTTCATCATTTGAAGCACAAAATAAGTTCCAAGGTCAAATTGACGCTCGACATTCCCATCAGCAGGTACCCAAATGTATTAGGTGTAGGTTCGTACTTGGGTCCATTAGATTTAACAGGGGTGAGGTGTGGGGTGGGGTGGTGGGGGTTGGGGGTCATCCTCCCTTATAAGAAGCCTTCCCAGCTCACGCTGTGGCACCCAACCCCTGAATATTGCCCAATATCGAGCCCGTTGGTCTACTAGCAGCAGTATGAAGGAGTTTGCGGCAACGCAATGAGAGCCACAGGAAAACTAAGCGACAGAGCATCACGACACGTGACTGCCGGACGTGAGAATGCACAGCAATCCTAGCGGCGGCCGTTCCTGCATGGACAGTCACAGGAAAGATAGAAAAGAGCTAGGGCGTCGGCTTGGTGAACCTCATTAGGTTCAAACACGGTGGTTCATATATTGCTCCACCTGGCCCATGTCAAAGACTGGTTGGACCTGAGTAATCTCTACACAATACACACATATTTTAGTTCAACGACCAGTAAGTCTTACCAGAGGACGATATAAAAAGAGAAAGTGTCTGCTGTGTTGGTGTGAGATATTGCACAGTAACAGAATATGGGTGCTTATGTTTCGCTGATAAAACAACCATTATCGTATTATTTACTGACAGCACTTAAACAACAGTATTTAATCATAATGACTGTTAACATAACTACAACTGCAATTGAGGATAGAGTCTTACTGCTGAAGTGTGCATTCTCCTTTCTTCATCCATGTTGATAGTCAGATGATAGCCATTTGCTGTGTTTCCAGCCGGTTCCTCCTGCTAGCCGACGGCAGTTAATACATTCAGTCCGAGTAAGATGCGAAAGCTCTTATTTTCGCACCAATCATACCATCTTTGGGTGTGACACGATTAACACAGGATGACAAACAGTTTTCATGGACAGTCCTCTGTAAGTAACCTTGTCAATCAACACGAGTTCGCGGAATGTCGGCTCTAAAATGGTATATGTTCCTACAACTGATATGGATATGCGAACTTGAAGAAGTTCGTTTCACCATCGCCACTCGCTCAGTTCTCAAGTGACAACCCGTTAGGAGAATTCACGAGCCTTGGACAATCCGTTGTCGCCTATCTTTATCGTACGAAACCTAGATCCTTCTGAATGAATTCATTATCACAGCATTGTTTCGAAGTATCTGATTCATCTCAAGTTTACTGTTGTTGTCTGATAAAGCTATTTTTAAAAGAATAAATCACCACCCAACTTTCGCTCGTGGGACCCTCTGTACCGGTGCCTGTATCACCAGTTGGCAATGTCTGAACAAGTTTAACAAAGTATTGTTCATCTTTGCGTGGTTGGTAGCATCATCATCTAAGTGTTGTCCACACTCTATGAGGTTGGCGGCACGCTCAAATAGTGGAACCAACATGTCATATTATGGTCGAAAACTGAATCATTGCCATTGGCTGAGAGAGCCCCACGCAGCAAAGCAGCCGTAGCTGTTAGGGTTAATTTAATTGGCTGCCTGTTGGTTGACTGTTGACCGCTATCGGGTGGGGTTGATGACTGTGTCAGGCTGCTAAGGGATGGAGTTGAGGAGTGTGTCAGGCTGCTAAGGGATGGAGTTGAGGACTGTGTCAGGCTGCTTAGCGAAGGAGTTGCGGACTGTGTCAGGCTGCTTAGGGATGGGGTTGAGGACTGTGTTAGGCTGTTTAGGGATGGGGTTAAGGACTGTGTAAGGCTGCTAAGGGATGGGGTTGAGGTCTGTGTCAGGCTGTTTAGGGGTTAAGGACTGTGTAAGGCTGCTAAGGGATGGGGTTGAGGTCTGTGTCAGGCTGTTTAGGGATGGAGTTGGTGCTGTGGGTTTGTTTTGGGTGTGTGTATGTATGTGAAAATGTGCACCAGAACCCTCATCTTCCATACTACTCGCATGCAATTTACATAATGTTACATGACTTTTTATGATTGGTTCTTGGAAAAATAAAATACCATCGAGTAGCTCAAGTGGTCTTACACTTGCTCAAGTGGTCTTACACTTGCTCTTACACTTGCTCTTACAATTGCTCTTTCATGTTGCCCGTTCACAGTAGTTGGAAAAATTGCACCGCCGTTTGTAACTAGAGACGGTTTGGACCTTACGAATAAGAAAAACTCAAAATGCTTATTTGCTGATAGATATGCCTCCACCCCAACCCAACCCACTCGTGGTCGAATAACGTTGACAAATAGAGTGGTTGTTGGAATGTATGTATAATAGGAACAATAAAGCGGAAGTCATCACATGACGCGTGTTCAGTTGATTTGTGCCGCGTGGGAACTGGTTGCAAAGTTCAACTAGGCGTTGACTGAAAGCGACTCCTTGCTGTGTTTGTACTACGCGCTGGAGGTCAATCAACATACCGCTGTGTTATTGCTGAGAGAGACGGATGCTTTATCAACAGTTTACCAGTGTGTGCAATATTTGTGACAGGCTTATATCTAAGCTATTTCTGTATTTGGACGGTTACTTTATTCTCCCGGCGTATTTATGATATTCTTATCTTGTAAACAGAAGAACATTTATTCTGGTTCGATAAGTAAAAGCAACATTATCCCTCCCAACAACAACAAGAATCTCAATGATAATCTTATATGATGATTTGGCCCAAAAAGGGATTTAGCCAACTGATATAACGTGACGAATTACACCTTTGATAGTGGACACAGAATCATTAAATTTCCTAGACATCCTTTAATCGGATTTCATAGCAGCCAAACATCAGAACCGTGCCTGCTTCAACATTAAGAAGACTATTACAGATTTTGCTGCAAAAATAATTGTCAACTGTCGATGCAAGAACAACGTAACAGACCGACATAGATGTAGTAGTAAGCCATGCGGACAAGATTAAGTCTGCCTCATCAAGAGCAGACATACTGAACAATGCGGCCAAGATTTAGTCTACTTTATCAGGAGCAGACATACTGAACAATGCGGCCAAGATTTAGTCTACTTTATCAGGAGCAGACATACTAAACAATACGGCCAAGATTTAGTCTACTTTATTCGGAGCAGACATACTAAACAATACGGCCAAGATTTAGTCTACCTTATCAGGAGCAGACATACTAAGCAATACGGCCAAGATTTAGTCTACTTTATCAGGAACAGACATACTGAACAATGCGGCCAAGATTTAGTCAACTTTATCAGGAGCAGACATACTGAACAATGCGGCCAAGATTTAGTCTACTTAATCAGGAGCAGACATACTAAACAATACGGCCAAGATTTAGTCTACTTTATCAGGAGCAGACATACTAAACGATGCGGCCAAGATTTAGTCTACTTTATCAGGAGCAGACATACTAAACGATGCGGCCAAGATTTAGTCTACTTTATCAGGAGCAGACATACTAAACAATACGGCCAAGATTTAGTCTACTTTATCAGGAGCAGACATACTGAACAATGCGGCCAAGATTTAGTCTACCTTATCAGGAGTTGATGAACTAAGCCATGCGGGCAAGTTTTAGTCTGCCTCATCAAGAGCAGATGTACTAATCCATGCTGCCAAGTTTTAGTCAGACTTATCAGCAGATGTACTGAGCCATGCTGCCATGATTTAGTCTACCTTATTAAGAACATACATACTAAACCATGGGGCCGAGATTTAGTCCACCTCATCAGGACCAGATTTACTTAGCCATGCGGCCAAGTTTTAATCTACCTTATCAGGAACAGACATACTACTCCATGCTGCCAAGATTTTGCCCACCTCATCAGGAGCAGGTGTACAAAGCCATGCTGCCAAGTTTTAGTCTGCCTTATCAGGAGCTGATGTACCAAGCCATGATATTCTTATCTTGTAAACAGAAGAACATTTATTCTGGTTCGATAAGTAAAAGCAACATTATCCCTCCCAACAACAACAAGAATCTCAATGATAATCTTATATGATGATATGGCCCAAAAAGGGATTTAGCCAACTGATATAGAATTACACCTTTGATAGTGGACACAGAATCATTAAATTTCCTAGACATCCTCTAATCGGATTCCATAGCAGCCAAACATCAGAACCGTGCCTGCTTCAACATTAAGAAGACTATTACAGATTTTGCTGCAAAAATAATTGTCAACTGTCGATGCAAGAACAACGTAACAGACCGACATAGATGTAGTAGTAAGCCATGCGGACAAGATTAAGTCTGCCTCATCAAGAGCAGACATACTGAACAATGCGGCCAAGATTTAGTCTACTTTATCAGGAGCAGACATACTAAACAATGCGGCCAAGATTTAGTCTACTTTATCAGGAGCAGACATACTGAACAATGCGGCCAAGATTTAGTCTACTTTATCAGGAGCAGACATACTAAACAATACGGCCAAGATTTAGTCTACTTTATCAGGAGCAGACATACTAAACAATACGGCCAAGATTTAGTCTACCTTATCAGGAGCAGACATACTAAACAATACGGCCAAGATTTAGTCTACTTTATCAGGAACAGACATACTGAACAATGCGGCCAAGATTTAGTCAACTTTATCAGGAGCAGACATACTGAACAATGCGGCCAAGATTTAGTCTACTTTATCAGGAGCAGACATACTAAACAATACGGCCAAGATTTAGTCTACTTTATCAGGAGCAGACATACTAAACGATGCGGCCAAGATTTAATCTACTTTATCAGGAGCTACTAAACGATGCGGCCAAGATTTAGTCTACTTTAGGGAGCAGACATACTAAACGATGCGGCCAAGATTTAATCTACTTTATCAGGAGCAGACATACTAAACAATACGGCCAAGATTTAGTCAACTTTATCAGGAGCAGACATACTGAACAATGCGGCCAAGATTTAGTCTACCTTATCAGGAGTTGATGAACTAAGCCATGCGGGCAAGTTTTAGTCTGCCTCATCAAGAGCAGATGTACTAATCCATGCTGCCAAGTTTTAGTCAGACTTATCAGCAGATGTACTGAGCCATGCTGCCATGATTTAGTCTACCTTATTAAGAACATACATACTAAACCATGGGGCCGAGATTTAGTCCACCTCATCAGGACCAGATTTACTTAGCCATGCGGCCAAGTTTTAATCTACCTTATCAGGAACAGACATACTACTCCATGCTGCCAAGATTTTGCCCACCTCATCAGGAGCAGGTGTACAAAGCCATGCTGCCAAGTTTTAGTCTGCCTTATCAGGAGCTGATGTACCAAGCCATGATATTCTTATCTTGTAAACAGAAGAACATTTATTCTGGTTCGATAAGTAAAAGCAACATTATCCCTCCCAACAACAACAAGAATCTCAATGATAATCTTATATGATGATATGGCCCAAAAAGGGATTTAGCCAACTGATATAGAATTACACCTTTGATAGTGGACACAGAATCATTAAATTTCCTAGACATCCTCTAATCGGATTCCATAGCAGCCAAACATCAGAACCGTGCCTGCTTCAACATTAAGAAGACTATTACAGATTTTGCTGCAAAAATAATTGTCAACTGTCGATGCAAGAACAACGTAACAGACCGACATAGATGTAGTAGTAAGCCATGCGGACAAGATTAAGTCTGCCTCATCAAGAGCAGACATACTGAACAATGCGGCCAATTTTTAGTCTACTTTATCAGGAGCAGACATACTAAACAATGCGGCCAAGATTTAGTCTACTTTATCAGGAGCAGACATACTGAACAATGCGGCCAAGATTTAGTCTACTTTATCAGGAGCAGACATACTAAACAATACGGCCAAGATTTAGTCTACTTTATCAGGATACTAAACAATACGGCCAAGATTTAGTCTACTTTATCAGGAGCAGACATACTAAACAATACGGCCAAGATTTAGTCTACCTTATCAGGAGCAGACATACTAAACAATACGGCCAAGATTTAGTCTACTTTATCAGGAACAGACATACTGAACAATGCGGCCAAGATTTAGTCAACTTTATCAGGAGCAGACATACTGAACAATGCGGCCAAGATTTAGTCTACTTTATCAGGAGCAGACATACTAAACAATACGGCCAAGATTTAGTCTACTTTATCAGGAGCAGACATACTAAACGATGCGGCCAAGATTTAGTCTACTTTATCAGGAGCAGACATACTAAACGATGCGGCCAAGATTTAATCTACTTTATCAGGAGCAGACATACTAAACAATACGGCCAAGATTTAGTCAACTTTATCAGGAGCAGACATACTGAACAATGCGGCCAAGATTTAGTCTACCTTATCAGGAGTTGATGAACTAAGCCATGCGGGCAAGTTTTAGTCTGCCTCATCAAGAGCAGATGTACTAAGCCATGCTGTCAAGATTTAATCTACCTTATCAGTAGCTGATGTACCAAGCCATGCGGGCAAGATTTAGTCTACCTTATCAAGAGCTGATGTACTAATCCATGCTGCCAAGTTTTAGTCAGACTTATCAGCAGATGTACTGAGCCATGCTGCCATGATTTAGTCTACCTTATTAAGAACATACATACTAAACCATGGGGCCGAGATTTAGTCCACCTCATCAGGACCAGATTTACTTAGCCATGCGGCCAAGTTTTAATCTACCTTAACAGGAACAGACATACTACTCCATGCTGCCAAGATTTTGCCCACCTCATCAGAAGCAGGTGTACAAAGCCATGCTGCCAAGTTTTAGTCTGCCTTATCAGGAGCTGATGTACCAAGCCATGATATTCTTATCTTGTAAACAGAAGAACATTTATTCTGGTTCGATAAGTAAAAGCAACATTATCCCTCCCAACAACAACAAGAATCTCAATGATAATCTTATATGATGATATGGCCCAAAAAGGGATTTAGCCAACTGATATAGAATTACACCTTTGATAGTGGACACAGAATCATTAAATTTCCTAGACATCCTCTAATCGGATTCCATAGCAGCCAAACATCAGAACCGTGCCTGCTTCAACATTAAGAAGACTATTACAGATTTTGCTGCAAAAATAATTGTCAACTGTCGATGCAAGAACAACGTAACAGACCGACATAGATGTAGTAGTAAGCCATGCGGACAAGATTAAGTCTGCCTCATCAAGACCCTACATACTGAACAATGCGGCCAAGATTTAGTCTACTTTATCAGGAACAGACATACTGAACAATGCGGCCAAGATTTAGTCTACTTTATCAGGATCAGACATACTGAACAATGCGGCCAAGATTTAGTCTACTTTATCAGGAGCAGACATACTAAACAATACGGCCAAGATTTAGTCTACTTTATCAGGAGCAGACATACTAAACAATACGGCCAAGATTTAGTCTACCTTATCAGGAGCAGACATACTAAACAATACGGCCAAGATTTAGTCTACTTTATCAGGAGCAGACATACTAAACAATACGGCCAAGATTTAGTCTACCTTATCAGGAGCAGACATACTAAACAATACGGCCAAGATTTAGTCTACTTTATCAGGAACAGACATACTGAACAATGCGGCCAAGATTTAGTCAACTTTATCAGGAGCAGACATACTGAACAATGCGGCCAAGATTTAGTCTACTTTATCAGGAGCTGACATACTAAACAATACGGCCTAGATTTAGTCTACTTTATCAGGAGCAGACATACTAAACGATGCGGCCAAGATTTAGTCTACTTTATCAGGAGCAGACATACTAAACGATGCGGCCAAGATTTAATCTACTTTATCAGGAGCAGACATACTAAACAATACGGCCAAGATTCAGTCTACTTTATCAGGAGTTGATGAACTAAGCCATGCGGGCAAGTTTTAGTCTGCCTCATCAAGAGCAGATGTACTAAGCCATGCTGTCAAGATTTAATCTACCTTATCAGTAGCTGATGTACCAAGCCATGCGGGCAAGATTTAGTCTACCTTATCAAGAGCTGATGTACTAATCCATGCTGCCAAGTTTTAGTCAGACTTATCAGCAGATGTACTGAGCCATGCTGCCATGATTTAGTCTACCTTATTAAGAACATACATACTAAACCATGGGGCCGAGATTTAGTCCACCTCATCAGGACCAGATTTACTTAGCCATGCGGCCAAGTTTTAATCTACCTTATCAGGAACAGACATACTACTCCATGCTGCCAAGATTTTGCCCACCTCATCAGGAGCAGGTGTACAAAGCCATGCTGCCGAGTTTTAGTCTGCCTTATCAGGAGCTGATGTACCAAGCCATGCGGCCAAGATTTGGTCTGCCTTATCAGGAGCTGATGTACTAAGCCATGCAGCCAAGATTTGGTCTGCCTTATCAGGAGCTGATGTACTAAGCCATGCTGCCAAGTTTTAGTCTACCTTATCAGGAGCTGATGTACTAAGCCATGCAGCCAAGATTTGGTCTGCTTTATCAGGAGCTGATGATACTAAGCCATGCAGCCAAGATTTGGTCTGCCTTATCATGAGCTGCTGTACTAAGCCATGCAGCCAAGATTTGGTCTGCCTTATCAGGAGCTGATGTACTAAGCCATGCAGCCAAGATTTAGTCTACCTTATCAAGAGCTGATGTACTAAGCCATGCAGCCAAGATTTAGTCTACCTATATCAGAGCTGATGTACTAAGCCATGCAGCCAAGATTTAGTCTACCTTATCAGGAGCTGATGTACTAAGCCATGCAGCCAAGATTTGGTCTGCCTTATCAGGAGCTGATGTACTAAGCCATGCAGCCAAACTTTGGTCTGCCTTATCAGGAGCTGATGTACCAAGCCATGATATTCTTATCTTGTAAACAGAAGAACATTTATTCTGGTTCGATAAGTAAAAGCAACATATCCCTCCCAACAACAACAAGAATCTCAATGATAATCTTATATGATGATATGGCCCAAAAAGGGATTTAGCCAACTGATCTGATATAGAATTACACCTTTGATAGTGGACACAGAATCATTAAATTTCCTAGACATCCTCTAATCGGATTCAGCAGCCAAACATCAGAACCGTGCCTGCTTCAACATTAAGAAGACTATTACAGATTTTGCTGCAAAAATAATTGTCAACTGTCGATGCAAGAACAACGTAACAGACCGACATAGATGTAGTAGTAAGCCATGCGGACAAGATTAAGTCTGCCTCATCAAGACCCTACATACTGAACAATGCGCCAAAGATTTAGTCTACTTTATCAGGAACAGACATACTGAACAATGCGGCCAAGATTTAGTCTACTTTATCAGGATCAGACATACTGAACAATGCGGCCAAGATTTAGTCTACTTTATCAGGAGCAGACACTACTAAACAATACGGCCAAGATTTAGTCTACTTTATCAGGAGCAGACATACTAAACAATACGGCCAAGATTTAGTCTACCTTATCAGGAGCAGACACATACTAAACAATACGGCCAAGATTTAGTCTACTTTATCAGGAGCAGACATACTAAACAATACGGCCAAGATTTAGTCTACCTTATCAGGAGCAGACATACTAAACAATACGGCCAAGATTAGTCTACTTTATCAGGAACAGACATACTGAACAATGCGGCTAAGATTTAGTCAACTTTATCAGGAGCAACTGAACAATGCGGCCAAGATTTAGTCTACTTTATCAGGAGCTGACATACTAAACAATACGGCCTAGATTTAGTCTACTTTATCAGGAGCAGACATACTAAACGATGCGGCCAAGATTTAGTCTACTTTATCAGGAGCAGACATACTAAACGATGCGGCCAAGATTTAATCTACTTTATCAGGAGCAGACATACTAAACAATACGGGCCAAGATTCAGTCTACTTTATCAGGAGTTGATGAACTAAGCCATGCGGGCAAGTTTTAGTCTGCCTCATCAAGAGCAGATGTACTAAGCCATGCTGTCAAGATTTAATCTACCTTATCAGTAGCTGATGTACCAAGCCATGCGGGCAAGATTTAGTCTACCTTATCAAGAGCTGATGTACTAATCCATGCTGCCAAGTTTTAGTCAGACTTATCAGCAGATGTACTGAGCCATGCTGCCATGATTTAGTCTACCTTATTAAGAACATACATACTAAACCATGGGGCCGAGATTTAGTCCACCTCATCAGGACCAGATTTACTTAGCCATGCGGCCAAGTTTTAATCTACCTTATCAGGAACAGACATACTACTCCATGCTGCCAAGATTTTGCCCACCTCATCAGGAGCAGGTGTACAAAGCCATGCTGCCGAGTTTTAGTCTGCCTTATCAGGAGCTGATGTACCAAGCCATGCGGCCAAGATTTGGTCTGCCTTATCAGGAGCTGATGTACTAAGCCATGCAGCCAAGATTTGGTCTGCCTTATCAGGAGCTGATGTACTAAGCCATGCTGCCAAGTTTTAGTCTACCTTATCAGGAGCTGATGTACTAAGCCATGCAGCCAAGATTTGGTCTGCTTTATCAGGAGCTGATGTACTAAGCCATGCAGCCAAGATTTGGTCTGCCTTATCATGAGCTGCTGTACTAAGCCATGCAGCCAAGATTTGGTCTGCCTTATCAGGAGCTGATGTACTAAGCCATGCAGCCAAGATTTAGTCTACCTTATCAAGAGCTGATGTACTAAGCCATGCAGCCAAGATTTAGTCTACCTTATCAGGAGCTGATGTACTAAGCCATGCAGCCAAGATTTAGTCTACCTTATCAGGAGCTGATGTACTAAGCCATGCAGCCAAGATTTGGTCTGCCTTATCAGGAGCTGATGTACTAAGCCATGCAGCCAAACTTTGGTCTGCCTTATCAGGAGCTGATGTACTAAGCCATGCAGCCAAGATTTGGTCTGCTTTATCAGGAGCTGATGTACTAAGCCATGCAGCCAAGATTTGGTCTACCTTATCAGGAGCTGCTGTACTAAGCCATGCAGCCAAGATTTGGTCTGCCTTATCAGGAGCTGATGTACTAAGCCATGCAGCCAAGACTTAGTCTACCTTATCAAGAGCTGATGTGCTAAGCCATGCAGCCAAGATTTAGTCTACCTTAACAGGAGCAGATGTACTAAGCCATGCAGCCAAGATTTGGTCTGCCTTATCAAGAGCTGATGTAATAAGCCATGCGGCCAAGATTTAGTCTACCTTATCAGGAGCTGATGTACTAAGCCATGTGGCCAAGTTCTGAGAAATTATGTGACCCAGATTTACTCAAACACATTGGATTTGAATACTACTTCTGTTCATTGTGCACAAATAATTGCTAAATATTCTCAAAAAAATTTATAATTAAATATTCATCAAGATAACATATAAAGCACCAGACATATAAATAAGCACAATGAAAATGGCACATGGAGAATTCAGAAAGGCTATACTGAGAGCCATCTGTCACAACAGAGGTCATGGCAGGGTCACATATGTAAGCCTTGGTCACTGTCTTTGGCATCACGTCAAAAGGAAGAGTCAGTTAACCAACTGTTTTGACAGAAATCCTCTTTCTATAAAGCAAATGTCCATGTTTGGCTGATTTCTGTAATGACACAGTCCAAAGTTGCATTAGAAGTCCACGTCTTCATAGACATCCTCTCTGGCATCTTCATCAAGTGTTTCATACACCTGCTCTACATCGTCAAAGTTGGCCTGGAAGTCTCTCTGACTCATGTGGGCACATTCCGCGCCAGCCTCCTCATCACTCACAGACGAGTACACGTGATCCTCATCTCCTATCTCGTCCAGATGGTTGGGTCTATCTTGATGCCACAGCGGTACAGTCATGTCTTGGTCCGTTTGAGAGTGGCCCATCACCTGGGATGCCTCGACTGGAATTGGTGGGGGCGCATCCCAGGCATGTCGCACGGTAGCTTTCTCTGGTCGCTCGGTGTTTGTACAAGTGAAGACAGCCATGGGAGGGTTGCGCTTGGGCAGGCTGGCCTGGAAGTCTCTCTGACTCATGTGGGTAACTTCTGCAATATGGTTTGGTCTATCTTGATGCCACGGGGGTACAGTAACATCTAGTTCTGCTTGAAAGTGGCCCATCACCTGGGAAGCCTCGACTGGAATTGGTGGGGGCGCATCCCAGGCATGTCGCATGCTAGCCTTCTCTGGTCGCTCGGTGTTTGTACAAGTGAAGACTGCCATGGGAGGGTTGCGCTTGGGCAGGCTGGGCGAGGCTTGAGCTAGTTGGTATAAAGCTGGGTGAGGCAGGTGGGGAGAAGCAGGTTGGTCTATGGATGCTGTGAGACTACTGGAGGCGTTCCTGTGTGGTAGAGAGGGTGATGAGTTGCCAAGAGGGGGAGTACTGACTTCAGGAAGCTCTTCGTACGTGTTTGAGTTGGTGCTGAGACGCACACGGGAGCTGCGTACATAGCCTGCTGGGTCGAGCCTCCGTTCCATAGCATGCTCGTCACTGCTGGGAACGTACACAGGGTCGTAGTCATGTGGCAGGTTGCTGCGTTCTGTCAAGTTGGACGGGGATGGTCCAGTGTTATCAGAAGACACATCACACTGGGTATCTGGCCTGTTGTTGGTACATCCAACAACATTAGAGGCCAGTTTGTAGACAGACTGTCCCTCCTGGGGGCCGGCAGGACCATGCTCGCCCATCGACACATACAGGCAGTTATCTACCATGGTCATATTACAGTCCCCATCCTCGACCAAGTCAACGGCACTGGATGAACCTGATACACAATGGACCATCTCCTGTGGTGGTGGACATGGCGGGAAGAAACTGTCCTCATAAACAAAGTCATCATCGTTATGAGGCTGTTGCCCTGATGAAGGCTGGTGGAGGGGAGTCATCTCATAAACAAAGTCATCATCGTTATCAGGCTGTTGCCCTGATGTAGGCTGGTCGAGGGGAGTCATCTCATAAACAAAGTCATCATCGTTATCAGGCTGTTGCCCTGATGAAGGCTGGTCGAGGGGAGTCATCTCATAAACAAAGTCATCATCGTTATCAGGCTGTTGCCCTGATGAAGGCTGGCGGAGGGGAGTCATCTCATTACTGGTATCTAGGCAGATGGTAGCTTTCTCTTTATTGGTCAAGTCCACTTTAGCATATTCATCAGATGTCTTATTTGTATCGACTACTGGAACCAAAAACATTCACATCAGTCGGATAGCAATATTGTTGATATTTACATTAAATAAAATGAGATAAAGCTGTTACATACAGCGCCATGGTGAACAGGAAATGGAGAAAGTCACAAAATTGGCTAGGCTTGGTTGCCATTGGTTACCTGGTAGTCCTTTGTAATTGTCATTGACAACAGTCAGTGGAATTTCAACTCCCATATTCTCAACTCTGTAAACCAGCAAAACATACACCATTCAACAGGTCATTGTCTTTATTAACAGCTAGTGGTAGTTATCATTCAACAGGGCATTGTCTTCAAAAGAGCTAGTCGCAGTTATCATTCAACAGGGCATTGTCTTCACCAACAGCTAGTGGCAGTTATCCTTTTAATTTTGTATCCACATTTAATGTGTTACCTCAGGTTGGAGTTGAATGGTTTCAGGTTGGAGGTGTTTTTCTTGCGGTAAAATACAAACAGTATTAGTGCAATAACACACGCCAGGGAACCAACAGCGACAGACACAGCTATGGTGGTAGTCTTGGAGCTGTTGTCATTTCCTCCAGATAAGTTATCGCTAGTTTCCTTGCTATGGGTATTGGCTGTCGTCAAGACATCAACCAAAACCAAATGTAATCATATTACAAGAACGCAAGATAGCTCAAGCATATATTCCAAATTATCAAACAATTTATATAACACAGAAATGATCTCACCGGATCGCAGAAGAATATCGTTTTCAGATGTGGATGCATTGAGTCCGTCATTGCCTTGTGCGAGACCGTTCCATTCAGACTGAGTTGTCCCCATTCCTGCACGGTTCGTCATTCTGCGATGTCATTGATCTCTATTCGCTCGTATCTATAAGGACTCTGTGGAAGAAGACGGTCATCACATGTAATCCAAGCGCGCCGTCGGCCGCTGAGTTTCTGAACCAGCAAACTTCCAGCGTCCGTCATTTGATGACCGCATACGTTGTCATTGCCATTGGTCTATTTTCATACCTGTCACTGACTGGGTCAAAGGCTCGACTAAACTTCGGACGACACTAACTAAATATAACTTCCAAAGCGGAAATGAGGAAAAATATATAGCTGTTCATTGGGTCACATTGCCGCAACTTGACCTGACCTTCGTAGCTTGTGTACCCACTTGATTCAGTTTTGACAGAATATCCATTTTTAGAAATGTGCTATGGGAAACTTTAACATTATGAATCACTAATCATAATGTGAATTTCCACTGGTGGGTCGGATTGCACACAAAAATGTAGAGTCACGGCTATGGATATACGTCTCTATATGATGCAGCCTCTTGAAATAAAGGCGGAATTATCAGCTTATAATAGTAGGGAATGTGTCGCTTCCACAGGAGTGGCAACATTTTAAAGAAGCCCTGTCCATCCAAACACAACCCGTTTTCTTTGACTAGTGCACCCCAGTCAAAGAAACTAGGCCTTCAAATGTCTTAGTCGTGCACGACGTCTTATTGGTATATATTTATATTACCATTTTGCATGGCTACAAGTGTCAGTGCTCTTTACTTCTTTAGATCTGAATGACCAATTAGTTGTGAGGTAAGTAACCTAGCACATACACAGCTGGTCAATACCCTTGATCCTTTGTTGAGTTTCTTGTCACAGTAAGCATCCTGGTCCTGGAAGCTTTACTTGGTTGAAGACTGACACAAATACAGGTTGCTGTTTGTTGTACAAGGTCAATACTAATTATTGCCTTCCCTGACCATGGTGAGTCACAATTCACATTAATATATTTTATTAGACAATATGATACAAACTACATTCAAATAATCAGATAGGTAATGATTGTGGTAGACAATATCACAGCACGTTCATCTAACAAACGGTCAATGGTCATTCACCATTCTGCTAGCAGGGTCAAACCCACTCCACTCCATCGGTTAGTAGTCTAACTTGCTCCAAAACTAACCGGCAGCAGAAGTGACACAGCCAATCCAATTCCTTTCATTGGCTAGCTAGCAATACTAACATGGCCAGCCCCTGACTCTTAATAGCCAATTACTGAGGAATGAATAGTCCACATTTTCTGGTAGTCTATGTGGCCGTTGGCTTAATGCCTTCTTTGTGGCTTCTATCTTCTCGTTGGCCAGATTATACAGCTCACTTCTTGATATATCTCCCTGTCACCAAACATACCCATCACCATCACTGGCTAAACCCCAGAAAGCAATCAACACCAATGTTATCAGGCTTTTGTCATACAGACCTCCAGTGGCCCATTGCGTATCCTCATGATGAAATCACGATGCCCTCCATTGCACCTGACACACGGCACTGTTCCTCGCAGGAAATACTCAAGACAGTACAGCTTATGGAATATCTTAACATACATAAAGAACCACACGACAGAGCTGCATTAGAGGATAAAATCTCGATAGCTTTGTGACTTAAGTGAGGTAAGCTTTATGACTCACCTGATAAAAGAGTTTTCTTTCTCGGCCTGAGTTCTGATGCTTTCCTTTCTCAATCATGGCCATATTGTTCTTAATCAGACCAAAGTACTGAAGGATAGCCCGCTCGGTAACAAACACCTGCCTCTGTTCCTGCAGCTCCTAGCAACCAACAGCATGATGATGAACAACACCACTATTAATGGAGATCTCCACGTCTGATAGTAACAGTCACCATTACCAGTAATAAAAAGCCACTTGTCTGATAGTAACAGTCACCATTACCAGTAATAGAAATCCACTTGTCTGATAGTAACAGTCACCATTACAAGTAATAAAAACATGTCTGATAACAGTAACAGTCCACCATTAACAGTCACCATAATAAAAAAAAGCACTTGTCTGATAGTAACAGTCACCATTACCAGTAATAAAAAGCCACTTGTCTGATAGTAACAGTCACCATTACCAGTACCAAGTAATAAACAAAAATCCCACTTGTCTGATTGTAACAGTCACCATTACCAGTAATAAAAAGCCACTTGTCTGATAACAGTCACCATTACCAGTAATAAAAAGCCACTTGTCTGATAGTAACAGTCACCATACCAGTAATAAAAAAGCCACTTGTCTGATAGTAACAGTCACCATTACCAGTAATAAAAAGCCACTTGTCTGATAGTAACAGTCACCATTACCAGTAATAAAAAGCCACTTGTCTGATTGTAACAGTCACCATTACCAGTAATAAAAAGCCACTTGTCTGATTGTAACAGTCACCATTACCAGTAATAAAAAGCCACTTGTCTGATAGTAACAGTCACCATTACCAGTAATAAAAAGCCACTTGTCTGATAGTAACAGTCACCATTACCAGTAATAAAAAGCCACTTGTCTGATAGTAACAGTCACCATTACCAGTAATAAAAATCCACTTGTCTGATAGTAACAGTCACCATTACCAGTAATAAAAAGCCACTTGTCTGATTGTAACAGTCACCATTACCAGTAATAAAAAGCCACTTGTCTGATAGTAACAGTCACCATTACCAGTAATAAAAAGCCACTTGTCTGATAGTAACAGTCACCATTACCAGTAATAAAAAGCCACTTGTCTGATGAAAACAGTCACCATTACCAGTAATAAAAAGCCACTTGTCTGATTGTAACAGTCACCATTACCAGTAAATAAAAAGCCACTTGTCTGATTAACAGTCACCATTACCAGTAATAAAAAGCCACTTGTCTGATAGTAACAGTCACCATTACCAGTAATAAAAAGCCACTTGTCTGATAGTAACAGTCACCATTACCAGTAATAAAAAAAACTTGTCTGATAGTAACAGTCACCATTACAGTAACAGTCACCATTACCAGTAATAAAAAGCCACTTGTCTGATAGTAATAGTCACCATTACCAGTAATAAAAATCCACTTGTCTGATAGTAAGTCACCATTACCAGTAATAAAAATCCACTTGTCTGATAGTAACAGTCACCATTACCAGTAATAAAAAGCCATTTGTCTGATAGTATAAGTCATCATTACCAGTAATAAAAATCAACTTGTCTGATCATGAAAATCATGATGTCTGATAAAAATAATGAATGCTTCTGATTATAAAAAAATTATATGTTGTCTGACAATAAAAATGATTATAAAAATTTAATATGTTGTCTTACAATAATAAAATTATAAAAAAATTATATGTTGTCTTACAATAAAAATCAATGTTTGTTAAAAAAATCTATTTGTTTGATGAAATAACTGGCACAGAATGTAAATTATTTCATCATGTAAGTGAAGGGACAAGAATATGCAGATTGATCTAGTGTGAGAGGTTGACCTTCCATGCAGCACTTGAATATTCCAATCCATCAGCAAATACAAGCTGGAAACATATACAATGTGACTCTGCATACATAAAAGATGGCAGTATAGTTGCTTGATAAATGCTGAAGAGATTGTGACATTTACGGCATGATTGGCAATGACAATTACAGAACACAGCTCTATTGAAACAATACAAAATGGTCCGAGTGATCATGTTGGACGAATGTAGATTACCTCCAGTATAACAATGCTACACTTCCACAGCATCTCAGCAAGCAGACGCACTTCATACGCCCCGTACTCTACCAGACGGTCTGGACCTCGACACTCAAATGATTCACTCGGGCGCTGACACCTTCCCAGCACATTCTGAACACATCAAATGCTACAACAACACACAACACCAACAATACCATCTACAACTCATCAATTGCACAAATGCCAGTTATGATCATATCTGTTTTGCCCAGAACATAATTACATTATTCTAAAATGGCTCACCTCAGTGGGGTCCTTGTAGATGACAATGTAGTCAGTGTCACTCTGCGGAGTTGACAAGCCGTAGAGGAAACTGCCAGCACGTGCCACCAGCAATACATCCTCTGCACTCAGAATCTTCTTACGGACATTCCCTCCCATTTCTTTCAACAAACAATTGACTCTATTCTTCTCCACCTCATTTAACACTCCAATAACAAACAGCAGCACATCAACCTCACATCTCAAACAATCCCAGCACATCAACCTCACATCTCAAACAATCTCAGCACATCAACCTCACATCTCAAACAATCCCAGCAAATCAACCTCACATCTCAAACAATCCCAGCATCTTTGTCCAGTTCCTACCATATCTGTGAACACAAAACGAGATGAACTCACATTTATCAACATTCAGCTTGACTCCATCTGTACGCACACCCAGCAGCCATCTTGAAACCCTCTCTTCCACTTCTGATGGAGCAGGAAAGTCGGCCTTGCCTCGAGCCTTGAATGCTACATCCAGAGAATTTTTCCAGAGCATAACCAGGTCAAACAGCTCTTCCTTCCTCACCATGCTGCTCTGCAGATGAGATCAGAAACAAAATGCAAATACATAAAACAGAAATTCTAGCAGACATATAGAAGCTTGTGGTGTACATCAGAAGCTATTATGAGCCATGGGGAGGGGAGAAGGTCTATGATACCATTACTACTTATGTGTCACCTCTGAATAAGCTAGGGTGAGTTTCTCTAGTGCATCAGCTGCCTGTCGGTGCTTGGGTGAGACAAGTTCCTGCTGTAGTTCTTCAGCACTGAGACAAAGTTGCTCCTGCTCCAGAGCCTGGCTGGTGTGATGGAGTAAGCTGGGACAGGAATTGGATACAATCATCAATGTAGCCATTGTTAACAGCAATAATACACCTGTGTTACAAACACACTCACCGGAAGCTGTCACAGAAATCATGCAGAGAAGCTTGATCAGCAAGCTTCATGACACCGGATTTACTCTTTTTGCCAACTCCCCCAAATGACTGACCCCGAGTCTGCTCCAGGAAGCCTCGCATACCTGCAATCAATCAGGCAGTATAAAATTACTGGTACTTGGAGGAAAAGTCCACACCTTCAATGGTGTCAGTATTGAAGTACAGCACCAGATAATGGTGGACAGTAAATAGCAATTAAAGGACTAAGATACCAGTCAGGAGAGATGGCTCTAAAGCTCTTTTCAGTTCCTTCCACAATGGATGCTCATAAACTACGGCCGACTGTGGCTGAAGAAATGCTTCGATGTATTTGCATTTCCCATTCACCAATTTGCTGGCAAAGTGATAAGTCTCCAGGGCACAAATCCAGCCCTGCATGTTGAACACACATCCACATGTAACCAAGTTCACAGCATCAATTTTACAACTTGTACATCAGAGATACTTAACCCAATACCAAATCAATGATGTCAGAGCATTTTTCCTTCTCATGAGGGTTGACTGGGGCCAAGAACTGTTGGTGACGACTGGCATAGATGATGAAGATGACGTTGTGACGGGCTTGTTGTCCTCGCTCGTCCTGTGTAGAGTGGTACCAGGGACAAGTCATGAGAACCACATACAGCACGTCCTGTACCTCACCTTACATCACAACAATCTTCCCACAATGCAGATCACAGTCAAGAGTAAACATTATAAATGCAACTTGCACATCAGTCACTTGCATAACAGCTTTGAACATATGCATGTCTACAAGTGCAATCAATTGGAAACTAGATGCAATACCATGGAATAACTCCAACACCAGTTGGGTGAGGTGAGACTTGACCGGATCTGAGAGGGAAGATGGTACATGCATTAGATTCAGTTGCTTCAGTTGCTGGAGTTTATCTTCATCTGTCAGTGCCACTGCTGGGAACGCCACAGCGGTGCCCTCAAGCTTACTCTTTGTCTCCCGCAGGTCATCCAGCATTCGAGAGCATTCCCTGGACGCTGATAAAGGATAGGTCAATACATAGAAAGCCTAGAGCTCAAATAGACAGACTTAGATAAAGCTCATCCTCAACACAAACTATTGTTCATCCAGTGTAATGAAAGCAAGGTTATAAACCTGGTTTACAGCCCTAGTACACGGCACTTTAACAGAAACTCATTGACTAATTTAGGATCAGATGTTTAGACTACCTTCAGGTACGACTTTAGAGAGAGGACCCTCCGTGCTCAGTTTGGTAGCTGAACGCAGTGCCAAACATAGGCGCTCATGAGCCTGCAAGGCTTCTGTTGCTTTCATCACCAAATCCATTTTGGTAGACATCCTAAAAAAAGTCACACAACAGCAACACAAATTAAACACCGATCTGGAATTAAGAATATTGATGTGCATGTGTGTGTGTGTGTGTGTGTGTGTGTGTGTGTGTGTGTGTGTGTGTGTGTGTGTGTGTGTGTGTGTGTGTGTGTGTGTGTGGAGGGGGAGGGGGTGGGGTTGTTAAATTTAATGAAAACTTAATTTTCGAAGGTAGATCTTGAGTGGCGTGACTTTCGTAGTTCAGTACTGACAGTAGGCATTTACCTCGTCCCTAATGCCATTAGGGGCAAGTAAATGCCTACTGTCAGTCCTGAACTAGGAATGAAACATAGCTTATTAGAATCCTCTAGATTATTCATTTCTTGTAGTATAATTTCACTATGATAATCAAAATATAAGACATGTCTGTTAATGTGTTATCCCTTACCGTTGAATTCTGGCACAAAACCGAGCAATACCATATCTTATTGACTTAAAAAGATGAAACATACCTTTTTAGAATCATCATGAGTATACCTATCTTCATGTATAATTTCAACGAGATACAATGAATTTGAAAAAAAATCACTGACAGCCCTACTTAGTAGCCCAAAAGACCAACGTCAGGTTCTATTTATCACCTTGTCGAGTGCATGCATCACTCACGTTCTTAGTTCGAAAGAGCAACTACTTAGCCGTGCACGACGTCAGACGTTTTTGTACTGTAAGGCTATCAGAACCTTAAATTTTGGCCGATGTGGACCAACAGACCAACATCAGGGTTTATTACCTTGTTGGGGAAGGGAGCACAGCAGCAGCTCCCGCACTTTGTTCGTTAGGGCTTATTACCAGTTATTTGCAGCTTGTTGACTGGTTGAAGCAGTCGAACTGATTAGGATCTTGGCATCTCAAAATGATAACACTGAAGTTGTTTCATAATGTGTGCGTCATAGCGTCAGCGTCGATGGCAACAACCTGTCTTTTGATGGTGCAACACCGAGCATCTGACTCTTTCAAATAGCGCACCGCACTGCAGTTTCATCTTGAGTACGTTTAAAATGGTCATATATATATATATATATATATATGTATGTATGTACGTATGTATGTCTATATATATATATATATATATATATATATATATATATATATATATATATATATATGTGTGTGTGTATGTATGTATGTTTGCATGTATGTATGTATGTCTATATTCATGAATACCTGATTCGCAGAACCGCTTTTATATCTGGTTCACTAATGTTATAGTTGTTGTCATCAAACATATATTTTAGAAATATACCTATTCTTCTTCTGATATTTGACTTAAGTTTGAGGACTAAAGTTGCTGTTCCATTTTGTCAAATAGGTGGAGCTTCTTCCAAAGGGTCATTCTTAAGGCGCCACTGCAGCAGATTATGCTGAAGATAAGGGTATCCAGCGAGGAACTTGACTAACATAAGTATGTAATACCCAGGCCTCTTAGAAGTTGGCTTCAATAAAAATATGCCAGATGGAAGAGTGACAAAAATGTAGGATACTTATATGTTTGTGATATTGTACTGTAATCAGTGAGTATGGTAAGGTATTTAAGAATACCCAGAGATGTCATCAAAGAGAGAAGTTGATGAGGTTTGTCAGTCCACCACTTTGGCTTGGGGTAGTAGTGGCTATAATGGAGAGTCTGGGATGGTAAGGTCTTGTGTCTGACTAGTTTACAGTATGTTGATGGCCGAGTGAGAACAAAGATGGTAGAAGAATTATAGACTATGAAATAACTTTATGGATGGGCTTCGAAGGGCAAAAATGGTGCCATTGAAGGTTGCCCAAAAACTCCTGCCTGAATGTGCAGCTGACACACATCATCGTAAGTTAGGACCCTGTGCTGATTTCGTTACATGCCATTTCATAGAAGTCTTGTAGGGCTATGTAGGTAACAGTAGCACCTTATGGGGCCGCCCAGGTCACAGGACAGCAACCTCCCCTTGAATAAATGACATGGAACATTAGAAGTCTAATGTAAACAGTGATGGGAGGAGTATTTAGCTATACAAGTTCTATAAAATAAAATATAAGAGTTATTAAGAAACATTATTGAACAGTGACATATAATTCATTAGTCTACAACCCTGATACATTATAATTCCAATGAAAACTATGTCAAAAATTAATATGTCTATTATTATTTTGTTTTTGTATTTTTCAGATGGACAGGAAAAATATACAACCACAGTACCAATAAGATTAATCATCCATGTGACTACACATCCATCGTGTTGAATATTTTCCCACATCATATAAGAACAAGATAGAACATAAATACATTGTAGCCTTTCCAATTCAAAACTTCTGAAGACCATAATAAATAACTATAAAACAATTTAAAGAAGAAAAATTAGGACAGAACATTTAATACATTAATAAATATATTCAACTGATTGATATGCTGTGAAAAACTAAAAAAACAGCAAAGTCAATATTAAAATTTACAACTCTGGATAGACACTCTTATTTCATTATATACCGATAATATGTATTAATAGTTTCTATGAATAAAAAATATGGAATATCCTTGTAGGCCATGTATTGGGCTATGTTTAATGACACAATTACTATTTTAATAGGGTTCAGTTCAAGCAAATTGTTATATTTTAGTGTGTCACCACTACTTCATCCATCAATCACCCATATGAGTTCATTTTCAGTCAAAATAATAATAAACTTAGGTAAGAAAAAAAAATATATTTGATCATACCATGTGTGATATGATTCAGAATTACATGAGAATTCAGACTCCTAAAACACAATTGATGATGATTAGTACCTCATTCATATGGGCCATGCCTCCCTACAGACTCCCTCTTCTCTCCCTCCGATAAGAACACCTGAGCCTTGTGTAGACACTTAGTACCATGCATTAAGGCAGGCTTCATGAAGAAACTTATGAATGACTTATTTGTCCGTCTGCATTCAAAGTAGATATCATGGTGGTTATCATTGGGTAGCTGACCTTGACCTTCAGTACTGAATGTCATGGGAGGTTGTTGAACGACCATCATCCAGGCCAACTGACAGCAGTCTTGTACATAAGCATGCACAGACCTTCTCCTATTTTTTGCTACTTCAGTGAAAGGGTGTCTCTGCATTTTGATAAGAACTTGCTGCAACAAACAAAGATAAACTGTATCTTCTGGGTATAGATCAGGAGGATTTTGATACAGACATGTGAACGTGTTAGCTCGTGTGCATGTTCAGAAGGTTAGGCGAGTGGGTATGTCTTTGGTGATGTGCCAGTGCGTGTGTTTGTGTGTATGTTTTAATTACTTCTTGCAGTTTGATAACCACTGACCTCAACCAGAAGATCTGTTCTGACATTGGGACATGTTGTCTTAAGCTCACTGGAAACAGCTTTATTCAAAGCTGATCCAAGACTCTGGCCATCTCCGGATTTTGCATGGCTTCCATATGCAGCATGCTGTCAAAAGAATGCAATCAACCATGACAATATGCTTTTCTGATTAGCATATTCAAAGTTCAATGACTGTAATTAGCATGAAGAATGACAAACTATATTGGAGATGGATCCACACACGTTTACATGTGGAATATAACCATCGCACATAATCAATATCTCAATGTTACATTTTCGATGCTTTCAGTGATGTAATGATAATTATTGGATATGTGTACACACCATTCACAGACAAATAAAAATTACAATTGAATAAGGCCATGAAAACATCAAATTCTTAACGAGCACAGCTAAGTCCAGGTGTGTGAGCTAGTTCACCTGCTCCAGACCAGTAGCTGACACCGAGGTTTGCCGAGGGTCGTGCAGGGAGAAATGACTCCATTGGCTCGTTGCAGTTGCTTCTACAGGCTGGCACACCACTTGTCCAATGACCTCCTTACATTTAGCATAAGCAAAGTCAGCAACTTCACCGGCTACCTGTAAATAAGCAATATACCAACATCTTCATTTGCAGGACTGTTGATCGGGTGTTGTGTTCTAATTCTATGTTGCCCAGCTTTCACTTAGTACTTACCAGGAGAATATCGCAGAGAAAGCATGATCTGTCTTTGTCACTGTGTGTGTAGAACACATCATCAAGCTCCTCCTTGGCAGCAAGCCATGAGTCGGTGGTGAGTGCCTGGTAGCGCTCTACCACATGACTTGGCCGACAAAGAGAATTCACATTCTCCAGGGCTGTCTCGTCCTGAGATATCACGGCATGCATGAGCTCACTGTTCCTGAGTACCCACACACCATTCAGCCTGAATAGCAGCCATCTCTACCACAATCAGCCTGAATAGCAGCCATCTCTACCACAATCAGCCTGAATAGCAGCCATCTCTACCACAATCAGCCTGAATAGCAGCCATCTCTACTACAATCAGCCTGAATAGCAGCCATCTCTACCACATTCAGCCTGAATAGCAGCCATCTCTACCACAATCCATCTCACTGACATTGTTCATAGAGCTTTTGGGAATATATCCATTTCAATAAGGATTACAGTATCAGTGATACCATCAAGTGATTGAAGTATAAACTATTGACCATTCATTGAAGGGTTCAAGTATACATTGAGTTTGATGTCACTAACCTATTAAAGGGTCTTTCATGTCATTTGTAAATTTTGTATTTATTCTGAAAGTTTTAGAGCCACAAGAACATGTGAACAATGGTCAAATGATTAGACATGGGTGCTTTATCAACGGATATCAGTATTAACTCTGAACAAAAAGTGCTACAAGTGCATAATGATTAAGGCACAGTAACTTAAAGGCATCTATAAACATTGTACAATTACCAAATGAATTTTCTATATATATCAACTATCACAAGGTCTGAAGGAGCGAGAGGGTTCTAACCTGGTGGTGAGATCTCTTTCTCTCTGAAGAAGCTCATTAATTTGATCCTTATATTCTCTGAGTTGGTTCCTGAGGGCTTCATTTTCTTCTTGTCTTTTGTCCAAAACTGGTCTTTGTGTAGCAGGTAGAGCCCTGGGCTGGGTTGTATAATGGGGGTAATGAAGATATTCTTGGCTGAACTGATCAACCTCAGATATGTAAGCTCCAATTGCATCTTTATCATTTTTAGAGAGTTTAACACTGTCAGGTATTTTTTTCTTTTGCCATGTCTTAAATAATTTTTCAACCCTCCTGAAGCTGTCAGGAATCGCTGGTTGCGAGGTGCCTGTTGGTAAACACGGCTCGCCCCCTCCCTCCTTGTGTTTTGTTCCTTGTCCTTTAGCTGAGAGGACTGGGCGTTGAGGGAAGGCATACCCTGGCGAGGTCTTAATGGGCTGCTTTGGTGACTGTGAGGTTTTTGGAGCAGTTCTTGAGTACATCTTTGGGAATTTGGCCACACACAAGCAAGACTTAAATGTTAAACATATTAATTGAGGATGACCTCAGAAGACATGTAGGATTCCACCAATGGTGATAAAAAACGTGTCAAATGTAGAAATAAACATCCAATTTTTCTATGCTCGATAAATCAATATAAGCAACAATGGAAGAAAAAAAAATTAAAGCAACTATCACACCAAACACAAAGACCAAACACAAAGACTGCTTCTGCATATACCAAGAAGAATAGTATATACGTTTTTCATTAAAATGGAAATGAAATGAATGACAGTGATGTCCAAAGAATTCATGATTCGAAACTGGTGGGACCATATGCCAACAGGTGATAACATATAGGTGTAGCCCTACTACAAGACGTCTGATTTATATTACCGTTCGACAGGTGTACACTCATGGATAAATTATTACCCCATGTTAATGGGAACTAACCTTCATACATTTACTTGCTGAAATGCAAAAAATATAATCCTCTATCGAACTCCACGAATATACGAAACGTGTGATTGGTGGGTTTATGTCAAGTAGAAAGACTGCGACAAGCGAGGAACCATGACAATGGTTTGACAACGAGGGTTAAAATCGAAAGTGAAAGCGAAAATACATCATTTTAATCTCCAAATGGCACGAGCGCGCCGCTTGGTATATTTACCTTGGCTTAGTGCATATTGTCGATCGTGGAGTACCACCGAATAACCAATATTTTCAAGTAAAACAGTTAGTTCTCGATAACACAGGGACAGTGCTTAGACGTTTATTTACTGCCGTGAGGGCCGGGACAAGGAGAGTTGGAGGGGCAGGGGGTTAGGAAGTTGGAAACTTTCTTTTCAGCTCCTCTCGTGGGGTGTTGGGTTGTGGGGGTGGCGGTTCTCCCCCCCAAATACATAACGGGTATTAATATATTTCATACAAAGTAACAAAACAGCATAAAATAGGGATTTACATAGTAAGATTGTTTGGTGCATCAGTCAAACAAAACAGGAGGTCACAATCAACATCAACTCAATCGCCAACTCAATCACCCACTCATTCGCCAACTCGAATAGTTTACTTATAAGCAACAGCGTATCGACACACGATTAGCTTCACACATCGTCAGGTCAGAGAACTCGTTATGGTGGGAACAATAGATACCTGCAAGCCCAAGTCTATAGGGCTACAAAGCCATGTCGTCATAATTCCGTCCGCCCCAACACGCCCGCAAACAGGTGTGAAAACTGTCAGACTGGACCAAACAATAGCCCGTTACCCAGACCATTGCTATACACGATAACCACTTATGATGACTGGCGTCTGGACTCTAAATAACCAGGTAAATGTGGTATTTATTCTCTTCGTGGTCACGTAGATGATGTGAATAACAAAAATGCCTCTATTCATCCTTGATTCATAATAAACGCAATTCTTGTTGTAGAATGCCACCAAATATTCTATGGCGATATGCAATAATTTAACGAAATAATTTCCATTGTATTCGACAGTAGCTTGTGTCATCGTATTAAGATTTCATGCAACTCACAGGTTTTTCCTTTGCTTTATGGCAAGCCCTCTTCGGACGAGTACTTTTCGGGATATCTGGTTGTTTTTCTTGGTGTACATATTTGTTCGAAAAACCGTGCGACGCCGTACGCACCTTTGTCAATTTGGCGCGCCCCGAGGATTGAGCTCAGGAGGCGAATTCGCAAAATTCTCGTAGTTTAATTCGCACCATCATCATAAATATGAAGCCAATCCCATGCAAAAACAACGGAATTCGAAGCATTGTATGGGACTCCTACGCATGGGTTCCGCTGTGTCTTGAGCCTAAGCGCCTTTGTCTTTGAAACAACGATATTTGGTTTCATCAATGTGCCTACACGTACGACGTCGGAAGGCGGGAGGGGTGGGGACGGGAGGGTGTGGTGCATTCTCCTGGGTGTGGTGGTTAGTTTGTCGAAGGGAAGAGGGGTGATAGTGCACGAGAAGCTGATTCATCGGTTGGATCCATTTGTGAACCACAGAATACTAACGACAAAGCTGTGCATCGAGTGTAATTTCAGGTGCTAAATCTATAAAATATATGTCTTGTTGATAAGAGTTTCCCATAGCTAATCCAGGGAGAGTGAAAAGATTAAGCCGCTTGGAAGCCTGTCATCGGAAAGAAAACGCCTAGGTTCCGATTCCGCCATGACATTGATGACACGTGACCGCATGTTTATAAGTTAATTTCTGTGGTTTGGTCACCTTTTATAATACTACGTCTCAGTAAAACATGCGCTTGCAGGCTGAAAAAGTATTTCTAGACCAATCTCTACACGTGTGTGGTAATAGAAATCCGTCTTCTCCCCCGGATAAAAATAATTAGGAATAGTTTCCCATGGTTACAAACAGGTTTCAATATCACATCCGTCACTTTGATAAGCTAGGTGTATAGTGTAGACGATTGAATGTCCCTTCCAAATGACAGAATCTATCGATGGTAATTATAATTGATGTATCATGAGATTTATCACGGTTCACTTACTCGATGTCAACACCGCTATACCACACGCAAAGGACGCGAGAACGCCAGTGTGTTATTGATATCATCATGATTGTTTGATTTATTGTCTTAATACGTTATATTTTGACTCTCTTCCACATAATACTATTTGATTAGCATCATTTTTGTTTTCATCTTTCAGACAACCCAAAAAAATGACTTAAAGGTTATCGTTAAAAGAAAAGTTTAAAGCGTAACTTGGGGACACTCGAACGTCGCCGCGTAAGAGCCAAGATCTTGCCGAGGAAGGTGTGAAATACGTGACCAATTATGCTGACGACCCTATGAAGCATCACATTCCGCATCCCATTATAGCCACTCTAAGTTGTAGTCAACATTGATTGAGTGCAATTGAATCGAGAGAAAACATCATATAAGTTGAGCAGACGAGAATTCTGCCGATCATACCACCAAGCGGACTCTCGATGACAGAATTAACCACATCATCCGTAAATAAAGTCAGCCATCGTTTCATAGACGTACTAAATCGGAAAAAAGAGATGTTAATGAATTAATTAAAAGGTCTATATGAGTCGTATTTAGTATCCAGGAACATCTCATACCCGAAACCAATGAACTTGACTCTTGGGAGCCAACCAATCACCGGATCTAGTGACCCTAAGTGACCCCCCGGGAATTTCGATAGCCGTCCAATCAGGATACGTGAAAAATTCTATTTCTGGCACGTTGTTGCTTGTTTTGGCACGTTGGGAAATTCTGCTGGAAGGTGTGTTGGGTGGCCATGGCAGTACCCAGTTGTCAACAGAATTATACTGCCATGAATCGAGACGAAAAATTGCTACGGGCGCCAACCAGGTATGGTTTTATTGCTATAGATTGCATTCTCAATCGATGTTTATAAATTTTCTTTCCTGTAGATGATAAACGTCAATTGCGCGGGAGACGTCGCGTCAATGTGAGGTTGATTATGACAGCGCGTACTCGCGGATCCCATTCGCTGGTTGACAAGTGTCGCAGACCGGGTGACGACCGTGGTTGTTGAGATCAATAAAATGGTGGCTTACAATGTTAGTTACGCCGCTGCTATCTTCGCGTAGCGATATTTAATCATGCATGAACCCCAGATGACAAAAAATGTCTTGTGGTCGCCAGTGTTAATGATATTAGATGATAAACTATCTGACTATCATTTTATGATCTCATTTAGTCATTGCCTCGTCACCTGTCGCGTCGGTGGTATTCACACACTCACCTGTTAATCTCTCCATTTCTGCCATATCTATAGCTATTTGATGGTAATGTTTAAGATAGTCTCGCAGCCAGCCGTCATTATATGGTAGTAAGATCAATCATATGATAGCAGCTTGTGTGTGTTAGTTACATTGAATCCAAAACCTGTTCAATGAGGCTTCATTATATTATTTACTGATAGTAGCTTTCTTTTGGTTTTTATTCATTGCCAACAATCCAATGACCAGATAACCATGCCATATCAGAATATTTTGTTGTTGGAAAAAGGGTCAGGCTTAAAGGGGGTGTGGCATTTTATATCATGTCATATGGGATTTCGATTTGTCATGTAGAGGAAGTAGGTATTTGTTATATGCTGTTCATTTTGCTACAATTTATGGAATAATGTGGGATGATTCACATATTTTATTAAAATTAAAATATATTATTAAAATTAAAATAGAATTTGCAGGAAAAGGAAGCCTGCTGATGGCCGACGCCCTGACAGGTCTCGCACTGTATGCACCAGTCTCAATATGGATATGGCCCCCATGACAACATTTGTACCTGAGGATTTAGGCTTGTCACTTCTCCATGACGAGACTGATGCAGACATGATGGAGAATGAACCTCAACCAACTCCACAAAACCCTTCCCAATCAGCACATCTCATTGCACCAGGGGTAAGCTTACTCTGTCTCGATCATCCCATCATCCTATGCAAATCATATGCACAAAGCTTTGGAAATTGCTCCTTTTCTATGATTGTTATATAGTTTGTTTTGTATAAGTTAACCCTAGCATTATCTTTCTCTTCAGGCACCTCGAGTAACAGCAATTTTTAACCCTGCTTCATCTGACGATAGTTTAGGAAGCTCTCTAAATCTCGGGGGTTATCCTGGAAGTGCATTTACACAAATACCATCGTACTCCACAACAGAGCCTCAGTCTACCTCTGATTCTACCTTTGCAATACGACGACGCTGGCGACATATGGTGGATGCTCCCGGTCCAAGTAAGTTTGATTTTTACATGAGCACACAGGCTTATCTTTCCAAAAGTTTAAATATCAGTTTAATCACCCATTCATTTTGTTAGCCAATGTACAGTGTTCATTCTATAAGACGCACTATTCTTAAAAGACGTGCACCCCCCTTTCAAAGCCTGCCTCTCTTGGCTGGTCCGCCTATCATATATCGCACGCTTAGTTGTCTGCTATTTATTTTTGGCTTTCCTGGAACTAGGCGTCTCACCGTGCGTGCCGTCAATTGAGCTTACTTTAGCGTTTATGTTGGTTGTTTCGCATGTGTCACTATACAAACCACAAATTAAACAAAGCCTATATAACTTGCTCTGTGAAAGTGGTTATCTAAGTGACCCTAAACAACACATTATACGGCCTGATGACTCCTGCACAATAAAAAAAATATCATCCCTTAAAGACATATACCTTTTTTTTTGCACAAGCACAGTGTGTGTTTAATAGGATGAACATGCTATTTATGTTTAACTTGTGGTTGCAGATCACTGGGAGAAGTTACCTGACGAATTGACTCTGTGTGTCTTTAAGTGGATTCCTAAGACTGTTTTGGTGCGGTGTGCCCGTGTGTGTAAACGCTGGTACAGACTTGTGTAAGTCACTACTAATCACACACATATAATGCTATGCAAAATGAATAATCAAATACATTTTTTTAAATATTACAACTAGTTCTGGCTCTAACTGGAGAATGGTTTATTCTCAACTGTTAGGCTGGATGAATCCTTGTGGCGAAGAATCGATTTGTCTAACAAGACCATAAAACCTGGTGTTATGGGACGCGTGGTTGACAGAGGTGTTGCAGTTCTCAGACTGGCCAAAACAGAGGTAGACTGATGATAAACAGAAAATAATGCACCCTTGCAAGATATTATTTGTGGATATTTGTGTAAGTGATCGATCTTATGTAGTAATTGAATGGTATGCATGGAATTATAGGTGCAGACTCCCCTCGTTCGATTAGACCCCAACAGCAGTGCTCTCAATTCCTCTCTACTCAGCTGTTCCCTCAATAGTTCAACCAATGGCTCATTCAACCAACCCAGGTACAGTGGTGATGCTCACACTCATGGTAGATAATAACCTGAATTGGAGGAAGTGGCCCTCATTGGAGGAAGTGGCCCTCATTGGAGAATTGTTGTGTTTGTGTCAGGCTTTGTAGGTTACAGTTCCTGGATCTCTCCATGGCTGTGGTGAGTGTGTCTGGCCTCGAACAACTCCTAGGACAATGTCAACTCCTTAGGAAACTAAGTCTCGAAAACTGTGAAATCAATGACACAATCTGCAGGTACACTTAATGCCGTAGCAATAACTCATGATATGTTGTGAGGGTATAAACCAGTTCCACATCTTGATGGTTGGTATTACCTGTTTTTTTTTAAGGTATATAGGGCAGAATGTTCGTCTGGAGACCCTCAATCTGTGCATGTGTCAAGGCCTCACTGAGAATGGCCTTGTGCCAATTTGTAACAATATACAGAGGTTGGTAGATATGATGTATATAATTTTTTGCATGAAATCATAATATGTGAATCTTTTGGACTTGAAGATGAAAGGTGTTATGTGGTAAACATGTTGTTTTAGCTTAGGGATTTGATACCTTATATGGTCGCAATTGGATCCAAGACATTCAATATGTGTTTGTTGTTTGCAGACTGGATGCACTGAATGTGGGCTGGACTAACATGTCCCGTGGAGCCGTTGTTTACCTTGTCATTTGCCTGCCCACCAGTCTCACCAAGTTGAATCTGAGTGGTTGTCGAGACACGCTGCTTGATGAAGGTTCTTCTTACTCCGTTCAATAGATCTCTTGTGTTACAATGCCAGTTCTGGTCAATAATTAGTGAAGAAACTATATGGATGATTATGATTCTGAGCAAGAAAAAGACGTCTGTAAGATGCCATTAGTGGTTGGGTTTACTATAGTTGCAGTATATCACTCAACATATATTTAGAATTTCCTTTGATTTTGTTTTGGTTCGTAACTGTGTGACGTGTGTGCCAATACGGTTTTGCATGAAGTTGGTTTGGGATGTTTTGCAGATGTCCATCAGTTGTGTGGCAGCTGTCCACAGCTGAAAGAGCTCGACTTGAGTGACTGCACGCTGCTGTCAGCACTGTCCGTGCAGCACATATCTAGCATGCTGCATTTTCTCGAGTATATTGCTCTTTCCCGCTGCTACCACATCCTCCCCTCCTCCCTCACGTTAGTACCTCCCCTCACCACGCAAATCAAACTATGTCACCATAGCTATTTCAATACAACCACCACTGTCTGCTGTGGTTTGATAGCATGAGTATTTTTAGACTGCCACTTTAGCATTACCATCATTGTGTGCACCCCTGTAGTCATGGAAACTGTTTGTTTGGTGCAGGTTGCTAGGTAACATCATGACATTGCTGGCTCTAGATGTGTTTGGTATGCTGAAGGAGTGTGCCTTGGTACAGCTGAGGGAAGCTCTGCCCAACATGCAGGTCAACAAGTTCCCCTTCTCCAGTATAGCCCGGCCCACTACTGGGCTCAAGCGAACGAGCATATGGGGGCTGCGTGTGCGAGATGCAGCCGTGTGAGCAACATTCATGACTCTGGGTGTGTTACCAACCATCAGCTCCAACAGGAACTATAGACTGAAATAGAAAAGCCTATTTTTCTAGATTCTGTGTTTGTAAGTTAGTGAGTGGTATGCATGCATATGGGTGTGTGTTATTGAGATGAGTCTGTTCTGTTTTTCTCGAGTTACTTGTCCTTGTTATACGTGAATGAGCTGGGGGACCTGTCTTGTATATGTTCCGTCCCACTCTAGTTACCTGACCATATAGTCTGGTGATACGCTGATGAACAAGTGCCTTGCACTCCAGTGACGACTCAGTCGCCCGGCTTCGTTAAATGAACTATGTATTTATAATTGTGCATTTGTTGAAGATCCTTTTTGGTTGCTTGTTAAAGTGAACAAGATTTAGAGATGGTTCTGTACTGGAGCTGTGAATGTCATTCATTCCTGCCTTGATTGCTTCTCACCCAAAACACCACGTCTTGAAATTATTTACTTGAGTTAGGTTGCAGTAATTCCATATATAATAGATTTAATTACATCCTGTTCAATATGGTAATTCATATACAAGGTGTCTGTACAACATCATTTGAGAGAACAAGGTTTTTTATTATGTCCATCATTACAAATTAGTCATGTGATATAATTTATTTAATTTTATTTGTTATGTAAACCGTCCATTTATTTAATTTTGTACATATTGAACTTTATTCTACTGCCTGTAGAACCATGTGATTTTAGTATATTGTCTTGTTGATTCATGGTTTGGTTTCCGTCCATTTGTTCATCAAATCATGTTTTAAGTTTTTTTATGGTATCTATTGCATTCAGTATCTGTGATCTTTTGTCTGTTTGTTAGTTATATTTATGCAGACGTAATATATTTACATATGTATAGAAACCAGTGTTAATGTGAAGAGCCCAAGGAACCAAAGTGTGCGATTCATTATCGCTTTGCTGCAGTAGTTTTCCTGTTTTCTGTTAGTGATTGTGCAGATGCTTTGGTTGTTATTTGTCCAATCAAAACACTTCATGTTTCAGTAAATGCACACATCCTGTGAAGTCAAACTGATGGGAATGAAAGAAGAGATGACTTGTTTCAATCAATTATACCCCCAATGTCTATTGAAAATTTATCATTCTCTTAAATGTTTCTGTTTTGTTGTGTTTGTTGACTAAGAGTTATTTATGGATATAGCGACTTTAATAGTTGAAGTTCCAGGGACCAATGTTGACTTCTACTGATTAGGGAAGTGAATTAAAATTGTTGCATCGGTATGATTAGTATTTCAGTTGTATCAATTGATTCGGACTGAAACCAGAACTGTTCAGTTCATATTGTTTGATTCAGTTGTTGTCATATCAGTGGTTACTATCCTCCACATGATCAATATCACTGTGATGCAACATATCATTGCAGCCTTTCCTGATAGAAATATCACATATAAACCAGCTTCTGTTGGAGTTCATTTTTGACCAGCTTCACCACCATATGGCCAGATTTGAGCCGTTTTGATCTCCATTCAAATCACTGGATTTTATGGATTTTAATCTATTTGCTGAGAAATAATCAAGTCAAATAAGAACACATTAACGACAACATATAATAATCCTAGAAGCAAAATAAGGCGACCAGAAACTGATGTAGAGTTACAGTAAGGCTAAATGCCAAGACTCCGTTGTTCATTCCCTCCAAAACGAAATCCAATCAGCAGATCACAAACATGACAAGTCTTTATTTACTAAAAGCAGACGTGAAACACTCACTTTGATTTCACATTCCCGTATGTATATTTGAATTTCTTTGGATTAATACCATAAGCTTTGAGTCTCTCCTCGGACATTGTCTTAGAGGATTCTTTAGGGCGCTTCTTCGTTTTATTGGAGTCTTTCTTATCAGGCTTGGAATCAGAAGATTGCCTGGATTTCTTTGAGTGGATAACCTCGGTTTTCAGTGGGCCAGCTGCTGTGTGAAGCTGCTTGCTATCAGGCCCGGTAAAGCCATTACCTGTAGAGGACGACTTCTTGCGCTTTTTAGTCCTATTGAGTCCACCATCTCCCCCTGAGCTACTTTTGCCAACAACAGGTTCTGAAAATGACACTGCAGTCTTTGGGGGTGATTTCTGGGATGCTGTTCCTTCACTGGTAGAGGCTGTAGCCTGGGTGCACGATGTGGTGGGGTCGATGAGGGCAGTACCTTTCCCTTTCCTTCTCTTCCTTTTGCGTTTGGTTTTACCTTCCTCACCTGGTTCCCTGTAATTACAGCCACCAAGTCATTGACAAAAACAACAGCAACATTCACTAGGACAGCACAGATACCAACATATTGCTAAAGACAAAACATGCCCCCGATTGATAGATGGATGCTTATGAAGACACACCTCTCAGTAAGACTTGTTAATACATGCAGCTTCCTCTCTGGGTTGTGCGACTTCTTCCTGTACAACCTCTTCTCCCACATTTCTTCTTCCTCAGTCCTGTTGACCATACAGTAGGCGATTCATATGGTCTTACAAAACAAACTTCATACATTGGATTCGACAAGCAATAGAGCTGATAGATTGATTAGCACAGACCTGTACTGTGTCATCTTCTTGAGGGAGACCCACTGGTTAAGCTCCTTGTCCTTAGCAGTCAGCACCTGATTAGAACATAGTGAATAGTCAATGTGCCAGGACAGCAAATCATATAAAGCTCTTAAACAAGCCTTGCTGGTGCATTCACATACAAATAAATGCCTTTATCAATTGGAAAGGCTTTTTGATCAAATCTACTCTGGGACACCAGTAAATAGAAATCTTGCATCATGAATAAACATACCTCATCTGTTGTCAGCCCAAAGTCATTCTCGATGGTTTTACGGTACTTGAATCGACATGGCAGGTCACCGATGAGGTCTTCATAATCAAGAGCATAGTACTCATCAATGTAGTCATCCAGTGGTCCTTGCTCTGAACACCAGAAATAGCACAGATGACATGGGTGCAGAAGCCTAACCAGCCAGTATACTTGTACCAGTGATGCAATAGGTATTTGATTAAAACTCCCACAGGTCATACCTGCTTCATTCACTTACCAGGATCAAATATGGGTTTCTCTTTCTCTACAACTTGTGCAAACTTGGACTTCCTCTTCCTTTTTTTCCCCGAAGCTTTCCTCGTATCTGACGGGGCAGCGGGATTGTCCGGATCGTAATCAGCATCCATCTGCCAACACATAGATATCACACTATCAGACAGACGCTCACTTAACTAGGTAGCAAGTAAGGGCAGACAAAGACCATACCTAGTATTTGCAAAACAACTGAGAAGGCAAATATCAGGCCATATCTTATCCAGCAAGGAGAATGGCTAGGACATTTTTTCAATAGACAGCTCACATTGAATTCTGGGTCTTCGCAGTACAAATCGTGTGAGGTTCCTGGGGGAGGTTCCTCATTGGCTGTGCACACTTGGCCCTCATTTGAGTCTTTTCCAGGCTGCCATTGGTCCCATTGCTCATCTGGGGGACACAAACAACACCTACAATATCCACGAGGTCATACAACAATCCCCTGACCTTGACCTTATCAGGATGGTGCCGAATAAGACCAGACACCCATAGACTCACCATCAATACCAAGCTCCTCGTTGTCAGAGAACACCGGCTTATCATACTCAGCAGTCGTGTTGTAGTAGTCATTGTCAAATACTTTCTGAAGACATGAAGGCAAACAAATGTCAATCACACAGCAGTTTACAAGAACAACAGGGAAGAAACATTCTGAGCTCTGTTTGTATTACACGCAAACCTTCATTAGTCTGTCATGCTTCTTTGGATCAAAGTCCTCATTAAGGTCCTCTTGAGTGAAGCCCACGTAGGGGTTGCCTGTCACTTCCTTCAGATGCTCTATTTTCTCCTCAATCTCCCTCCTCTTCAAGTTCTTCAGTCGCTTCAGTTCTTCTCGCTTCTTATCCTTCTCCTGCAACATATTTATTGACAGTGTCCATTAAGCAGGACACATCTGTTGCAACCCACTAGAGGGAGAGCTTCCTGACGACGTACCTGATCTTTCCTCGTCCGCACTTCTTGTCGTTTTGTGGCCCTGCTGGTATCTTTTCTACGCATGGAATCACTCATATAACGTGGATATCTCTTGATCTGTAAACAGAGAGTGTAAGTTAATTTACTTCACCCTCCATACCTCTCAGAGCTACATACACGGTCATTTGATTACATTCATTTTCCAAAGAGATAGATGCAGGGTCACTAGTTAACTTTCATCAACGTTAAATGGGAAAAAAATCCAATAATTAACATACAAAATCTGGATCAGGGTCTTCATAGCGGAAGTTGACACCCCTTTCGAAGTCATCCTGTTTCTGTAAGATGTCCTCCTCCTCAGAAAAGTTCCCAGTAATCTCATCGTAGCTAGGAACTCTGTTACCCGGAATGGTCACAAGCATTCATTGGTAGTCACAAAAATATAAAACAGAAAGAAGACCCATTGCTTTAAGCCTCAATGAAAAGACGATGAGATGTAACTTCAGAGAGAAACTGACTGTTCTTCTGGTGCCAGGTACTGCTTATTAAGGATGTAATTCCAGACAAACTTCTCGTCACGACCGAGGTCAGGCTTGTGTATATAGTCTTTCAGGGGTGCCTGTTACAGCAATGACCACCTGATGTTGACAACGAAAGCAGGCATCACCCAGGCCAAATAGTGGAGGGGTCGTCAGTGTCATGGGATATTTGAAGTAAGCATAAACAAAAATCATAAACTTACCAATTCTTTGCACACATCCTGGTCCCCAGCTGTCACATCTGACCTTTGACCTTTTAGCCAGTCAAGATACTCACCTTCTTCCTTCATCTGAGTAAACCGTAAGAACATCTTTGTATAATTCATACATGCACGTCCATGTTAAATAATGTCTGTGGCACCAGGCTTTCTGAATGCAAACTAGGGATAAATATGAAAGCAGAATCCCACCTGTTCATCTTTTGACTTTTGTCTCACGGTAAATATATCAGAAGTCTCCTCCTCCAAGTCTTCAAGAGCTGACTTAAAACTTACACCAACAGACGAGAGATACTACAGGCAGTTAGATCCAGGCATTGATATTTCAAGTAACAATTTAGTTCTGATATACATTTTTTCCCATTGCACTGTGTGGATATTGCTGACAGTACCTGCTGCGGATTTCCTCTTGTTCCTCATAATAACCAGGGGTGTGTTGCACTACATCCCCCTCCTCCTCATCTTCTTCTTCACTGCTGCTCCCCACCTCCTCCCCTGCATCGAACAGCCTGCCAACACACACACCAGGCCACAGGAAAACCTCATTAGCTGAAGGACGTTCACTCGTGTATCTCCTCTCTTCCTATACATCATGGCTATGATTACAATTAACACTGAAGCATCTCACTTGGATTTTTTCAGGACAGCTTGTCTCTCTAAGTCTTTAAGTAAAACAGGCTTTGATTTCTTCTGCTTTTCTCTGGCTTGTGACTTGTCTCTGCCATCTGAATCCATTTGATATATGGTTGTTATCACCACACATGATAATAGTAAATGTTACACATTGGTTAACAGTTCAGCAGAGTACATCACCACCTAAAATATTTCTGCAGGATATGGATAATGTATTTCCAAAATGAGGTGATGTTTTTTAAGGACACAAGAATGGAGAGCTATCCTATCAAGAAACCCATACTCATATTCTCACCTTCTTCAGCATTGTAGAAGGTAGTATCCTTTTTGTAGATGCTTGGGTCCTTGTTTTTTATGGCAGACAGAGTTCGCAGCCAATCTCTCTCAACTTGCGGTGTCAGACTCTGCAATAACATTTATCACTGGAGATGGCACAGGCAATGTTATAGTATAGTATGACACTGCACATCCTACTGCAGCAGCTATAGCTAACATATACTTATATCTCTGCCATCCTTATGTAAGTTGATTGACAATACACATACATACATCCATTCAAACGAACAGCAACTATATAACAAACACCCAGACATATAACAGAGGTTAAAGGATATGATTGTTACCTCAGCCTCCTCATCTTCTGTCTCTGATGAGCTGCCACTCAAGTCAGCTTCATCCAGGTCTCCATACCTGTCTTTCACTGAAGAAAACAACATTTATCATACAACACCTGGACATAAATTGATACAGGGAAGCAATGAGATGCAGGACAACCCCGGAGGGGGGAGGGGCACTTAAGTGTAAGACGGGGTATGTTTTTCTCTTCTCATCTGTACAGTGGGTTATATATATATTTTGTTTCAGTATGTCGAGATTTTCTCACGCATTTCCCATCGATCGTTGACAATGCAAATGCGATGAATGGTCCCTGTGTGACGCGCCGAGAATCACAACCTCGATCGTGCAAGCACGCAAAGCTGTTAGTGCATGTAATCAGAAATCAGCATTGAGATTTTTCCGACACTTTTATCCTGCCTACGACGTACGACAGGTTATACATTTGCATAATACCTTGTACGACAGGGTACACTTTTTGCCATTTTCACCTTGTATGACTGGTTATACATTCGCATAATACCTTGTACAACAGGGTATGCTTTTGGCCATTTTCACCTTGTATGGGTTTTCGAGGTCCCGTGGCACACCCCTATCCGGGATAAGGCCAAGTGCCCCCCCCCAGAAGGAAAACATGAAGGTACATTAGGTTTTCTAGACATGCTGCAGTACCTGACAAAATCAGCTAAATTTTTACAGCTACAAGGCTATTCTTAGCAAATGTCAGCTGACCTCTATGAAAAAGCCAAACAAGCTTGATTCACAGGGTCTTTTAGCAGGAGGCTTCATTATTGCATTCTGTTGCCATGTGACCGCGAATTTAATTAATGTGATTACATATACATTATATCATAATGTGCACTTGTTACTTATTTAACGCACGATTTATAAAACTCATGGATTGGTTGCAACACAGCACCAATCACCCATCTTTTTTTACTAAATCTCTGTCCAAAATTTAGTAAACTATAAATGAGTAAATAATTTCTACACTATACATCTACAGCATATAAACTTTCTATATTTCCTCATAGTAGTCATGGTATAACTTTCATGGCAGTATTACTTCTTGCAAAAAAAACTTGGGTACGAGTTGGTCTGGGTATGAGTTGGTTTGGGTACGAGTTGGTCTGGGTATGAGTTGGTTTGGGTACGAGTTGGTCTGGGTATGAGTTGGTTTGGGTACGAGTTGGTTTGGGTACAAGTTGGTCTGGGTATGAGTTGGTTTGGGTACGAGTTGACCCTAACTTCCATGTATGATCACATATCACTCACAGGGCTCGAAATTACCACCCGCCCGCCTGCCAATGGCGGGTGAAATTTGAGTCGGGCGGGTAAATAATCACAACCACCCGCCCGACTGGCGGGTAGATTTTTTCGCGCTAACACCTCGCGCCCAGTTCAATACAACAGCAGTTGGGCTCGCGTGATTAAGCGCCGCTTGAACCATAAACTCGACAAACACACGAGATAAGAAAGCTTCCCGGCTGTATACTATCATGTCTTGCATAATGTATTGACCTATAGTGTATAAACTGAAAGTATACTGTTTTATAAACCGATGGCATAGATAGGCTCACAGAAAAAGTTATACAACTAACGTGCCTTGATTGTTTGGGAAGACTTTAAAATCCACAGATCAGGGATCAGCTGGCTGCAGTCAGTGTATAATTTTGACCCATCACGGTATCTGGTGTGAAGACAAGAACATGGACAAAAGCCCACCCCACTCCCTCCCAAGCTATCTAATGGCAGCCTCTCATATTTGAATACAACATGCACCTACTGACCTGAATAAGTCGAACGGTTACTTGGCAACAACGAATCAACGAGACTCCCCATTTCCTGTCTGTTGACAAATTTTATGTAACCGCTTTTCCATCGCATAAAGGCATTTTTATTTTAATTCATTAATTTGATTTACCATGTATCATCTGTGAATGGTATTCATAAGACAAATCAACTCTTCTCGCGCCAGTAACAGTTGTAAGTGACGCGACGGAAAAACGTAACATCACCCATATGCGCGCGATGTTTTCTTCGCGTTCTCCTCGTGACGTTTCTTCCGCGTCTGCTTTGCGAATGCAGTACGTTCTAATTGCATTTAACGATAGGCCCACCTACAGTTGTATGACTTACGTAACGCGCGTGGCGTTTCTTGCGAGTTGACTTCCAAGCCGTCAGTAAGCATACCTATATAACTGCATGCGATTTGTTAACGGTACAACATTTCTGAAGATGTCGTGCCTTCAGGACTAAGAGGTCGCAGACTATATATAAGAAGTGATGATGTAGATGAGGAAAAGTATGTGTGTGTTGGAAAATTGTGCTGTTGACCTCATTGAATAAATGCTTGCTTTTTGTATGTTTTTACAGGTTCGTAAATATTGATTTGAATGTTGCGTTTAATATTAGAATAAAATATATAAAAACAATAAAAACGCGTACATTTTTGTTTTTTACTATATTATACTGAAAATGTAGGGCCGGTAGAAAATTTGTAGGGCCGGTAGAATTTCAAGGTTACCGGCCCGACTGGCCGGTGAAATATTTGGCTAATTTCTAGCCCTGCACTCATGCATTCTTTGCATAGCAATGCATATATTTTGCATAAAAGCGCATTAAAACAACTCCGTCGGTCTACAGCATATAATCAGCCTCAAGGCCCGAGATCGCAGAAATTATGGTATCGAAATGATCACCATTACTGTAAATGAAGCCGGAGCCGCGGAGGAACAGTACTGTCAGTAGACTGTTTGAGCACTGAAGTATTTCCACTATTGGATCGAATACTTGCATCAGATTTTACACACACGTTATTTTTAGTATTTCATGATTTAATATTCCATTTTATTTTCTATCTACAGTATCAATGAAGCTGGTTCACAACATTAATAAAACAACGTGGCCAGGGTGGTGTGGGCGATAATGGAATAATTGGTTGAATCCTCAATCGAACGGAATGGAAGAGTTGAAATAAAGATTCGGTAAACCAGCTACATCATTCAATATCCAGTCTCGTATTACATTTTTGAAGCTCTTCTTTTTCGCGCCATCTATTGTATTTATCTGCGTATTCGCGATTGATATTTAGTTCTTCATCCATTATCGACTTGTAAACAATTATTTCCCATGCATCCTGTCGCGGGGTGTCGCAATTCTTATTCCCCCGTAATGAGCTTTACCTCATCGAGATGGAACCTGCAGCGCGTTCAGAAACACAAACGTTCACGATCGTTCTGTAACGGTTTCCGGTTTGCTTACTGAAAACGTTTGCGAGCGCTCGTGAACGGTGTTTGGGGATGGCTCGCCGTTAGACTATCACTTAACATCAACATTGTCGACATTTAAAAATATGAGGATTGCGCCAGATTTTTTTTTGTCAGCGTGGAATTGTTTGTAAGACATAACTGTTGTGAGAATTATTTCAAATGCTTACTTTGAGTTTTCTACCTATAATTAAATATTTACTGGCTTATGATAGCCAACAGGTTGATGGGAATTTATTGATTTCGGTGGTGATCGCATGATTTTTTCTGGCGCCAAATAAAGAACATCCTCTTGTTTGTCAACACATGCACGCTGTACCGAAACCCGAGGGACGACCACATCAATGTAATTTTCGATGTGAATGTGATCAACTGGATCTGAGTATATCACTGACGCTTCTATACGCTAAAATATATTCGCTGATGGAATTAAACTTAATTCATCTGTCGTCAGCGGAAGGAAGTCGACTCCGTCATCCGTACATTCTTCCAATAGTACAAGAGACGCCACACCGCCGATACTCACCGCCATTTTGAAAACGTTTACCTTCGCCAATCGTTCAGTGTGCATCATAATGTTCCGTGCAAATGTTGCAGAACGTTCTGTGTCACTGAACGGACTGCTGGAGGTTGCTGAAACCGTCATTTGTTGATGAGTCTATCGTATTAAAGAGACAGTTCAGCCACATATAAGGCAATCAGGGATCATTTCGTTATTACATTACTACGATTAACGCAGACGTAAGTAATGACATCTTCTAATTTGTGCCGCCGAGTTTACATGATGGAAGTTATGTTGATAAGTTTTTAACATTATTACTTGACTGGAAATGTTCATGATATACTGTGGAGATCTGTTTTATTCAGTTATGTCGTTCCATCGATAACGGTGCCTCCCTAAAATCATGAACTACACGAATGTTAGCTGTAAATCATAACGCGCTCTGAATTTACCTCGCTAACGATGTGTATTCTTCCGCTTTAGTTACATAATGTAGATTTCATAAAATCTTCACTCATTCAAGTTTTGGGCATAATTGTGCACACATTAGACCGACAAGCAGGAAGGATAATGTCCGACAACATAAATGGCGACTGTCGTAGCAAGGATCTTTTTTCTGAGACCACAGCGCCGCGTAGCGACTGAAAGTCTGAAAATGTAACATTTTTGGTTTCCAAGGTGCTGTTACCAAGCAGCTTGCTAGGCAACCACTTTCCTTATATGGGGCTGAACAGTCTCTTTAACCCAACGGTTCTCAGAGAGGTATAGGGCATTGACACACTATAGTTAGACCCGTCATGTGGAGGAACCATGACACGTAAGTGAGATGCCTTCATTACGACAAGAACGACTAAGAGACTGCCGCAGGTCGTTGGCAAATATGCTTATGATTATTCGTGTCGTTCTACAAAAACATCTTGCCGTGCTATCGATATTTTTTATATCCATATGACTTGTTGGATTGAGCATCTGTTGGGTGGAACAGCAGCACATAATTATTTTTTGAGGTGGGGGTGAGGTAAGTTATATTATAACGAACACAATCTATGCAAGAGCTGCAAAAGCCCGAAAATTAATGTTCAAGCTTGGATTGATGATGAGTTGAGCGTTAGAGATCCATGGGGTTCAAATATACATGATCGTTCTTGACAGAAGGGGCTTCAAAAATATAGTCACTAAAATTAGGATCACAATTAGGATATATATATATATATAGAGATATATATATATATATATATATATATAGATATAGATATATATATATAGATATATATATATATATATATATATATATATATATATATATATATATATATATATATATATATATATATATATATATATATATATATATATATATATATATATATATATATATATATATATATATATATATATATATATATATATATATATATATATCACATATGTAAGGAGTTGGGGCTATGAACACTGTATATTTGCTCGATTCGACAAATTTAACTCCCGATGACGAAAACGAATGTGTGAGCGTGTACGGGCTTTAGGTAACCACAGGCACTCTGAGGCGCGCGTGGCTGGTAGCTGTAATTGTGGGCAGTGGCTCTTTTGAACCAAGTTGGAATATGCTCCCTCCAATGAGGAATTATTATTCGATCCGACTGTTGGTCTGTTGGGCTAGTATGCAGTGACAGCCACCAGGTCGAGTTCTCGCCTTTGTCCTGATCGAGCGGCTTGAAATGCACACATCAATTTGTGATACCTCTGCACAACCGACTGAAAATAGGGTGCTCTCTTACATGTAAAGTTTTCTAGGCGTATCCCTTCTATGACAGCAACAGTGAAGGAATGCAAAGTAGGCCTAGCCCCGGATTGCTAATACCTGATCTTGAGTAAGGGTCATAATGGTCTACACTAAGGGCTGAAAGTTTGCGAAACATTATATTCAAGGAAGATATTATATAGATATGATTGTTCAAGGCTGTAAATACGTAACAAACAAATGCATATTCTGAGTACAAAATGAAATGCGAACATTGAATTTGCTTAGATGACCTAATCGCTTCTTGCCTTCACAATAAAATACACTACGACAGCAAGTCAATATCGTCCTAAAGTTTGTCTGGGCTAACTTGAAAATATTTAGAATTGATGCGACTGGTCACTGGTGGCAAACCTGGTCTGTCATGAAGCGGGTTGTCGATATACTGTTTGTACGCATAATAAGCCTTGTCAAAAGTGGGTTCCCTACAACTGTTGTGGGAATTATAGAAGCTACTGGTTAAGAAGGCAATTTCTCATAAAGTTCTTTTCTTTCCGAGCACAACACCTCGCTCGCGTTCAACCAAAATGAGGGACCAAGCTCTCTAACTACAAATCCTTTCACTTTCTTCATATACACCATACCAAATAGTATTTCTTACATGGATTTATTGTGTAATTAAAGAAAATAGTGATATTCGAAGCAGATATAGAAAATAACATGGTGCAACAATTCGTATAATGATAGTAAAAATGTATAAATCAAGTTACTGAATATATTAGATGTTGTGGAAAGTTACTTCACATTGCATACTCTCCGCCAATCTACCAGAGAAGCATACACAAGCTCGTCTGGAGCTAAGCAACACAGACTCCTGACGATGTTGGTCAGTTGACTGCTTACTCTCTTTGTCGTCTGCTTCCTGAGAGGGAAATGAGTCGATTTTGAACTGAGAACAGTGATCTACTCGTATAAAGACGCATTCAACATATACACATTACTCTAGAGGCAAGTTGAAGCATCGATGGCATCTGGTGTTCCCCTTTACTGAGAGTGGTGGCTGGCGTTACGGCAATACTGATCTGAGAACAAGTCTTTTCCGCCAAACATTTATGCTTAATATCGTCACAATCTCGCGAGGCATCAGGGAATGCCACAGCTGAACGCGGTTACACGAGAAGGCAAAACTTGTGCATAAAAGTATATTGAGGCAGTAGATGAGCGAGTCTGTACAGGATAGAGGTCTATATAGTGACGAATGAAGCATCACTGAGCGTGTCGTCATGGTTACGGGCCCGCTGGGAGAGTTCTGTCATCATCTGGTGTTCTGCATTACGTTGAGCTCGCCTACAGCTTGTGAGTGCATCACACACAGTAGATACGATCATTGCGCTGGTCACGCCTTATACAGTATTCAATCAGCACAGCACACTAGTAGACAAGATCAATTAATATGTTAACGATTACAACGTACAGGCACCAAACGCCACAGAAATACAGCTGACGACCAAATCAAATACTCCACGTGTTTCTGGGTCCCGCTTTTGATTACCCGCCAAATGTTATTACACACGAAAGCTGTTAATGCAAGCGGCATATATTGGTCTTATGAATACAACAACATATACACAGTAAAATAACAGACAACATATATTGTACAAATGATTTATATGGAAGAATGCATAGCCTCGTCTTCTCATGGCGACCGACAGTGACACGAGTCAGGTTTTTTGTGTGCTGTATGATATTGCTGGGGTTATATTTGAGCTTTTTTGTCGAATACAAAGAAAACGAGCGACTACTTGTGTCCTTCATCAAGCTATGTATAACCTTCCTATCACTCAATATGGGCTAGAACCCGACGTGTAAATGTACATGTATCAACACATCTAGGAACACTATATTGCACAATGCTCGAATACCGACGCCGAATATAAACCAAACAACTCATTTCATGCAAGATTTAGATACATGCCATGCGACTCACAACACATATGTCACAACACATACGTCAAAACACAGAGAAAACCCCATCATATACAACACCAACAGTATGTAGAGCTTACCACCACCACCAACGCAAGTGACCATCTACAGCAAGAACAAATAGAAAATAATCTATAAGACAACGGGTCCTTACACGTCGAGGAGGCAGAGAACTGTATTCGTGGAGCAGATCAAATCAGTAAGATAGTAACGTGAAAAAGCATTAGGCACTGAACAGCTGCTCATATGCAGCATTCGTCAGCAGCATCACAAGAAATTCTTTACTTCTTCATTTACTGATGACGAATACAATTTAGCAAACGGGACAAGTTCAAACAATTGTGAGCAAAGGAGCTGATACCCTAGGTATATGACGAGCCAAGGCATTTAATCACTTTTTGTTACAATTTTACACTCAAAATAAGGTCGCTGTCGGCTTTGTCATCTAACGCTGCATACAACGTCGGTCCGTCCGAGAAATCATCGCGTAGCATCAACTCCGGCACGTGTTCTGCAATGGTAGAGGGTCGGTACTGGGAAGCAATGACGTCATTATCTCTATCGCCACCATGATAATGGGACTGATTTGGTATATAGGCGCGGTTATCGTACGCCCCCTGGTGGCTGGGTTGAGAACGGGACGATTGTTCACCTTTAGGTCGGCTATGTGGCAAGATGAGTGGTTTCTCCTGCTGCTCCCAGTTGTCGTCTTCTACGCGTGGGTTCACGGGAAGCAGGTTAGGACGTGTTGCAGAAAGGATCTCCAACAAGACAGCAATGAAGGCGTAGCAATACACATACTCCACCTGCGCACACAAATAGCAAATGATCAACACGGCACATTCCACCTGCTCACCAATACACACTGACTGACGAACAAGGCACATTCCACCTGCTCACCAACACACACTGACTGACGAACAAGGCACTTTCCACCTGCTCACCAACACACACTGAATGATGAACACGGCACATTCCACCTGCTCACCAACACACACTGAATGATGAACACGGCACCACCTGCTCACCAACACACACTGAATGATGAACACGGCACATTCCACCTGCTCACCAACACACACTGAATGATGAACACGGCACATTCCACCTGCTCACCAACACACACTGAATGATGAACACTGCACATTCCACCTGCTCACCAACACACACTGAATGATGAACACGGCACATTCCACCTGCTCACCAACACACACTGAATGATGAACACGGCACATTCCACCTGCTCACCAACACACACTGAATGATGAACACGGCACATTCCACCTGCTCACCAACACACACTGAATGATGAACACGGCACATTCCACCTGCTCACAACACACACTGAATGATGAACACGGCACATTCCACCTGCTCACCAACACACACTGAATGATGAACACGGCACATTCCACCTGCTCACCAACACACACTGAATGATGAACACGGCACATTCCACCTGCTCACCAACACACACTGAATGATGAACACGGCACATTCCACCTGCTCACCAACACACACTGAATGATGAACACGGCACATTCCACCTGCTCACCAACACACACTGAATGATGAACACGGCACATTCCACTTGCTCACCAACACACACTGAATGATGAACACGGCACATTCCACCTGCTCACCAACACACACTGAATGATGAACACGGCACATTCCACTTGCTCACCAACACAAAATGGCTCACGAACACGACCAAATCCAGCTGCCAGCCAAGAAAAAATCCTGGATTCCAGAGCGCATTTTCAGAAAAAGAACCAGGTCGGGTTGCCCGCCTACCTAGAGTATGACGTCACAGGGAAGAGGTGCGGTCGACCACCCAGATGTGCCCACTATGGGGGAACATCAGTTCAACAATAGCCGCGACAGTCTTATAAATCATAAGATAATCCGGCTGTATAAACAAACAGACTATATACAACAACAGAAACAAGCACCGCCAGCCAACACATAAACAAAACAACACCGATGTAAATAAAGTTTAAATAAATAAATATATGAATAAACCAACGGATAACAAGAAACGGAATCGAAAGCTACTTAAAATAGGCAATCTGAAGTGGCCACAAAAGACCCCATTAGCCACCATGTTAAGGAGCGCTTGGCAAAGGAACTGGAGTAGTAAATTATAAATAAATAAGTGGCTACTTCATAGAGGCATTGTAAAACTCGAGTAACGGTGGATGGGTGGTTTTCGGTATGTTTGCACCAGTTTTGATAATTCAAACCATTACGACAAAAATGATTTCGAATGACAACCGACTGAAATTGTAATATTGTTTCTTTGATATGGTTATAGTACAATAGAACGAATGATAGTGTGCGTCCCGGTGTTAGTTTTTGCGCCGGAGAGATTCTTTTGAAGCAGATGCGTACGAATTTCTAGAAACACGCGCACCCAAGCGGCGAGAATTGAAACCACGCGTTCATGCTGGTGTCGCCTAGCGGCTGGAGAGTTCAACTTTCGCGCCATTTCTTGCTGCCTGTTGACTGCCAAGCTAAGTAAGTCAAATGCTAAACCAAGATATGCAAAAGTATAACTTCCGCACGAAAATGATAGTGGCTGCTCTCTCTGACGATAAGCTTAGTTCGAGATCCATTGTTCAAATATATGATCACTGGTGACAGAAAGGGTTTCGACGATAAAGACACTGAAACTGTTATCACAAAGCAAATTAATAATAAAAGTTTACCCATGTGTTGTTTGTTGTTTTAATCAGGTTTTCTTTCACCTAGGTAAGGGTGCGTCAAAATATAACGACCAGTTTGTCTTCTTCGGCAAGTATATTTCCCCAAACGGAGATCAGCACCCAAAGTGACAGTCAAAGAATAATGAAGGACCATTCAATTATTTACAGAAACAATCCTCTTTCTGGCATTGACATGTCTCTAATTGAAACGGCTCTAAAGAGCAAAAAATCCACTTCTGTTGTGGAAAGTGTGAAGGCATGCACTCTGTTACTTTTTTCAGTCGATTTTCGATAACAAATTTGCTTTCACATCAGTTGCACAGAAGCCGATGCGCAAGGAGATCGCATTGAGACATCAAACAAATTTAACGACAGCTGTGAATTTACAACCATGGCAGCATATTACGTTGTTTCTATGAGATCATTGACATTATCTTCCAAGAAGGGAGAAACTCAAACGTTATGATGAGGGAAAGGTTAACTCGCGGTGTTAGAAATTCGATCACATCTGCTCGAAAAGAACCTCAGTGGTACAAAAACTACTTCGTTGATCCCCTACTTTTTTCATTCTATTGGATGGCATATATCAAGGAAAAAATTATCAGTGGACATTATTCTTAACAAGAGAGAAACTCAAATGTTGTAATGAGTGCCAGGTTCAAACCATTGACCACTCACTGCCAATTATCTTTAAGTTGCATTACAAGACATCCTGTGGTATGTTTGGCTCCGCAAGCAGAACGAGAAGCGCCACGCATGCGCACCACTCACCAGACACGTGACGAGCTGAGGACGATTCATCTTGACGATCTTTACGGAGCGGAAGATGTCCACTTCGCCTTCCGCTTTCAGCTTGTCCCACGCGATGCTAATGGCGCAGTAGATGCCACACCTAGTCACACCATCTCTGCAAACATCAACACGCTCGACAATTATACACGACCCAGGACACTATTCATTTGTAACAAAGTCAAATAAGAAACTTTGCGGTTTTTTTTATACTGAACCATCTAATGGTAAACCAAAAGCACGAAATAATGTGATGATGATTATGATGATGATGATGATGATGATGATGATGAACGTGTAAATTGATAGAGGTTGAGGAGTTCACTTGGAGATGACGCAGGTGGGGATACGGCCGTGACATTGTTTGACTTGCCAGTCTTCGACGCGCGTCAGCAGGTCGATGAGCGGTGCTGATGGATTGGGCGTCGCCTGGTTGTTTGGCCAGCAGTGAAGCTGGAAGAGACGTACGACCCGTGAGCTCTCCTCACCCCCGCTCGCGATGGCTTGTAGGGACACGAGCGTCTGTGAAAAATCCATGCACTCGTCAACTACACTAGTTTCTCACTTAACTTTTGACGTCATCAACTCAACCGAGTTCGATAACACACAAATTACTTGATCAGATTGCAATGCCCTTCAAAGCTAAATTGCAAAACGTGAGTATTCACATTCTTAAAAAGTGACCAATTAATCCAAACATAAAGTATTCTAATTTTGTTGAGTAGTAATTTCAGGCAATAGTAGGCGTGCTGTATATACATGTCTTACTACAATAGGCAATGGTAGGCGTGCTGTATATACATGTCTAACTACAATAGGGATGCGAGTGGGCGATGAAGGGACGGGGAGGACGGATACCATGCTGTACAGAGAACGGAATGACTTGACGCTGTGTGGTGTAGCATCACAGGAGTAACAGAACAGTGTGTTATATATGCCGTATGATGGAATAAGAATACGTCATAAATATAAGAAATAAAAGCGGTAGTTATGGTAAGGTTATGGAAGAAGAAGTCATATATAGCGGAGGTTAGTTAGACGAGTGGACACTACACGTGAAGCAGGGCGGACATGGTATCGTTGTCATGACAACACGGATCACACTGGGTTTGTACATCAACTAAGTAAATATGGACAAAAGCACAATAGTAAGCGTTGACAGATATGCGTCTTACTCTCCTGGCCACAAAAGGAATCATTCAACAGCCATGTCAGAGGGAAACTACTTGACGTCAGAACACATTAACTTCTTAAGCTGATAACGATGTGACGACAACAAGGACGACGACGACGATGACACTAAATAAGAGGTCCTTACAGAAGAGGTCGAGATGAGTTTAGGTAGGTTTCTTAACGCCTCCATTCCTCTGCTCTGCAATCGAGGAACAACTGACATGCTACAAGAAGTCCTCTCGCGATCTAAGTCGACCCGTAACCCAACGGCGGGGCATATTTTCTCCGGTAAGCTTCGGTTTCAATCACAAGAGACGATTGGCGCGGACGTGTTGGCGTCGGTTTCAATCACAAGGGACGATTGGCGCGGACGTGTTGGCGTCGGTTTCAATCACAAGGTACGATTGGCGCGGACGTGTTGGCGTCGGTATCAATCACAAGGGGCGATTGGCGCGGACGTGTTGGCGTCGGTTTCAATCACAAGGTACGATTGGCGCGGACGTGTTGGCGTCGGTTTCAATCACAAGGGACGATTGGCGCGGACGTGTTGGCGTCGGTATCAATCACAAGGGACGATTGTCACGGACGTGTTGGCGTCGGTATCAATCACAAGGGACGATTGGCGCGGACGTGTTGGCGTCGGTATCAATCACAAGGAACGATTGGCGCGGACGTGTTGGTGTCGGTATCAATCACAAGGGTCGATTGGCGCGGACATGTTGGCGTCGGTATCAATCACAAGGGACGATTGGCAAAATTTGACCAATGACATACTCTTCCAAAAGAGTTAATAGTTACGCAAAGATGGCTCATTCGCGTCTCCGCCCAACAAAATGCGTGACCACGCGTTCTGTTCCAGCATCACGTCAATCTTAAAATAACATGGTCAATTTGGGAGTGCTATGCTAAGTGGGCTCACTACCGACAAAATATGCAAAATCACCACTTGTGTTCAGAGCGCTGTTTTTCATAACATCTACCTTAAAACCACGTGTAAAATTGGAGGCACAGTCGTCTCGACCAATAGGATACCTCGACCAGTGCATCCCATTTATTCAATATGCGCCAGAAGACGACGATCTCTGTGACGAGGTAGAAACAGCCCCATGGGCTCTTCTCACATTGGATGGTTAGACGGATGTTTACGAATGGAAATTCTCACATAAGTGAAAACCATCACGTTGACCTAACAAAAAAAACCATTGCCCTGCACGACTGGCATGTAGTCTTAAAAAATGCTTCTATAGCCCTAAGCATAAATAGCCTGAAGATTTGATATTCACCCTATTCGCGCTGACAGCGATATTGCCTTCCAGACATAAGTGAGTGAAGGAGCCAATGCAGTCCGCGTGATCACACGTTTAAGACCCGAAGTCAGTCGGAGTGAGCCTTTTTAGCGTAGCTAAAAGCTTTTTGCTATTATATCGACCATCTGTATATGCTGATAAGAGCGTGAGTAATGGAGCGACTTATTGCCATGAACAGGCTCTGTTTGTGACGTTCGCCGCTAGAATTGCCCCTTGTTCGGCAACCCGTTCAGAATAATCACGCTAAGATTATTGTAATCAACGCTAAACGACTCTGTCCTTCCATGAGTCAATGACTAAGCCCCCGGACGCCGCCATATTTACAACGTATATCACCACTGCGCCACCTACCATCACACGATCAGGGGGAGTCCAGGTCGGACATCAGGTCAATTTATGGTATTGTCGCTCAAACTCCGTCCGTTTTCAGCTGCGGATGTTTCGTAGCGCCGACCCCGTTCCTTATATGGTTAATGATTCAAGTCCCAAATTTGGACTCAATTTGTGCGGATATCGTTTGTTAAAGAAGCAGGGTATCGGTCGTCGAGTTTTTTTCCACAACCGAATTGTAATGATTTTTTACGAAATTTTGTACATTTAAAGACAACTTCTCAAAAATCCGTTAACAGGTGGTGGAAAATATCTTACCTCAACCTGGTCCAGAGAGCAGTGTTCAAACAATTGTAAAAGGATATTAAAACTGACATCAATCGCTCTATGATTCACAAAATAATCATTAGATACGACATAAGAATCAACACAATATCCAACACATGCGCAGAGTCGTACGGGATCATGATAATATAGAGGAAACATAGAATATGAAATAATGCGAGCCGCTAAAGAGAGACGTGCAGTACACAACAGGACGATATGATGCCAACAAACGCATGCGAAGGGCGCCTATATAAATAACGGGGGTCGTGCTTATGTGACGTCACAGGAACGTGCGCAGGTGACGTCACACGATCGTGTGCAGGTGACGTGTGATGCTTTCATCTGACTGAGTGACGCAAGCGAAGTATGCAGAACACAGGCAGAATGGACTGAGGTCAAAATACGCGCGTGTACCCCAACCATCACATGCACTAGACAAACATCGTCAGAGAATCAATCTAATTGACAACATTCCTGGCATTCCAAAGTGCTCTATAATAAGATGTTGCAAATAACTAGACATAATTACTCTCTGAGTGAGAAACACGCGCTCCTAGAAAGGAGAAATATGAAATGTGTGTTACTTCTACTGGTACCGGGCTCTGCCATTTCCTTTGCAGATACTTGAGAAAATCTTCCATCAGTCCTTCATACTTTTTCGTATGCTTTAAATAGTAACTGATTTCTTTATACTTATTAAAATGATTTTGAAACCTGCACCGAGAAATGGGTTCGACTGAAGGTAAGCGAGAGCACAAGACGGGGCGTGTTGGATGGCAGAAGACGACTAACAGACGGTCATCATAGCGCTCGTGTTTTACTGACAAGTTGAACACGGTAATCTGGATATCTACAACAACGGCTTCTACAGTTAGATAAGACGATACTATGAAGAGGTGGTGATTGTGGCAGGTTTACCTTACGAATTCGGAAAAGGCGACTCGAGATGTGCTGGTCTTCAAGATCGCTGTCTACCAGTTCTACGGTAAGTGGGCCGTACCTGACGGGCTCTCCTATCTCCACCGGCCAGAAGCGCGGGAAAGACTGAGTGGTACACATAGATGCCGCTTCATCAGTTATTACTAGAGCACTCACTGTAAATGAGGTATATGAATGATAACATTAAAAAATGGACATATAGCACCTGTAGAGAAGCAGGTATGGAGGAGACGCACCCGTGAGAAGGAGGTGTCGTTGAGAAGTACCAAGGTGGGAATGTTATAATCATATACGAGACGCCAGATGTCGTGGACCGTGCTGCCGAGAGGCCACTGGGTCACGATGTATGCGTTGCAGTGGTGGTAGCCCTGAAATACGCGTGACAGATTGAGAGCTATAATACCGGTGCCACTATAGTTGGTAAAATGACATACATAAACGGCATGTGCTATAAATACAAATTAGTAAAGTTGATCATATCAAAGTGGCAGCCAGAGACAAAGTAAGCGCGAATACGGGTAGAGGAGTTACTCTTACGTCGACGTAGACTGCATTGATGTAGTCGGTACTATCGTTGCTATCATGCGTGATGAGGTAGGGTCGAGCTCTCTCCGCTGCAAACACACGCCACTTATAGCCGTCAGTACCAACCAAATCAGGCAATATTATTATCCTTCTTACTAGCCAAACTAAGCAGTCATTTAGCGATCTGATACATATAACAGGTTACAACTACTAGCCAATCACGTAGGTCATAGGGGAACACCCAGTGACCTATTAGCGATCTTTAGCGTTATACTGGCCCTACCCAGCAACCAATAAGCGATGCTACACGTGATACAGGTAACATCAAGCAACCAATAAGGGATCTGTTACGTCACCAAGGTGACACCAAATAACCAATCAGGGATCGGTGGTTGATAACCAGTGTCAGGTACATCACCACCAACCAGCAACGATAGCTTCACTAATATTAATTCATTTTGGTCGTCGATTCATGTCAACTTGTGGGTCACATTGACAGAATACGCATTGCATTCCTGACTTTTATGCAAGGCAGCAACGAGCAATGTTTGTCCTTCAGTCGCATTAGCTCCTACGGCATTAAACCGACAATCACTTACGTGGTTGGATCATAACGTCTCTACTTTTCCGTCTGTTTTCTGCACGGTGTCCACCAGCGCATTCCCCTACCGTCAGCGGCGGTACAACGGCTTTTAACGTCTTCAGTCGATACACACATATATAAACAAATCGTCATGAAATTCAGAGTAAACCATGAGTAAGACATGGGTTGAATAATTGATGACGTTATGACCCACCCTGTACTCGCGCTCCAGCACGCTGGTGGATGAGCGGCTGTTCTTGCAGGTGAGTTTGGGGACGACCCGCGGGAGCTCGGTCGCATGGATCACCGTCACTCCGCATTGTAGAAACATGGCCACGCAGTCGTATATAAACTCGTACTGTTGCTGCAGCACAAATATCAATCGTAGATAAACTCTTAATGTTGCTGCAGCACCAAAACCAATCGTAGATAAACTCTTATTGTTGCTGCAGCACCTATATCAATCGTAGATAAACTCTTAATGTTGCTGCAGCACCAAAACCAATCGTAGAGAAACTCTTATTGTTGCTGCAGCACCTAAATCAATAGTAGATAAACTCTTAATGTTGCTGCAGCACCAAAACCAATCGTATATAAACTCGTACTGTTGCTGCAGCACAAATATCAATCGTAGATAAACTCTTATTGTGGCTGCAGCACCAAAACCAATCGTAAATAAACTCTTATTGTTGCTGCAGCACCTATATCAATCGTAGATAACTCTTAATGTTGCTACAATCAATCGTAGATAAACTCTTAATGTTGCTACTATGAATCATAGATAAAATCTTAATGTTGCTACAGATCCATTATCAATCGTAGATAAACTGTTATTGTTGCTACTGCATCAATAACAATTGTGAATAATTGTGTATTGTATTTGTGCATTGTCGCTACAACATAATTAATAGTAGTGTTATGTAGTTGAGTATTTAAGCTGATCAATGAACGACAGATATACCATCCTTCACGTCACATTAACAGAATATGCACTATATATGACTGATGAAAATCCTCAGAGCAACACCTGCCCGTTCGCACCTGGTGCTATGACATTACACGGAGGGAAGTAGGATGTAATGGCACGCGCCGTCTTACCAAAGTCTTCACCATGTTCTGCCGACACTGGCGCATGTAGCAGACATACTTAAATATATTGATATTCTTCAGCAAGGACACCTGTTCCAAAACGGCGTCGATGGCGATGAAGGCCCCTGTCCTCCCCGCCCCGGATCTGACCACACACACACCCAAAGTATTCAACGTGGACCGAGCTTAATCAACGCCACCATAAGGCTATTGCTACGGATTCCATGACATATGCTAACAAGACAAATGCTCACAGGACACATGCTCACAAGACAAATGCTCACAAGACAAATGCTCACACCCTTAACAGATTTTAAGACAAATGCTCACAGTTATTTATTTTTTTTAATATATTTTTTATATATTTCTGATTATTGGCTTGTGGTCTATCAAGTCTTTGTAGATGTGGAATGTGTAACATCTTTTTATGACAAAGCTTTGTTGCCTATGTAAATAATCTAAGGTGTAACATCAGATGCTCTCACTTGTCACACCTCTTTTCACACTTTGTCTCAGCAATAGAGGGTGTTAGAATCGAACCGTTAGAATCACCTCAGGTGTTAGAGTTCTCTATTAGTTAATCTGTATACATGAGCAAATTCTATGCCATGCGTTAAGCAATCTTAATAGATCTTGGATGTGATGAGCTCAAATTTTGACCATATATAAGGATGTAAGGTGTGTGGAAACAGAACCACAGTTCCTCACTGCTGTGGGACACAGTATCCGCTTGGAGTGATGCGATTTATCGTTTTATGCCTTGTATGATGTGATATTCCATTTCTCCTATGTATGATGTGATATTCAATTTCTTGATTTATGCTATGTATGCTATTTATGCTATACTGTGATAATAAAGATTGTGAGTTAAAAAAAAATGTGAGCATTTGTCTGAAAATCTGTTAAGGGTGTGAGCATTTGTCCAGTGAGCATTTGTCTTGTGAGCATGTGTCCTGTGAGCATTTGTCTTGTGAGCATATGTCTGCGCACCATTGCTAAGTGCAGGTCAGAATTACTACTGAGATGTCTTCATGCTGACCCACGAGATAACCTCAGACTGACTACTGAGGGGACCTCAAGGTTACTACCGATTTGACCTCAGACGTACCACTGAGATGACCTCAAAACGACTGCCGAGATGACCTTAGATTGACCACTGAGATGACCTCAGCATGACTACTGAGAAGACCTCAAGCTTACTACCGATTTGACCTCAGAGCGACTGCCGAGATGACCTTAGATTGACCACTGAGTTAAAATCAGACTGACAACCATGATGATCTCACCCGCAGTGGACAACGAGAGGACCGCCGTTAGCTTTGTGGAAGGCTCGGACTCGGCGCCGGTATTCGAGGAGAGCGCTGGTGTTGGGACAGTCGTGGTCAGACCAGCTGCTATACTGGAACTGCTTCACATAACGGTACTCCGTCTCACCTGCCTGTATTCAACCACACACGTTCCGTCAGAGGACATATCCCACCCTGTAGGCGCACAAGGCCGCGGCGGACGACACCAGACATAAGACGGTCACAACAAGACGAACAAACCAACTGTTTGAGGGACTAGATTACTGTACTACAAGCTGACTGGACCACTAGATGACGGGACCACTAGATGATGGTACCACAAGCTGACTGAACCACTAGAGGACTTAACCACTAGATGACTGTACTACAAGCTGACTGAACCACTAGATGACTGGACTGCAAGTGGACTGAACAATTTGTTGATTGGATTATTAGCAAATTGACCCATCAACAGAGAAAAGGGCTAAGATATAGAGTTAAATAACATGAAGAAGAACTAAAATGGGAAACTGTCTGTCTGGCCACATGGCCCGCAACGACCATTAAGAAGCCACTTACCCTGGGTAGCGATGTAGGTGCTAGGCGCTGTACAAGACTGGAAACACACATGCTAAAGTTTGTACTCACACACAGAGACAAACCGCTCCTATCATTACAGGAAAATAATTGACATCTTAATGGAGCAATGAATGCTAATCCGAATTTGAATATTATATTCGAAATTGGGTTGTCTGAAATGAAGTAAGATGAAGACACGAGCAGCATATGTTCACATATGACTACCAACACGCGCCTCCTGACATGAATGAATGAACAGTATCCAGTACCAACATATGACCCGCCAATGAATGAATGATCCAGTACCAACATTAACATGAGCAATGAATGAATGAATGAAGTAATAATAGAAAAAGCAAGTCCAGTACCAACAAAATATGCAGAATATGAATGAATATCCAGTACCAGCATATGACAATGAATGAATGAATGAATGAATATCCAGTACCAACATATGACAATGAATGAATATCCAGTACCAACATATGGCAATGAATGAATGAATGAATGTCCAGTACCAACATATGGCAATGAATGAATATCCAGTACCAACATATGACATTGAATGCATATCCAATATCAACATATTACAATGAATGAATATCCAGTATCAACATATGACAATGACTACAAGTGAACAACCAGGAAATACATACCATTTAGAACACATCGTAGCATAAACTAATGGCTTAATAGCAAAATCAAGACAGCTATCAGAAGCCATGGGATAATATATTATTGTAAGAATTCCTACGTTTTAGAAATTAAGAAAGCAAAATATTCATTTGAGGACTAAACAGCAAATCACTTCACGACATTTTACACCTATGTATGGTCAAAAGTGATGGTCGCCTCACGGACATTCCCAACCGTCAAATTTCATAGGGCAAAGGAATCGCGTGTTTGTGTAATGATTAGTTGGCATCAGTATTCATAGGGGAGTCAGCAGGAAGCATGGTGTTTAATGGCAGTGTGGTGGAAGAACCGGTCGACAGGCACCTGGTTCATACCACCTTTACTCACAGGCTATGTTTATTTTTGTTAGCCAGTCTATTTACGAAGGGGTGTTTCAGACGACTGAATATGTGATAATGTTTCGTTAATATTTTAAAATCGTCAACAGGTAGCTAACAACCGGTTTGTCAGCGTAACATCAAAAGTAAGCAAAATTATGGAAAGTTTGCAAAAAGGCAAACTATCGAAACACTTAAACACAACTTTCTGAATCAATCTCAACATGACCTTCTGTGCAAACGAACTCTGCTTATTAATCGTTTCGAATTATTAGAGGATGTCACTAAAAAGTTCGACACAGTAGATGTAATATTTCTGGATTTCCTGGAAATGCTACAGTTCACTGCCGCACCACCCAGCGGCCGTCGCGTAACTGCGCGTGCTTTGGCGGGAACCACCTTTGACGCGCTGCGCGATTTTTTCGCGCCCGATGCGCCCGCGTCAGCGCCGCAACGAGTTGGTTTCAAAGTAATTTGTGCGCACATAGCGACGAATTATTTCCATTGAGTTTAGATCATAGTCACACCTCATGTACGTCACAATCCAAGTTCAAATATAAATGACCTAAGGTTCAGAAAGAAAATATACTTCCACTTGGTCTCTGGCCTGCGCTACGCAAGATCAAGATGAAATCTAAAGGATTTGTCTGTGATTTTTAAAATTTCTGTTCATAGTACATATATCACTGCACCATATTACCAAGTTTAGTTCAAAACTCAGTGGTCAATTTTTTTTATAAAGAGGTTTGAATATTGTAATACACTGCACTCAGGGTATACAACCGAAAATCTATTGTGGCTTCCCATCGACTAGACGGACCAATGATTTTTTAAATTTTTGTTCATAGTACATATATCACTGCACCATACTACCAAGTTTAGTTCAAAAATTAACAATAAATTCATAAATGGCTTGCCGTAGGGTGCGGCGAGACATCATTTCTTTCTTGATTTTTTGTAAAGCAGATATTGTTCTGTCTGTATGTAAAATATAATGCAATACGCTGTATGAACTTTTCTGTAGAACCAAAATATTATCAAAAACGCATAATTCCCATTGACTTAACATGTGAATCTTAAATTCGCCTTACTCAGAAGAAATTTACACCAGTGACCCATACTTTTTATTTTACATTTCGTTAGCTTTATATACGAGCTTACTCTCTGCAAAAATATCGTGAAAATCTACGAACGAATTTAGAACTGTCGCAATTGTCTTTAAGCGCTCGATAAAGCTTCCCATCAATGGTAACCTAGCAAATGTGTGGCTCATAGAATCAGCGGTAATGCACTGAATCAAGTTAATGCACTTAATGCATAGATAAATTGGATGGGTCAGCAGTAGTTGTAATAAGTGGCGTATAATAGGATGAGACATGCGTAATTAACGATGATCGGTTCTTTGGTCTGTGAACTATGATAAAGAGAGTGCTGGTGACATCATGTTAAACAAATCTAGAGGTAACAGTCATCGTTACTTCAGAGAGGACTAAATACTAGCCTCATCGCAGGTAACAGTCATCGTTACCTCAGAGAGAGGACCAAATACTAGCCTCATCACAGGTAACAGTCATCGTTACCTAAGAGAGAGGACCAAATACTAGCCTCATCACAGGTAAAAGTCATCGTTACCCAGAGAGAGGACCAAATACTAGCCTCACCACAGGTAACAGTCATCGTTACCTAAGAGAGAGGACCAAATACTAGCCTCATCACAGGTAACAGTCATCTTTACCTCAGAGAGAGGAACAAATACTATATAGCCTCATCACAGGTAACAGTCATCGTTACTTCAGAGAGAGGACCAAATACTAGCCTCATCACAGGTAACAGTCATCGTTTCCTCAGAGTGAGGACCAAATACTAGCCTCATCACAGGTAACAGTCATCGTTACCTCAGAGAGAGGACCAAATACTAGCCTCATCACAGGTAATAGTCATCGTTTCCTCAGAGTGAGGACCAAATACTAGCCTCATCACAGGTAACAGTCATCGTTACTCCAGAGTGATGACCAAATACTAGCCTCATCACAGGTAACAGTCATCGTTACCTCAGAGAGAGGAACAAATACTAGCCTCATCACAGGTAACAGCCATCGTTACCTCAGAGAGAGGACCAAGTCCTAGCCTAGAGGTAGGGTCATCAAATGTTCAAAGTGACAAATACATATTAGAAATTAAACAGTATATCTGATATAAAAGAAGAGGTCTCCGTGGGGATGTTTTTAATAATTCAAGTGTTGATTTGCATTAGTCATTTAACTCAAGACTTAGGGGTACATCCGTACATTTTGGTAACACATACAAGTAGGACAAAAGTGATAGTTCGTCGCTTCAGATTGTTACTCCTCGGAATAGTTTACCATCCGAGACAGTTTCAGAACATTTACAAAAACCAAGTCGATGTGTTTCTCAAAGACAAATATTTGAAGCAATGTTTCAACCCGATTGTACTGTACGCTACCATGTAGATATTGTAGTAATGTCTTGTTAACTATTCGCAGGACAACACAATATCTTTTTGCCTGAAACACCGGTCTTGGGTGGCCCTGTTTGTAAATCTCTGAATTCATACGACATTTCAATAAATATATAATTTTTGACTTGATCGATATTTTGTGTAACTTTAATCGCTGTTTGTAGATATCTCCAGCTTGTAGATAACGGATCATGGAATGTACCAAGCAATATGACCCCTGCTGCACCATGAGGAATCATTATACATTATTCTGTACATAATGTACTAATCACACGATAGGGTTGGGATGTTATGATGTTTCCCATTATTTATTCACTGCATGCTGAGCGTCGCGTGGACCTTCAACGTCCAACACGACTTGAGCAATTTGATGTTCATACACGATAATGAAGTGAAGAGAGTGTCACGTTGCCTTACATGGAAGCACTAGAGGACTCGTGTTCTTCACGCGGTTTGGCAGGAGCGCCGCGGTGAGTGGCGCACTGACCGCGCTCGTCTGGCTCAGCGCCTACACACACACACGTACACACACATGCACATTTAGAAGCAATCAAACACATGTATTGCAGGCTATGTGACAGAAATTCGCCGGCATGGCAATGAGCTCGGCTTTAGTATGAAGCGGGCAAGGCCGATGTCCTCCCATATACCAAGACTTAAATGCTGCTAGGCCCGGCCAGGGTTAAGCTGACTGACTAGTCCGCTGTCCACGTTCGCTGAACATAACATGTGCTTTGCATGCCGTTAATGAGTACGGAGTGGTCCACTAAGCTGCTGATCCTCTCTATATATATCATCATGTCTTCCGTAAAGCATGGCTGGCATCGTACAAGGATCGATACCCTGGCATAACTCAAACAATAAAGGCGAGGTCAGCGAAAGACAACGCCCACTTGACCCCTTATGAAGACACAAACGACGTCTGACTGGTATATGGCCCCGAACCCCTCTCATAAGCCTCCTCCATCCTCATCCGAACCCTCTATCACATTGCTCATCGACACACCGACTTGTGTTTTCCTCGGGTTATTGATGCGAGCGGGTCATCGTGAGCGGATGATGCATTCATCTACGATGCATTATGTAGCAGCAGCAGCAGCAGCAGCAGCTACATGTGCCATCTGCTCAGAAGATTCACGATGAAGTAGCCCAGCCTCCCACTAGCTGCCGGTCACCACGAGCAACAGGTTGTTGCAAGATTTGCCCACAGGCACTCGAGTCTCAAAAGTCCAATATCTGCCGGCTAATATGTAAAGACTGAATGATAGGCAAGAGAGTGGGGGACTAGCCCCCTATTTAAAGGCACATCAAAGAAGATTATATACATTTAAGGCAAAAGAGGAGGGACATTTTAAGACTCGAGCACATGTGGGGGTCAAGAGTGTTGGGGTGGAAGAGAAGGCTGACAACCTCGGCTGACGACGTGACTCGTGGGTCATCATACAGATCAAAGAGCTACTTCATCTTTGATGTTTGGCAACACGGATTTATCTGATTTATAAGTAGCATGATGAGGGCACGAGTAGCACGATGACACAATAAGTAGCATGATTAGGACACTACAAGTTGTATGATGAGGACACAAAAAGTAGCATGATGAGGACACAAAAAGTAGCATGATGGGGAAAGGAGTAGCATGATGAGGACACTACAAGTAGCATGATGAGGACACTACAAGTAGCATGATGAGGACATAAAAAGTAGCACGATGAGGACACAATAAGTAGCATGATGAGGACACAAAAAGTAGCACAATGAAGACACAAACAGTAGGATGATGATGACATGATTAGCATGATGAAGACACGAGTAGCATGATGAGGACACAAAAAGTAGGATGATGAGAGCACTACAAGTAGGATGATGAGGACACAAAAAGTAGCATGATGAGGACACAAAAAGTAGCATGATGAGGACACAATAAATAGCATGATGAGGACACTACAAGTAGCATGATGAGGACACAAAAAGTAGGATGATGAGGACACTACAAGTAGGATGATGAGGACACAAAAAGTAGCATGATGAGGACACAAAAAGTAGCATGATGAGGACACAATAAGTAGCATGATGAGGACACTACAAGTAGCATGATGAGGACACAACAAGTAGCATGATAAGGACACTACAAGTAGCATGATAAGGACACTACAAGTAGCATGATGAGGACACAAAAGCAGCATGAGGACACAAAAAGTAGCATGATGAGGACACAATAAGTAGCATGATGAGGACACAAAAAGTAGCACAATGAAGACACAAACAGTAGCATGATGATGACATGAATAGCATGATGAAGACACGAGTAGCATGATGAGGACACAAAAAGTAGCATGATAAGGACACTACAATTAGCTTGATGAGGACACTACAAGTAGCATGATGAGGACACAAAGAGTAGCATGATGAGGACACAAAAAGTAGCATGATGAGGTCACTACAAGTAGCATTATGAGGACATTACAAGTAGCATGATGAGGACACTACAAGTATGAGGACACTACAAGTAGCATGATGAGGACACAAAAGTATGATGAGGACACAAAAGTAGTGATGAGGATGATGAGGGACACTACAAGTAGCATGATGAGGACACAAAAAGTAGCATGATGAGGACACAAAAAGTAGCATGATGAGGACACAAAAAGTAGCATGATGAGCACTACAAGTAGGATGATGAGGACACTACAAGTAGCATGATGAGGACACAAAAAGTACAATGTACAAGTAGCATGATACAGTAGACACTACAAGTAGCATGATGAGGACACAATAAGTAGCATGATGAGGACACAAAAAGTAGCATGATGAGGCACTACAAGTAGCATGATGAGGACACAATAAGTAGCATGATGAGGACACTAAAAGTAACTTTCCGTGCGAAATGCCTTGGATGTAGTTTTACAACAAAATAGCACGTGCACTGACCTTGAACTCTAATGCCATGACCCCTTTTTTCCGTCGCTTGTGCAGCTCCTTGAGGAAGAGCTCGGCGGGAATGGGATCATCGGATACTGCCTGCAGGTGGCGCTCTTCTTTAGCTGTGAGACAGACAAACGCTTGAGGCGCAGGTTGAGTGGTGACCGCTACGCTTGCCTGTTGGACGCAGCCCCGCGGCAACCCTCTCATTTTCCAGTTAAAAGGACCACTTTGTAAATGCAGGGTTGTAAAGGGTTGGATTCATGTCACAAATTTCCCGGCTATTGATGTTTGGTACAAGAGTTTTTTAATAGCGTGGTAGGATCCCCACGAGTTCGCGATTGTTACCGATCCATAAATGCTAATGTATTAAGATACAGGTGTACATGTTTTTCTTGGGACCACCAAGAAGGCGCCCGGTACCGACCAGGATACCAGGCGGTCGACCGCCACTTAACAGGAAACCACACGGACGCCCGGTAACGACCTCAAAACCACACGGACGCCACACGGACGCCTGGTACCGACCTCAAAACCCCACGGACGCCACACGGACGCGCAGTACAGACCCAGGAAACAAGTGGTTCTCAGCGCTGATCACTTATTTGCAGAGTTGTAGCTGCCTCTGCCTTCCTCTCGAGGCGGAGATCATATCAGAACCAGATAATCCAATCTGGCATGGAAGGCCCGTTACAGGCGTTTACTGGAGTCAGAAACTGAGTCTGCAAGCCCTAGGAGACAAGCGCGACGCTGGCAGCGTGGCTGAGCACGGCACTAGGCTTAACACCGCTTGTAGCCAACACAGCCAGCCAGCCTGTTGCGCTGCTCACCCCGCTCTGTGGTCCCAGACACCTAGCCCTCCTTATAACCCATCCACACACCACATTTATAATGGATGTAACACGACCTGATAGACACCCTCACTTTTTACAAAGGTAGTCCTCAAATGAGTCTTTCTCGTGTTCTCTGCAAGTATTCGTCTGAGATTACTTCTCCTCCTTTTATTGCCTCCTATATATCCTAGGTTTTGCCAGCTTCATTAAATGTATTGCCTATTACCTAAAGCGATGGTAGCTACTGCTATGACGTCATCAAGCAGCCAGAGCTTATTGCATCTCTCATTTTGGAATATGAGAGCTATCAGTCGAGGAGGCAAACTGGGGCGCCAGCGCGATGCTCTCGCTACACGTTCGTGGCGAGCTACTTCCATGTGAGGTCAAGAAGCCAACTAGAGACAAGAGAAACTGACGCAATGCAACAAGCTGTGTTCCCGGCGCTGTCTGGCAGGCCGGTACATGGCGCGCTGACGGGATGCCAACGTAGTTAGCCAGATATCTCTTCCACGTGTCCAGCTTGAATGAACAGGACACTGAATCCTTGTTTGAGTTGTGCGGCAGACTAGCTGATGGCTCAGTCACCTCGCTCGGCCCTACAGCCATCTCCTCCGAACATGATGTGTCCTCATGTAGGCCGACTTTAAACAGGTCCTTTTGCTACCGCGTGACGTCGTAGCGTCATTGGGGAGTGAGTGCGCTGGTGGCTCGGACAAGATGTGGACGGTCCCTGGAGTGTTCCCTGTCGACCGCTCTAGATGAGTGAGCGCCCGCTAATCTAATCCGGTACGCGAGCGCTTAAAAGGAGTACTAACTGTACCAACTCAGCACTGATGCGGCCATCACGCTCACTGCTCTTATAGATATGCGCCTTCTCCATCTAAACCACACCCACCGCACATCACTAGTGGTAGCCACCAAACGCCGGGTTACGCTTGCATTTGGAGAGTGAGTTGCCGAGAGCGGCAGCAGCGCATTGAGGGTCCGCTATGAAGGAGACAGTGGCAGGGTAAGGGTACAGACAGGGCGCCGAAATTAGCTGTAGTGACAGGTCGCCGTTATAAGATGCAGTAACACGGCGCCGTGATTAGATGCAGTGACAGGGAGCCGTGATAACATGCTGTGACAGGGCGCCGTGATAAGATGCAGTGGGCGCAGTGGATGCAGTGACAGGGCGCCTTGATAAAATGCAGTGACAGGGCGCCTTGATAAAATGCAGCGACAGGGCGCCTTTATAAAATGCAGTAAAACGGCGCCGTGGTTAGATGCAGTGACAGGGCGCCTTGATAAAATGCAGTGACAGGGCGCCTTGATAAAATACAGTGACAGGGCGCCGTGATAAGATGCAGTGACAGGGCGCCTTGAAAAAATGCAGTGACAGGGCGCCTTGATAAAATGCAGTAACACGGCGCCGTGGTTAGATGCAGTGACAGGGCGCCTTGATAAAATGCAGTGACAGGGTGCCGTGATAAGATGCAGTGCCAGGAAGTGTAGAAAAGGCGTGTATAGGCAGGATGCAGTGACAGGGCGCCGTGATAAGATGCAGTGCCAGGAAGTGTAGAAAAGGCGTGTATAGGCAGGGCGCCGTGATAAGATGCAGTGACAGGGCGCCGTGATAAGATGCAGTAACAGGGCGCCGTGTGTAACGCCCTACACTGAAACACACGCAAAACCCATCTAATCAGAGAGCTGGCGCGCACGACCCGGGATGCTTTTACCGGAACCGGAACCACTGCCTCCAGTTTGGGTTGGCCTTATACCAATATGGAGAATAACTAGGTCGAAGAAGAGTTCAGCAACTCGACCGAGGTCAACCGAAACGTTGCCCGCAAGCAATGGACTCCCCCCTGGACAACCTTAACCACACGCTGGGACGATATAGATGATACAAGGTGTGAAGGGAGCTTACGGCTGCGGAGGCTGAGAGCAGACCTACTTACAACCTCCATGGGCGATATAGCGATCATTGGAATCATCTTTACATCTAAATGATGAGGTTTGTCACCTACCATTGAGCATGCCATAGCCTTCATACGACACACTTAATATGGGTCAAAACATCCCGACCTGCTTATTCCATGGACCTGTATGAGTAAGGACTGGCAAAGGAAAAAAGCAATAGTGGTTTGCCAAGTGGCACTGCATCTTCGTCAGAGGGGGCGTCATCTGCGCGCGCAGCCTCATCAGACTCACTGAAACATCGATCACAGAGATGAGATTCTCCCTGTGAAAGGCTGTGTAATGCCGGGAACTGATGTGCCAGTCAATGGGGACGACCTCCAGGCACATAGGCACGATCAATTGCAATAAGGTAGCATGTTGCATGCCAATCTCCGTAAGCTAGGTGTTCGGTTAAACAATGCACCTGAAGTGTCTTTTGAATAGACTGATTCCTGGAAAAACGCCACAGATGGAAAGGTAAGTACATGGCGCAACGGCACACCAATCAAGTGAGTTATATGGTGCCTAAAAAGGCGCGCGCGTGTGTGTGTGTGTGTGTGTGGGGGGGGGGGGGGGGGGGGTAACTTGAAGTGTAACATCGTGGGCGATAATAAGCAGACCAATAGCAAGCTTATCTGCTTCTTAAGCAGGCTGATTAGTTGTTTCAAAACATTTTGAAGATAATCGATTTGCGAAAATAATCCCGGTTTGGAATGCCATTCATGCAGTTTGTGATGAGCCAATTCTGCCAGGTAAAAGTCATTCACTTGCAAACGTCCAGTACCTACTGAGAGAAATGATTCTGTCATATCAACTAAAGTCAAGTGTGTAGGTAAATCCAGAACGGAACGACAATGCTTTTATCATCTCGTATATACTAACTTACACCTTACCAGCAAAGCATTCTGAGGATGATTCTCCTCACTTTCATTCAAGGCATTCAAAAACTAATTCAGCGCACAAGTATGCAATTCAACAGTCAGTTATGTCGGTATGTACATAGACATTGCAGATAACACAACACATGCAAATAATACATATGACAAAGGGTGGCAAGTCATGTTCCTGATATCACCAGTGATTGTGAAGAAAGTCTCATTACAACAGTCGAAAAGCAGAGAAAGCTTAACCACGCCCACAGAATGCAGGTAATAAAAGCTGGTAATTGTTTATTATAAGCTGATTCTTGATTATCAGGTATAGTAGGTAAATTATCTATCTTTTAAATACTGGTATGGTGTAAGTCACAAAAGATTATGTAAAACTAGGATCAGTACATGAGAAGGCGCCCCTAAAACTCAACACAAAGCCACCTTTTCCCAAATTTTCCCACCTTTTTCCACTGCTCAGATCAGCAGCCAGAGCCTCCAGCATAACGGCAATGTCGGATTTGGGGATGCATATCACGCAGATTATTCAATTTGAAAATTTGACCAACTACTCAATACCTCCAACAGTACATGTTTCTCTTGTGCATCGAAAATACATTTCCTAACACTTCTGGTCACAAAGAGCACATTGTTGAAACTCGCCAATGGCTTCAAGGAAATAAGACACAAGGTAGAACTAGATTGATGTAGGAATATATTTGTTTGATAAGTCATCATTCCTCAAGATATATATATATATATATATATATATATATATATATATATATATATATATATATATATATATATATACATATGTGTGTGTGTATGTGTGTGTGTGTATGTGTGTGTATGTGTGTGTATGTATGTATGTATGTGTGTGTGTGTGTGTGTGTGTGTGTGTGTGTGTGTGTGTGTGTGTGTGTGTGTGTGTGTGTGTGTGTGTGTGTGTGTGTGTGTGTGTGTGTGTGTGTGTGTGTGTGTGTGTGTGTGTGTGTGTGTGTGTGTGTGTGTGTGTGTGTGTGTGTGTGTGTGTGTGTGTGTGTGTGTGTGTGTGTGTGTGTGTGTGTGTGTGTGTGTGTATAAGCATGAGAAGGAACCCGTCACCCTGCACGTCTGCGTGGGTGGGAAACGTCTATCAACGTTTCTTAAGAACTATGACAGTCAATGCAGAAGGAAGAGCCTGATATTTCATTCTTACTCACAGTATAAATCAACTAGGATAGTGTGGAAAAGCGTTTTTCAATTATTCGTGCAAAAAGTCGTTCAAGGGATAATCAAGACAGTGGGCAATTCAGAGTTGCATCCAAATTTACCTAAATTTCTATAACCACAGAAGAGACGAGAGATTGCAGATTAATTTGTACATAATCAGATATTGCCTTCGAGTGAACAGGTTATGGTGGATTCTGTGGCGACACCCAGAGGGCTGGCTAATTGCGCTTAGGATTTAGATGCATTTTTGCTATAACTGGACAAGGTAAGGAGTTCTATTTGGTATCATGACCATGCAATAGGCAATGTTGTATTACTTTTTGTATTGAGTAGTGATATTTACTGTGGTACTTTAGCCAACAGCAGCGTCGTACACAAAACATCACCTACCGATGAAATATCGGAGATACCGCCTGATCTCACGGCCACAAGGTAAGCCACCCATGGTAGAGCAGGAGCATGCAAGAGGTTCGTGTTCTAGCCCACATTGTGGGTTGTATTGTTCTTAAGGTACGCGACAAGCTGTGCACTATGTGTAGGACAAAGGTGAGTAATGTAACTGGTGTGAATGACCCTACCTATCAACTTATTGGCTATGAAACTGATGCGGATGCACAGGAGGGCACCCTGCAAGACATTTGTAAGAGTAATCTGTGACCGTTAATATGTGACAATGTAATTCATCCTAACCGAGTGAGAGCTGCAATGGTCAAATCTTTGGTTAATATGCTTTACTAGATATATTCAGTTGTGAAATGTGCAAATTCCATGTTGTTAAAATATCTGTTATGGTAAATATATGATTAAACAAAACCCTGAAGGAAGCAAACCGAAAGTTGTATGACCATAAAGACAGGCGAAAGCGAAAAACTTTTCTTTAAAAGCACGTATAATTCAGACAAAGTTATATTGTCTTTTGGATTGTTCGTTGCTCGTACAATATTAATAGATGAGTAACAATGCGTTGAGAGTTGTATTTTTTAAAGGGATACAAACTAATCGAAAATCACATGCAGGGTCCTTTCATGTCAAATAAACCAGTGGCTTCCACCACATCACTTAGGAATTGGATAAAAAAGATATGTGTTTAGATTTAAGACTGAACCCAAGCCAGCAAATCCTGAACAATTCACGGAATCAAATGATTCTTCAGGTCACGGCAGACGCTGGAATATTTGTAATTTAGATCCAATTTTCGTGCACAAACTGCTGCAACAAATTCAAACGCTATATTCAAAGCTTTGATAATTATTGGAGAGCTTTCCTTCTGAGCTGACCTTTAAAATTGCCCCGTTGTTGGATTTCTCTGTTATAATCACTTTCAATTTCATTTTTCAAAGCTCTGTAGGCGGATTGAACCCTCTTAGCGTACTTTGAAGTTCTTAAATGACGAGGCAGCGCGTCTTCCTCTAGGCCCCCCAATAACACGACAGCGCATCTTCCTCTAGGCCCCCCAATAATACGACAGCGCGTCATCCTCTAGGCCCCTCAATAACACGACAGTGCGTCTTCCTCTAGGCCCCCCAATAATATGACAGCGCGTCATCCTCTAGCCCCCCCCCCAATAACACGACAGTGCGTCTTCCTCTAGGCCCCCAATAATACGACAGCACGTCATCCTCTAGGCCTCCCAAAATAACACGACAGTGCGTCATCCTCTAGGCCCCCCAAAACAACACGACAGCGCGTCATCCTCTAGGCCCCCCAATAACACGACAGTGCGTCTTCCTCTAGGCCCCCCAACTATACGACAGTGCGTCTTCTTCTAGGCCCCCCAATAACACGACAGTGCGTCTTCTTCTAGGCCCCCCAATAATACGACAGTGCGTCTTCTTCTAGGCCCCCCAATAATACGACAGTGCGTCTTCCTCTAGGCCCCCAATAATACGACAGTGCGTCTTCCTCTAGGCCCCCCAATAATACGACAGTGTGTCTTCTTCTAGGTCCCCATCCAGATCGCCTCGTTTGCAATGGCTCATTCACAACCATACAATATTCTCGGCTCAGTATCGTGTGTATTAGAGCGATATGTTCGTGGCAGTAAATCGCATCGGGCTCCACAGTTTCCGTGACGTTTGGATCAGAATAAAGATAGCCTCCCCGGGGCCTCGTGCCGCTTCTCATCCGGGATCGATTCACAGCAGTCTTCTGACTACAAATACGAATCGGGTCTCATTTTCTTTTGCATATCAAAGGTGGCATGGCTATATTTTGTAAGATAACCAGATGGTAAGATTAACTTCCATCACTCATAACGATGCCACAAAAAGAAAACCTCATCTGTATATCAAATGCACACTGTGCCAGGTTTTGTACGCATTAAGTATGAATATTGGGATCCATTATTGCCAATATTGTAACACCAGGTACAATAGATGCTGTTCTTTACAGCGGCGACTCGTATAATATCCCTGTTGGCTTGCTTGTTTAAAGCATAACGTATCATAAGACGAAAAACGGATCCAATAAGTCATTGTCGACTTTCTATGAAACATACAAGTGTGTGAAGGATGTTGATTGTAGCTGAAATGGCATGAATGAATATATATACAGCTGTCCACAACTGCCCTTGTGAGGTGAAGTCTGACACCAACTTGTAAAGGCTTCTAGAGTTATCGGGAACACGAGGCTTCGGTAAGAGTACACCTCCAACAGAAAATACAGTCGCTTTTCAGATCAAGCTTATACAAGTATAGCTCGCTCTCGAACCCGGGTCAGACATGCGAGCCTATTATTACAAACCGATGTATCTATCATTCTTATGCCCTGCAACAAACATGCCAGTATGTCTTATGTCAGGGTGATGTCTAATGTCAGGGTGATGTCTAATGTCAAGGTGATGTCTAATGTCAGGGTGATGTCTAATGTCAGGGTGATGTCTAATGTCAGGGTGATGTCTAATGTCAGGGTGATGTCTAATGTCAGGGTGATGTCTAATGTCAAGGTGATGTCTAATGTCAGGGTGATGTCTAATGTCAAGGGTGATGTCTAATGTCAGGGTGATGTCTAATGTCAGGGTGATGTCTAATGTCAAGGTGATGTCTAATGTCAGGGTGATGTCTTATGTCAAGGTGATGTCTAATGTCAGGGTGATGTCTAATGTCAAGGTGATGTCTTATGTCAGGGTGATGTCTTATATCAGGGTGATGTCTAATGTCAGGGTGATGTCTAATGTCAAGGTGAGGTCTAATGTCAGGGTGATGTCTAATGTCAAGGTGATGTCTAATGTCAGGGTGATGTCTAATGTCAGGGTGATGTCTAATGTCAAGGTGATGTCTAATGTCAGGGTGATGTCTTATGTCAGGGTGATGTCTAATGTCAGGGTGGTGTCTAATGTCAGGGTGATGAGACGAAGATTCAACCAAGAAAAGACTAACTCAGTCATCCCAAAAATCAATTGGTCACGTGGGGCATACGATACATGTTCGCTAAACGGCGAGATTTGGCGTCGCCAGGAAAAGCGACTATACTCAATGACTACACTGATCATAACCTCGTCCTCAATTGACATCAACCACAGACGTGGACCCCGCATTAAGCATCTGATGCGCCACACAGAGAGTCATTAATTAGCAGTAATGACGCGCTCGGCATGACATCTTGCTTATACTCCACGAATGCCGCCATGTTATTCACCCATCCATGTCCCCACCCCACTCACCACTTCGTCAGTCATATGCGGTGTTTAATCTATAAATAATTCAGAGAGATACCAATTAGCAAACCCAGCAGGGGAGCTGAATTCAGCTGCCCATACCCTGCGGTGTCGAACACATCCCAATTCCGTGTTTTGTTTACCTCGGGATCAATTTCTCTGCTGCCATTTGCAAAAAAAGCAAAAACAACCTCCCATCGTTGCAAACCACAAGTCCGATGACAGTAGAGGTTGTCGTTGGAGGGAGTGGGGGTGGTGGTGGGGGTTAAGCTTCACAAACTACCCATGCAATGTCCCTGTGATGGATAAGGACGATCGGGGTCATGGAGTGCACTTGGATACAAACAGAGGCCCCATCCCTCCCACTAGTGACAACACCTGACATTAAACTTATTAAACTATCCAGTCAGAAAATATCAGAGTTTTATGCAGGGATACTTTAATTGATTAAGTCTGGTTGCTAAGTTCGGATATAATATTTGGTTGAATAAGTTTATAGGCCAGTGAATACAGCGTAGTGAAGCTGATACAAGCAGCACACATCACCAGGATTGCTTAAGGCAATCTTGTTCATGAGAAACCCTCAAAGCTTCGTTTGAGTTAAGTCGGGTCATCTGGGCATGCACACAGCCCCACCAGACACACACACACAGAGCAGCAATTGATCACGATTCCGGTCAAAAGCCTTGCACTTCGATAAAGTAATATTTGTCATCATCGAGTCAGCATATAACATCACCAGGGAAGACGACCTACGCACGCTGGCTAGAGGCTAAAGGTTAAAATAATGCAATGTGTACTTCAATATCAGATAATCATAGTAACTCGTAATTAGCCTCTACTGTTGAGGGATCAATATCACAGGCCATTATTATTGGCCACAGTGACGATCACATCTCATTAATATGTATAAATACCTATGAAGACTTGCTGGTACAATAAAAACTTTGCGTTTTGTTTTATGTGGTGTTCTCGTTTGGTGGAAGAGAGATAAAAAGTTTGTTAGTGGTTGCAAACATGTTGTGGCCATGATGTTTGCAGTGGCTGACTTTAATACCAATGCAAAGTCTAATCCAGCCTTACCGCCTGACGAAGAGACATGTCGCACGGCTTGTCGCCTTGATTATTTTGATGTCTGGCAATTGCAATTACACAGTCTATATACTTGTCACTTCAGTAATACAACTGACGTAAACTTTACTGTCATCTTCTGGGGTTTTTTTCTCGTTTTCTTGCGAACATCGGCCTTGCAGTCCACTACGGCGCAAGTAAACCTGGGCATGGTTGCTTCCGCGCAGTATATATAGTCTATAAAACGATATTCCTAAACAATTTCTCGAAAATAACACCAACATCAAACATAAAACGACGAATGTTCACCACAGCTTAAATCTCTACGTTCCGCGTCGTGCATCGCGTTTGTGTTTTGGAAAACATGCCCCTATTTCAGGTGGAAAATCAGTATCGCCGCCGACGGAAACCCGACAATGTGAAGGCCCCAATTACCCTGTGCACTCACATCCAGCAGACTCTATGGTACCAGATGGGGAGAGGAGAATCCATACATGGTATGCTTGCTCAGGTTGGGACTGCTCCCTAACACATTTCCCCCTCAGATAACACCTACAATGATTCAGGGACTTATGTTCAACTGCATGTATGTGTCTGTTGAGGAACAGCTGATATCCCTTCCGCTTTCAAATGATGCTACCCCGATAAGACTTGGTCATCATATGAATAAGACAGTAAGCCTCAGTAAGCTCGGGTGCATTGACACACAGAAAGTGTGTTGGGTGAGTGAATGAGTGAAAATAGGGTTTAACGGCACACCAACACGTATGTGTTATATGGCGCCTAGAAAGATTAATAGATAAGTTTGAAGCAGCCGCCTTCTAAGATAAATGGAAAAAAGAGGGACATACAAGTGGATGATGTTGAAAAAGATAAAAATGCAAATAGTATCCTAGGGCAAGTCACCACCAGCCGATTGACTGGACCAGGCCATTCCAGATTAGTGTGTTGCAGATACGGCCCTCAAAAAGGACCGCTCCACTCAACCACTTGGATCCCATTGTTCACCGACACCAGTCGCAACACACGGCCAACAGGTTGCCCCCTATTAGTCGCCTCTTACGACATGCAGGAGGATACAGTGGACCTATTCTATCCCCGCACCCACAGGGGGTAGAAAGTGTGTTGGGATCTTTGAAATTGACTTGCTGACCCTCTGCTAATAGTTCTTCGTTCATTTGAAATATTCTCTCCATCATCTTCCCCGACCAAGTCCACAATATTTACGGTTGCTGCAGGCATTTGTGACTAATTCTACGAGCTCAGTTTTCTTATAACTCGAGCAAGGGATTCCCCTATCTTTGAGGAAAGTTTTCAGCTGGGGTACTTTCCACTAAGGAGAGAGTGATGACATGATGTTGCTCCGGTCGAACGGTAATATGAATATATACCGTTCTGCTTCAACATTTTCCGCGCGTCCAAGAAACGCGTTTGGCTAATGTGCTACATCACGCATCTAGAAAATAACATATATCAAGAGCCTGTACAAAAAGGTCCTAACACACCAAAAAACTTAACCCCACTCGACGCTAATCTTCAAGAAGTCCATCTCTATATCATTTCCGAAAAATCGCGATACCATGACCGCCATTTTGGAAAATATTGGGTCCCGTGATTTCACGCGATATCCCGCCGCCTCATCCGCATTGCCTTAGTACTAGTCGTCGATGGGTCACGTCATTCGGAGCATGCGCGATGCACGTGGTCTTGAACTTGAAAACAAACATGTCGGACTTTTTACCGTTTCCAAATTGATCGAACTATAAATAATTACCATGGATGTAACCCCCCCTTCGAAAAGGGATAAAATTGTCCGTGAACATCATTGCATTCTAAAACTCCATGACTTGGGTATGTTTGGTGTTTGGTAGTTGTCTGCATCGATCTAAAAATGTTTACATTGCGTCGGTATAAGAGAAAGTAAGACGTCTACTCAGACGTTTTGTAGGGCTAGACATGGTGTAGCAACAGTCACGCACGCTAACTTCGATGTTCTTGCAGAATACACTCCAGAGAGTCTGGAGAGTATTCCGCAAGAACATTAGTATTCACCCGATGTAGTTGGCAACATTTTGGAGCATTATTTTATGATAATCTCTGTGTTTGAGAACTGCTTCAAATGTGCTCATTGCGACGTGACTGCGTTCAGATGAACTTAAGAGAAGTTCAGAATGCACTTGACACTTTCGGCGACGTCTTTGAGGTCCTTTACAGCTATAGAAACACACAACAAGAATGCGCGCAACAACGCAAGAACTTAAAACAGCAACTGGTAAAGCGCGAACAAAGCGCTGACAGCTTGAGAGGCAGAGAAACATGCCCCCAGTTCCGGTATAAATCGCTGTGCGCGACGGCGGCCCTCCTAGCGGCCGCGACGGAAACCCGAGAATGTGAAGGCCCCTATTGAACAGGCACTTCGGTAAATACTTAACAAGCTGGAGTGGCAGTGTGATATTTGGTAGATATTGTAATTAAGTAGAGTCTAGTAAACGACAGAAGCTAACGACGACTGGTCCGATTACGAGAGGACGATGAACATCTGTTCGAGAAGACTGTTAAAGGAGCAGAACGCGTGACGTGCAAATTGACCTCGGCAGTAAGAGGATGTATATATATGTATATATATATATATATATATATATATATATATAGAGATAGATATATATATATATTATATATATATATATATATATATATATATATATAGATATATATATACTATATATATATATATATATATATATATATATATATATATATATATATATATATATATATATATATATATATATATATATATATCTATATATATATATATATATATATATATATGTCTATATATATATCTATATATATCTCTATATATCTATATCTCTCTATATATATATATATCTATATATATATATATCTCTCTCTATATATATATATATATATATATATATATATATATATATATATATAATCATTGCTAATTAATCTCGACCAACCTAGCTAGCCAGAGTAACATCAATGCGGCCCCTGTCATAACTTGAGATGCATGGGATGAATATCACTACGTGACGTTAATAAGCCATAAACTTGTTTGAAGAATGTCGCTGTCTAGAAGGCGAATAAGGTGGTAGATCGCTATGCGCTATCATCTTACTTAGCCAACGCCCCAGTCTTTTTCCAAAACTTCATCAATATTATTTTGGGTTCGACACAAAAAATAGACGTCTACCTGGGATAGAGAAATTGGTAAAGTCGACAGTTAGGTCAGCCATTTCAGCAACCGTTCAGAAACAAGTAATCAGCTTGGTGGGAGTGTGGGGAGGTTGTCAACGAAATACATATAAATTGGGTCAAAGGGTATAGTCTTTGCCCACTTATTCAGGGTTCATGATGTCCAGTCACATAAGCTGCTTACGTTTCCTAAGGGGTCAAGTGTGTTATTATAAAAATGGGCGGCGGGCCTCGAAGCACGTCTGCTTCAGACAACATTGTCAATGTAAACTCATGACATTATTTGATATTAACGTTTTTAGATTTACAGCACATAGTTTTCGATGGCACAGTTTAAAGGGTCATAGAACCCTCAAGGTATGTCACTTCGTCCTAGTTATTGAACAACACAAGAGAAGTATATGCTAAAATGTATCGGTAGGCACATTTATCACATCTCACATGACTAATATGCCTCCCAAATGTACCAGGTATTTATTATTATTTAAGGTTGACCTAGGAAACGTACGTTTTAAAGGTCACAGATAACCTCTCCTATCTAAGGTCCCACTAGATTATAATTTGGTTTGAAAGAAATAACCATAGATATGCCGATTGCTAAGAAATATCAGTTCCGATTCCACATTGGGTTTACATTGTACAAGAGATTTTTCAATCATAACTCAGGGGTCAAAGGTCACATTAGGTTGTTTTGTCTTCTCTTAACAAAGGGGCATCGATATGAGAGGGGTCCATGTGTAATTTGGGTCTGCTAAATTGCTTTATGAGAAAACTTGCCATCGAAACTTATTCCCCATCAAGTTTACATTGTACAAAAGTTTTAGGATAATAACTCAGAGTTCAAATGTCATACAATTCGCAAAGAGCCATCAAAATAAAAGGGGTCGACCCATGTGTAATTTGAGGTTGCTAGCATACTTTGTAAGAAGCCTGCCATCAAAAATGTATCAAATTGATAACCTCTCTGACATAATCTCAAAATAGACTTTCTACGTCAAAAGGTGCTAGCTAGCAAGTGGATTTATAACATTCTACAAACCATATCAAAACAATATGCCACTCAATTGTATCAGATCGCAATTTCCTAATTCTTGGCTGTGATCTCGAAAATAAAGTCAAGGTCATTGATAATTCTCAACTCTAAGGTCCCGTTGCACAAAATGTTCTGATAGCTAAGATTCAGCAGTTTCAATCGCTGATTGGAATAACATTGAACAAGAGATTTTTTATGATGAGTTTTGTATAGATGACTCAAGGGTCAAAGATTCGACAGAGCTGATTCTTAGTTTGCAAAGAGATATTGATTGAAGAGAAGTCCATGTATGATGTGGGGATACTAACTTGCTGTATAAGAAAACGTGCCATCAAAGTTTACAAACAGACGGACGAATGGACAGATGGGCGGAGCACAGGCATATGATTACCTCTGGTGAACCGTAGAGCCAAAACAGAGGAAGGGTCGTCAGACAAAATCAGTTTCGGGTTACCATGTACGTTCATGTTAAAGACAGGCGGCTTGGATTTCCGCCAGGTAGTGGGTGATCTCCGCTACATGTGACTCAAAGACCTGAGTTTGATTGGAGTGTAATGTCACCTGTGGTTTAAAAAGGTATCAAAATGGGAGGGTGCCTTCACGGACGAATCAGGGGGTCAATCAGCGTATCCGTGACGGACATCGGGCTATTTTCTTTTGCGAGCCTCTTATCACAAACCGTTATATCTATTATTTGTGTGTGCTGCGACGCCAGCCCCTTTATTGTCATGGTGATGAGACGAAGATTAAACTAAGGAAAAACCAACTCAGTCATCCCAAATTAATTATTTTGCATTAGGGTTAAATAGAATTGATGATAGATAACACTGAATGGCTGAGATCGGCGGTATAACTAAGCACCTGATGCGTCACACATAGAGTCATTAATTAGCAGTAATGACGCGCTCGGCATGACATCTTGCTTATACTCCACGAATGCCGCCATGTTATTCACCCATCCATGCCCCCACCCCTCTCACCACTTCGTCAGTCATATGCTGTGTTTAATCTATAAATAACTCCGAGAAACAAACCCAGCAGGACCACTAAGTTCTGCTCCCCATTTCCTGCTATGTCTAGCACACTGGAGATGTGGGTCCTAAGCATTCACCACACCTCAGCTAATGGTAATGGTAATATTGGGGTTTAACGTCACTTTCAGCTACGACCTGATCTGGTGTGGCTCCAGCGCCAGATCATAACACGATGCCATGTCTTTATCAACAAACAAAAACAACTCGATTAAGATGACGCTACAACAATAATTCAGCCATGTTGGATTGCTGCCACCATGGGGTAGTCGGTTAGCGAAATCACAAAAGTTTCCGGATATATCATATGGGATTCCGATTTCTCTAGACTATATATGCTTTGTGATGTGTTCGATTGTGACTACCATGGTCGCTTCCCTAGCCTGTAGGCGAGGGTCATCTGGATGTCATAACATGGTCACAGCCACGGCCAGTAGAGGGCGTCAACGACACCAGCCATGCTGCGAATGGAGGCCGTGTATATGATTCAACTGTGAACATCTTTTTTGCCATTACTCATTGGGTAGAGTACCGCGAGATAGACCGACCGTATGACAGGCATTGTATTGCTATGATACCACCATGGTGTCAATGCTTCTATGTAGAACCATCAAACAGCCATCGTAGCCTTTCGCAGATTGTTTCTTCCAATAAGTGGCTGTTTGTGGAGGAGAGTGAGCTGTGTCGGTGTACCGAGTGAACCACAATCAACCCGCCCTCCATCCCCGTACCCATCCAAAGAACCAGCGTGCCGTCAATGCCATCCACACACTTGGGTCTGAAAGCCACGAAAGCCAACGCTCATATAATTTGTGTAATCTAGTCTAGGTCCCCATTCCCTTAAGCCTCCTCACCCCGACTGGCACAACTCTCTTTGGCTCAAGGGTCTTGAGACAGATTACCCAGAAAATTGCGCAATGGCGGCCAGGTTTCTGGCTGCTCGAATCAAAAACGCCATAACAGATTGGCCAATCGGAGCGCGCCTTGCAAACGCCTTTGCCTAAATCCGGAGATTTCCGACTAAACGCACATTGTTGTTCCGCCATCTTTGTTATGTTGAAGAGATAAGGTACTACGCGGCTCAAGAGCATTGATTGACCAGCCATGGAACCACAGAAAATACCGAGCATTGTCTTTTTCGGAAAGCGGTTTTTTTCCGGTTGGAGCACTTGGCCACATATATTGCACGTAGACTCAGAGGCAGTGGAGAGATGCGAATCCCCACAGTCGAGGGATGTAGACTAGGTATAATCATTGAGCAGACGTTTAAGTTCCTTTATGAAAGCAACAACAGTGGTTGTAGACTCGCATTAAGTGCGCACTGGTCATCATGGTGACAGAGGAGAGATAACCCACAGCCATTCATGAACGATCCTAATGAGGATTGTCTTCTCACGGGTGATGATTTTCTGAATTCTCTCCATTGTAAAATCGCTTTATCAACAGGGACAGCTAGACAGCAACTCACCCATAATGATGGCGAGAACCATGGCATTATTTTATTTGAATCTGCAGGCTTAATCAACAAGAATCAACCGGAAACAAGGCTGCCTCCTTGTGAATGAAAATAACCACCGTATTCGTTTACACAAAGCCCTTCCACTAGTGACAACACTGGACAAACTTCAAAGACGAAATCAGAATATCGGCCATGGCCATCCGACAACAGTGCTCGTGTTTGAAAATATTCATTGACGCTTGAGTTGATTAAGTCTATGTTCGACTTTAATATTTAGCTTGGATAAGTTGTTTATAGGGCAGTAAATACAGCGTAGTGAAGCAAATGCAAGAAGCACACATCACCAGGGATGTGCAAGCAGCACACATCGCCAGGGATGTGCAAGCAGCACACATCACCAGGGATGTGCAAGCAGCACACATCACCAGGGATGTGCAAGCAGCACACATCACCAGGGATGTGCAAAGAGAAGTAGTTTAAGAGAAGTCCTCAAAGTTAATGGAAGGGCAAAGGGGTCCGTCGACTCCTGTTGAGTTAAGTCGGGTCATACGGGCATGCGCACAGCGCTACCAGACACGCACTTCGAAAGCCTTGCACTTCCATAAAGTAATGTTTTGCATCATTAAGTCAGCTAATCACATCATGACCCGCGCACACTGGCTAGGCTAAAGCTTCCCTAATTAATGCAATTTGTCTTGGCCCAACAATATGTACTTCAATATTAGATAATCAACTCGTAATTAGCCTCTATTGCTGAGGGATCAATATCACAGGCCATTATTATTGGCCACAGTGATGATGCCATTATTCCGGCCAATGGAACCCGACAGCAGATCTTCACAGCCTCCCTTTATCTGGGATGTGTAAACATCAACTACGTTCATCAAATCCCTGAATAACCAGGAGTAAATGAACTTCTTCCAATGAATTTATCATTCCTCTTTACACAAGCGTGCACAGCAGCTAATGTTCACTTAGTGAAGGTGTGAGGTCAGGGGGCGTGGGCGTACGAAACGCCCAACGCAGTATGCCTTCCAGAGCTGCCACACAAATAGAGGTCGAATATCTCTTGACATAAAAGGGCGAGTTATGATATGAGTGGGATGAATGAGCGCGTCCCAAGGATCCACGACTATCCCGATGAAATGAGTGCGTCCCAAGGATCCACGACTATCCCAATGAAGTGAGTGCGTCCCAAGGATCCACGACAATCCCGATGAAGTGAGTGCGTCCCAAGGATCCACGACTATCCCGATGAAGTGAGTGCGTCCCAAGGATCCACGACAATCCCGATGAAGTGAGTGCGTCCCAAGGATCCACGACAATTCCGATGAAGTGAGTGCGTCCCAAGGATCCACGACTATCCCGATGAAGTGAGTGCGTCCCAAGGATCCACGACAATTCCGATGCGCCCCGTCTGGCTGTTCAATGTAGCCATGTGATCAGTCACTGGCAGGATAGGAGAACTCAATACGCCAAATACTCGGATATTGGACTTCCAGTTCCATTAGATAGCAACTTTATTGCTTGGCGGCCAATGCTTTAGAAAAGGATGTATTTAAACCGTAATCCTGTCTCGGGTCACGTAACACATCCTTGATTAACCCCGGTCGAACGGTGATATTTTCATATACAGTTCTGAATCTTCAATTTCCGCGCGAATGGGCAATATGTTTTGAATGGCACGCTGGATTTAGAATCTAGAAAACAACATATATCAAGAGCCTGTGAACAAATATGTTGTTTCGCACCAAAAGCTTATCCCCGATCGATGCGGTTATTTAGGAAATGCCATTTGATATAGATTTCCGAGAAATCCAGATACGATGTCCCCATTTTGGTAAATATAAGGTCACATGGTATTTGTTTGCTCTCCGTTTACTAGTGCGCACCTTGCTTTTTGAATTGTCATGTTTGAAATAGTACTTGTTTTAAAGATAAACATGTAGACGCGATCATCGATGATGCCACCACGACTGCAATTGTGATGGTAGTCCATGTCAGCTGAATAACCCATTCGTGATTACAGGAGCAAATTGTTCATTGACCTCAAAACATGCGACGAAACCAAATAACTCGCCAGGTTTTAACGTTCAAGGTATCTGATTTGAATTGTGAATTTGTGCATTGCGTTGGGATCGAACATCGCAGGACGTCTACTCAGCGTGTACGGCAGGACGTCTACTCAGATCGAACATCGCGATCGAACATCGCACGACGTCTACTCAGACGTCTACTCAGACATGCTGTACGAACATCGCAGGACGTCTACTCACATATTGTACAACATCGCATTGTACGAACACAAACATCGCAGGACGTCAGGACGTCGCAGGACGTCTACTCAGACATGCTGTACGAACATCGCAGGACGTCTCAGACTCAGACATGCTGTACGAACATCGCAGGACGTCTATACTCAGACATGCTGTACGAACATCGCAGGACGTCTATACTCAGACATGCTGTACGAACATCGCAGGACGTCTACTCAGACATATTGTACGAACATCGCAGGACGTCTACTCAGACATGCTGTACGAACATCGCAGGACGTCTACTCAGACATGCGAACATGTAGGACGAATCATCGAACATCGCAGGACGTCTATACTCAGACATGCTGTACGAACATCGCAGGACGTCTATACTCAGACATGCTGTACGAACATCGCAGGACGTCTTAACTCAGACATGCTGGACGAACATCGCAGGACGTCTATACTCAGACATGCTGTACGAACATCGCAGGACGTCTACTGTACGTCTACTGTACGTCTACTGTACGTCTGCTGTACGTGCCAATCCTTGACATGCTATGACGTTGCGTCAATGCGATGTGTCCCACATGAAGTAACCAGGTCGCGTTCGATGCTGATTCAACCCCTTCCACATGGAACAGTCGACTGCCCTCAGTAAACTCATTAGTGCGGTAGAGAGTGGTGCGGCGCAGCTTGGATACAATCACATCGTGTTCTCCTTGTCATTACAGACCCAAATAACCTGACGTCATAGTTACATTGACCTTCGTCAACTTCCTATAACTGACTGTATATAAAGTGTGCAAGGTCGGTATTGTCATGTGCGATTCAAGATTTTTAAATGATATATCATATTCGCAAAGATCTAAAAGAATCATTCTGCCAGTCGAGAATGACCGTACATTGTCCTTCGCGTCATTTTTACATCCCTAGCCCGGAACGATACAATGCATGCTGGTTACTTATTGCAAACGTCATACATGGAACCGGGAAGAGCGGGTTGATATCTTTGGGATGTCTGACACCGGTCATTGGCGGTATATGAAGCAGCCGAAAGAAGCGGAAAGCTCGCTGCTCCGGTGAATGGCCAGAGATGAGATGATTGAACAGATATCTATTACCAGCTGATTACAAGATGTCCACACAGTAGCTTCCAACGCTGTCTGTCGGTAGCCCAGATATGTCTGGGAGCAGCAGTGTGACAATGTGGTGGATCTATATAGTGAAAGACAGAAGCTAACGACGTTCTGTCCCATTACCAGCGGACGCCGGATGTCTGTGTGTGTGTATGTTTAGTATTATAGTTATTTTTAGCGACTATGGTTATGTACGACTGGCAGTGCGTATAACTCTGAGGAGGGTCATTACCGGGCCGCACGTCGTCTGCAGAGGATCTTTTAACCCGCCCCCCACCGCCTTTCAGATACGGGACCGCCATTTTACGTGATCATACGAGCCTCGAATAACCGGTGAGATTGTCACACCTTGGGATCCACCAACTACAGACTGAGAAGGTAAAACTGGAATAGTATCGACAGCGGGGTTATGACTCACATCCCGCTCAGACTCCCACCACACTTCCACGCTGTAAAGCTTATACGTCAACCTGTTATGGGAAGTAAATAAAGCCGACAATGGTTAACCAATACATACCAGCAGTAACATACATAGGCAATAATTCAAGAAGGTCGCCGTTTTCAGCATGTTTGTCACATACAGAGGTACTGAAACTACAGCTGCACAAGCTCGTCACGCCCATAATAGAGCTCGTCACGCCCACAATAGAGCTCGTCACGCCCACAATAGAGCTTGTCACGCCCACAATAGAGCCCAACTTCTACACCAAATAGCAATCATCCCAATGATGTTCAATGAGAATTATCACATAAGTTAACTCGATAAACAGCAACGCGTGTTCACTTATTCAAACCTGCATTAGATCGTTCGCTCACACACACACAAATACACACACACTAACACATACATACACATACATACATACATACATACATACATACACGTACGTACGTACGTACGTACGTACGTACAGTACATACATACATACATACATACATACAGACATATACATACATACATACATACATACATACATACGTATATATATATATATATATATATATATATATATATATATGTATATATATATATATATATGTATATATATATATATATACATATATATATATATATATATATATACAGCGATTGTGGAGTATTTGCCATCGCGTTTGCCAAGACCCTGCTAACAGCACACGATCCCTGCATCCAAAGCTATATCCACCCCAGACAACACCTTGCGGATTCACTGCCAGCTGGTGAATTGCCTCTATTCCCACCTAGCATATATATGTACATATGTATAAAGATATACATATTCATATATACATTCTATTAACATTAACTATGGTGACCTATTCTGCCAGCTCATTCGCTGGAGATCATATACGCGACTTCTGATTGTGTCCCTTCTGTAGGCGGCTTCTGCAAGCATCGCAACCCAACAGGAATAATTTCAAGAACGTCTGACAGGTAGATGAGGTAGATTGTGCGAGATGATTAGACAATGCCAAGCTCCTGCAAATACAAATAGCCTACACCCACAGGCTTGACATAATTTCAAGTATATTTGTTATAAGATATAAGGGAATAATCCAATATCAAAGAGCCACCCCATGTCAGCATGAAACAGCTACTTAATGCACAGAGCCAGTCAACACGCCTAAGAGGCTCTACAGAACGCATTGCATTAATGACCCTACTTTCATTTGGAATCACGTCCGCTTTAGGCCTTTAGGGAATGATTCTCCATGACAATGGTGCTTTCCATTACGCACTAAGTAACCATTCTGATGTCGCAGTAGGTAAGCTGGGGGAATTAGCATCTTGATGAGACACATGCTTCGCCCTGATGAAGATGACAACTTCCTTCCCTCTAAAATGGTGACAATGCAGACGGTATTCAGTCGCTCAAACAGACGCGCATCTTAATCACAATTTCTCACTAAGTAAAGGAGTCGTAGACACTGGCTCTTCTAGGAAACGAGAAGTGTAACAGGATGACGTCAGAAATGCTTGGCTGATGTAACAGAGGAAGAAGAAGCCGTCGTGGTCCTGGTGGTGATGATAGACTAGTGTCGGCTCGTCGTCTCAGTCACAGCCAGAAGATAACGTCATTCATTCACCAAACAGCCCACGGCCAGGACTATGCAGTGACGTCACGATAGTCGCGTACAATTGGGACGATGCATTCTCCTGTAATAAGATCTGGCACATTCTACTATGTAAGAAGACGTGCCTCAGTAGAAGATACGTTACCCGTAGCGCCAATCACTGCTATACTGGGCGAGGCCACATGACGACCATAGGCGAATCGTCCATCAACTGCTTAAAAGAAAATGATTATTTCGTCCGTGGTTTTATTTTTTTGCTATGGTCGATTTAATTTTATTGTGTTAGTTCTATGGTCTCTCAAAAGCAGTGAATGATATCTGTTGTCCTATACATTCCGAAGGGTTGACAAGAAATTAAAATTGATCATGCACTTTCCAAGTACGGACGCCGACTAATGATCGTCCCATGAAAATGATTCAGAGTGTAGCAGATTGTTTTTAGCCACAGGTGTCCCGCATGCATCTCTCATTTTTCGATGCGTGATCAGATATATTTTACCACTTCCGGTAGTTAAGAACTCGTAGCACAACTAACATCGGCAGTGGGGTAAGATTTTCATGTTACAAATATTGCATCAATATATGATTAAGGAAGACGATTGTTGTTGAATGACATAACCAACACAGCAGAGTAGCTGTCTGAACTAGCCCAACAGACCAACAGTCGATCGGGTACTCCCTTGTTAGTCTAACAAGAAAACCCACCTTAATCGCTAGATTGACAAACATGCTTAACTTATCATGACTTATCACGTTAAAAATACGTACTGAGTAGAATTTAAAGCCATCAATGGTGAGAGTATTGACTGAATTTAATTGATATGGTTTTTTTTACCAATATCCGGGAGAACACTTGATATTCCATTAATTCCTAGTTTTTCGGCGAAATTCCACTCCGAATTCTGGTGGGAAGAATTCCCTGCTACTTCGGTGTCAACAACCAGTCTTGCATGTCGTTGTCGTAAGTTGTTATCATACCATTATTGTCATCATCTGCCTACTAATACACTTCACAGGTGAGACAATTTATACTAAATTTATACCTTATAACTTTTCGATCTATTTGCCCTTTCCTCTCCTTTATTCAGCATCATAGCAAGTCCGTTTCCAACCGACTTACGTTGCGCAATCTCGCCGCCATATTGGAATTTAGTCGGAAAAGGTAATCGCCTCCCACATTTTAGGCGATTATGCATATTTACAAGTCATTCCGCTTCCTGAGACTCTTAAGCCATACATAATACTGATAACTTAATAATTTGTACTAGTAAAGTGGACCTCATGAAGGTAAGATCTTACGAGCGAATTTTGTACATTGGCGACGCCTTCCTCAAGAACCAAGAGGGAGCGCAAGCGTTAAAACGCACGTGACATCCTCGGATAGAACCACATTTTAAAGCAAACGATAGGTGTAAATGAACGCGGATGATTGTTCAAGAAAAAAACCCTCTTCATCTGTGGAAACGATAAATAGGCAGCTTCTAACTAACACCTCATTGAGTATATGAGTTGGTGGAATGATCGCCGTGGGCCATGGGTTGGCGCCCCTCAATGATTGTGAGTCCTTGACCTTTGCCGTCTCGTCAATTCTTGTCAAGTCGTATTCCTGTCACGAGTTGCCTTTTTCTGGGCGCAGGCGATAAGGTTATCACAATATCTCCACACCTCCAGCAATAAACACTTTTATCGACCAATATGGTCTGATAAGGATTATAGCTTAGAAAAACTGTCCAAAAAGGTCTGATAAAGATGACAAATTCAGGAGGCAATGGTTACTTTCACCATATCAGAATGAACATTTATGGATGGGGAAACTGGTGGAGGGCGACCTTTGGCTCATGCCTGTATTTCACGCTTTCCGAGTGCAGCAACACTCGCATCATAATTAGCAGTAACATCTGCAGCATCACCAGCAGCATAAACAATAGAATTACCAACGGCATTGCCATTATAATTATTAGTAGTATAAGCAGCTACAGCATTATCAAAAGCATTAGACGCAGCATTACTGGTAGTATCAGTAAAAGCATTAGCATCAGTGTTAGCAAAATCATGAGGGGCAGCACTATCAAAAGCACAGGAAGCAGCATCATCGGTATCATTAGTGTAAGCACTTCAAGAAGCATTAGCAAAATCGTGACCAGCGGTATAAGCAAACGCATAACCATTAGCTCTAGCAAAAGCATTGTCAATAGCATCATCCGGCAGCATTATCCGGCAGCATCATCCGGTAGCATTATCCATTATCCGGCAGCATTATCCGGCAGCATTATCCGGCAGCATTATCCGGTAGCATTATCCGGCAGCATTTTCCGGTAGCATCATCCGGCAGCATTTTCCGGTAGCATTATCAGGAAGCATTATCCGGCAGCATCATCCGGTAGCATTATCCGGCAGCATTATCCGGCAGTATAAGCGTAGCATTAGCAGTAGCATTATCCGGTATCATTAACAGTAGCAGCATTATCCGGCAGTATTAGCCACAATATTACCAGTAGCATAACCAATATCAACACCATTACAAGCATGATTAGCAACATCATTATCAAAAGCGTAAGCAGTATCATTAGCAATAAGATAAGCGATAGCATTAGCAAAAGTATAGGGGCAGCTCTTGTGGAAAGAACCGAAACATTCAGGGAGATTTTTATGAAACTTTGACGAGAAGGTTTATTGTGATTTTGGCCATTTATATTCAAGCTGTCCAACCAGGAGACACAAGACGTCTAATGGACAATAGAAAGATAAGAATATAACACAGGTAAGAATACAAGTATTCATCCACTGACAGTTTAAGATGCGGCTCATATATGTGACGTCACCAAAATGAGCGGACCTACTTGGTCGCATCCGATAAGGGAGAACGTATACTTATCTCACAGTTTATTAAATTTAATTATGGTGATATTATAATCATATATAAGGCTTTTTTCACCCGAGCTGACTTATCTTCGACATATTTATAATGTGACACAACAATATCAATAACCGTAATTTCACTTCAGATAAGAAAATCATATGTAAAAGCTATAAACACGATCCTGTGGCCACCGTAGTACTGACCATGAACATACTTATAACGATATATTTGTATACATGAACGGCTAATAGTTAAGCAAAGATGATAATTGATCTTATCTGTCAGAGCACACAATGCACACAATGTTTACGTTTGATGCGGCCAATGGTTTGTGCGTTGTGTGTGTCCCCCACAGATACAGCACCAGATTGTACTCTCAGTTCACGCTCATCCGTCCTTTCGTGGCATTTAATTTGTGCCTGCACCCAGCAAGTCTTAGGTCATTAACTCTCAGTAGAAAGAGATGACGTGCATGGACTTAGGTAATTCGCGAGCAGAAACTTAGTCTCTTCTATAATTCATCAGCACATTCACCTTATTACGAATCGGTACCTATACGTGGAGAGTGTTTTGTAGACCTGGCCAATTTGAGCTCATTTACATGTGGTGGTGGTCGCATATGTATACTTATTCCCCTAACCCGAGTGCTACCCTAGTGCCAATTTAGGCAGGTTCTTACATCGTAGTCACGTTGGGTAATCTGAACCAGTCCCGCCTTGTGACATAGAGCTAACACGCACTCTACACAGACACTGCGCTGATTGCCAAGGAGGTCGTGTGCGGGTGGGAAAGGATTGCTGAGGAGTTATGCAAGCGTTGTCATACGTTCAAGTTTGCGGGAAAACATCTAAGAAATTGGACGAAAAAAGGCGGGTTTGTTGGTTACAATTCAAGATATTGGACGAGAGATACGCGGGTTTGTTGGTTAACATCTATACGAATGGACAAGAGCTGACATCAATAATATTGGAAAGGTGATGCGTTCGCTTAACATGTCATACTTACCACTGCAAAAAGCTTTAACAAGTAACTGGACATTCCACACATAGTTTATTTTCCCTATGCGAGTCGCGCCAAGGCAATGAAGTGAACTAATCGACTCGACGTTATTACTCGACGCTACGCTCGCAGAATCACGTGACCGTTTCGTTGTGTACTAGTGTTACTCCACGTGAATAACAGCTAAGATCGTAGGAATTGGGGGTCAATTATCACCTTTAAAGGCCACATGTTAATTACCACAGCGTTATTTTCACTAGTTTTGACAAATTTCTGAATTTAGAATAACACCCATCATAAACAATATATTAATGCGATCATCGAAACGTCTTATACAATCGTTAATAACGCTTTTGTCAAATACATCTTATTAATGTTATGACATTGAAGCAAATGACGTCGTCCTGTTTTACGTTTTTATGACTGTTTCGTTTTCTATGCAATAATCCACTTGGGCTCCGTATCAACCAATACAAAACTGCACGCCTCATTGAATGACTAAGATGGCCAATCGTTTTGGCATGATGTAGACATTGGGCAACCACTTTGAGAGTAATGATGCATTATGAATGAGGGAGGGGGGGGGACAAATTAAAGAACATGAAGTCAAACGACTTGTGTGAGGTTATATAACGTAGTATGCGCGGGAGGTTCTCACGCTCGGATTATAAGCTGAGATCAACAAAAGAGCCACGAAGGTCGGTATTTCGTACTCCATGCGCTTTTATCAGCAGCAAACATATCGCTATCACCCTACACCATCAACACGATGCTTACAAGTTACACGAGCAATGGCAACAATTCCTGTCTTTTACAAGTCTGTCGATGAATAACATACGTGGTCATTCTTGTCATCTTTGTTTCTGAAAAGCTGCACAATTACTCCAAAGAAAAGCTGCACGTTTACTCCCTCCCACCCACTAAAACATAGAGTAGGATGAATGTCCTATAAAACAGAATCAGACCGCCCACTCAGACATAGAGTAGGATGAATGTCCTATAAAACAGAATCAGACCGCCCACTAAGACAGAGAGTAGAATGAATGTCTTATAAAACAGAATCAGACCGCCCACTGAGAAATAGAGTAGAATATATGTCCTATAAAACAGAATCAGACCGCCCACTGAGACATAGAGTAGAATGAATGTCCTATAAAACAGAATCAGACCGCCCACTCAGATATAGAGTAGGATGGATGTCCTATAAAACAGAAACAGACCGCCCACTCAGACATAGAGTAGGATGGATGTCCTATAAAACAGAATCAGACCGCCCACTGAGACATAGAGTAGAATGAATGTCTTATACAACAGAATCAGACCGCCCACTGAGAAATAGAGTAGAATGAATGTCCTATAAAACAGAATCAGACCGCCCATAGAGTAGAATGAATGTCCTATAAAACAGAATCAGACCCGCCCACTCAGACATAGAGTAGGATGTGTCCTATAAAACAGAATCAGACCGCCCACTCAGACATAGAGTAGATAGGATGGATGGATGTCCTATAAAACAGAATCAGACCGCCCTCAGACTCAGACATAGAGTAGACCGCCCACTCAGACATAGATGGATGTGTCCTATAAAACAGAATCAGACCGCCCACTCAGACATAGAGTAGGATGGATGTCCTATAAAACAGAATCAGACCGCCCACTCAGACATAGAGTAGGATGGATGTCCTATAAAACAGAATCAGACCGCCCACTCAGACATAGAGTAGGATGGATGTCCTATAAAACAGAATCAGACCGCCCACTGAGACATATGGAGTAGATGGATGTCCCTAGACCGCCCACTCAGATGGATGTCCCTATAAAACAGAATCAGACCGCCCACTCAGACATAGAGTAGGATGGATGTCCTATAAAAACAGAATCAGACCTCCCACTCAGACATAGAGTAGGATGGATGTCCTATAAAACAGAATCAGACCGCCCACTGAGACATAGAGTAGATGGATGTCCTATAGAGTAGGATGGATGTCCTATAAAACAGAATCAGACCGCCCACTCATAGAGTAGGATGGATGTCCTATAAAACAGAATCAGACCGCCCACTCAGACATAGAGTAGAATGGATGTCCTATAAAAAATCAGACCGCCCACTCAGACCGCCCATAATCAGAGACTCATACATAGAGTAGGATGGATGAATAAAACAGAATCCCTCCCACTAAAAGTAGGATGGCAAAAACATAATCAGACCGCCCACTGAGAAATAGAGTAGAATGAATGTCCTATAAAACAGTCCGCCCACTCGGACATAGAGTGGGATACATTGTGGTTCGGCCTCTAACATGGTGGCAATACAGACGGTGTTCAGTCCCTCTAACAAGGTGGCAATACAGACGGTGTTCAGTCCCTCTAACAAGGTGGCATACAGACGGTGTTCAGTCCCTCTAACATGGTGGCAATACAGACAGTTCAGTCCCTCCAACATGGTGGCAATGCAGACGTGTTCAGTCCCTCCAACATGGTGGCAATACAGACGGTGTTCAGGTGGCAATACAGACGGTGTTCAGTCCCTCCAACATGGTGGCAATGCAGACGGTGTTCAGTCCCTCTAACATGGTGGCAATACAGACGGTGTTCAGTCCCTCCAACATGGTGGCAATGCAGACAGTGTTCAGTCGCTCAAACATGGTGGCAATACAGACGGTGTTCAGTCCCTCCAACATGGTGGCAATACAGACGGTGTTCAGTCCCTCCATGGTGGCAATGCAGACGGTGTTCAGTCCCTCTAACATGGTGGCAATACAGACGGTGTTCAGTCCCTCCAACATGGTGGCAATGCAGACAGTGTTCAGTCGCTCAAACAGACGCGCTTCTTGATCAACATTCAGCAACGTTGCTTTTACTTCCTCACTAATTGATCGCATCACGATATCAGATTTATCTAAGTACATGGGTCGTAGACGCTGGCTCATCTTAGAAACGGTAAGTGTAACAGTTAATTAATAAATGTTACGGCACGAGGAAGAAGCCATTTTGATTTATCGCCTTTCTTCGATAAATATAAAAGCAAAAGGAAGTAGTGCTAAATGTAACGTTAACTCCATCTCGGTATAAAGTTTATATGAGCAGAATATAACATCCGCTGACGTCGGTGGACCAGCTGTAGGTTGTCATGTGACAATGATGTCTTGCTGATTAGACCCACGCAGCGGTATTCACCATGTTAGTGGACATACCGCCGCACACAATGACACTGGACAAAAGTCCACATGACGACTAGGCTAGAATCATTCGTGAACTAGTTAAACAACTGATTATTTTCTTCCGCGGTGTTTAGCCAGTTAATGAAGAAATTTGTCCAATAAATTCCCAAGGGTTGACCAGATTTAAAATTGATGTAGACACAGCCAGTGGAATGACCCATTCGAATTACGGTTGACACTGATCAACTACCCTCACTGAAATGTGTAACACTGATCAACTACCCTCACTGAAATGTGTGACACTGATCAACTACCCTAAATAATAGGTGACACTGATCAACTTACCTCAATAATAGGTGACACTGATCAACAACCCTCAATAATGGGTAACACTGATCAACTACCCTCAATAATGGGTAACACTGATCAACTACCCTCAATAATAGGTGACACTGATCAACTTATCTCAATAATAGGTGACACTGATCAACTTACCTCAATAATAGGTGACACTGATCAACTTACCTCAATAATAGGTGACACTGATCAACTACCCTCAATAATAGGTGACACTGATCAACTTATCTCAATAATAGGTGACACTGATCAACTTACCTCAATAATAAGTGACACTGATCAACTACCCTCAATAATGGGTGACACTGATCAACTACCCTCAATAAAGTATGACACTGATCCACTACCCTGAATAATGGGTGACACTGATCAACTACCCTCAATAATGTGTGACACAGATCAACTACTCTCAATAATGGGTGACACTGATCAACTATGAAAACAGCCGCTTTCCCTTCCTAAGGACACATACTAATCAATGCCTTGTGGGCTTCTGGTGCGACTAATCATGTATGTAGCAAATTGTTTTTGACCACAGGTGTCCGCATACATCTCTCGTTTTGCGCAGCATGATCAGATATATTTTACCACTTCCGGTATCAAGTACTCAGGGCACAACTAACATTGGATGTCGGGGTAGATTTGTTTTTCAGGTGACAGATATTGCATCAATATAATGTTTATTAAAGATGATTGCTGTTGAATGACATCACGAACACAGCAGAGTAGAACCACAGAACACTGGGGTCCGAATAGCAGAAGTGTGTGTGAGAACGTTAAAGCACGTGACATCATCGGATAGGACCACCGTGTCAAACAAACGATAGGTGTAAATGAACACGGATGTTTGTTCAAGAACAACCTACTCTACCGCAGTGGAAATCCTCTCAAGGCAGTTTCTGTATCAACTCTACAAGCTTTGGTCTAGTTGTCACCGTGGGCCAAATGTCGGCGCCCTTCAATGATGGTCATTAAATCACCAATTTAGTGTGTACGTGCAGATTACTAAGAACACAAGATTCCAGCAAGTCCTTGACCTTTTGCAGTCTCATATATTATTGTCCATTTAAGTTGCATGCCTACCATGAGGCCTCGTTCTGGGCACAGAAGATATGGTTACCACAATTACTCCCCATCGCCCTTTTATCCACCATTATTTAGTGTGATAAGGATTGTAGATGGAAAAAAACCTGTCCAAACAGGTCGGATAAGAATGACAAATTCTAGTGACCATGGTCACCCTCACGAAATTTGAATCATCCGTTATGAATAGATTGGTTGATGGAGGTCGACCTTTTGCTCTAGACTGTATTTCACACATGACAAGCGCAGCAACCGCCTTCACAACAGAAGCGTCAGGATGAGCGTCAAAAGCCACAGCTTTACAGCATTGGCAGCAGCAGCAGCAGCAGCAGCAGCAGCAGCAGCAGCAGCAGCAGCATCAGTCCCCGCATTAGCAGCAGCAGCAGCAAAAGTTACAGCCTTAAAAGAAGAAAAAATGCTACGGCACTTGCAGCAACAGCATTTCCAGTAGCAACATTAGCCACAGCATCATCAGTAGCATCTTAGTCATAGCATTATAAGCAGCATTATAAGTCACAGTAATATCAACATTAGCCACGGCATCATCAGTAGCATCTTAGTCGCAGTAGCATCAACATTAGTCACCGCATCATCAACATTAGTCACCGCATCATCAGCAGCATCATTAGTCACAGCATCATCAGCAGCAACATTAGTCACTGCATCATCAGTAGCATCTTAGTCACAGTAGCATCAACATTAGTCACCGCATCATCAGTAGCAACATTAGTCACCGCATCATCAGCAGCAACATTAGTCACCGCATCATCAGCAGCAACATTAGTCACCGCATCATCAGTAGCATCTAAGTCACAGCATCATCAGCATCAACATTAGTCACCGCATCATCAGTAAGCAACATTAGTCACCGCATCATCAGTAGCATCTTAGTCACAGCATAAGAAGAAGTAGCAGCGACTTTACTCGTAGAGTTATCAGCAACATTATTACTGGTAGCATTAAAAGTGACATTAGCAGCATTAAAGGTAACATCAGCCGGTGTACAGCATTAAGGTAGCATTCGTAGTAGTTTTAGCAGATAGCAGCATAACTGGTAGCATTAGCGGTGGTATAAGCAGCTAGCAACATTACTTGTAGCATTAGCAGTAGTGTAAGCAGAAACATTACTGGCAGCATTAGCGGTGGTATAATCAGCTAGCAGCATAACTTGTAGCATTAGCAGTAGTATAAGCAGCTAGCAACATTACTGGTAGCATTAGCAGTAGTTTTAGCATCCAGAAGCATAACTTGTAGCATTAGCAGCAGTATAAGCAGAAATAGCATTAGCATTAGTCTTCGCAAAATTACCAGTAGTATCGGGCACAGTACTAGCCACAGCGTTAGCTGCAGCAACAGCATTACCAATAGCTATAGAAGCAGCATTACCAGCATTACTAATAGCTAAAGAAGCAGCATTACCAGCAGTATGCTATATATGTCTAAACATGAACGGCTAATGATTAAGTTACTTCATAATTTATTTTATCTGTCAGAGCAAGATAGGACTGTATATAATGTCTGCGCCGTATAAGGACAATGGGATCGTGTGCATTGCAGCAAACGTTTGCAAGAAAACAAATGCCATCCATCCGTTCCTCCTCTGCTAGTGATGGACCGCTCTGTGTCATCAACACAGAATTGCACAGACTGATTAACACCGGATGCAGCTCATGTAACCCTGTGACGTGGAGCGTGTATTGCAAACAGCGACACGATGACACTCATCATACTGATGAGGGTTCGCTCACTGACGTAGGCGCTTCATAATAACCAGCTACAGAAATGTGACTAGCATTGCTGTCACTAAGGACTCTGACAAAATAGAAGGAGTGGCTGATCACAATGCGACAGGCGTATTGTGCTTAACAGAAAACAGAATGGCCAAAATGCTGAAGGTATGGCATTGGTATGATAGGTTACATACTAATTTCAATCGGCCTAAAAGCTCCAAATGCAGAAAAAGCAAATGCCATTAGCATATAAGGTGAATAGGAACCTCAAAGTTGTTAGTAACAATGCTCAAAATAACCTGGTTCACCAAGCAGCTAATAGCAGGCACTGGAGATGCAGCAAGTGTTTTCACCACGGCCTTGTTACATCTTTAGAAGAATGTAGCGACACGTGTCTGGGGCCCATTCACAGCGACGCGTAATAAGTAGCGCGTATCACACCGCGTCAGTGTGAAACAGATTTACAACCAAAATGTACACCTGCCAGAGACTAAGTGTTACAGTAAACGGAAACTAGTTACATTAATAATTCAAATCTATTTCGAACATAAACCCTCAATAGGCTGAAGAGCCCAAAGGTTGCATTTAATTTGGTCCTGCAGCCAGCCAATCGTAACTCATTAACTTTCGGCAGAAAGAGATTAAGGTGAATGGACTTAATTCGCAGCAAGATACCAGGGATTGACGGTGGTGACGTTATCAGTCGCCGTCATGCATGGCTGACGTTATTGCCGTCATTGGCTGTTCAGGTTAATCTTAGGCTCTTCTATATTTCATCAGCGCATTCACCTAATTATGAATTGATACCTTTACATGGAGAGTGTTTTGTAGACGAGGCCACGCCGAGCTCATTTCACTCATATATGGCCCCATATCTCTTCTTGATCGTAGTCACGCGTGGTAATCAGAACCAGTCCCGTCTTCTGACATAGAGCTGACACGCACCTTATAGAGACACTGCCCTAATTGCCAAGGAGGTCATATGGCATAATACGAGTTCGAAAGAAATCTGTCACATTTTTGAGGAATTTTGCAGACGTTGTTAGATGTACACGAGAAAGTGAAACATGTGGTTACTGGTCAACATCCATAATGGATAGAAACATGTGGTTACTGGTCAACATCCAAGATAATGGATAGAAACATGTGGTTACTGGTCAACATCCAAGATAATAGAAACATGTGGTTACTGGTCAACATCCAAGATAATGGATCGAAACATGTGGTTACTGGTCAACATCCAAGATAATGGATAGAAAACACCATACAAGACAGGTGTAACATAAGCTCATAACGTCAAACCTTAAACGGCAAAAAGCTTTACAGCAAATGTACATATACGGTTTTATTAATATACCAGCGGGTGTGTGTAATATATCTTATGCGAGCTAAGCACCCATGCGCCCCGGCAATGTGGTTAATTACTCCACTCGATCTATCCCCGTTACACAGCAGAATCACGTGACCAATTAGTCGGTCTTGCTCCGCATTAACAAACGCTTCGGCCATTGTCACACAAGAAGCCGGCGAGGAAATGAGAAACTCCGACAGACATTACCGTCAGAATGAATGTGAGGAACACACTTGAAACTCACATGACCAATAACCATTGCACTATCCTCTACTGAGTTTTAACTTATTTCTAAATTGGTTAATTTAGAATAACAACCACCAAAGAAAACGCATATATGGTATAATCCTGATGATTTATGTAATCGTTTTTAACAATTTTCTCCAACATATACCATGAATTTTATGGCATAGAAGCGTATGACAATTGTTATTAAAGGATGTCGTCTGTTTTTTAGGTTTTTATAACTGTTTTTGTTTTCATGACCATAATCCCCACGGGCGCTACAAGCCAACGAACAACAATGCACCTTACCGGTTTTCAGCCGCTGTCGGGAAGATTCTCTACTGAAACATCTTGCATAACAATTGTCTTGATACATCATCATAAATTGCAATCAGTATTATGATTTGAGGCTGAATAACGCATGATGTGAATGTCCGTTTGTTTGGCCACTTTAGCACAGAATAGATTCTGGGCAATCCATTTAATGGTTTTTTTTTTGTAAATATAGGGTTTAACGGCACACCAACATTATTGTGTAATATGGCGCCTCGAAAGGTGGGATGAATATGAGGATTAAGACTGGCCTGATTGAGCAGCCGCCACCCAATGGACAGGACCAGGCCATTCCAGCCTCTCGTCTAGGTGAGATCTGGGCCAAAGTGGTGCTCAGCAGATATGGCCCTCACAACCACCTCTCCACTTAACCATCAGAACCCCATTGTCCACCGACACGAGTCGCAACCCACGGCCCCCTTAAAGTTGCCTTTTATGACATGTAGGAGGATACAGTGGGTCTGTTCTACTCCCGGAACCACAGGGGAATGATGCATTATGGGTATTAGGTAACTATGTGTGCATTTTGATTTTCATATAAAATATTTTCATCGCAATGCGAAGCGTAAAAGGTGCCAACACGTTCATCGAAAATCCTTATTCAGGAGCAAATATCATGCATAAGGTATATTGAAACTTCAAAGGTATCAGTAGCAATTGAATCTGTTTCATAAAACAGCAACTAGCGCTGTAAAAGTGGAGTGCCGAGTATTCGCTGGCTTGCTGGTTTGCCTGATAAAGTGTTTTCTTTGATGTTAAAATCGAACGTATAGATGAAAGGCTCAGAGAGCACGTACAACAACTCGGACGGCGATGATCAATTCACAGCAATCAATAGCACCTATTATACCCCGGGAAAATGTGTTGGATCAAGCATTAAATTATAATAACATAAATGATTGATACAAGGATTCAGTGAGGCCGAATGGTGATTGGTCAGTCAGAGGGTAATGAATGTGGAGAGGTAGCTAATGATGCGTGACTACCTGTCTTGACTCGCAATGTTGTCGCCTGGAAAGAAGGCAATTTGCTTTCGTTATAGAAGCCTGCCAAACACGTAACATTTTGATTTAAAAACACAATAGAATCCTGGCATTAAGAACCTAACGGACAGACGACGCTTTACGACATAATACACAGGGTTCATTACACACCTTATTAGTAATGCCTCCATGCGGCATGGAAGATGAGATGGGTTCAGCTTCACCCTCATCTCGTGTAGTTGTTTGACAATAGCGCGAGATACTCGTGGCTACGACTGGAAGCTTTATCAGACCAAAAGTGAGCAATGGTTATATCAACCCATAAGGCGCTACCAGTTCATCAGCACGCGGAATTTTGATTCTGTAAGTGGGGATTAGCAGAGGGCCAGTGGGAGGAGCATGCTCAATCGGCAGACCAGAGGGCGGAGCTAACACGCTCAGCGGGCCAGTAAGAGGATTCCATAAGTTCCTTTTATTCGCAAATAGCACGAGCAATGTGCTGGCGATACCCACTAACGAGGTGATATCGCGACGGTGATGGATAAGAATGATCGTGATGCTTGGACAGCTCCCCTTAAGTGACAGCGCACAAACCCTTTGCCCTGACCGGGCTGCGAAACCCACGCCTCTGGGACGAAAGTCAAGGAAGGTACTGTTGAGCTACTGGGACATGAGTATCCCACCATTTAACGTGATCATCCGAGTCACGGGGAAGCACTTAGGTTTTCACGTCTTGGTATCGAACCCACTACCTGTGGATCGACACATATAAAATACTTTTTAACAATCTATAGTTATTTTACATTTTACAAAAGCTACCACCTGAAACAGATGTCGTCATAAAAAAAACCGCACCTTGTTGGAAAATCCCTTTGAATAAGCGCCTGACATACCGAACCACAAACACTATGTCCATTAAAACCAATACCATTAGAAAATAGTCCTCATTTAAATAAATGCAAATGTCGAGAATAGTCGTAGCATTTCAGGAAGATATTTGTCAATTAACAAACTATTCCTCCATCATTATGAATAAGCACTTTCTATATTGTTCACAAAACTAAAGCTTTTATCATCGTTGTTTTCATTGTTGACTGACCCAGTACGGATGACTAGGAAGTCAGTGAGTACTAAATAACTACTGCAAACAAAGGCACGAGAAATCAGCAGTTGGATATGAGGCTTTGAATAGGTCATGTGTGGCAATGAAAAGGTCATGTATGGCTATGAATAGGTCATGTGTGGCTATGAATAGGTCATATATGGCTATGAATAGATCAAGTGTGGCTATGAATAGGTCATGTGTGGCTATGAATAGGTCATATATAGCTATGAATAGGTCAAGTGTGGCTTTGAATAGGTCATTTGTGGCTATGAATAGAACATATGTGGCTATGGTTAGGTCATGTGGCTCACCTCAAATGATGTATTTCACGTGGTGCAGAGAAAACACCCTTTCATCCTCCAAACGGACCGATAGGTGGGTCCATAGCCGGGAATTGGTGCGTTAACGCTTCCTTAACCCTGTGTGACGGACCGTGTATTGTGAGCAATAACACTTGGGACACACATGTTGGATAATATGAAACCACGGAATGTAGCATTCTGTCTGCAAGTAGTACGTTCAGATAAGCGAAGGGGAATGATGGACTTCCTGTGCGAAGAAGCGTGTATTACAAACAAAGACACGGGGAAGAGGCTTTAGGAGCGTTGTCAAAGGCAGAACAGAGAGAGTTTATCCACGGCAAGCTCGAACATCTTATGAACACGAAGAGCAGATTTCCAATTACTGATACGAAAAGAATGGTGAAGCTTTTAATTTATAGAACGCATGAACTGTGTTTAGACATGGCAGTTATTTTATTTGTTTGCGGAAGAACACGGCCATTCTTGCCAGCATCACGGACCATTCGTCCATCCATATAAGGAATTTGCCAAGGGGAGATGTTGATGACTTGGTCACGCTGAGGTCAGTTAGCGGTTAATTCACCCTCTATAGCCACTTTGCTTTCCACAATGATCGCTTTGATGGCAACAAACGAAATAGGATATGTACGGGGGCTATTTCAACGCAGATATATATCTCAAATCATATCAGCCGTTATCTGCAAACTATAAGGGCTCTGACAGATTTGAGTGGGCTGCACGTGATTAAAAGGGCGAAATTCCCCGAGACATCGACAGTTCTGTCTTCGAAGCTCGGGACAGATGAATAAAGCTTGTTGTGTAGTTCTTCCGTCCGTGACAATTATGCTGAAAATAATGACCTCTCCAATCTACCTCGAGTTGGCCAATCTAATACAGCCTCGCACTGAAGTGCCATGATAAAGATGATCATATTAGGGTAATGCCAATATACGGTCAAGGCGGATGGTAATGCCAAGATACATGCAAAGCGGATGGTAGTAGCTGCGTTGATAAGGACTGGAAAATCAGAGCAGACCTGGGTCATTAGATGTTAAGGAGCTGCTGAGGAGGAAATGTTATAGAATTTCTCTTGAGCGAGCTATATATAACCACTGTCCGCCTGATCTGATTAGCGTGATGGCTGTATTTCGATGATTGAATCAGATGAAGGAAACAAGGTAGACTACCATCCAGATCGATCAAACCACAAAAATGTACCAGCCAAATCGATCAAACCATAAAACAGCCCCAGGCTATGTGAGAAGCAGACGATCAGCGCCGGGCTCTGTGAGATGCGACGATCAGCGCTTTGCTCTGTGAGATGCAGACGATCAGCGCCGGGTTCAGTGAGATGCAGACGACCAGCGCTTGGCTCTGTGAGATGCAGACGATCAGCGCCGGGTTCAGTGAGATGCAGACGACCAGCGCTTGGCTCTGTGAGAAGCAGACGATCAGCGCCGGGCTCTGTGAGATGCAGACGACCAGCGCTTGGCTCTGTGAGATGCAGACGACCAGCGATTGGCTCTGTGAGATGCAGACGATCAGCGCCGGGTTCAGAGAAATGCAGACGACCAGCGCTTGGCTCTGTGAGAAGCAGACGATCAGTTCCTCCCGAAACTTCATTACAAACGGATCAACGTCCTTACAATATATACCTCAGTATAACATTTATTAAAGATCTATAGGAGCTATTTAGTGATGTCAGCAACTCCACGTCATTCTAATGCTCCATTAGTCTTATGGATCCGCGACATCAAGCAGCATAAACAGAGGCTAGTACGTGAGTGATCCACAGCTTACTTTGATCAAGAAGACGAAACTTTGGAAGGGAAAACGGAAAACTCCCCGGCGTCTCGATGGCATTCAACGTCATTATTGGGTTGTCAACAACAGAACGCTTTACTGAGCGGACTTTCGAGGTTTTGCTGTCCCTAAAATGACAAATGGTTCCCTGGTTGTTTGTTCTTTATCACAAGTAACTTTTACAGCAACATCGGATGACCAATTTCAAGAAATCAAAGAGCAGTTAATTACCATGGCAGCTGTTGCGGCGGATAAGTGTGAGACGAAATGAAGGCGAAAATAGGCTACCTCTGATAACATTATGGAATCAACACAAAAGAGCCATTAGCTCCGGTATCTCGCACATATTTTCTAGTTTGCCGTCATCTACCACATCGTCATTGGCCCGACGCAAACACGAGCAACGACAAGAAGCTCGCAATCTTAGATTCCCCATCTTCAAAAGGCCAACTTTTGTCACATTGAATGGCCTAGTTGTCGACCTATATCATGTCCTTTAATCGGGAAATAATATGTCAGTTAGAAAGATGAATGAGGTTCGTATTAATCCGGGTGTAAGATCTGGCACCTATTACACTCCATAAGCATCTCGAGTTTACTCACTTAATACTGAACGGAACTAACACGCCTAGTGTACAGTGGGTACCTGGTAGTAACAAGAGTTAACCCAGAACAGATAATCATTTACGGCTGATTCATTCCTCATGCGTCCATCTCTGTTGGCGCAATCCTACTTGGTTTTGGATGTTAAGGTTGGAACGTGAGCTGCAGTGAAGCGAGCAAGCGTCGTCATTACGCAAGACGATAGCGAGGAGCGCCCGGCAGGGATATATGGTCATGTGCTGTTAGATTCGTACGTCATCACTCCCTCACGAATCTCTCGAAAACAAATCCATTAATGCCAAACAAGCATTGATTCCCCGTCACATGAGGGCACAGTCAATATGAATCGGCAACTCCAATGCAAATTGATATTCAAACATAGTAAACTTATATCAAACATAGTACATGCATATCAAACCCTTAATGAAAGTAATTAATGATCAAAATGATCACATGAGCCATGGCTCCCTCTGGCTGGGGCGACAAGAAGCTCGGAGAGTGGACAACGTGGGGGGGCTCATGAATGGCCACCATCAAACCTATATAGAGACGAGGGCAGAGCAGGGTATTCTTCCACCTGCATACAGTCAGGTATAGATTGGTTGTGACAAGGTACTCATTGATCGCATGGAGGTAATTACTTAATGCATGCCAATCATATACGGAAGCACGTGATCAGTCACTTGGGCAACAGCACATGCAGCAGTCGCATAAAATCTGGCTTCTTTTAGCAATTTATTAACACATCAAACGCTACAAAAACCACCATCTGAAACAGAGGTCGTTCAACCAAAAGCAAAGCGCCTCTTGGATTAAGTGCCTCATTCACTAGAGCAATTGACAAATTCCAGATTAACCGTATTGGAAGGAAAATGGTTCCCAGCTATACGCAGACATCGTGAAAGGACATTGCATTTTAGAAATTTTATGTAAAGCAAAAAACAATTCCTCCACCAATAATTTATTCGTCAATATGAATTTAGCTTTGAACTTATTTACCACAAAACAAAAGCTTTCAACTGTCGCCGATTGGTTGTTTTATTTCCCAGAACCAATGATGAGTAACTAAGTGAATAGTAAATAACATTCGAGAACATATGTAAGGGAACTCCAATAGCTGCCAATCGGTGTATTGTCTCACGTTGGTGAATGCTTACCTAACCCTGTGTGCTGGTGCAGGTTGAGCAACAGATCAATGGATTAGTGACTTTTGTTGATCTAATGTATTGCTTGAGCTGATATAAGCAGGAAGTATCGTGAGTTCTCATATTGCCCGAGCTAATATAAGCGGGAAGTCTCGTGAGTTCTCATATTGCCCGAGCTTAGATAAGGTGGAAGTCTCGCAATCAAACACGAGGCCAACCCGAACACGGGCAATAATACATTTGTCCTTATAATATTCTCGATACACAACATACTTAAATCTTATATAAAGCGATGCTCTTCATTTTGTCTGATCAGTGCTACATTTGTATTTCACCGACAATGACTCAAATGACTGAATCAGTTGAAGCAGACACTGTACCGGCCAAATCGACCAGACCACACGATCAAAAACGTGACCTCTGAGAGAAACAAACGACCAGTCCCTCCCGAAACTCCATCACAAAAGGTTCAACGCATCGTAATAACGATGCATACTCGGATATGATGTGTAAAAGTGATCTCAAGGAGCTATAACCACAGCATACTGATGCTCCCAATGACCTTATGAATCCGGAACATCAAGCAGCTAACAAGGATGGGACATCGAGAGTGATCAGCAGATTACATTGATCAGGCAAACGAAGGTTGGGATGGAAGACATGAAAACGTCTTGGGTGCATTTCACCAGAGAGTGCCTGTTTGTGGGGAGACTGCTGCGATTTAGCTGTCCTTTAAATAGTTCCCTGATTTTTATTTCTATCACAAGAAGCTTTAAGGGGAACTTCCAGGGCAGGTTAAGTATCAAAGTTGTTTTGTCAGGTAAATGTCAGGTGATATGCGACCCAAGGTTTGCTTGCTTGTATATTGCTGAGGGAGCTACACGAATAAGCCATTAAGGTCGGTTTAGGGAAATGATACGTCAGTAAGAAAGGAAGAGTAAGGTTAGTATCAACCCAGGGGCAAGATGAAATGCAAATGCCTTAGCATTTTAGTAGACTCAACCCCAGGGGCAAGATGAAATGCAAATGCCTTAGCATTTTACACTTGTGAGACTCGACTCCCATTCAATTTACAATGGGTGGTCATGTAAGTAAGTATAGTAGTATAGCCACTACGTGAGCCAAATACAAGCCGAGAGTTGGTCAAACAGTGAAGGCTAGATTGACTACAACATCTTGCCAATTCTAGCTGATCACTGATATGACCATGGCTATATGAATGTACTGATGCGACGTAGGCAAACAAGCATACTAAAGCGAGCGGACCAGACGTCGTCACCTTATATAAAACATATTGCATATGCATAACCCTTGGTGAAGGTCATCAACGAAAGAAAGCTTGGTGAGCCGAAAACACGGGGGATCTCAAAAATGGCTTCCATCATACCTACAAAGAATGATGACAGAAGATAATGATAGAACAGATTATAAAACCATCAGTACCCTTATCTATTTGTTCTGCGAGATAAGAAGGGCTGTTGGCGGAGGAAAACATGACATGCATCATGTATTCGTCATGTGAGGACCGACTTTACACACACACTTCCCTTTACCATCTAGGTACATGAGTCCCATGTACCAGCGCTCGATGTCATGGCTATTAGAGTTGGTCCAAAGGAACCGAATACTCACCCCATCACAACAATTATGATTAATGGACATTCTTTTTATTTAGAGCATAATTAGTCGTTTATTTGTTGTCACGTCACATGACGTGTGTCGCGTGGCAGAGAGGATACGCCTCATTATCGTCCTCTTGCTTTGCCCAAACGGACGGACCAAATAGCATAAGATTCATATGCTCACTACGTGGGCTATGCTCACTACATGGGCTATGCACACTACGTGGGATATGCTCACTACGTGACGTTTACTACCCATGCAAACCCCTTATCAATTGGACTCTATTCTTACTCAAATGTCCAGATCCGACCCAATCCGAGTGCTGGATGTGTCCACTAAAACAGCGCCAGACTGCCCCCTCTGCTCACCCCTAACCCAATGCTGGCGCCACATTAATATATGTATCTTGTGCTGTAACTTTTAATTAGGGTAAGTGCCCAGGTATTCTTAAGTCACAAACCCAGCTCCAAAATCGATTGATGATAAATGAGCCAGAAAGTTGACATTTCGTAGAATTCGCGAACAGTAAGCGGACTGTGCTGAATGCAGGCGGTGGCATCATCAACAGTGAGCGAGCAGTAAGCGGACTGTGCTGAATGCAGGCGGTGGCATTATCAACAGTGAGCGAGCAGTAAGCGGGCTGTGCTGAATGCAGGCGGTGGCATCATCAACAGTGAGCGAGCAGTAAGCGGACTGTGCTGAATGCAGGCGGTGGCATTATCAACAGTGAGCGAGCAGTAAGCGGGCTGTGCTGAATGCAGGCGGTGGCATTATCAACAGTGAGCGAGCAGTAAGCGGACTGTGCTGAATGCAGGCGGTGGCGTCATCAACAGTGAGCGAGCAGTAAGCGGGCTGTGCTGAATGCAGGCGGTGGCATCATCAACAGTGAGCGAGCAGTAAGCGGGCTGTGCTGAATGCAGGCGGTGGCGTCATCAATCACAGTCTGTTCGGTTAAGCCTTAGTTCCTTATATAATTCATTCATTGCCCGCCTGTGCGTTCATCTTCTGTGTATTAATTGCTGTTTTCCTAGAGAATGGGTAGCTGACTTGGCCACGTTTAATGTGATCTCATACAGCCAGTCGGCCTCCTACTAAGACCATTCCAGTAAAGATCAATGGGTTCATATATTCGTTCCAGGGCGACTTTGTTAATCATTACACAGTGCTTACATAGAACGCTGAGTGTATATGTGTATGCAATGCGTGTGTGTGTGCTTTGTGTGTGTGCTTTGTGTGTGTGTTCTCTGTGTTCTCTCTGTGTGTGTATCTGCGTGTGTGTATGTGTGTGCTTTGTTTGTGTGCTTTATGTGTGTGCGCTTTGTGTGCGTGCTCTGTGTGTGCTCAGTGTGTGTGTGTGTGTGTGCGCGCGCGCGCGAGTTGAGAAGTGAACAAAAGGGATTATTGGAAAGTTTTGTGTATGGGCGGGAAGTGTACTTAGTTTACAACCATAGCATCATGGATCGGTGCACGGCTTCCCGTCATCATCTCTGGTCAATGTTCTTCCCTGGTATGTTTATTCGTCGTTAAAATCATCACCGTATTGACGTCCACCGCCATTGTTATCACAGGAAGTCGTCTGGTTAGTGGCGCTGCTTTATCGCCCACGCCACAACCCGCCAGTGAATCCCGATGCTATATCAGCGAACACACGACAAGACGCCACATTCACTGAACACAAGCATACACCGATCATAGTAAGACAGGAGCTTCTGAGGGACGGCAAACTACAGTCGACCAAACGTACACGTGATCACACAATGAATCAGAGGAGAAGAAGCCCAGAAAAACGTTGACTAATGGGGGCGCTTAATGGACGTGCATTGAACCATATTGACAGGAAGACGATTATCCGCTGGCGATTTCTATATAATGATCATGGAAGATGAAAGGGAATTATTTATATCAACGTGGATATCACCATACAAAATCTCTCTCTATCGCAATTTAATAAAGCGATTGGATGGTGTTGCAGGAGGCCACAAACAAAAACGGGAAAAAAATCGTGCCCTATTAAGCGGTACGGCTAAGTCACAGAATCTGTGCATACACGGGGACTTGGTTACCCTGGTTACCGATGCCAAGCATGCGAGCGCCGAGCCACAAGAGCTATGTACTGCAATGACTGTGGCCACATATCTCAATTGACCTTACATTTTAATTGGCTTTATGGTTGACCCCGGTGAAGGTCATTGTGGACAAAGATAATCTTCGCGCGTTGTGACCAGTACGCAATCTCTGCTCGGCGCTGTGACTTTTTGATAAAACGCAAAATGCTAGCCATTTGAAAGTCGATCAGTCTTTATTGAGCACCGTAAACCATCACCCCCATGTTTTATTTCCTGTAGTCAATGGCATTAATTTCTAGAGAAGTGAGTGCCGCGAGCCATTGTATACCGTGTTTCTAGTTCTAGCGGCTCGGCGCTCGGAAGCATTCAATAAGGGGTCTAGCGCCTTGGCATTGATTTGCGACATTTGGTGCCTCTAATCTTGATGGATTTTTATTTAGCGAGAATCATCGGGTTGCTTAGACCAGAAAAATATTTCGTCTCAGGTCCATTCGTCGTGATTTTCCAAGTGTTTGACTGGACGACAAATGACAAATGGGTTTTCTTATCACGAGAAGCTTTTGTGAGCTCGGGCGTCCGAGATGTGAAGCATATGAGTGTGAATAAGAGAGCCATTATGTTAGATGTCAAGTGGGAGGAGAGATATGAGGGGAAGGTTGGCTCGCTCTGATATCACAATAGGATCGACACATACGAGCCACAATGGCCGCTACCTCGTATCTTTTTGGTCGTTTATCACCAGCTTTCTCCATCTACCATCAACACGAGGCCAACCCAGGCGGCAGCTGTAATACCTTTTCTTTATTTAATCTGCATAGACCTAACATAATCTTGTGAAAGTTAGCGTGCGAGGGTGCGTATTGTTTTGTGTGCGTGTTGGTTGCTGTTGAGTGTGTGTGTGTGTGTGTATGTGTGTGTGTGCGTATATGTGTGTGTGTGTGCGTGTTGGTTGCTGTTGAGTGTGTGTATGTATGTGTGTGTGTGTGTGTGTGTGTGTGTGTGTGTGTCTGTGTGTCTGTCTGTCTGTCTGTCTGTCTGTCTGTCTGTCTGTCTGTCTGTCTGTCGATCTTCTCCATCCAAATGACCGCACCTAGTGAGTTGTACATTGGTCCATAGGCGGAACTTTTCACCAGGAATCTGCCTTTGTACATTACCGTTTGCAAGGTGGCAAAACTTGAATTGAATGCAATGCGTAAGGCGCTGGAGTATTATAAACATTTCATTTCGGCCTCGGGGTGGGATAATTGTGGAGTCACGGAAAGAAAAGGGTGAGGTCACGGTGGGGATCAGAATGCGGTCACGATGTGGATCAGGGTGAGGTCACGGTGGGGATCAGAATGCGGTCACGATGTGGATCAGGGTGAGGTCACGGTGGGGATCAGAATGCGGTCACGGTGTGGATCAGGGTGAGGTCACGGTGGGGATAAGGGTCTGGTAACGGTGTGGATCAGGGTGAGGTCAGGATGGGGATCAGAATGCAGTCACGATGTGGATCAGGGTGAGGTCACGGTGGGGATAAGGGTGTGGTCACGGTGAGGTCACGGCGGGGATAATGGTCGAGTAACTGCATAGCCCCGGTCGGACGGTGATATACTTATATATCCCGTCTCGCATCGTCATTTTCCACCCGAATGGGTAATGTGTTTTGAAAGGCACACTTAGTCCAACAGACCAGCATCAGGTCTTATCAGGTTACATGCTTACATAACTCACCACTTTTTTCACGAAATATGCATGTTCTGACGAGTTTCAGGCGATCAGTGTCGAAAGTTATTATCTAGTTCGGTTCAAGATAATGCATCATATTCCTGCGGAAAAATATTTTCGATAACTTTCCAAGTTTACCGCGGATATTCCCTTCCGAAATACATGCGTGGAGGACGATAGTTCAGGTCAGCTGCAAGTTGTACATTGCGTTGGGATCGAACATAGTAGGACGTCTACTCAGACGTCCTGTAGGGCTAGTAACCACACCGAATATGCATTCATTAACACGTACATTTCAGCATGGGCAACACCGGGCGGTCTGCTAGTACAATATACAGCGATGCTCTTTTTTCTGTCAATGAATACGATTGACGGCAGATTTTTCCCGTGGCCTGCAGGGGCACGCAGAGATACACTAACAACGAGTTCACCATCGACAGAACGACGGACTGACATAGCGAGCAGCTTCCTACGTATTGGCTGGCATGGTAAGTGTCCCTCTCTTGATAGGATCAAAACATAACTTCAGCTTCAAACCCAGTTCTAGTAAATAACATGGATAGAATGCGTAGCCAATCTCGGGCTGGAATTGGGAATGATTGACGGACGAGATGGGACGAGACGGCGTTGAGGATAGCAATGACACAAACATTGGCTCAAATAACATAGGCAATTATCTGATAAGCTGGGAGAAGTTCAATGCGCCCTGACATCGATGCTTATGATTCTCTACGGGAAGCCGAGGATGCGAGGGGTCGTGCCTGGTCAGGAGGTCACTGCTGTCGAAGAGGTCACTGCTGTCGAGAAGGTCACTGCTGTCGAGGAGGTCGCTCCTGTAGAAGAGGTCACTGCTGTCGAGGAGGTCGCTCCTGTAGAAGAGGTCACTGCTGTCGAGGAGGTCTCTCCCGTAGAGGAGATCACTGCTGTAGAGGAAGTCGCTCCTGTCGAGGAGGTCGCTCCTGTAGAGGAGGTCACTGCTGTCGAGGAGGTCGCTCCCGTAGAGGAGGTCACTGCTGTCGAGGAGGTCGCTCCCGTAGAGGAAGTCACTGCTGTCGCGGAGGTCGCTGATGTAGAGGAGGTCATTGCTGTCGAGGAGGTCGCTCCTGTAGAGGAGGTCGCTCCTGTAGAGGAGGTCGCTGTTGAACAATGGGCGCTTGGGCTAGACCAATATGATTCTACCATTAGGCTCGCTTGCATCCCTATTATATTCTATAATAGTCTTCTACATTACACCACTGCATGGTGGTAGGATCTTTATGGTATTGCCCAATCACCTGCGCTCCCAACTGCGGTTACAAAAATATGCTAACGAGTAGCGAAAAAGTCGAGTTACTGCGCACGCTTGTTCTCAAATCCTGTCGCTTAAACTGTCCTCGTTTCCAGGTTAGATGATTAGATGATATATATATATATATATATATATATATATATATATATATATATATATATATATATATATATATATATATATATATATATATATATATATATATATATATATATATATATATATATATATATATATATAAACACATGCCGTCTCTCAAAAAAATATACAGCCACGCGTCAAACAATACACAGCCATCTAGTACAGTATCTAGTCAAATAAAATATATTGGTACCTTTTCTTCTTTCCTCCCTTTGTAATTTAGCTAGCTTTCTTCTTTTCGAGGTGGAAAATATTTTCCTGCAAATAATAATAAAACACAGCTTCATGTTCTGTGATATTTGCTCGGGTCATTTCTCTGGGATTCAATATAGTCACGGTTTATTTAAATGATGATCTTGTTGGATTTAATTCAATCGTAAAGATTTAACATTAGCAAAAGTAAGCCGTTAATAAATTGAATGCAATGGTTGATCTAATAAGCAGTTTTAGTGTACTAGCTATGACTAATTGAAAGTAAAATTGATCATGCAATCGATGGTGAATCCTAATGATAAGCTCAATTCCATCTAACAGCTATGGACAGTATGGTTAATCTTAATGATATGCTAGGATTAACCTTCAACTTTTTCAAATCCAAATGTCGTTCTGGATTGTATCTTAAAGCCAAAATGAATGATATGCGAGATTCTATCCTACAGCTATGGTGAATCACACTGATATACTAGATTCCATCTTAAAGCTATGGTGAATCAAACCGATAGGCTAGATTATATATTAAAGCTATGGTGAATCAAAATGCGCTAGATTCCATCTTAAAGCTATGGTGAATCAAAATGCGCTAGATTCCATCTTAAAGCTATGGTGAATCAAACCGATAGGCTAGATTATATATTAAAGCTAAGGTGAATCAAAATACGCTAGATTCCATCTTAAAGCTATGGTGAATCAAAATGCGATAGATTCCATCTTAAAGCTATGGTGAATCAAAATGCGCTAGATTCCATCTTTATCAACGGTGAATCCAAACTCTCATAACTATGGTGAATTCAAATAATATGTTAGATTCCATGTTATAGCTATGGTGAATCTAAATGAGGCGCCAGTTAGTCACCTAGCGTAGGCGACGGTACAGACGAGGAAGACGAAGAGAGTGAAGGATACACAGGACACCCCCCAGGCGATGAGGCTGCCACGGTCACTCTGCCCAATCTCCAGATCCTTCAGTACACGCTCAACAACTGCAACACCAGCAAACACGTCCTATATCACACCAATCTACGCCTCATCTCGCTCTTAATTTCACGATGGCACAAATAAGCTCGACCACGTTATAAAATCTGGAGAAAATAAATCGGTGATAGCGGCGAATGTTCGTAAAAAAAAATGGGGATTTATGTTTAAGGTAACAATTTGAAAGAACTCATACATCATTTCACTTGGTACACTAAATACGTTTCCTTACTTATTACATTCTACAGACGCCACATTACTAAACGCACATCACCGATAAAATTATACTTAATACACACTGCATGCATCATTTTATTTAACACACACCACAGACATCATCTTACTTAATACTTACTACTGACGTCACCTTACTAAACACAGCGCTGACGTCACCTTACATAACACACACTTCATACACCATTTACCTTACCACGCACTACTGACGTCACCTTACTAAACACAGTGCTGACGTCACCTTACATAACACACACTTCATACACCATTTACCTTACCACACACTACAGAGGTCACTTTACTTAACACACACTACAGAGGTCACTTTACTTAACACACACTTCATACACTATTTACCTTACCACACACTGCAGAGGTCACCTTACTTAACACACACTTCATACACTATTTACCTTACCACACACTGCAGTGGTCACTTTACTTAACACGCACTTCATGCACCATTTACCTTTGCACACACTACAGAGGTCACTTTACTTAACACACACTTCATACACCATTTACCTTACCACGCACTACAGAGGTCACCTTACTTAACACATACTTCATACACCATTTACCTTACCACACACTACAGAGGTCACTTTACTTAACATACACCATTTACCTTACCACACACTACTGACGTCACCTTACTAAACACAGTGCTGACGTCACCTTACATAACACGCACTTCATGCACCATTTACCTTACCACGCACTACAGAGGTCACCTTACTTAACACACACACTTTATACACTATTTACCTTACCACACACTGAAGAGGTCACTTTACTTAACACACACTGCAGAGGTCACCTTACATAACACACACTTCATACACCATTTACCTTACCACACACTACAGAGGTCACCTTACTTAACACACACACTTCATACACCATTTACCTTACCACGCACTACTGACGTCACCTTACTTAACACACACACTTCATACACCATTTACACGCACTTCATGCACCATTTACCTTACCACGCACTACAGAGGTCACCTTACTTAACACACTTCATACACCATTTACCTTACCACACACTACAGAGGTCACCTTACTTAACACACACACTTCATACACCATATACCTTACCACACACTACTGACGTCACCTTACTTAACACACACACTTCATACACCATTTACCTTACCACACACAACAGAGGTCACTTTACTTAACACGTACTTCATGCACCATTTACCTTACCACGCACTACAGAGGTCACTTTACTTAACACAGTGCTGACGAAACCTTACTTAATACACAGCAGACTACCTCCTATAAGATTAAGCAACAAGTCATGTTGATATCCTAATCATATACGACGGCTACCTTTGTAAAACATCAAAGCATTAATCAAGCCGTATGTTCAATTCGATCCATTTTTCTTTTATGAACGTCTGTAACAACCCACATTGGTCCGCGACTAAAATTTATGACCAGGCATTATGATTGAGAATACTAACATAACAGTAACTAGTAATCATAATGCTCATCGGTGTCACTGCTCTTTTCACTCTCCATGGCAGACATGTTTGACGCAATGCTAACATAACATCTCTGCAATAGTTCACGGAGCGCATGCGATTTGACCCGGTTGTAACCTCTGACCGGGCGATAACAAGCAGCGCGCGTCAAACATAAACAAACAAGAATGGTCAACATGAATGGAGCTTATCGGGGAAGCTCGGAAGTAAGCTGTGTTTACTGTCCACAAAGGCCGCATTTTGATGTCTTTGATTATGAACTTTCTTTACTTTATACGCTGCAGTTATTTCGGTTATATAACCAAGGACCTGCAGTCACAAGTAATAAATTTGGGCAAATCTTATTCTAACATTAGCAGTCCAAGTTTTTTTGGTTGTGTGTCTTTTTATTTTTTTCATAAAACATGTGAACTCCCATCGGAGGGCTGGGGGGAGCAGCAAATCTGGGAGCAAATGGTATATCAGGCTTTTCCCATACCCCGTTGGTAGATAAGTTTCCAAAGAACAACTTCTCCAAACACTCTCGCTGCTTGTCTGTCATTTCCAATCCCGGCGTGTAACTTTCTATTGCTTTTTCAGTCGATTTTCGTTAACAAATTCGTCTTCACATCTGACTGCCGCCATTTTAGAAAAACGCTTGACGGCCATGAAACGTCCGCGGAACTACTTTTTTTCGATAAATGCCTCATAATGGGCCTATAAAAGGTTTTCCATAACAAAATGATTATTATTATTCTAATCACACACAACAGAAAATGTTTTTGTAATATTTAACAGATGACATTCCGTAATAATATTTCGTCGCGTAATGGCCCGAATTTGGCCCAAAGCGATCAGAGTATTGCAGAGGCGAATCCCAGCCTGCGCAGAAGCCGATGCGCAGGAGATCGTGCTCTTTTGCGGACTCTTGACGTGATGTCATAGCGTCAAGCATAGCTGGAGGCAGGGAGACTTGGCAGCGGTGATGGAGAAAGGCGGGTAACTGTGTACATTTCATGTATTTAACTAGCGACACCTGGATATATTAAGGAATAAATCATCGACTTCACATTGGAAAGCTGACCCGCTACCAACTATATCTATGACATCCAAATACTTCGAAGTTTTGAAAATTGCAGCCAAATGTGTTTGGCCTGGAGGTTCTTAGCTCTAAATAGATCTCCACAATAACTTCCATAGGGAATGTCAATAATTCATGATACAAGTTTTGAAACATGCCGAAGTCAACACAAACGCACAAAGGACGTTGTCGATTTAAGGGCAGACTCATTCCATGGAAAATCAGTACCGCAACATGGCCGGTGCCATAGGATTAAATCGTTCATACATTGGTAAGCTGTTGTGGTAATTGCCGCGTATAAGGAGTTTAAGTTGGATTTACACCCCTAAGGGCGTTCCATTCATATCAGAAACGAGTCAGATTTGCACCGAAAGCTCGGATATATAAAAATATATTCATCGTGAGTCGGTTTCCTGATACACTGTCGCCTCTATTTAGGAATTAACTGTAAGCTCGACTTCAGAGATATTTTATTGACGACGAAGCACCATTTGCAAGTGTTATCCAAAGTCCACGTTAGAACGCAATATAGGAAGATTGCATACCGAGTTTAAAGCCACACCATGCAGCTACAGGTCCAAACATGCCTTGCTGACTCTGTTGGTTTTGCTACTTGGACGCGTCAGAGGGACACGACACTTTGTTACCATGCAGTACAATCAGTACAGTGGTTCAATTTCTTCCGTATCAAATAAAACTAATTCACTGAGAGAAAGAGGTATGAATCCAATGAGGTATATTTTATGGCTGAGTGATTGGGACCAGGTGGCCTGCCTGCTATATTTTTTTCGCACGGTGTTGAATACGATATCGTTATGCAGTATGCGGTGTGTGCTCCGTTGGATCGTGACTACGAACCCTGAGTGAATATCACCATCCTCAGCATCAATCCCCCAACCCAGGCCCCAAGCCATAGGCCAACCTCCCTACCTCTTCCAGACTCCTCAAACCAAACTGACCTCCCTCACACCCCCCCACCCCCACTCTCCCAGATCACCATCCCTTACCTCTACCCAGCTAAATCGAAACGACCCACTTAGACTGAACTCCCCTACCCCTCCCCTATCCCTCAATCTACACGAACCCCTCAGGCCAACCTATCATGCCGCTCCTCTGTCCTTAAGTCAAAACCGACGCCCCCAAGCACCAAAGCTGCTCATGCCCCTTGAAGCCAAAAACAGCTTTATAAGGAACCAACTTACAACAAACCACATGCTCCATTTAGCAGAAGCCAACGAAACACGACGATCTAGGTGTTTAGTTATGCTGGTGAGAAGTTGTCGACTCACGTTCGGTGTCGTTGAGGAGGCCGTCCACGTCGGAGTCATTGTGTATGTAATCGGCCATATGAGCGATTATCCAAGTCACTTCCCACACCTCGGCTTGGTCGGGCTATATATCCTGCCTGCCGGTGTTCACGTCCCGGATCCGTCCAGTTTTCTGCTATGTGCGAACGATGAGTCCCGCGAGCATATTCCGCTGACCTTTACAGCTCCGAGTTGCTGTTATTACAAACAGACAGTTGTCAATTATCTATCTACAGAGGATGACAAACACATGTTTATATGTCATACACGGTACTCATCGTTACAGATGCATTAAGGACCCACATCGAGCAAGCTGGTTGGGGTGGGGTCGGAGGTGGGCTTCACGCGCCCGTACCAGCTGCGCTATGGACCTGATGGCTAATAACGGCGATGGATTCGAGGTTTCCTGAACAATGCCCCTGCCCCCGTCCATATTGCAATTTACATAGATGAAATTGATTGAATTCAACTGACAACGAAGCGACCACAACTTGCTGGTTGGACTGGGCAGCACAGCTATGAACTCATCGTGGGTAGTCGATTTGGAAGCTACCGTGGACCGACACAGCTTGATACCATGACCAATTCCGATGAATGCCAGTTAAATGTCCACGGTATCAGTCTCAATCAGTAAATCCACGAAGTGACGAAAACTAGATAGTTAGGGGAAAACGAGGGGCCCATAGCCTCAGTCATTAACCCTGACCTAACAAACCTGGCAACAAACTGGTAAAAGAAACACTCACTGAGAAATTCAAGTTGCATGACAAGAAACAATGTATGGTATTCCAAACTACTTCATATCTTCGACAATCTGAACATCAGTAACGACCCAATTCCTGCCAGCAAAATAATACAATCTATAAAGCAAACTCACCAAAAAAATAAAATTATGTTTGAACAATATTGGCATCAGGGAATAAATGGTCCAATTAGTTTGTCCAGAAATAACAGTGGTAACAAACTAAGAACTTACAAAAGCCTTAAACAAAACTTTGAAGTAGAGAAATATCTAACTAACACTGATGACAAGAAACACATTAATGCTATCTCACAATTTCGTCCAAGCTCCCACTCCCTGGACATTGAATCAAAACGAGGAACAATTAAAGACCCCAATAATAGAATATGCCAATTCTGTACAGCACAAGTCATTGAAAATGAGGAACACTTTTTGCTCAAATGTCCACTGTACCACACAGAAAGACAAAAACTGAAGGACACAATTTTCAAGAACCCCAGTGTAAGGCAGCTGACTAATGAACAAATGTTTCTCTGGCTACTCACTAACGAGGAAAAAGAAATATGTAAAGCCTTGGGAAAGTATATATTTAACTCATTTAGCATAAGAACTCTGAAGCTAAACGCTAAGTGAACCACTACAAGCATCCAGCCCCTGGACTGTGTGTGTATTGGGCAATCATTTGCATGTCTGATCATTATGTATTTATAATCATAATGTAACGAAGCCTCGTGACCTATTTTAAGAAGCCTTATTTTAGAAGCAACCGGTATTGCCATTGGTAAATCGGATGAATGTAAGGGCTGAGGGGTAATTTAAGCGAGGTTATGCTCTCCCAATATAATTCCTCTGCAATAATAAATAATGAGGCTTTAAAGTGATATTTTTTTTTATAAACGAAAGGAAAAATTATGGTGTGAATACATTACCAAAGTTCACTGTTGTGCAACACATATCCATCTTTATTTTAAAGTTCTGGTAAATTGACACATGGAAAAATCTCATTATCATGGACAAAATATGTTTTATGGTTGGTGGTCATATAGTAAACTCAAGTGGGCTGAAATTGTAGGAGTTATGACCTTGCAACTAGTTTGATGTGAAAGATAAAACATGGTTAGAGTTTCTAAATGGGCTTGTTTATTTAAGCCAGGTGCATATAAGAAATGGTTCCACGTATAGACAAAAACACATTGCTCACAGCAAAGGTTGGGGAGAAAACAACCACCACAAAAAGGTTGTACATTTAAATAAACTGCAAGTTTGCAAGGAACAGAGTCACAAAAGGAAGTGATAATCATCCCTATCGGCAAAGGAAATAGTTAAAAAAGTCATGTGACCTCCACGCAGGGTGGTAAGCTGTTGGCCAACAGATCACATGAGCATCATACAAGTATAGAGTGAGAGAAAGCCAAACATTACGACATTAACAATCACTATGTCTGCCAACTATACTAAAAGACAGAAATATGAAGCCTTAGACAAATGTCAACACATGAACACCTCCATAAAAAACAATTTAATTATGAGCAAATTGAATCTGTATTTCTTAACAATTTAATGACCAATCATGCACACATATAATATCATGCTATTCTAATTTACCAATTAGTATGACTGCGGCTGTACATTATGATACTGTAAACAGCAAACAAGGAATAGCTTTCTTTGCTGGTAACTGATGATGTAGCCATTACAAGGACTTTCATCAAGAAAGGTACTCGTTTCCTCAACTCGTCAGTGACATCTTCAGCAAGAGAGGAAATCGGACCATCGAGTTTCATAGAAAGAATACTAACATAACTTCCCACGGTACAGTGAGTGCAAGAGAGCGCGCCACATTTCGGGCGAAAATGGTTACATGTTGGTCTTTATGTGTTTTTACCTTGTTCGTTTGTACTAACATTATTATTTTTCTAATCACAATGAATGTACATATATGTATGATTGTCTGCTCCTAGAGGGCGCGTGATTGCCAAATAAAATTCTATTCTATTCTATTCTATGCCGCGGCGATGTCAGGGTGACACGCGAGTTTCATGGAATCTGAATTAGACTTCCAATCCCTCCATTGCAACCAACAGAGACATGTTTTTATGAGCCGTGAAATCCACATTCCTAAGAGATGCATTTGTGGTAATCTTTCTTTACTTAAAATATGCAACGAGTTGCGAATGGCTCGAGCAATAAAGAAGGCCTAATTCCATGTGACTGAAGAAAGCCGACAGAACGCTTGCGTGAAGCTAAGACACGAGTTGACGCAGCGCATCTCAGCAGAATAATACTGGCAGGAAATACGGGAAGAACGAATGACAGGCCACATCTACCTGGAGGGTCTTTAAGTCGACACCGCCATAGGTCGCGCGCGGGACTATACACGCTCTGCGCGTCTCAAATCAGACTTGGTATGTGGGACGCGTGCGACAACATAACGCGACCACGTGATCTGGGCTGTTATGGTGCGTTGAAATCGATTTCGTGGCAAACTTGATTAAACCTTAAATAAGCAGAGACGATTTTTATGCAAACTCTCACACCTGGAAGATCCGGTTTGGTGAAATTTAATTTCCAGCAACAACAAGTAACTTGTTGAAAGGGGCTCGAGTCAGGAGTAATGGTTGATTCCTGACTGCCTACCTCATGTCGGTTTGTGGGATGCGGAAGTTGAGCTTTGTTACCAGGTTACAGACTCTGTATCCACTGGTGTATTCCGATCCCCAGCGAATCCTTATTGGTGCTCCCTATGTCCCAGTAACCCATCTTTAATTTGTTCCCCAGAATCTCACTTTCTCTAGTATGAGGCCTTTAGCTGTAACTTCACGAGTGTGGCTATCACTTACATGGACTAGGGGACTTGGCAGTGAATGTCTCTTTATACGCGTCAGTCCATGGCGGGCAGCTCGAGTCTATTCTGGAAGTAATCTTATAATCGTCTCATTTGGCCAGTGTCATGTAATATCCATTAAAGATTCGCTAATAGTACTCGACTGAACAGGCGGTGACCATATATGTGAGTTACCACCTTCGCCACTACCAGAAGGCGCTATCACTAAAATAAACAAAAGCACGTGCCACTAATAGTCTGAACTCCCTGAGAGTTACCAAAAATCCCTACAACACTCGCAGAAGTCTACAACTTGCCAAGAAGAAATCACTCTGAACAATTGACAGTGTCAGTTTCGAGGGTCACGTTATGCCGTTGAATGGCCATTCTGATCATAATGTTATTAGAGAATGTTTTTACAAGAACAATTCATGGCACCTTTGTCAGTACAGCCACCAAGGTGGTTAACAAGTGGCAGTCAAATGTATATAATTGCGAAAAGGATTGAATTCTTCATTAAAAACAACTCTGATTTCAGTAACATAGGTATTTTACTTCAAAATATTAAACAATTTTACATGCCAATCACAAAAAAACTACATATAAAATACCATAAATATTTGGCACAAAGATGGGGGAAAAATACAGTACACAATTTTTTTTCCTGCAATGACCATATAAAATGCAAATAAATCTGATTAATCCTCTCATAACAACAACAAATGATCAGCCACAAACATGTCACATTTCATTAACGGAGGTTATATCATGAACAAGGTCACAAGATAAATTCTAATATCAGCACCCAACATCAGTCAATACCCCAGTGGATGAAGCAACAGCATAAACAGGTTTAATTAACTGCTTGCCTTAATGTAAGCCTTATATGTTCTCACAGAACTCGCCATCATATAGCCTGTTATCATGGCATGGACGTGACTTGAGAAAGGGTTTGGAATGGGCAGAGGGTTTAATGGTCACCTGTCAGGTGTGTGTATGAGTATAAATGGTGATTGGTATGTCAGGTGTGTACAGGTGATTGATAAGTATAGTTATTGATTTGTCAGGTGTGTACAGGTAATTTGTTTGTCAGGTGTGTACAGGTGTTTGATATGTACAGGTTAATGGTTTGTCAATGGTATACAGGTGATTGGTATGACAGTTGGGCTGCAGATTTCACATATCAGGAGGAATGCTGGTAATATAACGAAAAAAATAATTACAGAAAAGATTTTTAAAAAACATATAATGTCCATATCCAAGACTAGATGAAGGCACTACTGTAGCAGGTCGTTCCCGATTAAGATATGCCAGGCCCGGGATGGTATGAGTCAGAAACCATCATCAGATAAGGTCACCAGGTGGAGCACCGTGAAAAGAGTCTCTGAGTATCATGTCCGTCCATCTCACATCACAATATATCAGCACGATGTCATGCTTTATCAGTGAGATGTCACTCTTCGGGCATATATGCTACATGTCATGCTATATCAGTGAGATGTCACTCTTCGGGCATATATGCTACATGTCATGCTATATCAGTGAGATGTCACTCTTCGGGCATATATGCTACATGTCATGCTATATCAGGGGGATGTCACGCTTCACCTACGTCACACAGGCGGGATACCTCGCGCTTTACTGCCTGCCCTCTTCTTCTTCACGGATTTGGCCAGCGTGTCAGAAGGCATATTGACCACGGTCTCTCCAGATCTCCTTCCCTTCTTCTTTGATCTTGACAAATATTCACAACACAAATAAGTGAGGGGTGTACGATGTAACATGCATTACAATGAAGACCTGAATAAATTGTCACCATGAAACACATGATCAAACGACTGACAGATCCAATCCATATTGAAGTGAAGCACTTTTTCATACACTGCCCTCAAAAAATGCCGTAAAACCCAAAAAGCCCTGGGTTTACCTGAGTGGAGTGTCAGCATCAGAGTCTTCTGCTCCAGACAGGAACTTGAGTTCTCCACTCTTTGTCACCAAAGCCGTCGTCTGGTTCAGCAGAAAAACAACACGGCATGCTGTCATTCTCAGATGACAAAACTTCCCCTTACAGCAGACTTGGGAGAGTTGACCATAAAGTGAGAGAGAATTTAACATGTTTGACTAACCACACTTTGAGATATATTTTCATCCTCAGCTTCCATGTTGATGCGATAATCTGCGTCTGATTCGTTGTCCATGTCCTTGGCTGTGTCGGTCATATCTGCAATGATGTGAGGGTAACCACAGAATGAATACCGACAGGTATTGTATACGTTGACAACTCGGAATATCACCATCCTCAGCATCTGACCAAGCATTTCCATAAACGCTGACTTTGACAACTGACCCAGTAACCAATAGATAACAAAAAGAGCACCAATCTTACAGCCAGCGACGTAATTAGCGGGAAGAAGCCCTGTTCCCCGCCAGGCAGCTCCCCCATCCACCAGTTGGCGTTGTCTTTATGGAGCACGGTAACGATGTCTCCTCTCACCAGACTAATCTCATCTGATCGCTGAGCCTGGTAGTCGTACAATGCTACCACCTAGTGCCACCATATCACAGTCCACAAAGCACAGTGGGTCAGTTTGTGAGGGATTTGTTTCTTACTTTATATAAACCTGTGTGTGTACAAATGTTCAACAGGAGAGAAATAATAATAAAACAACTGCTTTGTATCTTCAGAAAATCATAACACACATTATTTACCATAACATTAGCAAGTATGTAACAAAAGTGTTTGTTTCTTGTCACATCATGTTGAGCAGCAAAGGGTAAGAGTTTACACTCGACAAATAGGCAGGTGTTGTGACATGGTGAGTTGACAGCTGTTATGACTAGGTGAATAGGCAGGTGTTGTGACACAGTGAGTTGACAGCGGTTGTGACAAGGTGAATAGGCAGGTGTTGTGACATGGTGAGTTGACAGCTGTTATGACTAGGTAAATAGGCAGGTGTTGTGACATGGTGAGTTGACAGCTGTTATGACAAGATGAATAGGCAGGTGTTGTGACATGGTGAGTTGACAGCTGTTATGACTAGGTAAATAGGCAGGTGTAGTGACACAGTGAGTTGACAGCTGCAATGACAAGATGAATAGGCAGGTGTTATGACATGGTGAGTTGACAGCTGTTATGACAAGGTGAATAGGCAGGTGTTATGACAAAGTGAGTTGACAGCAGTTGTGACATGATTTGACAGTTGTAAACATGGTGAGTTGACAGCTGTAGATACACTAGTTGACAGTCGTTGTTACAGGGTGAATAGACAGCTGTTGTGACATTGTAAAGAGACAGCTGTTATGACAAGGTGAATAGGCAGGTGTTGTGACATGGTGAGTTGACAGCTGTTATGACAAGGTGAATAGGTAGGTGTTGTGACACGGTGAGTTGACAGCTGTTATGACAAGGTGAATAGGCAGGTGTTGCGACACTGTGAGTTGACAGCTGTTATGCCAAGGTGAATAGGCAGGTGTTGCGACACGGTGAGTTGACAGCTGTTATGACATGATTTGACAGTCGTTGTTACAGGGTGAATAGACAGCTGTTGTGACATTGTAAAGAGACTGGTGTGGTGACATGGCAAACATATCTGGTATGACATGGTGAATAGTTATGCTGGGATATGGCGACAAACCAATTTGTGATAATATAATAATAACCTTCAGAATAAACATTTATGAGAAAGTGAAGTAATTCTCTCATCTAAGGGATTGCTGAGCAATCTTGAATATCCATTTGTTTGTACAGAGCTAGAAAGAATGAAGGCAAGGAGAGGGAGGCAACAAGAGGAAGCAGAAGCAGAAGAGAACCATTAGATGGTCTTCACTTCCTACAAACAGTTGACAAACAATGAAGTTCCTTTAAAATGGTAAGATTCAATTAACACGTCTGTAGTCATGGTGACAAGAACAATGTCAACTTGCGTTGTAAACCAGATAAGAAACCAGATGTCAAGGAAACACATCTCACAACTAGTGTTAGAAGTCAAGCTAAGTAGTGTTAGTGATATGGGGAGGGTGGAAAAGGGGTCAAGGTCAAGACAGCTGAACAGGAGCAAAGCACAACACACAGCACTCAAGACATACCAGATCCTTGGCAGCAAACGCTTTTGATGCCACCCCTTGAAATGAGAACTGGGCTTTACCCTGGTTCTGTGCATGACATGAGAATACAACCTTTGTAGCCAAAGCAGGCAGAGGGAATGACAGGTGTAGCATATCAACTAGACTAGCACTGGCATGTCATACAAGACACACGGTCTTGTTGAATGCACAGTGTACCACGTTATCAGGGGGCTGCATGCTATGCTTGTCACTTGCTCTGTCTTACTAAGAAGCCCATGTCTCTCCAATTGAGTTTTTTAGCTTGGCGGGGCATCTTACAGATCAAATACAGAGAATGTTAGAGTCACCATAAGTGATACTCATACACATTTAGATTGCCAACAAATACCATTCTACACTTAGGTAATGGTCTGCTGGTGAATCACTAGGGATAGCTTAACAACGATACTGATGATTCGGACAGCTCTACAACGAAGCATGATAAGTGATTGGAGAAGCATTGATGATAAAGCCAGCTAGCCATTAGGCAGCTTACCATAGACATGGACAGCTGTGGTGATCTGCCGTAGTGATCTGATGTACGCCCACTCCCCTGACGACCCACTGTACAGCACACACATACCTGGTCAAAAACACTATTTAAAAACAGTTTGTATGCAGATACACTGTAATACGTGTTGCAGAGCATTCGTGGGCCGAGTGGATGACTAACCAGACATGAACTCGGGGCGCCACTGACTGCCGCTCTGTCTCAGGTAGTCTGTCTGAGCGGTGTAGTGCTGCTGCTGCTGGTGGAGAGCAGCACTTGACACGCGCGACGAATGAGGGGAGAACGCACCTGGCTCAGGGCTCTACACACACCACAATGCTTAACTTACAACGAGCTTCTCCTCAAAAGCTTCCCAAGAACTGCTGAGCACAGAGAGTAAAGAACAAGTGTTATAATTAATATGGTAGTGACCACTGGAGGATGATGTCATGGGACAACATAGGTTTGTGTATGTGTATGTATACCCCTCTACAGCTGTGCAGCATCTTGGCATTATGTGTGATACTACCTACATGGGTAAGCAGTGACCCAGCCTACATGTGATGAGGCTAACAGAAGAGGGTGGTTAGGAGAGAGTAACACAGGTAAACATCAGAAGACAGCGAGTGTTAGTGCAGAGCAACCACAAATAGCAGTGTACATACAGCAGCGTTAGCATAGAGTCAGAGTGAAGGGATCATCAGCCTGAGCCAGACAGCGACGGTGACACGACTCATGTCAATCCTACCAGGTGAGGTAGAGGACAGCATGCTGTGACATGACTCATGTCAATCCTACCAGGTGAGGTATAGGACAGCATGCTGTGACATGACTCATGTCAATCCTACCAGGTGAGGTAGAGGACAGTATGCTGTGACACTATGTCACCAGGGGAGGTAGAGGACGGAGATACAACCACAAGCTACTTGTGGTATGGTGACATGAGACATCCTCCGACAACAGAGAGTAGTTACACGGTTAAAAGAGACAGCAAGAGGCAAGTGAAGTGACAGGTATGTTAAAAAATGGTGGCGCTGGGAATGAAACCCGAGCGGGAAAACATTATTCAATCTGTGCAACAAAACAATGTCCTCCAAAAAGTTCTGATGGCTTGGTTCACAAAACTAAGAATTGTTTTCTCTATCAAAAAATTATTAATTGTTGGTGGATGGGGTGTTTGAGGACAACCCCTGTATCCTATATACAGGCTGACCCTGGTACATATTCCACCAAGACCAGAAGTTTGATTGGATAACAATTTCAATATCAAAGCAAAAACCAAATGCCAAAGATTAGTAAGCCAAAAGAAGCACACAAAAACAGATATGGAGAAAAAGGTAAGACAATATGAGCAGTGAGATGGGGTTAGATGAGGCAGATCACTATGTAGACGGAGCCCAGCACTTACAGCCGCCCGGCTACGAGACTGCAGTCCTGAGCCGTCAAATGTCGACCCCCATGTACTGATGTATCCCATAGTGCCGGGGGGAGCATGGGGGAGTGTTGGGGATCCTGCAGGTACTCCAAGAGGGTGGTCCACTGGCGCTGTCTGAAATGCCTGCCATCAACACCATGCAAAGTAGGGTACTCTGTGACCAATCAGCATGCAGCATGCCATCATGACTCGTTTCCTCTCCATGAAACAAACGCCCCTCAGCGAAGTCATCTCATTATGTAGCCAACAACATCACGAGCAGCCATATATCCCAAACATAAACAATGACGTGTGTGTAAAAAGGCGGTAATGTGAGATAAACTGGGCCGACCAGACAGTAACGCAGGAACACAGCCAACTCCTTACAACAGGTGAATTGATGCATCCTTAGCAGAACTAACACATACCACTCAATCATCCCAAACATCACTGATTATCCGGATAATCCTGCAGGTTTGAGACACACCAGAAACCCCTGGTGTTAGAGAGCTTAAGGAAATGACGATATCAATTGTATGACAAATCATATGGGAAGATTCTTTCTTAACCAACAGAAGTGCCAGCCTGGCAATGGCTCTTTGTGAGACATTGAAACATCGGGAACGTACACAGGTTGAGAACAAACATCAGCCTTATCAGAGATAGTAATGCTACATACTGAAACTGATTCCAGCTTCTTCATCACACGATCCAACCTTGTCACATCCTCCGTCTTAAACTGCACTGAGGCTGAGTTGAACTTTGACCTCGCACTCTCCACCCTGCACAGCAATCATCAATTTCCATGAATTACAAACCAGTCATTGCACACTCACGTGGATTAGTGGAGTGTATGGTATTGTACTGCACACCGGTCATCCTCATAACGCTCGGCTGTGTGACGCATCTCTGGTGACTGAGGCCGGGCAGACTTCCTTGTTGAAGTAAGTGGTTCTATGAAGTCCATGCCAACATCACGCTGAGCCACTGTTCTCACACACATCCCCAACACATAAATGTTACTGTTTAGCTGAACCACTGTATTCACATTAATCCCAAATACAGACTTGTCAACATCACACTGAGCCACTGCTCTCACACACAACCCAAATACAGACTTGTCAACATCACACTGAGCCACTGCTTTCACACACAACCCACTGAGCCACTGCTCTCACACACAACCCAAATACAGACTTGTCAACATCACACTGAGCCACTGCTCTCACACACAACCCAAATACAGACTTGTCAACATCACACTGAGCCACTGCTCTCACACACAACCCAAATACAGACTTGTCAACATCACACTGAGCCACTGCTCTCACACACAACCCAAATACAGACTTGTCAACATCACACTGAGCCACTGCTCTCACACACAACCCAAATACAGACTTGTCAAATACAGACTTCTCACACACACAAATACATCACACACAACCCAAATACAGACTTGTCAACATCACACTGAGCCACTGCTCTCACACACAACCCAAATACAGACTTGTCAACATCACACCACACACCCCAAATACAGACTTGTCAACATCACACTGAGCCATGAGCCACCCAAATACAGCTTGTCAACATCACACTACACTACCCCCAATACAGACTTGTCAACACCACACTGAGCCACGACTCTCACACACAACCCAAATACAGACTTGCCAACATCCCACTGAGCCATTGCTCTCACACACAACCCAAATACAGACTTGTCAACATCATACTGAGCCATTGCTCTCACACACAACCCAAATACAGACATGTCATTACATGGCTGAAGAAGAGGTGAAAGATGAGATAGACGGAGCTACCTTTATGGTCGTACTGGTAGACGAAGACGGGTTGGCTGTCACCGTAGGAGCAGAAAGCCACCATGTGATCATGAGGATGAAACGCTACGTCACTTACAGGGCTGCGGTAGCTTAGCTCAGAGTACATAGCCACCTGGTCACCTGCATCACCAACATACTCATCAACAGGACAGGTGGCATTTTGTCAGGACAGGTGGTCAGGGTGTTATGTCATCAGGACGGGTTGCATGTCATTAGAGCAGGTGGCATGTCAACAGGACAGGTGGTATGTCACCAGAGCAGGTGGCATGTCAACAGGACAGGTGGTATGTCACCAGAGCAGGGTGCATGTCAACAGGACAGGTGGTATGTCAAAAGGACAGGTGGTATGTCTTTAGAGCAGGTGGCATGTCATAAGGACAGGTGGTATGTCATCAGAGCAGGTGGCATGTCAACAGTACAGATGGTATGTCAACAGGACAGGTTGTATGTCATCAGAGCAGGTGGCAAGTCAACAGGACAGGTGGTATGTCAAAAGGACAGGTGGTATGTCTTCAGAGCAGGTGGCATGTCATAAGGACAGGTGGTATGTCATCAGAGCAGGTGGAATATCAAAAGGACAGGTGGTATGTCATCAGAGCAGATGGCATGTCAAAAGGACAGGTGGTATGTCATCACAGCAGGTTACATGTCAACAGTACAGGTGGTATGTCATCAGAGCAGGTGGCATGTCAACAGGACAGGAGGCCAGATGACAATGTTACCACCAACAGACAAAGCTGACCTGTTTCAGTGTTCCACACATAGGCACATGCATCCTCGCTCCCAGCCAACACAAACGTTCCACACGGTGAGAAGGTGCTGCGAATGTGCTCACGGAAGTTGAGCGCCCCAATATACCGCTGCATAATAGAGTTCCTGGACAGGAAAGCACACTCACAATGGTGAGTTGAAACTCATATAGTGAAAAACCTGGATGACATGTAAATGGAATTTGTTCACAGCACAGCAATCCTAGATATCCATGTCACCTGATGTGGCCTGTGTTTCATCATTCTATCAATGATCACCATACATTCAGGATCAACTTAAAACAACTATCTTCACATATTAAACCTGCTGTACTGCACAACTTGGTATTATATCAGGATACATGCCGAGTGTGAATGACTTACACTCGTAGGTCCAGCATGCGGATGGAGTTGTCTCTGCAATGCACCAGGAGGCGCCGGCCACTGGGGTGTAAAGTAAGGCAGTTGATGGCAATTCCCTGATCACACAGTCAACATAAGATCGTGATTTGGCAGGTGTTCTGTGTGGATTGGTATCGAGTCTGTGATCAGCAGAACATTCATGTGTGAGCATTCTCACCTTGATCTCTGTGTCACTAATGGTCCTGAACGCAGTGCAGTCCTTCACCAGGCCTTTGGATGAAGGTTTGTCCGTTGCAAACACGTTCCAGATGTGGATCTGTCCCAGACTGTCTCCACTGTACAGCTTCCCTCCCTCCTCATCAAAACACATGGTGTTCACATGACTGATGTGTCCGTCGAGCTCCTGTAACAACTGCACACCAGCAAAACATGACCACACCTGCTTGTATCATTTTAGCCCCACTGCTGGTGAGACTAGCTGTAACCTGTAATGCTCACCTCTACCTGTCCTTCATCCCGGCCTAAGCTCCACACTCGGATCATGCGGTCATAGCCCCCCGTCACCAGCACCTTGCTGGCTCGTGGGTGGAACTGAGCCGCGTACACAAATGATGGATGAGGTAATGTTTTCTGGGGACTGGTGGCCAGCTTCACCACATCCCACACCCTATACACACACCATGACTGGTCATACAGGTCAGGTCTCACCACAGAAGCACCTGCATCACATCAGTGCTCCACTCACCTGGCAGTGCCATCAGCAGATGCGGAGACGAGCTGCTTGTCATTGCGACTCCAACACAGGTCATAGATGATGCTGAAGTGGCCTAGCATCTGGCCTTTCATCTTACCCGACGGGATCTGTATGCACACATTACAGTTCCTGTCAAGAACAGAACATATGCTGTTTTTGTGTGATTGATAGAGAGGGGGAACTTCTTGGATAGATACCTCATAAATGATGACTGGGTGTCCCTCCTTGTCAGCACATGCACAGGCCAAGCTTCTGTGGTACAACATCAGAGTAATGTCAGACACATAAGGTTATAGATTTTTATGACTTCATCAACTGACATTAACTTGTGTTGATGATATCATAATCTGACAATATGATTTAATGACTTCAGTATCTGACATCAAATGGACTTAATGACTTCAGTATCTGACATCTAGCTGACGTAATGTTTTCAGTATCTGACATCAAGTTGACTTAATGTTTTCAGTATATGACATCCAGTTGACTTAATGTTCAGTATCTGACATCAAGTTGACTTAATGTTTTCAGTATATGACATCCAGCTGACTTAATGTTTTCAGTATATGATATCCAGCTGACTTAATGACTTCAGTATCTGACATCCAGTTGACTTAATGTTTTCAGTATATGACATCCAGCTGACCTAATGTTTTCAATATCTGACATCAAGCTGACTTAATGTTTTCAGTATCTGACATCAAGTTGACTTAAGATTTTCAGTATCTGACATCAAGCTGACTTAATGTTTTCAGTATCTGACATCAGGCTGACTTAATGACTTATTGAAAGCTTGCTACTGACTTTCCATCGTGGGAGAAGCGGAGAACGAAGCAGCCCTTGCGACCCGCGGGTAGGGAAAGAATGGCAGAATTTGGCACACGACACACTTGTCCGGGCAGTCGGCTCCAGGGCCATGGCCCACGTCGAGCGGCCGATGGCTCCCTGCATGGGGTCATACAAAGTGACAGTCAAGAGCTTGTAACAGTTTATTGTGATATATTATACTACAGAAGTGTAATAGAGTGCATTTAGTTAATCTGCATTTATTAACCATTGCCGGTGCTAGTCAGGGTGCTAGTTACTTCAGCAGTACACGATGGCAACATGAACCCCACGTTTATCTCCGCTTACCTTCTTGTTGATTCATCAAATGTCTTACTCAATTCATCGTAAGAGATTTTGCCTTTCTCCTGTACGAGATGACACAACAAAACAGGTTAAATAGCTGTTACTGAGAATGAACACCTTGGTGGTGCAGCGTGATCAAACCCAGAATGACCGTGACGAGACCTGTTGTGTTGCAAACATAGAGCGTGCTGCAGGTTCCACCTGGGCAGGAGGCACTATGCTCTTGAGAGTAACGTAGAGCGTAGATGGGTAGGCAGTCCTCACACTCGACTTCCACCACTGGAAGATCTACACAACCATAAGAGCACCGCAATTACATCTAGAACCGAGTGCCGAGTCTTGGTTCAGTACAAATGACACGCAGGTACGTTACCTCCAGCTGTTCACCACGGGGTCGGAACCGAACTGGCGGCTGGTATAGCTGCAGTCGCACCTTCTTGTCAGTGTTGGGTACTCCGTTGGCACCAAGCACCTTAAGGAAGGCCCAGCCAATGCGGTGCCAACCTCCATCTTTCTTAGCTGTACGGTACTGGGCATTGGCAGTGTTCATACTCACAAAGTCAAGCACCTTCAATCAAATACAATTATAAACTTATGCAATCTTTTAAGCCCACTTAACTCCAGATAATGTGACAAATGAGGAAAAGTCAAATTAAAGCCGCACCTCAAAGAAGACAACAACATTGGGGTCGTCCTGTGTTAAGTAATTGAAGTTCTCGTTGAATATAAGCATTTCTTCCCAGACCGGCAATGTAGACCTGCATTACAACATACATCAACATACATTAGACCAACCCAACTTAGCACAATACATACTCATGTGAATCACTTGCCCCTGTCAGGATGTTGAGCTTACTTGTGAACCTTGAAGTCATAGGGCTGCGTCATGATGGGAAGTATCATGTCCACCTTCACGTTCTCTTTCTCGTAAAACGAGGTCACGGGTCGGCTTCTGTAACCATAACAACCACTTATAACGATGACTGAAGAAGGGCTACCTGAGGCAGATGACATGCTTCTGCAGGACTAGTGAATGTGACGCACGTTTGCTGCTTCTTGATATACTGCCCGGTGCTCACATCCACAACGCTCACTCGCACCAAAGGGTGCGCGATGAAGAAGTCGGTTTTAAGTTTGTCAGTGCGGTGGATGGTGAGGCCAACGATACGACCGTCATCCTCGATGACACGTGGAGGGACGGGAGCCTCCTCTTCTATCTGACCCTCAAGAGCCTCAGCATAGGCTGCTACTTGCTCCTCCACCTCCTCCTCCTCCCCTGAACATCACACACCATGTTAAGACAGCCACATATCTCATATATCTTAAACATCATTACAAGACCCTCTCTCACACCACGAGAATACACAAACAGACTTTACTTGGTTTCTTCTTCTTCTTCTTAGCTTTCTTCCTCATCACCACCTGTGAATCATCGTCTGGATGGTGCGTGTCATCTGGTGGGAGGAGCTTGTCATCTGGTGGGAGGAGCTTGTCTCTTGTCTTTTCATGGTCATCGCCCGTCTCTGTATCTTCACTCAGCACCTAGCAACAGTAACATGCCTTACATGGACCAGAGGACAAGAGGATTATCATGGTGCTGTGGTGGCACTTGCTTGTTAATCTGCATATCCAAGTCATATATGGAGATAGTCATGGCCAGCTGAAAGGTGTCAGCTGAAAGGAGGTGTCAGCTGAAAGGTGTCAGCTGAAAGGAGGTGTCAGTTGAAGGGAGGTGTCAGCTGAAAGGTGTCAGCTGAAAGGAGGTGTCAGTTGAAAGGTGTCAGCTGAAAGGAGGTGCCAGTTGAAGGGAGGTGTCAGCTGCTAGGTGTCAGCAGTTGAGCTGAAAGGAGGAGTCAGTATATTGTGCCCATAAGAAATGCCAATTTTTTGTAATTATATTAAACCCAAGCACGCAATATGAAAATTTATATCACCCTCATAAGCATTGATACATTACTTCACCAAATACAATTTACAGTACACCTAGGTTTAAAGATACCTATTGAAAGAGAATTTCTCATAATTGTTAACGTGTTAGATCTTCAAATATTTCATATTCTGGTTAGGATATAACCATGATCAATCCACAATAGATATAACCATGATCAATCCACAATAGATATAACCATGATCAATCTACCATATATATGTATAACCATGATCAATCCACCATGGATTTAACTATGATCCACCATGAGTTAGCCCACATGAGATAGTGAAGTGAATGAAGCAATGCATGTGAAAGTCAATCAACCAAAGCTTCCTGTCTGTCATATACGGAGCTATTGCATGTGGTCACCTATCCTTCAATCCATATGGAAACATATAATGTGCTCACCAGAATGCCTACACAGCCTTCTTGATGACAAGGTAAGTAAGACATGTTGTCCTCTCTGACAGTTTACCTGCTCTGAATCACTGGTGGCTGTTCTAGGCACTCTGGGGTGTTTCTTTGCCTTTCTCTCTGTGGGGGCCTTTCTATCTGTGGGGGTCTTTCTCTCTGTAGGGGTCTTTGTTGCTGTGAGGGGTCTAGTGTCAGCGTTGTTCAGGTTGGTGTTGACATCAGAGTTGTTTACCGTCGTTTCTCTGGGTCACAACATATATACACATATAGCACAATGAGTTGACCATACCCAGTCCAGCACACTTAATGTCAGGTGCCAGATAACATAGGGGACTGAATGAAAGGGGTCACAAAAATCAGAGAAAATCAATCAATGTTTCTTCCCTGTATGTATATTCTGAGGAAAGCAACAGATCTCTTGTAAGTAAAATCAATTAAAAACAAAAAATGTAATAGCGTATGAATAAGAAAAACAATTATTTGTTGCGAATTTCACAATATCCAATATAACAGAATTGCAGCATGTGGCTATGTTCTAACTGTTTCTGTGGAATGAATGTAGAGCAATCAACACAATGAGTTACCCCACGTGAGACAGTGAAGTGGGGGTAGCAATGAGTTAGCCCACGTGAGATAGAGGAGTGGGGGAAGCAATGAGTTAGCCCACGTGAGATAGTGAGGTGGGGGAAGCAATGAGTTAGCCCACGTAAGATAGTGAAGTGGGGGAAGCAATGAGTTAGCCCACGTGAGATAGAGGAGTGGGAGAAGCAATGAGTTAGCCCACGTGAGAGTAGCCCACATGAGATGGGGGGGGAAGCAATGAGTTAGCCCACGTAAGATAGTGAAGTGGGGGAAGCAATGAGTTAGCCCACGTGAGATAGAGGAGTGGGGGAAGCAATGAGTTAGCCCACGTGAGATAGAGGAGTGGGGGAAGCAATGAGTTAGCCAATGAGTTAGCCCATGAGATAAGAGGAGTGGGGGAAGCAATGAGTTACCCCACGTGAGATAGTGAAGTGGGGGTAGCAATGAGTTAGCCCACGTGAGATAAAGGAGTGGGGGTAGCAATGAGTTAGCCCACGTGAGATAGAGTGGGGGTAGCAATGAGTTAGCCCACGTGAGATAGAGGAGTGGGGGTAGCAATGAGCTGACAGCACAAAAATGGTTAAACAATTATAAATACTAAAATATATTGATTATTAGTGATTCAAGAAAACTGTCATTGCTTTAACCAGCTTACTAGCATGACTGCTGCAGCTGACTACTCACACACCTCAGTGGAAATTACTGTTACTCTGTGTTATACCAATTATTGACGGGTGCTAATAATGAGTAATGATAGGTGCTAATGATTAATGAGAGGTGCTGATGAGTAATGCCAGGTGCTGATGATGAGTAATGAGAGGTGCTGATGAGTAATGGGAGGTGCTGATGAGTAAAGACAGATACTACGATGAGTAAAGACAGATATAATGACAATTAATGACAACATACTTTTTGGATTTAGGTGCTCTATTGGTCTTCTTGTTGACAGGCTTAGCAGTAACAATCACCTCCTTGTCTTTGTCATCCTCCACATCTGTAAGCAGGTATCATTTCATGGATAATTAGAAGTCAACTCACAGGCCAGCACAACCTTCATCATAAACTTAGAGGCCATTGTGATGACAGAATGTGTGAGACTCTACCCGAATGCTTCTTCTTGGCTGCACGTGACCTGTTCTTGTTACTCTTTGTGTTCTTCACGTCGTTATCTGGGTCATACGTGTTGGCCAGCAGAATCTTGTCTTCATCTTTAGTGATACCCTCCCCCTTACGCAATGTTTCAAGCTGGTGACAGAATCAGGTTTATAAGGATAATGGCTTAAACCATAGAATACATAGCAATGCAACAAGACACAAGGTCTCACTCACCACTTCCTTGTCCGAGCGTTTCTTCTTTTTCCCGGCCTTTTTGTCATTACTTAAGACACAAACAAGTGGTTGTAATCATAACAATAACATAAAGCAAGATGTTTACACCTAAGGTTGCGGAAGTTTAATGCATCATATCTAACTACAAAGTAACTGTTAGAGACCGATTTTAATCAGCTGAAAATAAAGAATAAAACTTACTGCGTTGATTGCAGGTATGCTTGTTGGAGGACATCATTGAAGACAGACCTCGTCTGATCGGAGGTTGATGACAACACTGCAAATGAAAGATTCAAAATCTTATTCAAGACCAATTAAGTGCATTGTTCAAAAAATTTAATGCATATCCAAAAGTTATAAGCAAATGATGAATATAAGCCTGGGTGATATTATCTATGCATATCAGTTGAGGTAGCAGCTATCATAAAGCACAGGTGTCCAGGGCTAAAATAAACCTGCCACCTTGACAGTGTACCTTAAAATCTTGTGCATAACTCAAAACATTTTTACCCTAAAATCATTCCCTAAAAACGTTTGAATTATTCTTCGGTTTTTGAAATCATGCCCCTGGAATCTGACCATGGATACTGATACAAAGTTGAACCATGATCTACAACACTGAATTGTGAACAATATGTTGAATGCCAAGTGTATACGCCTAGATGTATAGTTTAGGGTTTTACGGCACATGCCAAGTGTATATGATGCCTAAATGTGTATAGGTAGTCCTGTTTAAAGCATCCATCTCAAAGGATAAATGGGAAAAAAAGCCACGGCTATGTGAGTGGTCGACTTCCAGGTGTCATACTGAACAAAAATGTTGCAATATGTTGAATGCCAAGTGTATACCGCCTAGAGGCCTTAGTCTCCACCATCTTGCACTCAATGCCACGGCTGGTATAGTTTAGGGTTTTACGGCACACCAACACTGTTATATGATGCCTAGAAATGTGTATAGGTAAGATTGACCTGTTTAAGCATCCATCTCAAAGGATAAATGGGAAAAAAAGAGGGTATGTGAGTGGTCGACTGGGGTCCAGTGTGTCATACTGAACAAAAATGTTGTGCATACACGATTTTGAAGCCACCCAGACAACAATCATTTAAATATGATGGTTACTTATGGTGGGCTAATATAATTTAATTTGTTTGGTTGATCCTGTTATATCAGATTCAGATTAGACTGCAAGTTCTTATGATAAGAGCATAATTTAACATTTCTTGTCCTTAGTTGAAAAATGTAGCTTAACTTGGTAGTGAAAATAAGGTCATTTCCATAATAAAGGTGTATTGCCTTCATTCTTTGATGTATGTTAATTACTTAGTAGATGTTGATATATTGGACTGCAAGGCACCAGCAGCGGAGCATGTCAAAACGCATGTTCAATGTTTCCGCGAAATTTAAAATATCGACCTTTTAATGAACGAGTACGAATTACATGCCAAAAATTAATCACACATAAGCAGTGTATTTTATCGACTGACTTATTTTAACTTAATTCAAGGCAAAATTGGTGTCAAAATTGCAGATGATACATCTATAATCTACAAAAATGTGCAAGACAAAACCTTCCGTCGCCATGTTGTTGTTTACACCAACGACGACTGACTGTATGGTAAGCTATGAGAAACGTTAATTGCGTTACTGGGTCCCATAAGTATCGTTGGCCGAGTCTGACGGTCGCGGCACAAAGAGCACAAACAAACGTACATACATATTGATGATCGCGAATAATAAATCGCACATGAGCCAGAAGAGCCAAAGTTTCTTTGCCTATTTGTTTAATTGCCAGAAACATTACCCCCACCCCCCCCCCCCCACACACACAAACTGACTTTGCCCACACCCGTGTATATTTGATAATCATGAATGAAAAGATTAAATGAAAAAGGATCTAGCAGTGGATGATTTGAGAAACTTGAACAAGAGTTGGCGTTACACAAATGCATTCGTGACAAGCCTATAAAATCCCATCGAAAATGAATGCTGGCCCTAAGACTGAAACGCTGCATGACCAAAACGCCCTTGACGAGTCAAAACCCCTTGACACCTCTAGAACCCAAATTCGAGGCCTGATTATGATGGCTAGGTCAAGCCAAGTATCATATTTTTGTGTTCAACTGTCTGCGTGCCTTTTTCTAGTTTTTGTCTATGGCATTCTTGTCACAGGCGCCAACATATCTGATTTCTGATGATTAATAATCCAAGCCGCATACCCTAATTTCACATCCTACGACGGGTTATACATTTACATAATACCTAGTACGACGTGGTGTGCTTTTTTGCCATTTTCACCTTGTACGTACAGTGTGTACGGGTTTTCGAGGTCCCGCGGCACACCCTTACCCGGGACCAGGCCAAGTGCCCCTTCCTTCGCCCCGCCCCCTCACTTACCGGTATCTCACTCAATGATCGACGGTCTGATATCTCATATATAGCGCTGATATGAGAGGTCGAAATCGGTAAATATAATGTGAGATACGAAGTTTCATAGGCTCCACGATGGCCAGTCTTCTGATCATAACGCGTAGTCAGCGGCTCTGTCCAGTTATAAATCATAACGAGTGATGCATTATGATCTCGTGGCGCAGTCGAACGTTAACATTATGGACGTTATGAGTGCCTAAATATAGATAGTTGGTGTCTGTTTTTGGATGCCTTTTTATCGGCTACTACTTAATCTACCCGTTTAAAGGTTTATTATTGGATCAATGAATGTGAAGTGGTGTCTCTTACAAAAACAAATATGTTTCTGAAACCATTTCGAGTCAAATCTCAAACAGCCATCAAAGGCTCAGATAGGTGAGTAATGACTAAGACTAGGCGATAATTTGATATTTTGTTGTACTAACTGTGGTGGAAAATCTGGGTTGACAGCTGCAACATGTAGCATCTCTGAATGGTAAGCACACTGCTAACTCAGGCTTTGCACGATAATTTGAACGAAGAGCCATTTGTCCAGTGAGACGACCCGTCAGATGAGTACTGATCCTAACTAGGAGCGAAAACGATACTTAAATTAATGTCCAGTAATAAGTGTAGGTAAGACATACAGCCACAACAGCTATGGTAAGCAGCTGTAAGTGACACAGCCCCACCAGTGTTGTGATAATAGAATCTCACACTACCCAACACACCAAGCAGATAAAAAAGATCATCATCTCACAAACCTGGAAGTATATGCATGCAGATTGCAATAGAGAATGCTGCAAGGTATCACTGAAGTCTTAGTGGCTCTGACTGATGTCACGGATGCGTTGTGAGTAGGCCTATGCACTGAAGATGTCACTGAAACAGGGAAAGCAAAATGGAACCATTTGGGTTCTCCTACGTAACAGACCTTGTCGGTTCTCCTTCGTAACAGGCTCTCTGATTGGATGCGACTGGGGTTGATTGCTCCCATGAGAAGCTTGCTTTGAGTACAACAAGTCGCTCAGGTTATTAAGCTTCATTCACGGCCTCTTCAGAGGTTATTTTCAGAGCTGAAGAATAGGTCATGACCTTTGACGATGATGCCATGGAATGTTTTATCGATTCAGGTTTGGGAACATGTGAACTTAATAAGTTAATCTAAGTATGTGTTTACATGACCACAGTGATTTTGTAGTAACTGATATTCTAAATGGATTGGATAAAGTTATGTCATAGAGTATATGATGGATTGATATGCTCTGAATCTTGGACAAGTTTGTCAAAAAACACATACCATGCATATCTCCCCCCTTGTATTTCCTAATCACCTTTTGTGTCAGAAGTATTTTGTTGGGTAATGAGAAAATGTTGAGGAAATACGAACGTTAATTTCAAGCCAGATCTCGACTGACACTGATGGCATTCCCTTCATATTGTTTCTGTTTTATTTAAGGAAAAAATTGCGGGGTGAGCTTGCCCGTCAGTTCCCATCAGTGTCAGATGATCGATGGATGGAGGCGGTGCCTAATAAGGAGGAGATGTCTGTCATGAAGATTTACTCTCATTCTGGGGATAATGTAATGGTGTACTGCCTGCAAAAAAATCCAGCCTTCTTTGAGGTTGATAAAATTGTATATCCATCAGGTAAGAAGGATCAATGATTAATTTTGAACTGTGAAAACTGCTATATTAAGTCTATATTGTGACTATATTCTGATAAAATTATAATTCTATGATTATATTTTGTACCTATCTCTAGTGTACACTCTTTGGAAATGGCCTGATCTTATACCGCACTTCACCACATGGCCACCTGTGTTCAAAAAGATTTTAGGAGGAGCAGGTAGGAATAATGTCTTGATATCTTGCCCCTGTTTGTCCATCATCTGTTGTTAATTGGTTTGAAAACAATATGTTGACATGTGTTTTTAATGAGCAGATCTCATGCTACCTGGCGTAGTAACCAAGGAGGAACCGTCTCCACACATGTTCAACAGGATACAAAAATCTGCACCTTGTGCCGTAAAGATTGTGGGAAATAGGTAATAATATTGCAATGATTTATATACTGATTGTATAATGATCAATTTCATCAATTGAGTGTAGAGTTAAGTGGTTTGTGTGTTTCTAGTGCACCTATAGCAGTGGGTAAAACAGCCATGTCTGGAGAAGATATGTTTCTATCTGCCATGCGAGGAAAAGGAGTACTCATCCTACACTCCTACTATGATCAGCTCTGGTAATACACTCCATTTTCACTCACCTAATATAACCAAGAAGAACTGTATATTTCTTAGAAAGAAGGAGCTCTAATGTTTTTTCAAGTGATGATATGATTTGGTGCAGGGCGCATGGTGATAAATCAGAGCCTCCCCTTATTGAAGATACACTCCAGCAAGATGCTGAGTATATATCTGATGATGACTCGAGTCCAGGCTCTGACAAATCAGACAACAATGCTACTGAATCACCAAGTAGTTCTGCTGAAGGTGGTGAGGAGGTGTCTCTTGTCGAGAGTCTATCTCTGAATGATGATGATGAAGAGGCCGGTGCCACTGGAGGTGTTAAAATGAGGAAACAAGATTCTGACAATGAAGATGAACCAGAAATGTCACCTCAAGGTATGTTACCTTTATATCTCTTGAATTCATTATATTGCTTTCCTAAGATAGTAAGATCTGAATGGTCATTGTCACTATTTTGTAAGGATATATTTTGCTACGTGTTATTAGCGATCAATTTGTTCTCTTTGCAGTTTTTACTGTTATGATGAATTGTTTTCAGATGACATGGACAGATTGCTAGAGCACTGTTTCCTCTGTGCCCTGAAATCCAAGATCAAACATTCAGACCTACCTCTACTGACCAGCTCTTTCTTCAAAAATCACATGATGCCATTCTGGTAGATAATGTTTGTGAAACTCTCCTAACTTGCACTAATGTATCACATACCTAATGGTTGATAATCCTTTCTTCTGTTGCCAACAGTTGAAGATCTTGTATAACATGTTTGGTTGTTTCCAGCCCAAGAGACAGGATTCTGGATGTTAAAAAATCTAGTCACAAAAAGCTATCCAAGTTTCTGCAGGTGATGCAACAACGTCAGCTTGTGGTGGTGAAGGAGCTCTCTAAAGGGGTGGAGAGTATCGTAGAGTATGACAAAGACCACACTGAGTGAGTTCAGTGGATCAGTTTGGGATGATTAGGAAATATATTTAACTACTTAAATTATGGATATCCACTTGGTGCAACATGGTAAACACTGGATTAGACCTAGCTGTTAATGAAACATCCATATTTAATTGAGCAAATTCTATTTTGTTGCTGAATACATGCGTGGTATGATTTGTGCAGCTTGCGTGGGTTCAGGATGTCAGATATCAGAGAGGATGAGTTGACCCCAGCGCCCTCTAGTGAGAGTGAGAAGACACAAGGAGTCTCTCCTCCTGAAATAACAGAGGTGTATATCATCTCTGCTGGCATGCTTCCCTTCTTCAAATCAGTCGGCCATAAGTAAGTGGCCTGTGTTATATAACACTCACACCATGGTTTAACTCTTGCATTAAGGGTAACTATATTTTATAGATGCTGTTTAAGAAAACAATAAATAAGGTATTACCCTATTTGCCGTGACATTCTCTTGAAGTGATATTAAAGGTGAAACTATACAAACAGTACCTCAGGTACACATGGACAAGCAAAAGTGTCAAGCCCTTTCCAAACATCAATTGATGACAGATCAATTTGATTACATCGGATGATCCAGCATCAAGTTGAAGATGAAGTTATGACAAAAGAGTGTACTTGTGTACAGGAAAGGAGACGCTCTCACTGCCCATGAAGTCAGGACTGCGGTGATAAACTATGTCAGAGCAGAAAATCTACAGTATCAGGCAGATAAAGGGTACAGTACTTCTTATGTAATTACTTGCTTTTAGTAAGACATGTGTTGTTAACTTGACGAATTGCTTATCTTGATCAGTGTGGTTTGTGGTATTGTGAGTTGGTTTGTTAGCAATGATGATGATGATGATAATAATGATCAAAGAAAGTTTCTGCATGTACCCATGCCTCTTGTCTATTCGTTGTGCTATCTTTGTAAAGTTTTTGTGTGCAAAGTGTGGTCTCTTGTGGAGAACACAGACAGTTGGGTTGAATGTGTTGCATTTGTGTGCAGCAAAGTGACGTTGGACGCATTGTTAAGTGACATGGTATTGGCAAGAGGAGAGTACAAGGAGACACTTTCCTGGGAGGAACTAGTCGGGCGCTTCTTGTCCAAACTCAACCCAGGTCATATTGTACAGCTGACTGGACAGAATGCTGTACTCCATAAAGGCAAACTAGAACCAATACATCTCAATGTAGTCCAAAGAGCCAGCAACAAAAGGGTGAACTCCTAACAAATGTCAATTAAGTGTCCTTACCACATGAATACCTGAAGATAAATTATATGTCTTTATATATATATATATATATATTTGTATATATATATATATATATATATATATATATATATATATATATATATATTTGTGTATATATATATATATATATATTATATATATATATATATATATATATATATATATATATATATATATATATATTTGTATATATATGAACCATTTTATGTGACTCAAAAGTGCCAGGCATGCTGGAGGTTCTATACCTACCCTACTTCAATGCCCATGAATTTCTAAAAAATCTCCTTGGTACGGTATTCACATCTTCTACATTACTGATTCTTGTGTGTGAGTCAGGTAACACTGGTGGTGAACTTGGAGCCTTATGGGGTCGACCCACACCAACTCGGTCATGAGGTACAGACCAACATGGCCTGTAGTACCTCTGTCACTCCTCTCCCTGGCAAAAACAAAGGCTCTGAACTAATGATTCAGGGCAACCAGGTCACATTTGTGGTAAAACTCTTAACAGGTTAGTAGATGATAAAGTTGTGTGTGTAATGTATTCAAATGTTAATCGTTAAATGGTTCCTGGGTCCAATCAGCGCTAAAGCTGCATGCAACTGTCTGCGTCAATGCCAACGGTGGTCACACGCACTACTGACTTTTGAAAATTTCATCTTGACTCCACCAGCCTTCAATGGCCATGACCTCAGCAATATTGGGACTCTAACAGGATTATACACATGTTGCACAAGTACAGATCAATGTTATTCCCACAAATCATAGTTGTCGGCTGTTAATTCTGGAAGTAGTGACTACTTTAATAATATGAACTGTTTCTTTTTTCGGCCAGTATATGTACCTTTGCTCCAGGGTTCATCAACTTTAGGTGGAGCATATTCTTCATCAAGCAACCTTCATATGTTAATGGCTCCATGCAAACCAGAAATAAGCCCCATGTGACCTTTGACCCCTCAGTTATTTGATGACAAAATTTCCACAAGTTTCGTTATCAAACAAGCTGGCTGTCCCAAATTACACATGGAACCGTCTGATGTTGATGGCTACTTGCCATCTGAAAGCGATTCCTATAGACCCAAAGTGACACATGATCTTTATGGGTCCTTGCACGCAAAAACAAATAGCCCATAATGACCTTTGAGCTCTGAATTATTTGTCAAAAATCTCTCGTACTATGTAAAACTCTCGTACTGTGTAAATCCTATGGAGAATAATTTGTGATGGCATATTTTCTTATGAAGCAGCCAGACAGCAGCTGTATGAAACCTTTAACTTCTGAGTTATTAGAGAAAAACTTAAAATCTCTTGAACAATGTAGACATAATGGGGAATATTGATAACATGTTTAGCTAATCATTAATTTTAAATTCTGTGTCTGTCTGTTCTTTGCATCAGGCTGTCTGTCCATTAGTAAACTTTTAAGGCACTGTTTCTTATAAAGTGAGGTAGCTGCCCCAAATTAGACTTCGTATGATAATGGGTCTTTGCACACTAAGAATCTGCTTTGCATGATTTATTATTGGAAATCGTGTGTACCATTTAAGCCCAAATGAAGATTTAATCTTATCATAACTTATTTTTGAAAATCATATCTGAAGGTATCAAGCATCAAGGGCTATTGTATCAAGCATCAAGGGCTATTGTTTTTATTTACAAGCAAATAATATAACATATTTTTTTCCGTTTCAGAAAAGTATAAGATTCCAAAGAAGTTTATTCTAGGAGCTGACAAGGCAAAACCTGGCAAGAAAAAGAAATGATGATGGCTGTTCGCAGCTGTATAATTATTTAATGTTCAACCAATAAACAAACTAAGCTGATCTTTGTGTTGCTTGAGTGAGTGCTGTCATGTGAGAAATGATATTAGCAGTGTCAGGTAACTTGTTGGTTATACTGACGTGGTCTATCCCAACAATTAATGTTAACCACACAATGAATTGTATTTGGGCTCATTTATTCACCTCAAAGCCTCACAGGAGATACGGGTTTTCCTTGTATGGAACGGACCCAGCCTCTTAAGAAGAAGAACTGCCACATTAATTAATAACTGACATATACAAGACGTCCTTCATCTATCACTTGGGAACTTTTAAGAAATTAATATGTACTTACTTATGGAGCTTATCGGGGAAGCTAACGTACGCCGGAAGTAACCCCGTAGCGACGGACCTTCGGTGAAAACAAACACCTGTCAAGCGTTGTTAATAATAGCGATCTGGTGGTTTACTTGCTTTTCCATTGTTAGATCGCCTTAAAATCATTTTCAATCGTCATGCTGAACATATAAGTAATAATTTAGAAACTACTCAAGAGTACTCGTCGAATACCTCTTGTGCGCGTTCATTTATGCTTTTATGGTTCATTATGTGTTACAGAGCTATAAAATAAACAATCAATGGAAAGGAAAATTATAAAAGTTGATATTTCTCGAAGATAACACAGTTAAACACTTTCGTCCGATTTTGTAATACTTCTTTTGCCAACTTAACAAGCCGTGACCAGGTGTTGCTTTGTTCAACAAACAACATTCATGCCCCGGGATTCAAACGCCAACCAGAAATATATGTCAACTGAAACTTAATAGAGATACCTGTAAATATTCCTCTGGGATGATATCATCACTTTTGCCCTTTAATATTGTCTATGGAAAAAAATTAACTGTAAATTCAAAAGATTTACATCACCATGATCATCTGTTTCTCATGATCACTATCATCATTGTTCTTGTTTTGTCATTGGTTTGTAGTTACTAATATATATCATATATATATATATACCTTTATATACATATATATATATATAACTGTTCTGTATCATATATTATATAAATAGATAATATATAACATATATATATATATATAATATATATGTAAATATATATATATATATATATCATTGCAAAGTATCTGGGTAAACCTATGATAGTATGCAATTCAAAGTTTAGGATTGACCAATCATGGTTTTCAGTGGGCTTTCGTCATAGCTATTAAGTTTATTGACTATTGGTAAACATGGGTTGACAATGCATAAGATTATGTTGGTATACTGTATGTATTTGGTTGGTTGAAGATTTATGACACTCGGGTTGACCTCATGTAAGGGTTTCAAGGTTGATCACTTAAGGTATGCATCTTGAGGTAGAAATTGATTGACTGGTGGTTGGAAGAACATGGTTGGTTAAGCAGTGGGTTGACAACTGATATTCAAAGGGCTGACTAAATGGGTTGACCTATCATGACAATCAGTGGGTTGACAGCTGTTGGTATTCATATGGTTGACACATCTCAATATTCAAGGGGGTGGGGGTAGCTATGGGTATTCATAGAGTTGACTCCTCTCAATATTCACGGGGGTGACAGCTATGGGTGTTCATATGGTTGAATTCAGCCCTGCATATAGCTCCGGTCGAACGGTAATATGAATATAGACGTCTTGTAGGGCTACTCTGCATATAATGCTTTGTAAGTATTTCCGTCCAACCGGCGCTAGGTTGACTCAATTTAATATTCAGTGGGGTGATAGCTGTGGTATTTAAATGTTTGACTCGTCTCAATATTCAGTGGGGTGACAGATGTGGATATTCGTATGGTAAACTAATTGTACGCAAAACCATTTGTGAGTGCTTTAGACATTCGATAAGCTGACGTATCGAAATATTCCGGCAGTAGAAAACGTGGGTTGACCAATCTGTCTGAAGAAAACGGTTGCAACTCCAATTAAGTGGCATTCGATCGTTAGGCAACGGCAATTTTTCTGGAATAGATTAATTACCAACTTCATAGCGAATAAGTTGTAGCATATAGGTAAACTGCCATGTGTTGATATCATGGAAACGTGCAATTAACCCAAAATGCCACAGACAAATCTTTCATAAACAATGAACGACAGATTTAGTCGGTTAGTTTTTTCTTCCCTGCCGACGCGAGGCTGAAGAAAGACCAACCAGTCGATCATTTATCTTATATAATATTGCACAGCATATATTGTGGCTCCAAGGAAAGACATAATTCACTCCGTTAGATTGAAAACCGTGGGAGTTGGCATATCACCGAACCCATGTATTCACCGTTGCCAAGGCCGCTTAGCGCGCAATGCATTTTAGAAGCCCCGAAAAACCCGGATGACCGATAAGCTCCATATAACTAGTTCTGAACACGGCCAGATTTGATTTGAATTTCCCAGAAAGATAAGAGCAGGGCCGTTTTTGGTATCAGAGAAAGCCATGTGTGAGATGAACTATGGTTCTCTTGTGCAAGATGACAGCACCATATGAGACTTGACGCTGATGAACATTCCAGATAACTTTATTCATCTAGCTTATAAATAAACCCTACAACTATATACCAAGGAGTTATATAACCTAAGAAGGAGTCGCAACGCCCTCTGAAGTCGCCGCCGAGGCGCTCGCGTGCGTGCCTCGGCAGCGAGTGTTTTCACAAGCTCGCGCTTGGCGGCGCTAGGTGTACTTGGTATTGCGACATCAAGCGAGCCAGCGAGGAAACCGGAGGCCTTGACCCGAAGTCAAGTTCGCGGGGACATAGGCGAAATGGCATGGATGCATTTATAAGTGTCAATAGACAAGTTAACAACAGCAGGCGGTGTACTCGATTACACAATGTCATTAACTATGTCCTGTACGTGCCTTGCCATCACATTATCCGAGTCTGAGGTAAAATATCAGTACTTGCGCGAGAATTGGCTGACACAACTTCCAAAGACGCGGCACCACGAAACACGTTGCCATGCCAGGAGTTTCGGTGACGCGCGACGCAAATCTGACGCGCGACTTCAGTTCATTTTGATTTACTCGGAGCACATCTGGTCCGCTAGACAGTGGATATAAGGACGAATCGTTTTAATTTGTGGAGACATTTTCACTGAAGCATCTGCCAAGCCAGCCTGATTGTGATAGAATGGCTCGTAGGCCACGCTATTGGTTATAACTCCTTGATTAAAAATATGTTCTCAATACACAGTTACCAACACATAATATTTATCCATTAATCATTCAACCAAATTAAATTCATGATACACACGAGTCTACAAGAGCACTAGACACAAAGTACAAATTTGCTGGGACAAGACTCATATTCCAAGTTATAGTTAGTTATATATAAGTATTCTGACATTGCATTAGTATGCCACCGGTAAGTAATAACACCAAATTATCGCCCACTGTCAGCCATATTGGACTGTCAAATATACTTCGCATTTGGATGCGATTTGGAGGTAAACTATAAGGATATTTACAATTATTGATAATGGATTCTGTTTGGTTATTGGTTAAGGCAATTGTGCCGCTATCTTGTCAAACAATACAACATAGTTTTTGATTAATTTGAAAAAATTCTGGAAGCTTGAGATTCGACGAATTGTTCGAATTCAAGGTATTATCGCTCACGTATTCAGCTCAATAAAATAAAAAGTACACATTTAACAGCTCGTGACCATTCGATTTGGCTTTGTTCGGTCAACGAATACCAAGAATATTTTTACGGGAATATTTCACAAATATCAAGAGATAGAAAAATATATGTCGAAGTTCCAAGCCGAAAATATGGCGTCTCGATGCGGAATAAACACTTGCAAACTTTAATCGAATAAAACATATTGATTATCCGAAAAAGGAAACTATGATAATCAGCGTGTTTATTGAAATATAATTAATTACCTCGTCGGGCAAATCCATCAGGTTTGGTGATACTGGTGAAAGTTTTCGAAAAAGAAGTTTCTCGCACAGTAGCTAACGCCTCAACTTGCCGAACTGAAATGTGAGCGAGACACAGATCTCGTGGCGATCTCGCCGAGGCAGGCACTGCGCGCGAGATCTCTTTGATCTCGGCGTCGTGTCTACTCCTGCTATTGGTTATAACTCCTTGTATATACTAATCTTATTCTAACAACTGACAGTCGAATCACATTTCATATACATGGAGATAGTTTGAATTTATGTTTGCGCATCATCTACCAATGTCGTATTCCATAGGTTCGTGTGTTAATGTAGTATTCCATTGCAGAGCATATGTTCCTCAAGCCCTCAAAGCAAGCCAGCGTTATCAAGTCGACGATTTGTTGGCCAAACATTAGTCGGCGTCCTACGACAGGACAAGGTCTAAAACTGGCGCGTCCGAATATTCATTAGACACGTTCGTTAATCTTCGTGACCAATCAACGCAAAGGTTGTGACCCAGATTGACCTTAGTTGCGCGCGTCTGGCTCATGTAACTGGCTTGTGATACGCACCCTCAGTTTTGTGTGACGTCATACACATTGTTGTTGTCTGCGTCCAATGAGAACACATTGAATGTCTGCTGGAATTATGGGGCGTCTCAAAAGTTTAAATTGACATTACAACAAGCGCTTTAATCGTTTAGATGCATGATAGTATGTTTACGTAATAGTCAGTTAAAAAGAATCAGTTGTGTGTCTGCTTCTCTCGCCGACTGTGTGATTAACGGTGCCACTCAGCGTGAAACAACAAATCGGGGTGTTGTAGAATGAGTGCCCGGCTCATAAAAATCACTCGTCCGGTTGGATAAGTTGACTTGGCAAGTCACTTGTCCGACATGACAAATCACTTGTCCCGGCAAGCGGACAACCATTGGTGTCGAACCCTGACCCTGACATTGCATCGATAGCAGTAGCTAACAACGTGTAGCAAAATGTTTCCCCGTCCCAGCAGCCACATTCACAAACCAGTCACGACCCACCAAGTGTAAAGCTAGAGTTTTCTAAGCTTTTCTTGCTTATGCACGCTCTTCGTTATAGTACTGTTACTCACTGCCTGTAGTTGTTGGAGTGGGGACTAATCAGAGGAAATTAACGCGAGTCCTGGAGTAGAGTTGCTTATTTGGTTTATTCAGATTTCAACAATGAAGCTCCCTGGAATCTCGCGGTCCGAATCGTTTCTCTGACTAGATGAATCTCCCTGACTTACCAATCTGGACTCATTATAAAGGGTCCCGCGATAGGCCGCGACGAGTCCACTTGGAGGGTGAACTCGCTTGCTGTAAGGATTGCTGAAATCAGGGTTACACCCCTCCCAAAGAGTGGTGTGATGTAACCCGGGCTCTCAAGCTGATAATTAAAGGGGGAGGCTTTTTAAGAACGTATGAGCCAAAATAGTATTATAACACAAGCAGCCGAGCGAACAAGTCTTTCAAACGGAGCGTACCAAAACAAATATGGCGTCGAATCTTCGGAAAATGTGACACTGACCAATGAGAGACAATGACTAAAAAGTACCCGAGAGTGACCGAGAGACACGGCTTGTGATTGGAGCATCCCAAATCTGGGATGCTGCACCAGTTCAAGACGGTACAATATCCTAGACTGTTGGCGAGACTATTGAATATCATTAACATGTACACAGGGCCCGCAGCCAACAGGCTAGGGGACCTTGACTAGCCAAACATATATAAAGGTCATTATAAAAAAATTGCTATCAGGCTTGAATCACTTATCGAAGTTTGATGATTTCGCGCCTTTGATGTAAAATATGTCACAGCAGTTTTTATCACCATAACATCTATGTAGTAATAAATCAGAGGGTTGGGGGTTTTTGTGTGGTGTGGGGGTGGTGTTTTTGGGCTAGCAAGGAGAGTCCTGGGCTAGAAGAAGTTCAACAGTTACTAGCCAAGTGGGCGACATGGACCCATGTTGTCTTGTACAAGACGACAACACCAAACGCGTCTTGACTGACACCGATGAAATTCCCCATAAAATTGTTCATCAAAGGCACAGCAACACATATTCTCATCCAATAATGCCAGCACACATACACCCATATATTCATGTGTGTACGCATGCACACACTAGCACACGCACGCACCCATGCACTGGCACCTAAAAACTTATGAAAATAGTCTTTTAATATAATCATACATCCTAAATATTACAGCAAACACAAACAGGCCTATTAGCTCTAAGCTCTGTATATATCCCTTGGGCCCATTAAGCAAGCGCACCAGGTTGATTGTACTCAATAATTGATTAACGCACACAATTTGCGCCATCACTTCTTCTCCAGATGTATATATCCCTTGGGCCCATTAAGCAAGCGCACCAGGTTGATTGTACTCAATAATTGATTAACGCACACAATTTGCGCCATCACTTCTTCTCCAGATTGTGTCGATCAATATATTTTACATAACACGATGGTTTGATGACAAACGTCTCAGTTATGTGTTCAGTCCTGATAGTTCTGTTGAACAAATGAGACTTGGCGGCGACTCTGGGCAGAACCCATTAAGGTAATGTTTACTCGGCTATCAACAAACATTCAAACGGTTATTTTATCAATGCCAATTACACCGCTAATACCGCAACGGTATTGTTAGAATATCCAGTAAATACGAATTCGAAGTTTAGACGTTAACTGGTCATGTGGTCAAAACCAATTAGACCACACAGCTGTCGTTATCGATCGGATTAGCTTCACTTTTTGCTACATCATTTCCCGGAAATTTTTTAATGCTAGCATAACGATCTTTTGGAAATCCTGGGGCTTTGGCTAGAGTTACACTTTACAAACCAGGAAGAGAACCAACAATGTAATCCGATTTTGTTATTATTATGCCATGACTATATGTAGTCTGTCCGGTGTTATGTACATGGTTTCAGCATCAGGATCATTAACAGGCATCCTCATTGATTATTAAATCAAATCTACTCTCGATAGGCAGTCAGAACTGCATTAAATCATGCATTAACTATTCCAAATGCAGGTTCTGCGCAATGTCACGTCATACACAACATCCGGTATATGTTGGCGATGCGGTTCGTTCAGTGACAATCTGTATTATGCCATGTCTAGACTAGACCCATACTAGACCCTGAAAACATTTACAAAAGTAAGTTAAATAAAATAGTGACACATGTTTAGATGCTGCACAATTCTACCAATCTATCCAACAACAGACTAGAGTTCATACAATTCGCTCTGTACAGTATAATAAATTATAGCAATAGACTCGCTATTGGTAAACACAATACATCCATGCAGCTACCATCCCAACGATATACCCAGCATTATACTTTTACTTAAGGTAACAATCTCACAGGGGGGATTATTGGCAACATTATACTGTAGGCAGAAGTACCAACCAATATTTCTGAATCAATGAAAATTTACCCTTGCTGCACATACTGTGTATACATGGTCAATCACAATAAGCTTGACCATGTGATCTTTGGCTCATTCTGTAGCGAACTGTAACCAGTTGTGGTGTGTTGGGTTACATTGGATACAGCTACTAGGGATGACCAGAACTCGTGGTGGACATAACGTTCAACTGTTGCGCGCAATCAAATGTGTAGTTGTGTCACGACCCAACTTGAAATCCGGTCAATTTTAAAATTGTCCTGACCCAACTTGAAATTTCCATGTGGAGGTTAGTGGGGATGTGCCGCATTTTGGTATACAACTGGGTCGTTATTTCTTGAAGACAGGTATAGCAATGGGTTGGTTTATTCGGCAATGACCTGATATACCAATAGGTACGTATTTTTACAGCGAGTATGCAATGGATATTTGCTTTGTGATGGGTATCCAATATGATGCTCAATATTGGGTGTTTGCTCAAATCCCCTGGGTCAATGGTGGCCAGCCCTATTTGGTTGCGTTGTTTCAAAGACAAGTTTTATGGCATGATAAGCAAACAGAAAGGTCAGGTCCGTACATTCTCCTTCCACTGTTTCCTGTTTCATTCTGAATCGTTTGTTTGGAATATGGATGGGTCCCTTGTAGCTCCTCGAGGTGGTGTAGATATGATTTGCGATCATTAATTTTGGTGTATGCATCGGTGACCCTTTTAAAAAAAATTGTGTTTTGTCTTTTTTCAGAGGATTTGGTATGTAAATGGTTCCCTTTTCTCACTTTGGCTTGGTATAGATATGATCCGTTTTTGTTTCCCATGGCGGCTCACCCCTACCCTTTTCCAAGGATTGAGGGATATACATGGGTGGTTAATAATTTTTTTAAAAAAGAGCTCATTCGAACCATCCCCAAAACTACATTCCTTTTTGGAATCGAACAAAGTTTTTCCTAAGGTACATAAATCGCGACACTACTTATATGGACTCGATTGAAAGCACATTAAATATCACCAAGAAAACGAAAAGGGTGTCAAAAAAAGCTATATGTATCTTAAGAAAACGTGTATCATTGCACCATTTCTTATCAGTTGTCATTAACATGAGACCAAACTAGATCGGTTCCGCGTTTGACCAAATTTTATAATATTAACATGGTCTCGTGATGATACTTAAAACAAGCCGGTGGTGATATCCACCCCAAATGTCATGAATATTTAGTGCGTTAATAAATAGTGAGCATTAGACTTCTGGTTGGCTGATTTAGTTGCGCGCAACTTATTCCTGTGCTGTGATTGGCTGATTTAGTTGCGCGCAATTAATTCCTGTCCTGTGATTGGCTGATTAAGTTGCGCGCAACCGATTCCCGTTCTGTGATTGGCTGTTTAAGTTGCGCGCAACTTATTCCTGCGCTGTGATTGGCTGATTTAGTTGCGCGCAACTAATTCCTGTGCTTTGATTGGCTGATTAAGTTGCACGCAACTTATTCCTGTGCTGTGATTGGCTGATTTAGTTGCGCGCAATTAATTCCTGTTCTCTGATTGGCTGATTAAGTTGCGCGCAACTGATTCCCGTTCTGTGATTCGCTGATGTAGTTGCGCGCAACTGATTCCTGTGCTGTGATTGGCTGGTTTAGTTGCGCGCAACTAATTCCTTCGCTGTGATTGGCTGATTTAGTTGCGCGCAACTAATTCCCGTGCTAGGATTGGTCGAATTAAGTTGCACGCAATTAAAAGGTGCTCTCTGATTGGCTGATTAGATTGCGCGCAACTACACATTTAATTGCGCTCAACAGTTGAACGTTATGTCCACCACGGCCAACCATAGGACACCCCACATCTCACAAACCAGTTAAAAAATTAGTGCTTTTGCAATGATGTCTGCTTTTTGGCTCCTTGGTGGGACAGCTTTTGCATACTCAGTGAAAATGTCAGTTATCATCAAAACATTCTCATAGCGTTTTAAGTGATGTCTTGGCAAGCAAGTTTTTCATGGGTGGTTTAGGTTCAACTGTCTTTGCAAGCTGTCAACGCTCTGACATGGTCGGTTCTGATATGAAGCCAGAAAATCTCATACGGACCAGTTGTTGCGTCTTTTCTGCACCCTCGTGTCCAGCTTGGTCATGTTCTAATGCATAATTGGTTTTGTGCTCTTGTGCACATTGTGAAAGAATGCCCACTATTCAAAAGAATCTGTGGTGCCAAGAAATGCCAGAAGCAAGACAATTCATGCCCGAATTAGGATGCATATGTTATCACCCAGACTTCAGAGCAGTTTGCCTCACCTCAGCTGTACTAAGTACGCACCTGTGGTATGAATCTGTAATATATTAATTGTTTATGCTAAAATTGTATATACCAAGTACAATCTTTATATATTACTTTTAAAAAAATAGAAAGAAAGGAGTAATTTTACTAATCATAGTGTTTTGATCTATACTTCCGGCAAATTCAGTTTCTTTGGTGACCATAGACACTTCACCTACTGGATTCATTGCAAACTTGGCAATGAATGGGGCTGCCATATTTGCGAAACCATCAGTAAATGAGCCGTACTAGCTTGCAAGTCCTAGGAAGCTATGCAATTCCCGTTCTCTCTTGGGTGTATCCCGCTTCGGATAGCCCTCACTTCGCACGTGTCAGGTGCAATCCTATGACCAAGATACGTTATCTGATTCTGTGCCAAAGAGCATATATCGGATTTCACTTTTAGCTGATGGCTAGCTAATAGTGTCAGCACAATGTCTAACTTCACTTAAAATGCTGGACTAAATACTAGCAGCTCTTCTGGGTAATTGATCAATGTTTGGAAGATTTCATTTCGCAAGATGTGGTCCATGAGCCTCTTGAATGTTCCGGGGGCATAATAGTCAAAAACTTTTTTTGTGATGATCCACTTCTGCAAACGGGAGTTGGTGACAGCTATGGGCTGGATCCAAACTACCAAAGTAGTTGGATTCCCTCCAAGCCCGTAGGGCATCCTCAATATTGGTTAGAGAATAGGTATCACGAATCGTCTTCTTGTTCAAGGGTCTACAATCACAATCTATCCTGATAGTAGTACAATGTACAGTACAATCAGAGAGCCATAAGGGCTGGTGGATTCCTGTATAATTTTCCTTTCAAGGACTGTGCCGATCAATTCGCCTGATTTGGAGGGACTACAAGATAGGTTTGTCATTAGTTGTAGCAATGCTATGGGTTACCAGGTCACAAAAGTCCACACCAACTTCATCCTTACCAATACGTTGCTGTGGTTCTGAATAAGCTCCCTCGATACTTTCTGGTCTGAGTTAAGGGCTTAGATATCTGCATACAAGACATCAGAGAGGAAGCTATGCCATAATGGGTTGATCCATTGGAGTGAATATGGGTAGAGGTGTCACGAATGCTTATATCATAAGCATTTAGTTAGGTAAAGTTCACTTTGGAAGCAGCACTTTGCATAGCTATTGAGGTCCTTGGATGGAGGTACAGATCTTGGACACTCCAATTGGCCCCCAACAAATAAACCACCAGACAAGGCTTGTAGACACTATTCAGTGTGCTCCATCAGAGCAGCTTCACTGCCCGTGGGATGACAAAATCCATCAATGGTCTAACTGGGATCAGTAAGGGCCATGCAGCGACTATCCTCACTACTCTCTCAGAGCACATCAGAGCCCTAGTTTTTAGAAGCAAGGCTAGAACTTTCCCAAGCCGATTTTCCTCCTCTGTGAGCCCTGCGATGAACACCAACCCTTTTGAGAATATTACATCCTAGCACTCGGGGCAATTTTCATTTCTGCTCTTCCATAGTCCCTTTAGAAAACACTTGCTTGACAAAGTATGACTACCCAGTTCTATGTCCCGTTTAATATATCTCAGATATGGTAGATCAGCTCCTTGTGCACTTTGTATCTTGATGTAGAGGACACATCTGGCGGGATACTTACTTTCCATAGTTTATTGTAATGGAAACCTTCTGTTATGGTAGATACCCGAGCCCCTGTATTTATACACAAGAAATTATCTTATTATAATTGTCGCATCCATTATTGGAGAGTCCCCTCAGGCATTGTCCAAGATCAAGCAAATATCCTTTGTTCAAGTTGGGAAATAGCCTTTTGATTTGATTAGCTTTTTTTGTCCAAAGTATGTAAGCTTAGGCGCCTCAATAACAAGCCTTTTCAGCTCACGCTGCAGGTAATCATGCAGCCTGGTGAGATCCAAGGAGCATGTCACGAGGTCTTAATCTGCCTGTTTGTATGTGAAGAACCTCTGTTGATTTCTTGACAGGTCCTCAAACTCGGGGTCTCCAAATATGGTATCGAGCACCCCTAAGATGTCCCTGTGCTTGCTTTGAATTTCTTCATACCTAAAACTTCTATCCGAGCATTACCACCTAGGTTCTTGACAATGAATGATTCTTTCTCCTCATCAGTACCTTGGTGGACAGCTAGATGAGCTCTCATGCCAGCCACCCATTCTTGATTGGTCGGGTCCTTTGAGGTGTATGATGGGTAACGGTGGGCTAGCATTTTCTTAGCCTATCTTCTGCATCAACAATAATTTTGAGTCAAGTCCTCAGTTTCTTTTGTAATTGGTCTTTCTCCTTCAAGGCTTTTCTCAACCGACGAATCACCTCTTTCTCCCCCACCACCCGTCCCCTACAGCAGCATTATCCCGTTCCTGATGGAACATAATTTGCCTTATCACTAAATTACGGTTGGATCCGGATAGCTGCTTCACTGCGTGGAAAGCTAAGGATCATGAAAGCACAAACAGTATTTATACTCAGCAGGCATGCAAAGGGTCTCCTCTTTCATGCAAGCCACTGGGGTATCGGTCACTGCCACAATGACGATCCTGCCGACTGCACCAGATGCAACACTCGGTATCTTTTAGGGATACGGTTCGAACAACAACAATAATCGGCAGTGGCAATCTTTATGACGACTTGTCCAGATTAGAACCCTGTCGTCTACAATCAACTTTTCGTATTCACAAAAACTGTCACGACCCAACTTGAAATCCGGTCAATTTTAAAATTGTCCTGACCTAACTTGAAATTTCAAGTTGGATTGACCCATTTTAAAATTGGACAGCCGAATGACATGAATGCGTCAGTTGAAGAAATGCCTAATGAACACAGCCCATTTTCTCTGACCGATCTTCATAATCATTATTTCAATTATATTCACTTCCTTACCACCTCAGCCTATTCTGACAATCCTACTTTTCGATTCTAATAATACACGTAAAGTCGCGATTTCCCCATGGTGAAGCGTGTATGGCATACCGCGGTAGTCCTAAACAACATAATCATTTGGAAAGGGAACTAAGTGTGTATATGCGTATAATTCAATTATTTATTCTTCTAAAATACTTGTCATATATAGGTGAATATTACCTTAAATAAAGCTCTTAAAATGCAAATAATTTATCCTAACCAATCACAATATGCCGATATATATTACACAGACTTAAGTTGGGTCAGCCATTTACTTGCCCCAACTTAAAATAACGGTCAAGGTCTGAGATCAAACATCGCTACGCGAGACGTCTTAGAGAGAGCAATGGAGTGCTATTGGGATTTATTCATTTCTGCATTCGTTCTTGGTACGTGACCATTGATCCATGAAGGCTTCATGAAAATCCATTCAAAACTTTTCGATATATCTTTGCTAACAGACAAACAAACAGACATCGGATGAAGACATATTCATCCGCGCCCTAAGGTGGGATCAGATTAGCCCAACAGTCCAACAGTCGATCGATACTCCCGATTGGTCTAACAGGAAAACCTACTTTTATCGGTAGATTGACAAACATGCTTAACTGATCATCACTTATCACGTTAAAAATACATACTGAGAAGAATTTAAAGCCACCAACGGTGAGAATATTGACTGAATTTAATTGATATGGTTTTTTGTCAACCAATCTCCGGGCGATCACTTTATGTTCAATTAATTTTCTAACTTTTCGGCGAAATTTCACTCCGAGTTCTGGTGCTTGTCAACAACCGGTCTCTTGCATTACGTTGTCGTTAACGACCGCGCGGAATTTTTATCATATCATCATCTGCCTGATAATATATTTCAGAAGTCAGTTTAAACTAGATTCATACCTTATAACTTTCCGACCTAGTAACCTTTTCCTCTCCTTTATCCAGCATAATAACAAGTCCGTTACAATCCGAATTACGTTGCGCGAATCTCGCCGCCATATTGGAATTTAGTCACCTCACACGTTTTAGGCGATTATGCATATTTACAAGTTGTTGCGATTCCTGAGTCTCTAATGCGATACATAATACTGATTGCTTATTAAATTAGACTTGTTATATCAAGTTGACATCGTGAAGATAAGGTCTTATCATCGAATTTTCTACATTGGAAATGCCATCTTCGAGAACCAAGAGGGAGCGCAAGCTGTTGGCTAGATCAGATGATCAAAACACCAGGGGCGAGTGCCTTGCCTAGTGGCGATCCAGTTTCCCGTGGGCGGACATGGCATTCTGGCCTGGAACAAGGCTAGCAGTCCCAAAAAAGCTATAATCAACAACATCAAACAGAATTAGCTCAAACGCGAACAATGGGCGTTCAACTTTGAGCCCATAACGGTAAAATACAGGAGTGAAACGTAATCCGCATTAATCTGGCTTATACGAATTGGACTTCTCCAAAAACGGGACTGCAGGTTTGAACTGATGTGCGTCAAAAAAACTCGAAATCTATATGATTTATGAAATTAAAATTTTCGTTCTGAAACGAATATCAATCTGGGATTATGTAGCAAATATTATCGTTATCAAAAGCTTTAAACACAGCCATTGTTTCATAAAAATGCTGGGATATTATCACTTTCTCACGGTCATCTTAATTATAACAATCATCGCTTCTTCGTCATCATCATCATCATCATCATAATTTTATCATGACTTATATTATCGATGAATACCCACTTTAACATCTCATCAAGCTATAGATTAATCGATATCTTGAACAAATTCATATTCTCTCTGGAATAAAAACACATAATAAGAAAACCTTTCTGCTAGTGACCCCTCCGGTGTAGCCTCAATCTGCGGGCCAGAATATACCGGTAGCTTTGTATGTTTACTTGGCATTATTGGCAACGGTGTAGTGGCAAACAGAACTACCTACACTCGAGTCCGGATTGGAGTGGTGTTTAAAACCAGTGAGGATCCCTGAAACTATGTACTCACAATATCTCAGTAGACACTGAATATAATCCTGTCAATGTGGCTATTTTGAGTAACGTGGACAGGAGACGAGTATTGGCTGGCAACCGCTGTCAGACAAATAAGGAATATTTCAGGTATCGAATCACTCTCACAATTACACTTGAGGTACCGAGTGACAACGACATGGATTCAGGAAGATGCTGACTTAGAATTCAAAGGCTGAAGGTAAACCGTTCTCCCTCGCCATTCACTGCCAGCTCAATCAAAATATATCTATAAACTTTATTTACCGCGTATTCTAACTTCGGGTTTGTAAAGACGAAAGGAACCAAATTGCTTCCCATGTATGGGCATTTGGTGTGTTAAATGAAATCAACAAATTGAAGTGACTAATGTCAAAAAATATTATGTGCTTTAGACGCACTTATCGGAGTCTCTAGAATGGGTATTTGCTTTATCTTGGCACAAAGTAAGGAGTGGCCGATGGCCAACACAGAGGTCAAAAAACTTTCAAGAGCAAGATACTGGTGAAGTGACATAGATTCGTAAGTAAATATCTGTTGGACTTTATTCTGATATGTCGGTACTTAAAATTACATCGATTCATTGTTATGATCTGGGCGTTCTTTTGAACGACCTAATCAATGTGTAATAACACTACAGTCGTTACCAAATGAGAATCGTCATTCAAACCACTATCTTCATCGTTATTGGTGTCAACATAATATACACACTCGGTCGCTAGCACTTTCACTTCACGTGCCCAGGTGCATCCCAAGCAGCAGGTGATGCACATCCTTAGTCTTATATTGGAGACTTGTCGTTAAACCAGGTTCAACCCTAAACATGTAAATAATATTAGGTTACTAAAACCAACAGTTCAACACCAATATTGTTAGGTGTCGATGTGTCAACAATAGTTTTGTGCCTGTGAGAGTTGGCTCGTGACTTCCAGGTCCAATCGCCATTAAATGGAGGCACGTATTGCCGTAACCAAAATCCTCTTTTTCACTAGATTTGTATTCCATGACTTCGCCTTATCGATCCCTCTTTATTCTGGAGGGACCGCTGCTGTGTACCTTCGGGCGTCTACATGACTTCTCAGACACGACCTCTTTGATATTTTTCTTTACATACCAGGGTATAGCGATCAATAAAGAGTAGATTTGTGAGCATTGGCCAAAGATTGTGGTTTTTCATAAAGGTTTTTTAAGCAGTGAGAGTTTTTAAGACAGGACTATTAAGTGAGACGAACCAAATGGCGAACGTTCGGCCATCACTGACAATGGATATGCTTGTTTGATATCGTTGCAGTAAACAATACAAACGTACTCGTGTTTGCAGGTTTATCGCCTCGGCCATGATCTGCTCTGGTGACTCACTCTATGACAACCACAAAGTTCGTGGGAGGCGTTGATAACGGACGCTTGATTGACCATTTGTACAAAAGCATTCATTTCCATTTCATTTTAATTAACATTGATATTATTGAATTCGTTTTCAGTTGACAACAAAACCTGGCGATACTTCTGGACGATGGGGAGTGGAGCATCAAAACGACAGGGTGGCGCCCACAACCCACCACCCAAAGCTCCATCCAGAGAGAAGCAACCTTCATCGGGTATGCTGATGGTCGACCATGGCCTTGAAGATGACGACCTCAGCAGATCATTAGACATCCCTTGCCATGATGACCAGCTCAGCAGTTCTGAGTTTGATTCCAATGAACAACATCGGATGTGGAACCAAGAGACGGTGAGTAGTTCCAGTTAATGTACCCTTTGTTTCATTACTGCTACTATTTCCGATGATTATTACATGAGCTTAATCTTATCTGATGATAACGCGACGTAAGATTTTCCCTCTACCAGGACAACTCTGTTACGGGACAGGCTATTCGCTTGGGCTACCCACCACCCAAGCCATCCACCAAACGTAAAGACGAAATCTTCATTGCCAGGGAATACACCAAAATAGACAAACATGCCTCTAAGGTGATTTTTCTTGTTCTTGATGATGTTAATTTGAAGGGGCGTGTACAGAGATGTAGCCGGATAAGCGTATGCACGACTTAAACATGGATATGTGACAAAGGATAACAAGAGTGTCGTTGCCTCACAGGTCAATGAAGAGGAGCTCAACAAGTCATTTGAAGAGGTAGCCCAATACTTGACTAAGAATTGTAAGACTGATCTTCAAAAGGCTCGAGCTATATTCATATTCATCACATCTATAGACCTGCCAGCGCTGGAGAGGTCTGCTGAAGACTTACCTGAGCCGGGCACTACTTTGGATTACCTTTTAAAGATACACTGGCAGATGGGCAACCACGCTCACCTGTTTACTATGTTGGCAAGGTGAGCCAATTACCGTTGTAGAAGTTTGACAGGTCTGGTCACCTAGTTCACAGTTATGGGTCCAATTATAAATTTAAAAAAAATTTGAAAACGTTTTATATCCTTATAAAAACAACGACACAGGGGGCACAAATAGAAGAATTAACAATATAAACATATGCATTAACCTTTGTAGCTCTTCATATCGATGTAAGTTTTCGTTTTACTGAATAGGCGAATATTCACGATTCTGCCTGTTGTAGGGCTGCTGGGCTACCCTCCCTCGTGCTAACTGGACTGAACAAGAGCGCCGCCTATCAGGTTGGCGGAACCGTCGACAGGGCCGCCATGACAGCTCAGTGGAACACCGTCTGCCTGGACGGGGAATGGAGACTCGTTGACGTATATTGGGCATCTACGTGCATCGTGGGGGGTCGCTCTGGAGACTGGTCTCTCATTGATGCAGATGGTACAGCAGCTGAAGACAGTGATGGGGAGGAAGAGGAGGGGGAGACTATTCAACTAATCAACGAGTTCTTCTTCCTCACAGATCCAGACCAGCTGATTAGCACTCATCTCCCAGACGAAGATGAGTGGCAGCTGTTAGAAATTCCAAGAACTCTTGAAGAGTTTGAAACATTCGTGTATATACGAGAACGCTTCTATCAGTGTGGCATGTCCTTTCTGCCAGAGAGCGTCATGACTTGTGACGTACCTACCAAAAAAGGAGAGTGTGTGTTGTCTTTTGCTAGTCCGCCTGAGCTGGCGGGACGACTTCAATTCCGATATCTTCTGTACAAATCCCGACAGAGGGGGGAGAAACCACCAAAAATACCAATTGAAAGATTTGTATTTTTCCAGAAATCAAGTTCAGTTATGCGATGCACGGCACGATTCCCTATCGGTGGTAAATTCAAAATGGACATATTTGGTCAAGTTGATAAGGAACAGGAATCGTTCGAATTGATCTGTTCCTATTTAATCACATGTAATGATCCACAATCGAGCTTCGAACCCCTCCCAGACATGCCTGACATCGGCTGGGGGCCCGGCGCTGAAATAGAGAAAGCTGGACTGGTACCTACATCCCACAACGAGGCTGTAATAGAAACCAAAGATGGGATGGTGGAAGTTCGCTTCGCTGCTGATGAGGCGAAATCGTTTGTCCAGAGCCTCAAACATAATGAGTTAGAAGACTTTAATCTGGGAAAACATGGCTGCATTCGAGAGGAAAATGGTGAAATAATAATAAACTTACGACTCCCTGGCAAAGGCGATTACGCTCTGAATCTTTTCGCTGACAGTGCAAATATCGAAGGAGACATACCTAATGTATGCAACTACTTGGTGAAATGTCTGGGCATCAACGAAAATAACGCAAAGCCATTCCCTAAATTCCACACAGTAAACTTGGCTATGGTTACCTGGCCAAGAAACTGGGTATCAAAGCACTAAGTCACGAAGGAGGTATAATAGACGCCCCTGACGGGAAGGTGAAGGCGTCGTTTGAAGCGGCCGGAGATGTGGAGCTCATATGTGAGATGCATCATACTGATATAGACAGGACGATGTTATCAGGAGCCGTCGAACGCAACACAAGCGGCAAGGAAACGGATTTCGATATCCTTCTTCCTAGCACCGGCGAATACGCAATGAATGTATTCGCACGGAAAAAAGACGACCCTGATCGGATATTTCACGTGCACACATATATGGTGAAGTCAGGTCGAGGTCACGCTGAGACTGTACTGCCCAACAAAAAAGACGCTCCTGTCGTCACTCTGTACAGTAGCGATGAGTATACGGAAGTCCCCATCCCAGCCGGAAAGAGCCCGATGGTAGCCGAGCTACAAAGGAAGAATGCCCAAGATACTCCCAAACCAAAGCAGATTACGTCTACAAATGATGGCACCAATGCAGTGTTTAAAGCCCATTTGCCAGACCTGGGCGAGTATAACTTACATGTGTATGATAAGAAGACGGAAAGCTCATTAGTCCACAGGTGTACGGTTCAAATTGTACGAACCGAACCTTCACCCGAGCTGAAATCGGCGAAACCAGCCGAAGAAGACAAGGTTTGTACATCCTGAAACATTGAGTGAAAGCTGAGAGAAACCTGACAGGTCCGCTTGTTTGATTTAGTTACCGTTGTACCGTTTCAGCCACAAACACCACAAGAACAATTGAGCCCAGAAGAAATAGAGAGAAGACGGAATGAAAAAGAACAAGGTGCCATGTTCTCGAATTGTGCCATGAAATATTTCATTATTTTGTCATGGTTAATCTGGCAATTTAACAAGGGGAGGTGAAAATATGACGTCACAAACATATCTATTTTCAGAGGGCCGATATAGGTCGCACAGGGAACAGCTCAAGGCCGCCATGTCAAGCCAGGATCCAGCGCAACTACAAGTCGCCATTCATGACTACGAGGCAAATCATGTGCCCGAGAGAAACAACGATCTGACAAAGGCTAAGGATCAATTGAGCTATTTCACTATTGGCCTTGGTAATTACGAGTTTTCTCTGTCGCATGCATATTGGGGTAATATTCAGGTGTGTTTTTCCTAACTGATGACTTCTGTTTGAAGTATCAATATTGTTATAAGACAAGAGACTCTTTTTCCTTAAGTGGTATACATTGGGCGGCACACAAACCACCCCTGTTCCTGTAAAACTCATCTAGTCGATAATCAGTAAGAGGCCAATTTAAAAAACAACAAATTTGGAGTTCGGGAATGCTCATACAATAGCGGTGTGTTATAGCCTTGTCGACGGCAATGTCCATGCGCAACATGAAGAAGTTAGAAGAAGCCTTGGGTGCCGCCGAGAAGGCCGGCCTTCATAAGCGACTTAACTTACAGATGCAGATGGCTCGTAAGATCCTCGAACAGTTACGGCGCATCGAAAAGCTGAGGCACGCCGTGTTGAACCTGGACCAGAAAACCATCGCGGAAATCAAGTCGTACTCTCAACCCCCTGAGGCCGTGCATGAAGTCATGGTGGCCACGTTCCTGTTGCTTGGCGATAGAGAAAAATTGCTGAGGGTGCGATTACCTACCGAGTGAATTAGTTAAATTTTAACGGAGACAGTGCTTTCTTTCGACCGTGCATTGTGCAAATCACTACTATCATTTTCGGCGTTCACTTTGGCTTCATTGTTGTACGCATTTATTTGTTACTGATTATTATTATTTTATCTGATTATGACAGGAATGGAAACAAGTACAGATATTCATAGGGAAAACGGGAAAGGAGAGTCTTAAGAGACGGGTGACCGAGTTCAACGTGGACAGACTCGACATACACCTGGCTGTGAAGGCGCAACGTATTCTGAAGCGCTTCAATCTGGATGAAGTCCGTGATGTGAGCGCAGGTGCCGCGACCTTCTATATCTGGGTAGGTTGCGTTACAAAAGCGTTTTTTGGTAGCTGTATTCTGGAGAGCAGTTGGGGATGATGTGTGATATCGTGAAGACTTGGTCACTTCATTGATCATTCGTAAACTGTAGAATCATCATGAGTAGGAAATAATGGGCAGCCGGTGTAATTTCAGAGTACTGGAATGGCCGAAGAACGTGAAGCGCGATTTGAACAAGACGGCGGGGATTTGTCGTCCGTACAAAACCCAAGACCGAAAACACGCCAAAAGGGAAAGGGTGGCAAATCCTGAGATGATATATATATGGGGATTGTTTGAGGCAATGAACGTACATATTGTGACCACTTGATACACTCTCGCTCATCCACGTGGGATGCCTATGTCACGTGTGCGGGAATCGGTGTCGATAAAGGAATCTTCTCATTCAAGCAACGTGTACTTTCTTTGTGCTTTCATGACATATAATATATAGCCATAGATATTTGCGTAGTCCAGCCTGCCAATCTTTATCTGTGTTTGTGAGGACAATCTGTTTTCAATAAAGCCCCTGTTAATCTACACAGGTTATCTATGTCGACTGTCAGCAGGAGAGCTGCAAGGCGAGCGATCTGCAGCAAGTTGCAAGGGAGTGATATATCTATATCTGTATTTAACTGTGTTTAAGTTGCTCTTCGAATGGACGCACAACCAATAAATATGTATATACATACATACATACATAAATATATATATATATATATTTATATGTGTGTGTGCCATTGATTTAATTAACTGTTCATCGGTGGCTTAATTATTCTTGGATGTCTTCTCGCCGGATTCATAATCAACTGTATTGCTTGATCCGTGACGAATACATCTGTCAAGAATCCTATCAGCGATTGCAGAGGGAAGCCATGCATATCTGATGATGGGCATGAATACCATTGTTTATACATTCACACACGATTACACAGGATCGGAAATTTCCATCAACAATGGTTGCACCGTGAAGTAATATTGTAGTTCCATCGAAGCACGCATGTATCTTTTTAATAACATCAAAGTCGTGGACATCATGTGAGGAAGTGAGGCCTTCGCACTTATTCGACTGCAGTGTACTAGCTGAAACGAGTCCCCGTGGGACGGAATGAAACCTCGACGGTTCTCGTAAGCCGTTACATCTAACTACAGCACAAAATGAGACAAAAAAATGTACCATAAGTCATAACGATTGGTACTTTTATCATACCAAGTTAACCCCGTAGATACGCGCGTGAACGTCACTAGACCTTAGCCCAACAGACCAGCAGTCGATCGGGTACTGCCTTGTTGGTCTAACAGGAAAACCCACTTTTATCGGTAGATTGACAAACACGCTTAACTTATCACGTTAAAAATACGTACTGAGAAGAATTTAAAGCCACCAACGGTGAGAATATTGACTGAATTTGGCGAACACTGATATTCGATAAATTTCAAACTTTTCAGCAAAATTCCACTCCGAATTCTGGTGGTTGTCAACAACCGGTCTTTTGCATTACATTGTAGTAAACGACCGTGCGGAATTTGCTAAGTTTTTATCATACCATCATCTGCCACAGGTGAGTCAGTTTATACTAGATATATACCTTAAAAACTTTCCGACCCAGTTACCTTTTCCTCTCTTTTATCCAGCATAATAACAAGTCCGTTACAATCCGACTTACGTTGCGCTATCTCGCCGCCATATTGGAATTTAGTCGGAAAAGTTAATAGCCTCGCACATTTTAGGCGATTATGCATATTTACAAGTTGTTGCTATTCCTGAGACGCTAATGCGATACATAATACTGATTGCTTATTAAATTGGACTTGTTAAATCATGTTGACATCGTGAAGGTAAGGTCTTATCATCGAATTTTCTACATTGGAAATGCCATCTCTCGATAACCAACAGGGAGCGCAAGCTCCACTTGGTTCAAAAGAGCTACTAGACCTGTAATATCAATTGTTCAGTATACCTGCTCCTACATTTACCAAGTTAACTTAGACCAAGGTCAACGAAAAAGTCAAAACCGCACGGTTCCCAATGCCAAGCTTTCGGACACCGAATCTTTACATCCATACTGAACTATAGATGTAGCATTTTGGCGCTGGCTATCGGGAAACGATATATATATATATATATATATATATATATATATATATATATATATATATATATATATATATATATATATATATATATATATATATATAGAGAATATATATATATATCCAGATATATATATCCATACATAGATATATATCCACATACATATATATATATATATCATACATACATACATACATACATATACATACATATACATATACATACATACATACATATATATATATACATACATACATACATACATACATACACATACATACATACATACATACACATACACACACACACACACACACACACACACACACACACACACACACACACACACACACACACACACACACACACACACACACACACACACACACACACACACACACACTAGCCGTGCACGACATCTTATATATTTATATTACCGTCCGACCGGAGCCAACACACACACAAGCACACGCCTCAGTCGACGATGTACGGGATTTGTTTTGTTCGTAATAAAAATGTGACATTTATCTCTTTGTCATTTCCTTTAATGCCTAAAGCAGAAATGAGTTCGTACATCGGCGACGTATCCGTCCAGCCTACCTCGCTTCCGCTACCAGCTTCCGCGCTGTTAGCTAGTTTCGTTCTCTCGTGTCCGCGCTCTTAGCTAGTTTCGTTCTCTCGTGTCCGCGATGTTAGCTAGTTTCGTTCTCTCGTGTCCGCGCTGTTAGCTACTTTCGTTCTCTCGTGTCCGCGCTGTTAGCTACTTTCGTTCTCTCGTGTCCGCGCTGTTAGCTAGTTTCGTTCTCTCGTGTCCGCGCTGTTAGCTAGTTTCGTTCTCTCGTGTCCGCGCTGTTAGCTAGTTTCGTTCTCTCGTGTCCGCGCTGTATCATGATGATATCAGATCGCCAATCAGTAGGGCGAGGTAACTTGCGCGACACTGGACTTGCTATGGATTCCCTGGGTGTTCAAAGACCACTAAGTACCCTTTTGGACAGGGGAATTGTACATTCCAATGATCAGCGTACATCTTTCACATTGAATATCAAACGAGTCGCGAAACTCTCAATCCAATGACTCAAGACAAAATGTCATCGACAAATGCCGAAACTTGGCGAACTGTGATGTGATATTTTTTTCAAAATCCTCATCATTCACTTGGTTTGGTGTAACCGCACACGACGGTAATATAAATATGTACGTCGTACACGGCTAGGTTTGGTGTAGAAAGTGACCATCGTACGTTATGATTACAATTAGATATAGATATCATAATGAATTGACTTTCCTCAGTGATAAATGCTTGCAAAATATAACGTGGTTTCTCCGAACAAACAATCGTGCCTGGGTGTTGATATTCCATCTGCCATATCCATATCCAGTTATTGTAGGCCCTAAGGGTTATTCCTCTCGAGGATGTGAATTGCTGTGGGGAAATACAATATCCGAGAAATGAGGTTAAGGAAATAAACAATCAAATTCTTTATTTTTCTCTATTTTATAAATACCTATTTTACATGATTGATTCAAATATATGCCATTTTCCCTAATGCCAAGTTTAAGGCCATTCTCATTTTTTCATATTTTCTTCCACTTTTCTTTGTCTTATTGCCTCAGCTTGAGTAATTGATGCTTGAATCTGGTCTCTCTGAGAAGAAAACAAAAAATAAATATATTCCATTTTAAACTTATTAATACATAATAATTATATAAAATACCTTTTAGCAAAGCAGAACACAGGTAAATATAATCTGGTGAAAAGACATGATTGAAACACTTACAAGGTTGGGATCTTGAGGAGGGAACAATTCTTTCTGCAAAGACAAAGGGTTAACTAAATTGAGGAATTCCACTTCAGTTCAGCATCCATAGATTACTTCCTAACAAAGAATTGTTTTCAAATAAGAAGCAAGTACATTTATGACTTTCCACGTTGTGATAATTTATTAAAAAATACCCTTTTCTCCATCATCCATCCTTCAAAGAATTGGGGCTGATTAAAACACCAATATACACCAACTGGGAACATCATGTAGACAGTCATCTGCACATAAAACAAATCACACTAACTTATCTGGTCATTATTTGATATAAAAAAATATTTTCACCAACTAATGCCAGCAAGAACAATTTCCCAGTCGCAATTGCATCAATAAGGACAAAATAACACAAAGCAACATATGTAGAAATAAATAGAAATTTGTCACAGGGTACATTTTGGTAAATACATATCAATTAGATTTATTTTCTGGTCAGGGGTGGGTATTGGTTAAAGATCACTAGGTACCAATGACCTATAATGCACCCTCACACAGTCTACCAGTCTATTCATGTGACACACAGGACAATGGTCAGACTGCTTATTCAGCAATGCACCTGTCAAGGTGAGGAAATACACTCATCATATAATAATTTGATCGACAACATTATTTTAGGTTTCAAATTTTAGTTTTGGAGTTGAGAACTTTCCTGTTTTACCAGCTAGGCAAAAATGTATATACTGGCTGGAGTGTGTTGAGTTTGATATGTGGTCATGGTACTAAAGTTCCTGGCTGAAAACCAAATGGTAAGTTTGGCCTGGCAAGTGACCTAACTATCATTCACCCTCTATTAGTTCCGGCTCTATGCCAAGACAAATCTGGTGGACCTTCAAACTTTTCATCTCACTGAATGACATCCAAAGTTTACCCTGGGTATTCTAAAATTTCTTACTGTGACCTGGATACATATAGCTTGTCGCTGTTCCTCTTTGCATGCACAATATATTTCACCAGTACTTTCATCGCCTCATCTTGGCCACCGTCATTTTTTTTAAACACTTTAATGCACACTATTGAAACAAAGGTAACAAGCCATGTATTGATTACCTGGTCATTGTCCTGGTTCGTGGTTTCAACACTAACACTGCAGAAAGATTAAAAATTCATTAAAATGTTTATAGGAGAAGAAAACTTTGCTTTATGACAACTGAATGATGATTCAAATATTATCACTCCCCCCACCCCACAGACAACTCCACATTGTTATCTTGACTAGCAGCAGACAAAACCGCAGCTGATATCTCATCTTTGAATTTAATGCCTTTTCCAGTGAGTTTAGTTAATAACAGGATGATAAGCAACAATTGAGTTGAACGTCTATTTGAAATAGATGAAGTAGATCTTGATTCACAGCTCCACAAATTTAGGCCAAGCATGGGTTAGGCCTCTACAGCAGATATAACGGCCGATCATAGGTCTTGGTTTATAACTAACAACAACAGCATAAGCGAGTTGTTTGAAAATTTTAGGCCACACAGGATTACCTGGTTAGCTGTACATGATGTCTGGTTAGACATCCAACAACAATGGAATCCAATACAATTCAAAAATCCACAATTCACCTGAAGAGCTCCTTGGTTTGATCAAATGCTGCGATGGTAATAAACAATTTTGCATCCATACCCACAAGCAATATATTCAGCTGGCTTTGACTACTTTTATGATTGCAGTCATGGTGGCATCGTCAATGAGCACATGGTGCCATGTTTACCTTTTCAACAAACCTCTAGCTGCTTGCAGTTGCAGTCTTAACTATCTCAATCAAATGACATTTTTAATAGTATGGTGGGCGATCAAGTAAGCGTCTGGTCTCGTAGCCTATCCGTACATAAGCCTATGTTACCCTTATGGTGGAGTTAAGGTAATACACATTAGCTGTGACCCCACTGTATCAAGGCTTGCATACAACAAAATATTGACTTGAGAGCTATGATGAAAATTGTTGTCCAATTCTTTTAATGAATCAACTAAAACGTTTTCCACTAAGATCAGAACTTTCAACTTCCAGAAACTGAAAAATGTGTGCTGTGATCCAGTTCATGCAAGATGGTGCATGGAGACGCAGATTTGCACATACCCCATGACGGCATGAGCACCTAGCGAACGAAAAAACAAACAATAACCATGTGATCTATTATTTACCTACATGATGATCACCGAAACAAGGTTCATCGAAAGTTGATGTTTATTAAGGATCAATACTATCTTGGTGTCATTTTGTTTCTTTTATTAAGCTCTATCAGAATGAAAAAATTCAATTCAATTCTAAAATAGTTATGTTTTTTGTCACATACCTATCGATAGTTAGTCAATTTTCTGTGTGTACCCCCATATTCATTCGCTGCAAGGATAAATAAGGTTTTTAAAAATATATTACCCAAGTAAGTCTGAATATCCTCAACAAATAAATATGCCCATCGCTTGATATTCAAGCAATCTGTGCGTTATAACGAATTGATATTTCTGCGCAGGGCTAACCCACGGTGGACAAAATGAAGTTCTACTCATTTATCGCCCATGTCTCCCTGGTATTCTACACATAAAACTCACCTTCATGGCTTCTAATCGCCAATTACCCATTTTGAATGTCGATAAAAGGGCAACCGACCGACATCAGAGAAAAGCAAAGACAGATAGTGCTTATTTTGTGTTTTAATGCTTCATTAGTAAATTTTACTTGACCCCCAATGCAAGGGAAGGATGCTATTGTTTCATAATGTCCTTTATCAAGTATAAAACGTCTCTCCATGGCAGCACAATATTGAGTCGTCATAACGCTAACAACACGTGAAAATTAAATAACTGCTGTGCGTTATTATAGTCACTGGTGCTGAACTCAAGACTCTCATTTAATGTAACATTTTGTATAATTGATGCGAGTTAGCATTGACGAGGATTGGTCCAGCCGATAGATCATCAGTAATTGATGGTATATAGCCTCATAACATACACTTGCAGATTGGATCTCCTCTCATGCCTTATTACCTACACCTGCTGGTTGGGTCTCCTCTCATGCCTCACCACCTACACCTGCTGGTTGGGTTTCCTCTCATGCCTCACAACATACACTTATTGCTGGTTGGGTCTCCTCTCATGCCTTATTACACATACACCTGCTATGTTGGGTCCCCTATATAGCCTCATTACCTACACTTGCTGATTGGGTCCCCTATGTAGCCTCACTACCTACACTTGCTGGTTGGGTCCCCTATATAGCCTCACTACCTACACTTGCTGGTTGGGTCCCCTATATAGCCTCATTACATACACTTGCTGGTTGGGTCCCCTATATAGCCTCACTACCTACACTTGCTGGTTGAGTATCCTGACTTAACAACACACGCTTTCTTGTTTGCGCCCCCTCCGCTGTCCCACTTCTGCGCTCTGACCTGTCCGTTCATATTTGCATTTTATTTCCAGATGAAATTCTCTCTGTGTCGTTTATTTCAATTACGTTTAATATGATGGAACTTAAGTCATTGAGGCGGTTTGCTGAATAACGCATGATCACTGCCATGCTGGTTGAGTACCATCCAGGGAGCACACGCGTGCTACTTTGGTCTATTCTCCGAATGGGTTAGGTCGCCTCCTCTCTCTCTTGAAACTTTGAGTTATTTAATACATCCGATTATTCCAAAATTGAATAGTTACAACTTTCATAATGTATACATAGATAAGCTCATAGGGAGAGCACTAGGAGCAATCCTTTTGATGCACCAAAATAAAGGTGTTATATTTACATAGCTATATGGTAAACATTTGAATTAAACATTCAACTCATGCACACCAAACATTCAACAATTTAATAAATACATTGGTCAAGCGACGAAGGTGTTACATGTTTTGTGAGCAAGGGACGTGTTTTTTACTTAATGTCATCATCTTCATATTTTCTAGAGGAATAAATATACTTAAAACTTTAATACAGTAACGCCACGATAGTATATTTATGGTATCGCTGATAAATATAACATAACAAGTTGTGTTCTTGAATGGTCCAAGCATGTACATTCATGAGACTAACACACACCCAATTTCAATAACCCATACATATGTAACTCTTATTCAAATCTTCAATTTAAGATTGGTTTTCCAATCAAAACACACAAACACTGGATTAAAATTCAAAAGCATGTCAATGCCGAAAAATTTGAATCGTCCAATATGGGTATCTCATTCGTTTTATATGGCAATCCCGGTCCTGCAGGACAAATGGGGACAACTCATGTCACAGATAAATGACAATGTTTTTTACAAATACAACCGCGAGTCAGTCGAATGATCACATTCTGGACCAAGACATGAAAACAACGAGTCATCGATGAGTTATCTGTAGTGTTGTTTACTGTCTTTTCAATGTCTTTTTTCAAGGCTACATTTACAACACAGCATTCACGACCAATGTTACCATTTCATGGGCAGTGTCGACCATGACCCAGCCATGACACGACCAAGCACGAATAGCGATCACCCGTCATAATACTCATATCGATGTCATGATTAAGCAGGCACATTCGTGCTGCCTTTGCAGAAACTCATCGGACGTCAACAACAATGTCAAAGGGGCAAGGGTTGAACTTAGCTACTTTAAAATGTGCAAATGTGTAATGGGATATTTTATACAGATTGCATTTGGTCATGGATGCGACTTACTGGAAACACCAGCTGCTGTATGCATTAAATTACACAATATTCACTGCATCTGTGACCATGAATTGTGTGGTAACCAGGGAAAACCATGCTGATTCAAGCATTGAGAAAAAACAAGAACGAGTCTTATTTGTGCAAAGTTGTCTTGATCAATCAAAATAGCAAATCATGACAGAACAAAGCAAACTATCACAGTGTCACTTAAAAGCTTCAAACATGGTCCAGGAATATTGCATCTACAAACATTAACAAGTCACAAAAATGCTGAGGAATTTGAGGTAATGAGAAGTAGGCTCTCATAATATAATGGGTTACTTAAAGAATGTTTTTTTAATTATGTACTAGAGTCATTATCAAGGATGTTGATTGTAATCTGGAAGGTTACATGATGTAGATGGTAACATAAGAGATTGAGTTACAAGCGATTTCATCAATGAATGGGCTATTGCATCAATGAGTCACATGAAGAAGTCATTGAAGATGTTGCCCTTGGCAATTGTCACTTATAAAATGGTATTTCACTTTTAATCATAAGAATCACCACCACAAAGGCATTCATTTAAATAACCACTAAATAGTATTTACGAAAAGATGGTGTTAACAAAAATTACCAACACAAAAATAGGGCAATAGGACTAAATGAGTCAGGTAATCAGCAAGTGAATTCTCAACTCAACTCAATCTCAACAAAATGAGAACTGATCTACAATGTAAAGGACCCACCATAGTGCCCGATGAGACAGCTAACAGAGACAATGTACATTAGCACAGCAAGGTAGGTAATCATGCAGCTACAGAGCCAAACTGAGACAGCTATTTGTTATTAATACACTCAGTTATGACTGCCAATGGACTGTATATCACAGTGAAAAACACAGGAGGAAGCATAAAGAACATGTGGTCATGGAAAAGAGTATCACAACCTGCAACATGACATGGGGTATTATCACAGAGGGGGGGGGGGGGGCATGCCATGCTCACTGACAGCTCAAATGACTCGTACAACAACTAAAAAAACATAGGGTGTAACCACATCTATCAATCTGCAAACCTGGGTGCTCAACATGAAAACACATTTATATCACATGAATATCCTACATAATATTCAATGTAATCTATTAGTTGGATATATTTATGTATTCTGCTTATATTGCAGACAATTACTGTCAACTGTAAATTAAATTACAAATTCAAAATGATGGCAGAATTTCGATATCATTATTATTAGGACATCTAATAGCATTGTATGATCATGAAAGTCATGTAATATATGATTGTTTGAGCCAAGTATACTCTTGATAAATTGAATAGCAAGGCACTGATATTTGGAGATTATGGTCACAGTTTATACCTGCTGCTGTAAGTGTATGTAACATTGAGAACCCTAATCTCCCTATTGGGCCCTGAGAACAAATACAATTGCTTATACATATACAAGTGCTGCTAGTTCATACCTACTCTGCAGTGTCAGTGCTGAACAGAACAATGTTTCCAAATAACTACGAGACAGCCAAGTTCAAATGAATCTGTTTGGGAATATGATCTTTAGTTCTTCCTCCCTGAGACCATGGAAACGAGGCTACATTTTGGGTGCCATATGCAAAACTTAAATCTTAAGCCCTATATGTTACTTAATATCACAATCACAGAAAAACAAAATCAACATAGTAAACTTAAAAAACTATTCACGGAAAAATAAATCACTGTTCTTTTACGTAAAATATTAAACCCCAAGCCTTGAGGTGAAGAAGTTCCTGCCGATTTACAAACACTGAAAACCAGTGCTGGATAGTATGACAACACGAGGCCGGATATGGCATGGACGAGGTCATAAGGCCGACTGAGGTATGCATGATGTCACGAGTCTTTAAGCTTTTTAACAGCACATTGCACGGCCTCCTCAACTTGATCAAAGACAGGAATGCCATCTCGGTTGGCTAGGTCTGCCAGATAGGCACGTGCCCGGTTGTAGTCCTTGACAGCCAAGTCTGTCAACTGTTATCAACATAATACCAAACATCATACAGTTACACTGATGCACACAACATTATTAGTCTTGGAAGTGATCATTTCGAGTTCTGAGATCATGAACTGACCTGTTCACCCTCAATAACTGTGCCATAGGGCATCGGCTGAATACACAGCACAACGTTGCAGCCATGACCAATGAAATGACCTGCCTTCAAACACAACCACAAAGTGGTCATGGTTAAACATGAATCATAAAACATATAACCACAGATTCAACCATCCTAACTATGGAAGCAGAACACATACTTCTAGCATGCTGGTGAGGCCGCGTGTGTCTGGGGAGATAACATAGAGCAGCAAACGACAGCTGTCCTTCACAGCAGCCTCAAGTGGGATATACCGGGTACTCCACTTCCTCAGCTGTGGGTTGAAGTAGGACAGCCCATTTTTTCTGGACAAAAAAACCCGATAAATTAACATAAATGACATCCCACATGAAGAATAACTTAACATCCTCAGAGGTAAATCACCATAACACTATACAAGTTCAAAATAGTGGGTCCAACAACCAATGTGACTTTGTTTACCATAATCCCTTAACCTGTAGATAATGAAATGGTTACAAACACAGATTGTCACATGTGTAATGTGAATAGAGGGAGCGGTAGCAGTAACAGGTCTGTGCTACCTGAGGTATGGTATAGCGATGCTATCTCTCCATGTGGTGTTACCACAGCTGCCACCTAGATAAATGTCACGTGATCGCAGCTCCACCTCAGCTGGTCCTCGCTGCTCAAACCCCCGCAACCAGTCTGTCAACAAACACCAACAATAAGCCAATGGGTGAAAGTAGAGCCAATAAAAAGTGTGGTCGTTTATAACTCAACTCACAGTGTGCTCATCTGTTGTTACCTGTTATCAGGTCATTGTAGCATTTCTAAGAGGCAATGTCTTGCCATTAGCATCATATGAACTGAACCCAGTCAAGAAACTTCAAGGTGAGAGGACTTACTGTAAATGCGACTAGGTAGTCTGGCAATGCCTGTGGCTAGCCTCTGTAACAATGGTTTCTTCTGGAAAAGGAGTTGGAAATATTAGTAACGTAATTTATTAAATCGAGACTCATGCATATTCTATTGGTCAGTAAAGGAATCCCAATTATTAGGCTCACCTTGTATCTGTGTTCAGCCAGTAGGCAACAGAAATCCTCAAACGTGAAAGAGTCTTTATCCCCATGAAGCATTTCTGGAGTGAGGTCCTCATCAGTGATCGTTCTGTATGCCAGTCTCAACTTGATACACAAACCGACACTAAGTGAGAGAGTGAGGAGCATTCATGACAAATCTGATCTGTTGTCATCACAGCATCAGCAGATTGAGAAGATCCAGTGCTGGATTAAGGGTTGTTTTGTGACATAACTCACATCCTGCTTGCTGAGTCTTCCAGAGTTGGCAACGTCGACCGAGTTGAAAACATCCTTCAATTTCCTAAAACAGACATTTCTTACAATATAAACATTCTCAATAAATGCTGGGTAATATAAACCATTTTTATCCACCAAAAATTATAAAAGCAATATAAATAGATATTCTGAATAAAAAATCGTAAAACATAGCAAAATAAAGATTCCTGCCAACACAACTAAACACTATAGACGAGTTTAAACAGACAGCGAGTTGACACTGTAACTTGTGAGTGACAACTTGAGGAGGAGTCTTACATAAGCTTGTCTGCCACACGCAGGTGTGGATACTTCACTTGGTCAGACCCATCAGCGGGACTCAAGTCACCCACTTTGATCACCTGGCAAACAAATCAACACCTTGAATAGACAAAACAAATATCCAAATCACGGTGTAGAATGTTCAGAGGGATACAAGATAGCTGACAAATATGGTTGACTAATGCACCACACAGATGGTACCTGTTGTATACACTTAGCAGTGCAGGCCAGAGCTGTTTCCATCACAGTGAAGACAGGAATGCCCTGGCGCTCAACCAAATCTGTCAAGTAGGCGTGACTCCGATCCAAGTCCTCCAACTCACTGCATCCACAATCAATGGCAGCTCAAAAATAGACTGAGACTAATGGTGACAGCAGCTGACTAACAGACTGTATTCACCAACACCTTACAAATGGTCATTATAGATGTCTATGTTTGAATGGCAATTAAACACAGTTAATAATGTTATTCAATATAGCCGTACAGCATGGAGAGGGATTCTCCAAAGACTTTGACAGGAGGTTGGAACTGTTTGATGACCAATATCAGTTGTCTGCCACAGCCTACACATCATGACTCATATGTATGTGTGTTCACAGTCACATGGTCAAATATCAGCCTTGAGATAAAAGCAACAATGACTGATCATAAGCACAGCATATCTGGTTTACAGCAAGAAGATTTATTTGTTGGTAAAAGGTTTCTGAGGCTATCATACCTCCAAGAAAGGCAGCTTCAACCATGGAGGCTGTAGACCTTGTCTGGTTGTCAATCACAAAGAACAACAGTTCCGCACTCTGTCAACACATCAATAAAGGCAATTTATAAAAAACAGGATCACTATGAAAAAAATACAGAAAGAGTAAGTGTGGGTATGCAACATTCCAAAGCAGCTATTACGACAATCTTCTGGTACCAAAACACTGGTATTGAAAGCAACCCTCATGAGAGCAGCAAACTCCATGGTCAGTCACTGACCCCCAATTCTACCAAGGCGGTCAGCACCATGCAGACTTCCCAATGATCATGTTGTCAAGTTTCTCCGAGTATTCTTGGCAGACAATATTGCCTCATATCCCTCAAGTCACCTGTCTGGAATTAACTTCTGTGTCCTCTTACACCCTACGCCTAACAATACTGTATCTCATCACCAGCTCTAAACACCCACACACCAGGCCTTATCTGACACCCCCACCCCCTCTCCCCATCACACAGCTACCACATGGCAAGACCAACTTCCTTAATTGACCATGCTCCTAGCAAAACAAACCTGCTTAGCCTGGTCCTCTATCTCCATCAACTCCGGCTTCCAGTTGCTCACTTGCTGCAAACACACATATAACATCCAGCATGATCACATTACAACTAATAGACTCTGTAACTTCAACCAAAGACACAATGGCAAGATAATGGGATACATACCGGATTGTAGAAAGTGATAGCATGCTTCTTCAGGAAGGGAATAGCAAAATCGTTTCGCCATGTTGTCGGGTTACAGGAGCCTCCGAGAAACACTGTAAACATATGTTGGTATGATTAAATAACCCTCAGTAAAAGTACAACATGACATGGTATTCGGTGCATTTTTGTCATTTAAGAAATGCTCTTGCTGTGGGAGCACCACCAGGCATGAAGGAGTTTACACAATATATGTCCTGCCGAATAACTAGATAAATACTAGATTATAGAACAATAGTTACAAGAGAAGAAGTAACATCAGACTCATGCAACAGAACCTTAGGGTTAATGGCCCAATATCTCTACCAAGCTAAACAACTCTGCAGCAGAGCTATTTAATTATTAATCATAAAAATAACAATATTGATACATCATCAACAGCATGAAATGTCAGAGATTCATCAGAGACCCAGTGTCAGTTGTCTTGTGAAAAACAATTACTTTTGACCTTCCATAACCAGTCTATTCCATTTGTTTATTTACTTTCATCCCTGTTGGCATTTCTCAAATTCAGGGTTGTGCCTGGTGAAAGGTCAACTATAGCTACTTCTCTAATGTAAACTTCATCAAGAAAGCTTATTTTGAAATCGTTTTACAAACTGAATCTGTTGATCTCTTCTTCACACGAGTGTAAGCCGTGTTTGTCTGTTGCCATCTAGATATATATATATACTCTGGGTAGCTAGGTCAATATAAATCACGCATGGAGGTAAACTCACTTCAGGTTCCTGAAATTCGAGAATGAATGAACTGAATACACAGATTTTTGTTTTGAATGGTTGGAGTGGGTGCAAGGTCATATTTTGAGCCACTCCCACACATTCTGAACTAAGCAGCAAACAACCAAATTAGTATTATTCACTCCCTACCCTGACATTTCTGTGAAATATGTGTCAATATTATTCATAAAGGACCAGATATACACATCCTGTATAAATGTGGTTGATATCCGTGTTAAGTACACCATAAAGAAATGACTCTTGTCACTAAGTGACTAACCAAACCAGTCATAACTAAAAAGCTGTTACAATGAAGATTGAATGACAGGAAGGCAAGGTAATCCTGACTGATTAGGGGATCATCCAGTCCATTTATTTCTGTCTCTTTCCAAAAAGGCAGTGTTGCAACATGTAGATGCCTCTGATATGTTAAGTCAGGGTGTAAACAATGCATAAAGGTTTCATACAGAACATGACATTCAGAAGGATATAGGTAAACAAAACAAGCCCCCATGCTTTATGTGCACCGAACCATGCAACCGTGGTGACATAGAATTTATATACCTAGCATGCCTATCTTTACTTCACTTCTGATTGCCCATGGAAGAAAGTAGCTGAATGTCTTACATTGTAACTTGGAAAAAAGGAGTTTAAAACTTAAACCACTGAAACAGGTGCTGTACAACAATAAAGAGCCAGACGAAGAATTGGAGAGAGACACAGAGGGAGAGGGAGATAGAGAGAGAGGGAGGGAGATAGAGAGAGAGAGAGAGAGAGAGAGAGAGAGAGAGAGAGAGAGAGAGAGAGAGAGAGAGAGAGAGAGAGAGAGAGAGAGAGAGAGAGAGAGAGAGGGAGGGAGCCAAACACAAATGTGAGTGGGCGAATGATGGTCAGATTTAAATGATAATGCTGTGATCCTTATACTCACATCGACATGAAAAGCTAGCAGTGTCTGGAAGTGACATGCCAGACAAAAATATTCTATGTATTGCACAAAAAGCACCCACAAGCCATACAGCTAAGCATAGATCTACCAGAAGACTATTACCTTTGAAGTTTCCTTCTTCGCCTGTTTTGTAATGTAATACACAGCAAATGATATGGAAGGAACTACATATAGATTGCCTTTTCTTGGTATGTATGATAAAGCATTAAGTCAAGCAAAATTAAACTCAAGAAATGTAATTCAATTAATAAATTCATGCTTATGAAATGCAGGGCAACTCATTGGTTTACCACAGCAATATGACCAATTGACAACAGGGAACAAACATTAGAGGACGAGCCACCGTCAGATGGGACATGAAGTAGCTTTACACTTGGCAATTCAGTCTTCCATTACATACATGTCTAGCCCCATGAGGCTATAATTACAACATTCCATCTAACAAGGTCTCAAAGTAAAACATGAGCGTTTCAAAATCCGAATACGGCTGAAAACAAACTTGATGAGATCATTTTTATTTCCAATGTACCCATCTATTCATGCCATTTGTTGCTGACCATACACACTTATATTGCCAGGTTGTTCACACCCAATATCAACATATCTTTCCCATGGGTGAGGGTGGCCCGAACCTGTCTACAAATTAGTTGATTAAATGTCAGGATCGGCGATAGGAACCCCAACTAGTCCCTGATTATGTGCCTCATACAGGCAGAATGTTATCATTTTCTTCACTTCTCCCATGCATTACCTATCTAGCCAACCATGAATGATTTTAACTTGCATTTCTGAAGAGTTAAAGTTTTAATTCACCTTGTTCTACAAAGTTATTCGAAAGCATATATGCTACTAGGGTGCACTCAATTCTGTAAATTTTACCACAGAACTTAGTGAATAACAGTTCATGCCACATCAAAAATGGCTACATCAATAATGCCAAAACAATGAAATAAATAATCGAAAATCGTTTGATTAAAGTAGCACACAAAAAATGGATCAGAGATTATTTTGCAAGAAAAAAACATACCAGTCAGCTGGCGCTTTTTTCGCTTGTCTTCCAGGGCTTGGACAGCTTTTAACTTGAGCTGGGAACGAGGTTCTGGGGCTGGGGTCCTGAAGAGAAGAAATATACCATAAATAGGTTATCCAGAAGAATGCATGACAACAGGGTAGTAAAATTTAAAAATAAAGGGAGTTTTCATAACACAAACCCCCCAACTGGTGATGAATCAACTATCAAACACTATATCAAAAAACAGAATAAGGTATTCCTACTTGACATCATTAGAATCCAAGAGTTCAAGCAATGAGCATCTTCTAAATAGTTATTATCATGGTTAATAACATGGACACAGCAACATGTATAATTTATACAGCCATTTGACACATCATAGAACTTGTGCTTTTTAGCTCTTCTTGGTCTTAATTGCATAGATATAAACTTGCATTGAGCATTAATTGGACAAAATGGAATGGTAGGCAACAGTCAGAGCCTTATTATATTCTGTGGTACACTATGGATTTGACCAACCTTTTCCTGTAGAGTTCTCCAAGTTCTGTGACAAGAACACAGAATTCTGAGAACGTTATGTGATCAACCGGAGTTCTGCCACCACACTCACAGGCACAGTGCACCATTTCATATACTGTAAAAACAACCATAAACTGAGCATACAATCCTTCCCATGTCAGAGAAGACAAAACATTAACTGTGTCAGATATGATAAAAATTACTGGTTTCATTATGGTGAACTTACCCTGAGACTTAGTAGGGAAAAGTCCTATAGAATTGAGTGCCTGGCGGATTTGTGGCTGGGTAAGAACTCCATTGCTTCCAGCATGGCTCTGGAACAAGGTCAGCAGTTCCCTGCAACACCCCATTGCGGTTACTGCTGAGTTGCAGCGACACTTTGATACCATTTCTGATTAGAAGTATAAATTAAATCCAATCATCCAACCTGATTTTTAAATGCATTCTAATTAGTATGGAAGCAGCTAGCTTCACAATTTTTACACCATCCGGCAGCTAATCAGAACGATTCTGTCCACACTAAATCCACCCATTTAACACGAATTAAATTTTTTGTCTCTGAACACTGCAATGCACTGTGCTGTGCATTGGAAGCATTGAGATCGAGAATAAAGCGAATAAATATCGCTTAAACTGTAAACATGCGAAGGATATAATAGTTCCGTTTTGACAAAACCCGTCAAGTCTATGAATGTACAGCATGATGTGTAACAACAGGTCGCATAAAATGTGACTCAGTCAATGACTCTCGGTTCGTCTCGACAGCCTTCAGGGTGGAGAACGACGCAGTCAGCAGGTTAGTGGATCAGGGCTGAATCATTTTTTGTGATTCAAATGACTGAATAGGGGATTTGTATATTAGAGTACATCGCAACAAACAGTGACAAAGGTGAATGATAAATTACATTAAATATGTTCACCGCCATACCTTGTTATAATCCCATACACCAGTGCGTCATTTTGGGAAGACATCGGTGCTACGGAGCCCTTTTAGGACGGATTCAGTTGCACCGACACTCCATTCTGACACTTCTGAGCTCCTCCGAAACAACAAGCTATATCGAGCCTGGTATAGCGGCGCTACTGGGTGAAACGCGTTGCGCAAAATACTGCGCGAAGAACCTCTACCTACTAAACAAGAGGCCCACGGATACATCATTATTATCATCATGGAAATCTTTATCATCAAACACATCATAAAAATGGTCGTTATGACAAACTGGAGTAATTTTTATCCTCAGCATCATTATCAGCATAATCATAATCCAAAGGCAATTTATAGAAGTAATACTGAACATCATTACACCAATCAGTTACATTGGTTATAACTCATTGATTACACTGAACAGCTCTAACTTATGATGCTAAAAAGGTGTAATACTGGGAAAGCAATTATTGTACTTCTTGTAAAATACAAGAGAATTTAGTTAGAAACTAAATTAGATGACACTGCACAAGTGACAAAACACGTTCAATTTTTTTTTCCTCAGTTTTCGTGACACCACTTTTATTTGAGCTAATTAAGTTAATGGGAAAACTATCAAGAATTTACAGCTACATTATGATTAGTTATTTGTTCAGAATAGAATGATCATTATCGACAGAGAAACGCAATAACATCCGATTTCACTTCCGCTGCAAATTTAATGCGTTCCGAACGTCATCACCATCCATGAAATCTTAGGATTTGATTAACGCTCAACATGACTAATTTGACCCAATTTGTATGACTGTAAAACTGATATTGTCGATTTGATAAGCAATTGAAATTGTTGTGAAAATTGTCACAGTCAATGCTTTTTAAAAATCATCGCGCTTAGAAAACGATGCATTTCTTGACAGAACATGTCATTATAGAAGTTTGCTATCGGTTCAAGCTTTCAGAAAATGCAAATTTTTTTTCACCAACGGACGATGGTTGGTTAATTAATTGCTAAGATTTTTATAAATATTTAGAGAAACTCTGTTATTACATTTAACTACAACAATATGTTAACTTGATCACAATCGAAGTATTCTACACAGAGGTATTAGGAAATAAACTGGTGCGTTCGTAACCGAAAGTGACTTCATCAATATCCATGAAATCATTTGATGCTACTGAAGTTGTCACCGAGAACCTTTAACCCCATTGTTATTACCATCGGACTTGTATTGACGATTTTATAAGTTTCATCTTATTGACATTTGGACTGATATGCCAAGATTGTTTGGCAAGGGAAGCGTTGGAAAACTGTATTTTTTTAACAATCACATATATTTAGAAAACTCTGGCTCTACAATTTTAAAATGGTGTAAGTTTTGTTACCACTGAACAATTATCCACAATATTTTGGATTCTAAATTTTATTTACATTTCCAATGACCTTGACCTTAGTTTGAGGTCAATTTAATAACTGCGACCTGTAACACAACATCCCACACACAAACAAACTCACAAATGACGGCACTCATCAAGATAATTTGGCAAATGCTTTCGGCAAGTTAAAAATGCGCTTCTGGGTATTGGAAGTAGTCTATTTTCAAAATTTGAGAGAGAGGGAGAGAGGGAGAGAGGGAGAGAGGAAGTAAGACTGCGAGTGAAGGTAGGTTACGACGTAGAGTCTATGATGCTTTTGTATATGGATAAAGACATATACAAAGTTTAAAATTAAAATAAGATTGGCACAAGTGTCAGCATCAAGTACGACAACAAATGATACATGTGCACATGTTAATTTTGGCTAGGTGCCTGGTCATAGCATAGAGTATTTATCCAGGGTGATCTGGTTAAAGGAGGTCTGTTCCACTCTGCAAAGTGATACATTTGGTACTGGTAGATTGATGAATGGTGCTTTTTATGAGGTCTTTACAGCCAATGGAATACAAATTAAACAGTTAAACCAGTTTAAGACCATGGTTTCACTTTAGACCAACCATATGGCCAACAGAGAATCTTGTTGATAGCTACAAAGTTGTCTTTCAATAATGTAAGAGGAAAAGGGACAGATAATCTGCTATAAATAAATGTGAAATACCTGGTACAGTTGAAGAAGGCCAACTGCTTGTACCAGTAAAACAATTATTAAATGTCAGCAGTAGAGTTCTAGAATAAATTGTCATAAAATTATCTTATTTGGAAATATGGATTGTACATATCTCCACAAAAAATGAGAGAACAAACCATGTCTTTCATTTAATTTTATCAAGCACATTCACGGCACAGAAATAACAATTACTGTATAAAAAGAAATTAACGTAAGTGGAGATTCAGACCAATAAACCATTAACTGTGCAATGAAAGCAATGCCAGAAATAATAAACAAATGCATATAATAAATATATTGCAAACTATCCAGAAAAGCTTGTCTGATAGACAGTAGTATTTCTTATTGACAGCGAACAAGAAGGCATGGTCCCACAGGAGTAAATATGGAAAGTTAGTATAAAGCAAAGGTAGATTTGACGGATATCAGTATTAACAGAGATATTACCATGGCCACAGTGATATCATCATCTCTTGTTCATATATTGGGAATGATATATTTTAAAGAGGAAGACATCGTACAATGAGGTGAAATAGAATGGATATACCTATTTTAATGCATCAGGAGACACATGCCACAACCCCACACTTCAAAAAGGCACAATTTTATTCAAAGCAACAATTATCCCAGCAGTATCAGTTTCCTGTTAATTCAACAAGCCACTATAACAATCTTCCCTATCGGTTATGCTAATTAGACAAAAGCATACCAGTCATACAGAGATCATATAATCCAATGTTCTGGGGTTTAATCGAAATATGCACCCCTCCCCCCTCTGTCATCACTGTGTTGGTAAAACAGAAACACCAATCACACCGAGCATTGCAGTTAAGCTGTTTTATGCCATCAATTTACTACAAAAAATATTGGCCATGATGAGTCAAAACAAAACTTACAGAACATGCAATGTTTTGATGGAATGTTTTCTTAATAAGAATATCAACGAATATTATATTTCATTTTTGATCACAGATACACAATCAACGAAGACAAACAGGTAACAAGAGAAGTGCTAGGTCATCAACCAGATGCACAATGGAGTAAATAGGAAATAACAAAAAACACCGACTTTTGTCATTAATTAACCATCAAATTGTCTGGTGAAAGTATGAGCTTGCAGTAAACATGACAACACACATCATTTCAATGGTATGGCTTTGCTTTCCCATGTGGATGGTCAAATTGACTATTTAATTACATATGGCAGTCTATGACACCTATTACTTGGTACTTATACACTAAAGCTGTCACCATGACTCTGTTAAACAGAGTAAAGAGTAAAAGATTACATCAGAGACTTTTTGTGGTTAATGTTAATTCATTCAATCTATGTATAATGTCCATTCCACAATTGCACTCAACTACATAACATAACCAGAATATTTACTGCAAACTTAAGCCAGTCAGTCATAGCTAAGCAACAATATTTCACAGCTGAAATTAGCGCTTCGCAACTTTTAAATTAAAATCAATCCAGGTGATTCTTTTTATATATTTTTTAGAAATAATCATGTTGCTCATAACAATTTTTTGGGCGAGACCAGCGGTGTTATCCTTCATCAAATGTAATCATTGCACCTTCACGACTCAGAATGATTCAACAGTCTGTTTTAAGTTTAATTAAACAAATCGTTTCTGTATTTATCAACAAAAGTTGAATGTTTTAATTAAACAAACCTGATTTGTTTGTTTAATTAAACTTACAGTAAAGAAATGCATCCTATATTGATATCACTATAGACACATCTCTCCAAACATATACTTTTAAAGAGAAATAAAGAAAACAAAGGCAACAAATAAAATTTAAGCTTCACTGCAATAAAATAAAAACCCCAGATCTAACCATTAGTTGATGTAGATTATTTCTCCAACCAACAGTATACTAATTTATATCAATTCAACAGACATGAAATATTAACTGTCACAGATGCATAATATTTTAATTGCAAGAGTGAAGATCTTCAGTACCATTCCCAAAACAACTTTTGACATTTAGCTAACTTCCATGACATGAGAACAAATGTTAACACTGTATCTTGTGGGTGATAATAATTGACAGAAAAGGCCACTATGGAAATGAGGCAACAGGGAGAGGGGTCGAGGAATGTAGAAGTGGTTGGTGGATGAGTGAGTTGGCATGGCAGCTTGTTCAGGTTGTGATGTCCAATGGAGGCTCATCGTCGTCTGCAGTGGGGGCCATTAATGCTACTAACATCTCTGGGTCACCATCATCTGATGATCCTAACGGAGTATGACCCCCGTAGCGTGCTTGATACCGCCGGTACTTAATGACCCAAAAGCCAACTAATCCTCCAATAAGTGCAATGGCTCCTAATGTCCCAAAGACGATGTATAAAATTTCTGTGAAAACAAGTATGATGTTATTTGCTTGGGGCTTGATACAGCATATAGCACTTCAATATTCTGAACATTACCAAAGTGGCAAGGTGACTCTACTATCAAGTTCAGCAAGGCTCTAAGAATAAAAACAGTGCCACTCACTGTTTGTCCCAGTACCACTTCCAGCAGTTAGTGCTTTTAAAAAGAACACAAACAAAACACTTTACATTCAATACTAACAATATCACAAATGAATTGAATGAATTACACACTCACATTAATCTACGCTGAATGTTAAAGACGATGTATAAAATTTCTGTGATAACAAGTATGATGTTATTTGCTTGGGGCTGGATACAGCATATAGCACTTCAATATTCTGAACATTACCAAAGTGGCAAGGTGACTCTACTATCAAGTTAAGCAAGGCTCAAAGAATAAAAACAGTGCCACTCACTGTTTGTCCCAGTACCACTTCCAGCAGTTAGTGCTTTTAAAAAGAACACAAACAAAACACTTTACATTTAATACTAACAATATCACAAAAGAATTGAATGAATTACACACTCACATTAATCTACGCTGAATGTTAAAACCAACTAACCGGGGAAGATTATTTCTGGAGTGGTCAATTCCCTTACACATGCAATGTGTGAGTCATTTGTCCACTTATATAATGGAGCACATATGCAGTAACTCTTTTTGCCTGCTGTGCGGTGACACATGGCATTATGCGGACATGCATTAACTGTATCCACGTGGCAGACCTGACCTACACATTCAACAAAAATATAAATTAGTCAGTGTCTACATCCCCTTGAATTTTGCTATGCTGCTCACCCTAGAGTCTACAACAAGAAAGCTGTGAATCTGATGCCTCTGAATCATCTTTCCTACCCCTGCATGACCAGTCAATGTGAACCTCCAAAAAACACCACTGACTGCATCCTCGGTTTTCTTTTATGCTACCAAGACTATATTTTTGGAAGGATAAAAAATATTTTGATGAATCGAACAGTGGAGCAGACTTGTTTGGCAGGCAGCCATAAAGATTTGGGTCAGCATACGTATATACTGGGTAGCAGAGGGAAGAACATAACCGTCGAAAGCAGCAGCTAATATCTCATAGCAAAAAGTTTTCCCAATTATGAACATTCACAAAGCAGTAATGATCCGTCAAGTGGCAGAGTGCACACCTTTTGAAAGCCTTTTTACATCATGCCGTGCTACTGTTGAACGTAGTTGAGTAGGGGTGGAACCATGATAGCTGAATGCTCGAGAAATTATTTGGTGGCCCATTAAATGATCAAAACAGGATTGTATTAAGTTAAGTGAAATTCCAACTATAGTTGCAGTGTTTGTTCAAAATAATGTCATCCTGTCACCAGCAGTAGATTGTGGGGTTGAGCAACAGTGGCCACCTGGACCACCTAGAATAATGAGGAGGCACAAGGTGAATGTTGGGGGTCAAAAGCCTCCGAGAGCTTCAGTTTGTCATTTCAATGGTTAAAGTTACAGCATATACTTAAGTTTTAATGAAAACATAACTTAAACTGCTATGAAGTGGATGAAAAGCAAAAGGCTTCTAATTGGGGCATTCCTACCCACGAATGCTACATCAGATCAACGCATGTTTTCATTCTAGACTCTAGCGTGCTATATTAAATTTCCTAAACCTGCATACATCTTGCAGTAGGGGCAAGTTTAAATTGTATTGCTGAGGGATGAAATATGTCAATGACAGCAAATGTTCAATTGATTAGGAATAAAATCACACTATAGCAAAATATTATTGCCGTATCTTTATAGGGTAGAGAAATGTGAATTGCAAAAATCGTTTGGTCCAGTCAAGAACAAATACAAGCACCTCTCAAAAATTATTAGAGCTGTAACAACAAGGGTAGTCCCATATAGTAAGCCCAGTTCCTTACCTTCTATAGGTGCAGGTGTAGTGAAGTAGCCTGGGTCAGCAGGAGGAGGACTACAGTTTTGGGGCATGTGCACATTGTTGTGGATGGCACGATTACAGTTGGGATAGGCACTATCATATCTGGCACAATTGTATAAGGATCCCCAATAAGTGTTGGCTTTATTGGTGTGTGAAGTATCATTCCAAATTTTATCTGAAAGATAACATTTTGTGCACAGAAACATGGTAGTTAACATGTTTACAAAGAATCCAACATGTATTTCCTTAATAATCAAAAATCACGATTATAATTGTGTTGATTGTAAAAATTGGAATATGTTTTACAGTTTATATTTATATTTAATATTTCCTTCATAATCAAAAATCACGATTACAATTGTGTACAGTGTGAACATTGGAATATGTTTTACAGTATATATCTATATTTTATATTTCCTTTATAATCAAAAATCACGATTACAATTGTGTTGATTGTGAAAATTGGAATATGTTTTACAGTTTATATCTATATTTTATATTGCCTTTATAATCAAAAATCACGATTACAATTGTGTTGATTGTGAAAATTGGAATATGTTTTACAGTTTATATTTATATTTTATATTTCCTTTATAATCAAAAATCACGATTACAATTGTGTAGATTGTGAACATTGGAATATGTTTTACAGTTTATATTTTCGGCTATATACATGGATGCAAGTTGTTGGATTCAAACTCAATGAATGGTGAATATTGTAATAACTTAATGTAACATCACATTTTACACAGACAATTATCATTAATTCACAGTGACAAACGTTCCTAGCAGGAGCTCTTCCACGATGTCATAAAAGACGTGCATTTGAGATAGGTGGACTTAATAATGGCTATAGAACGGTCTTTGTCTGAAATAAATGTGAACTTTGAATGATGAGAGGTTAAGGTCATATCGCTCACATCAAGCTCCAAGAAGTTGAAGGGCGGACGAGTCTCAGTCCTGTGGACCATGGTTATATCTAGATTGCCTTGTAGTTGTACACCCAGGATGGATACTTGAGTACCTGTTACAGTAGGAAATACAGTTTAGTACAGGTCAAGTGGGTATGATAATGTCATATTTTCTAACCCACAACAACAATAGTATCCCACCTTCAAAATAATGTAACTTATGTGCAATTTGAGTTGACAAATCCGTGCCAATGTAATGTGTGATTCCAAGAGTGTGGTTAACGACACTAGTTGATTTTATAAATATATTTGGAAGAATTATAATATGGATGCAAAGATGATAACTAAAATTATTACCTGGGACTTCATAATTATTTGTCGAGTTAGTGAATGTGGCATTGAATCTTACTCCTGATTCTGGAATGATGATATATACAAAAACACTGACTGGTGTTTTGCATGGTTCCAATATAACTCCAAAACAGACATCAGTATATGGTGATGCTGAACTTATAATATCATGCTGTAAAGCAAAGAGCATTTAAATTGTCAGGGACAACAGTGGTCAGCATTGTTCGGAAGAGATTCTATCTTATAATATGCACTCACCAGCCAGCTGTAGCTACCATTGCAGGTGACACCAGTGCATGGAGTATCTGGTGCACAATTGACTTCAGCTTTGGGTTCTCTCTCTATGTTTGATGACACATTTGACCAAACAACACATTCTTCTTGGTACTTGGATTCAGCAGCACCACGACCACACACACCTATCAGATCATAAGGAGAGAGGATAATTTTTAGAGAAAGCCTGTTCCAGATATGAATCCTTGCAGGCAATCATGTGAGAGCATGGGTGTATACAAACATACATACATACAATCATACTTATTTACACATACATACATATATATATATATATATATATATATATATATATATATATATATGTGTGTGTGTGTGTGTGTGTGTGTGTGTGTGTGTGTGTGTGTGTGTGTGTGTGTGTGTGTGTGTGTGTGTGTGTGTGTGTGTGTATGCTGTCCCAAGTAAAGCAGATTAACATGTTAAACATACAGCGTAAAAAGATGTTTATACCAGTTTCTCCACAAGTCAGAAAATCTAGTGCAGCTTCTGGTAGGATTTACTAGGTTTTGCACAATATGGTTTTCACTATCTTGCAGTCTGCACATTAAATTTCTGAGTATTGCCATAAAATAAGGTACACCTATGTTGACAAACATTTCACTTGCACTGGCAAATCTCGCTACACCAGTGAGCATTCTCATAGCATCATTATAAGCTACCCTCAGTTTTTTCATGCTGCTTTCCTTGAATTTAAACAACAAATGTGCTGTGTACATTGGTGTGCTGTAACCTCAAAATGGGGCAACTTTCACAGGGATATAGCACATTATAAATTTATGTATCAACATGTTACCCTGGGCATATAGCATTTGACATTGCAGATGAATGTCTTTATCATCAGCTAAGTCTTCATTTATCATGTGGCCAAGATATTTTAGCTTAGTGACAATTGACAGCTCCTTACCAGATAAATGAAACTTGGGAAAAGGCAATATCATATCCTGTTCACATCTAAATATCATTAATTTGCTCTTATTGGAGTTGTACATATTGTCAAATTCCAACCCATATGTGGTGCATATCTTTAGCATATTTTGTAATTCAGCACTATAAGGACAAAATATTACCAGGTCATCAGCATACATAACATGGTTTGCAAGAACTGAGCCAATCATACATCCAGATCTACAGGAATTGAACTCATTAGTCAAATCATTCATATTAGTGTTAAAAAGAAATAGTGACAAAATACCACCTTATCTAACACCATTACTGATATTAAAAGGTTCAGAATAAACATTACCCACCCTGATCACCATGGTCTGGTGAGCATACCAGTATGCTATTATTCTAATGAGATACTTAGGTACACCACACTGAGATAATTGATGAAATAATTTACCTTGACTGATCCTGTCAAACGCCTTAGAGGCATCAAGAAAGCATGTGAAAACAGTAGACCCTAAACTGCAATATTTGGATATAACCTCCTTCAGGATATATATGCACATATCCGTACTGTGCTTCTGCTTAAACCCGAACTGGTTATCACAAGTGATGATATAGGATTCAAGTCTATCCAGTATCACTCTCTCAACAACCTTTGAAATGACACTAGCCAGGGCTATAGGACAGTTGTCTTTGCTATTGACTCTTCCATTTTTGTCCTTGATAATAGGTACAAGCAACACTGAGATCATGGAATCTGGAAGAAATCCATGTACTAAAAAGCAACTAAAACACATAGAAAGAAATGGACAAGCTTTTTACTGACATTTCTTAAATGCTCAGCTGTTATAGGTTCTAAACCACAAGATGTGTTGTCTTCTAGTTTATCAATAGCACACTGCACTTCCTCTGGACTGACCAACATATTCTCAGTATACTGAACAACCCAAACATCATAATTGTCACTTTTTACACAATTAAATAGTTTCTGATAATGCTCATGCCACTGTTTTATTATCTTATTACAACCAGTTTTTCCATCAATGTTAGTGGGTAGAGGTGTTATACAGTTATATAAATAGTTTCATTATCTCCCCACAATAATACATAGGAAATGTTAGGCAGATATAAGGCCCTGGTCTTTTGATGATCTGATGACTGATGACACCTTGGCGCGGATGTGAGAGATCGAAAATTGGGAATAGCGCGGACGCCGTCAGAGGCGAAGTTTCTTTACCGAACTGACAATCACATCACTGCCATTACTCGCACCTATTCAATTCATGATGCCCTTTTTTGTATATGCTATGTACCCAATTGGAGGATATCATGTTTAGTATTAATATTCCATAGCATAACCAGTTTATACAATGTATAATTATAAAGAACGGGGAAGTTAAATTAGCCCGATTAAATGTTGAATAACACATCCTTACAAGAAAATATAATGAGACTTGCAAGTCGGCCGAATTTTAACATTTGTTTTTCCATTCTTGTAACTTCATAGGAACTTTCGACTCTTCTGTCAGCTATTCGTTTGGAAAAGAAACGACGTTAACGGTGCACTGTGTTACTCAAATCTACGCAGAGAGCAGATTCTTGTCGTGCGAAAACACAATTACAGTGGTAAGCCAATTAAGACTCAGCAAGGCTATTGCGAACTATTCGGCGCGCGCCATGGGACTAAATGTTAATTCATTCTGATCGTATCAAGCAGGGCACGAAATTGGCTCGTCGGCCGCGCCGACTAAATGTTAATTCAGCCGATTCATTCATGTGTCAAAGTTGTCGGTCCGCCAGGCCGATAACTATTCTGCAACCATTCTCGACGTCAAAAGATAAACACATTGACAATCGCGCGATCGTTTGAAATTGTGAACTGTCCCAATTGATTTGACCTCAGCATTCATCTAAAGTACTTCGTTTATTTCCGTATTGACGAAAGCACACGATTATCAATGAGATCGTATAACTCGTTTTTTATTGGTCAGTGTATGTCACGTGCACAATGCAGTTGAATGTCGAATTTTCCCGGCGTTACAAGTCTCCTATGCATCGCTGATTTGATACTTTCCCAAATTTAATAATGGACAAGTTCGTCAAATGTTTACCTAAATGCGATGGTGATGAATTAGAAAAAAGTCCACCTTCACTCAGCTTTCTCACTTCTACTTATTCTTTATTATGTCACTAATAAATGCTATGTAAATGAATGAAGAATAATGCCTTATGGTTTACTCCAACTACTTTGATCATGCATGTTTATCTTATGATACCTATTGTCAAATACAATTTAAATGCTTTCGGCACTGTGAATAACAAGACCATTGAGAGGACCAGTTAAATACTGGCAGGGCCAGTTCATTTTGTTGAAGGGCCAGTTGAACAAAAATGGAGGGCCAGTTCACATTTTTGCCAATTTCGTGTCGTTGGTAAGCAATTGCTTCTGAATAATGTGACTCTGCAGAGAACCTACATGAATTTGTTGAAGGATGTATTTTTTTGATAGAAATGCCCCATGACTGTGAATACTAATTAAGGATGTGAGAATTGTATCAATAGATTGACCAAAACACTTAAGTGGAAAAGAGATGCCATTTCCATGTTCTATGTATTACACACACAAAGCATAGATATTAATATTAGTAAATTAGAATAGCATGATATCATATGTGTGCATGATTGGTCATCAAGTTGTTAAGAAATGCAGATTCAATATGCTCATAATTAAATAGTTTTTATGGAGGTGTTCATGTGTTTACATTCATATTGCTAAGCAGGTTTCTTATGTCTGTCTTTTGATATAGTTGGGGACATTGCAATTGTTAATGTCGTAATGTTTTGCTTTCTCTCGCTCTATACATGTTTGATGCTCATGTGATCTATTGGCCAACAGCTTACCGCCCTGCATGGAGGTCACATGACTTTTAACTAATTGCTTAGCCGATAGGGATGGTAATCACTTCCTGTTGTGACTCTGTTCCTTGCACACACAATTTTGATTTTCCAATCCCACCCTCCACTGTTTTCCTGTCTTGTAGTTTATTTAAATGTACAACCTTTTCATGTTGTGGTGGTGGTTTTCTCCCCCACCTTTGCTGTGTGCAATGTATTTTTGTTTATTCCATTTCTTACATGCACCTGGCTTAAATAAACAAGCCCATTTATCAACTCTAATCATGTTTTATCTTTCACAGCAAAAACTATTTGCAAGGTTTTTGTTTTAACTCTCATAACTCATACAATTTCAGCCAACTTGATTTTATTATATGACCACCAACCATAAAATATATTTTTTCCATGATAGTTAGATTTTTCCATGTGTCAATTTCCCAGAACTTTAAAACAAAGATGGCTATGTGTTGCACAACAGTGAACTTTGGTAATGTATTCACACCATAATTTTCCCTTTCGTTTATTAAAACAATAACTTTAGAGCCTTATTATTTTTAATTGCAGATGAATTAAATTGGGAGAGCATTACCTCGTTTAAATTACCCATTGCATTCACCCGATTTTCCAATGGCATAACCGGTCGCTTCTTGAAATATGAATATCAACACCCTTTACGATCCTAATTCATCTTCAGAAATGCAAGGGACTGGATGATACCCATTTTCGAATATCTTACCCCACCCCCTTCCGTGCCCACCGCGCTTGTGTACACGTGATTTCTTTTTATTTCTTTGCTCCAATTTCTTCAACCCAACAGTTAAATATGAATATGAAGAACTCGTGAGTTTTCCAATATTAGCATCGGTAATTACAAGGTGTTAGAATCATATGAAGAAAACTGCTTTCGCGACCCTTGCAGCGAACTGATTGCGGTGTAAAACCACGTGCAGAATTTGACTCGAATGTTTACTTGTATTGAGTAGTAATTTTTAGAACTATGTTTTTGGCGTAAGGAGACTCCCGAGAATCTCGGGACTGGGTGAATCAGTTATGAGAAAGGGGTATGCTGTAAGGGACAGGAAGCGGCCCCTTGCGGGAGAAAATGCTCAGTGTACCGATAGTGATACGTTATGATTACCATGAACAGATCAATTATCGCTGTCGTTATCAGGTTATCAGGTTGTACGGGTTGATGATGAGACAATATATTTTGTATACTGATAAGTTGTTGTATACGCACACACACCATAACTAAGGTAGCTATGGAACGTCTATTTTATGTTACTGTATTGGATTATGCATTTTCACAAGATCGTCCGCGTAATCCTGTTACCGTATCACATAACGTCATCAGTCATAGCTCCGGTCATAACGGTAACATGAATTTATACGTCTACTGACGTCTTGTAGGGCTACATCAGTCATAAGGTAGCTCCGGTCGTAACGGTAACATGAATTTATACGTCTACTCAGACGTCTTGTAGGGCTAGTCATAAGGACGACGAACACTCTTCAGATTCTTGAATACCGTTTCCAGGTTTCATCGCATCTTCAACAGTGCAAGCCCGATCTCTTCTCTTGCTCTCGATCTTGCACCTTTGCATTTTGACACCGTCAATGCGTAAAATGTAGCAGCATTTGAGTGCCCTATCTAACTCAGTGAGCGATTCTCTTCACAGGTAGCTCCGGTCGAACGGTAATATGAATATATACAGACGTCTTGTAGGGCTATTCACAGGTAGTGTGTAACCAGGCATGTACAGTGGAGTGAAGTTGGGGTTTAGCTCTTTTGAAGCAAGTATGGAAGCTTGTGCTCACTCTTACAAGGTATTCGATCCAACTGTTGGTCTGTTGGGCTATGGGGGTGTGCTTGTTCAACTTTGTGTTTGATCCACGGATTTATATCTTTTTTGGGATTCATTTCCTCATTTTGATGATACTTGGTACAAAAATTAATGTGTTTCTTTGGTGTCCATTTGACCATCTCAGCAATGGGGTTTGCAATAATGTATGCTATCTTGTCTGGGTTCCAAGTGAATGAAAAAACAAAGTTGAGGCGAGGGCCGAAACATATAAAACTTTATTCAGCTGAAAACGGATTGTCTATGTTTTTTACTTTGGAAGCTAGGAGGAATGTGGCGTTCTTGAGGGTTGAGCTTGGAATGCTCAGGATTAAGGCACAGTTGCAAGAGTCTTATATTTATGCCACAGCAGCTAAAGTAGAATAGCAAGGTTTTGGCCCTGTATGTGCATGAACCATTGCTGGTTATTTACAAGTTTCTGATAGTCATAAATATAACAAGTGTGCCTCACAATACCTTCTGGACATTTTATGGGATCTTTACATGGAAATAATGAATTGTGTCTGAATCAGTTGTTGTGCATCAGTGATTGTCTGGTTTCAGGTGACTTGGCTGAAGTCCACATGGCACGACTAACCTGTGAAATATAGCCAAGGAATAAACAATGACCAGTGCTGATGGAAACTGCTCTGGTCTCATAAGCTACTCTATATACTACATAGAGGAATCCATTTTCTTTATATACCACACTTACCTGGAACATATCTACTTCAGTTGGCTTGCCTGGATATTATGGCCTCTCATCATCACATTTGCACTACCACTGGTGCTGTGCCTACTTCTCTATGCCTCGGCTCTCTTTCTCCAGTTGTACAAGTTACGTCATCACATCCGCGATGCTTATAACCAGCCTCATCTGTGGGACAGGGCAAGACACATGATATGTGTCTTTTGGTATGCCCAGGGTAGACTTTGGCATGGTCAGTATTATGCATCTTCATTTTAATGGGGGATTGAAATCCTTAATCTGGTTCCATTTTATATCAATAACATAGATCTGAATAAATTTTCTTTCAGATGACACCATACAAATAGATTTTAAAAGATTTGGACTCATGGCTGCTGTCATTGCAATTTTCTTTACATCACTGTTTTTTTTACCACACACATTACTGTTAAGCTGACAGCTGTAAGAATACTGCTCTTAGAACAGGGCATTACTGAAGAACTGACATGGAAATTGACCTACATTCACTAACATTTACAAAGCTATTTGTTTATTATACAATTAATTCATAATCTTTACCCTAGATACTGAAGCAGTAGATTTAAGCACCTCTTGACAACCCTGTCACCACCACTACGTCCTGTTAAATGCCAGCCAATATTTCTTTGTACATTTAGTGTTTCTAAGGGTTAACTCTTCCTATAAAACCATTTATTAAATTCCACAACATGGCTGACTGTGTATACATGAAGTCATGTACTGAATGAATTGTAACTGATATATGAGTTGTGTAAACACTTCACCCATTGAAGAAAACTAGGTCAAGTATGTATTGGTAATCAGGTTGTCTTCTATTGTCTTTGTGGCTGATTTACAAAGCAAAGCAGTACAGTTTTTGCCCTCCAAATCTATTCCAGGATTTGAGATTGAAGGCTTTGAGAAAGTGCCAGCTGAGGGTCCTGCCCTGCTTGTGTATTACCATGGAGCATTGCCAATTGACATGTACTATATCATCTCTCGATTACTGCTTGAAAGAAACAAACAATTGCGAGTGATAGGCGACAAATTCCTCTTTGTTATTCCAGGTGACAAACAAATCAATAATTTTCTGTTGAATACCATAATTATTTGATAAACACTGTCGCGTCCAGTGATATCTGATTCCTTCTGTGATGTGTGTGTGATGTTGATGGTTGTGTATGGTATGTGGCAGGGATGCGGCTGCTAATGGAAGTTTTCCATGTGATGCCAGGCACGGTCAGCTCCAGTGTGGAGCTTGTGAAACAGGGTCACATGTTAGCCATAGCCCCAGGTAACACACCTGGTGCTACTTTATGACAGAAAAACTGTTCTCAGTGGTAGAATGCTGATGATGCTCATGTTTATTGTGGTGTGCTGATTTGTTGCAGGTGGAGTGAGGGAAGCCTTCTTCAGCGACGAATTCTATAATATTATGTGGGGTAAAAGAGTTGGGTTTGCCAAAATTGCCCTTGAAGCTCAAGTGGTAGGGTGTTTTATTTGAAATATTGCCTGTCAAATGTTTGAGCATAAACCCCCGGGGGGGCACTTAATGGTATAGAGGTAGTACATATGTGCCGCGCGACGGGGTATGTTTTTTCGGCCTCTTGACTTGTACGACGGGTTTTTTGGCCTCATACTTGTACGACGGGATATGTTTTTGAGCTTCAATCTGTACGAGGGGTTATACATACGCATAATACCTTGTACGACGGGTAATGCTTTTGGCCATTTTGACCTTGTACGACGGGTACGGGTTTTCGAGGTCCCGCGGCACACCCCTATCCAGAATAAGGCCAAGTGCCCCCCCCGGGCATAAACTCAATTTCAATGAAAGCCAGTTGAACAGATGGTTTACTATTCAGTTTATATTTGTTATCCTTTATGTTGCAGCCAATCATTCCCATCTTCACAACAAATTGTCGTGAAGCTTTCCGTTCCATAAGTTTGCCGCTGTGAGTGTTACATTAATTATCAAGAGGTGTTTGACTGAAGGTTGTGAAAAACCATTGGATGTATATATTTGTTCTTACGGTTATCTTCTGCTGGTGTAGCCTGGTTTCGGTGGCTGTATGAGAAGACTCGCTTGCCTCTGGTCCCTCTCTATGGTGGCTTCCCAGTTAAGCTGAAGTGAGCAAGATACATGCCTTACATTGTGTACTTATGTCCTAATAGGTCTTTGATAATTCTGAACTTATTCATACCGAGCAACAAACATAATAATGTTCTTGCCCTGCTGCAGGTCCATTATTGGTGATGCTATACCTCATGATCCCAGCCTCACTCCAGAACAATTGGCTTCCAGGGTGAGGTCCTCCATTATCCACTATATGTAATTTTATATCATTGTAAAAATTTCCAAACTATCAGATCTTTGAGGTGCATTGGCCTCCTATTATTTTAAAGGATTCCTGACTCGCCAAAAAAATAAGTAAGAATAATTAAGTGGTGTCATGATTTATTTCTGCTTATTGGATAAACTTTTTCATAACATGAAGATTATTTTGTGTTTGTGTTTAAGGTTCACAGTGCTATGGAAGGCCTGATCCAGAAACATCAACATGTTCCAGGAAACATCATGAGGGCTCTTTTTGAAAGAATACCTGCATTGTCTTGACCACAATGCAACTTAAGAATATCACTAGGCAACAATCACCTCAATATAAATACGTTTTGATGGCCGTAGGGCCAAGTGTTACTACCAGTAGGGTGGGGGAGGATATATTACTATTAGCTTTGGCTCGAGCCCTGGTGCTCCTTCCAATATAAAAGGAATTTCAGTGTATAGTCTATAGAAAGTTGTTGTGTTTTATAATAGTTGGATTCTGATGAGGGCATAGTCTGTTTTGTGGGCTTGTTAGCGGAACCGTAAGGGTTTATCACAGCTGGAGTGTTGCAGATGTTTTTCTTTTTCGAGCCTGATGTTTGTCGAGATTTTTGTTTAAGAAGTCTTATGAAATCGGAAGAATATATAGAATGTTCTATGAGCGCTGGTTTTGTGAATGATTGCAGTATGATGTAAACTATTGTGTAAACACTGGTCATAACGTAATTAGGAATGATAAATGCATTTTCTGGATGCACTTTTTACGTGGGCATATATCATGTTATGTCAGGTGGTTTTTTTATATCTCCATGTATAATAATGAATGATCATGATTATAATCATTTATATAGTTATGAAGCGAATATTCTGTGATCATTATTATCTTGCTGTGTTTAAGAATAATTGTCAAAATGTCAGTAAATGTGTTGCTATTAAAGCAGGGTTATATGACTTTCTTCCCATCATGTCACATTTCCCATGCATCCAAACAGGATTGTACCCAAACCAATCAAATTATGGAGCAGTTGCTTTGCGTTATGCTCAAATTAATGAGTTTTATCAAGTTTACTTGTTGTATTTAAATATATATATATATATATATATATATATATATATATATATATATATATATATATATATATATATATATATATATATATATTACTACTGTGATTTTCAGTTATGGTAAGATATTCTATATATCTAGTTTTTGTGTATACTTTTATGGAAAATGCGGATTCCTTTTTTAATTAGGAGACTTTGCAAGTCATTTATATTGTTTTCATTGTAGATATATGGCAGAATGATAGCCAATTGGTTGCTAGGATTCAATGTGATTCCTGTCACGCTGGGTGTTATCATATTATTCTATATTCATCTGAATGATTGATGGAGTGTGAACAATAAGAACAGTTGATGCTCCTTTGTTTCAAAGGGGAACTGAAACATTAAAAAAAGTTTGTACAGGTGGTTTCCTATTGCTCTAAGTAGCATAATTCAAAAAATGTTGACAAAAACATGTTACAAATGTGAATTTTCTAAATTTTCAACCATGGTCACTGCTAAGACTTTTCATGAGGTCACTGATTGCCTTCTCTGGCATTATCAACAGATTATGAACACCACCAATCTTAAGTTCTGTATAGAAAGGAGATGTCTTATAAACTGCAATACAATTTGTAGGGGTCTGATAATATTGCTTGCACCAAATGGTAAACTATAATGGAGTCAGTCATGTGTAAATACTAGACGTTTATATGCTTTGTGTAGAAACGGTGATCGTTTGAAAGAAAATTAATCTGAATATTTTATAATGATGCCAACCTAGCTGAACCTTGACCTAACTTGAAAAACTTTGCCTGTTGATAAGGCAATGAAAATGTACTAAATCTGTGAAAAATGGACCAATCCATATACCAAATCTTTCAAAAATCGATCCACTGATATACTGAATCAGCAAAAAGCGACCGTATCATATACCTTGATGAACTACATGACCTTGTGCCATAATTTAGGCACGAGAAAAGCGTAGGTGCTTTGACTACTATTTCTCCCTTCTCAGACCTCTGATTGGCTGTTTTAGTAGCGTGCAACTAATTCCTGTGCCTTGATTGGCTGATGTAGTTGCGTGCAACTATTTCCTGAACTCTGATTGGTTTAATTACTGGCATGTAAGTAGAGGCCGCCAAAGCTCCTCGCTTTTAGATTGATATAATTGCGAACTCTCTCATGGGTTAAATACGCGTTTGTGACCCATTCTCTGCTGGGCTTTCATTAGAACGTGCAATTGTATGTTTGGTTTGTTTATGATATCGCGTTTTTCTTTAACAGCTATAGCTTTCGTCAGCTGTGTGTGGTCTCCGTCTTCAGGTCAGTCATTCTCCGGAGCAGAGGATATTTCTCGTACGCACGCAATTAATACTTGTGTATCCTCTGCTCCAGGAGAATGCATGTCAGTCCTTTTGCTGAAGCAAACGGCACGGACATGGCTAAGCGATTTCCCGTGGCGCTTGCAGTAAGTTTTAGCGTGAAAATTTGTGACCAAATGATCACATACTATTTCCCTATCCCACATGAGGTATCCGGTGTGCAGCATTGGTATAAAAACGTGGAATTATTCCATCATTATTTCGCATGAAAATTGTGTGGCATATTTATTCCGCGGCATAAATAAATATTCCCGAAAACGAAATGATTAACTCGCGGGAATATTGACCCATCCCATGGAACAATCACATGTTTTCCCCCCCCCCCCATCCGAATCCCCCGTCAATGTTTAGTACGCAAGTATTTCGCTTATGCAAAATCGATCATCAGCACCATTTTTGTGCTGACAGAAATACGTTGCTTAATTTCGACTTTCTCGATAGATAATCCATGACAGTTTTTGTGACGTCACCGGTTGTAGCAGTCGACGCTGGTATAACTTTGACGTGCCAATGGCCGCAACTACAACTTGCTCCCACGTGCCCGTTGTGAGGATCAACGATCTGGCTTCTCTCTCCTGTCTCACTTACCGATTCATCTTTCGACACCTGTTGATGAGAAGACATGAACTGGCCTCTCATTCTTTTTTTTTGAATTTTTTTTTAAAGTAGTTAAACCAGCTTTGACAGAAATACGTTGCTTAATTTCAACTTTCTCGATAGCTAATCCATGACAGTTTTTGTGACGTCACCGGTTGTAGCAGTCGACGCTATCAATACCAGAATAGGCGCGACAGAGTATCTCTATCTGCTGATCAGTAAAGAAAGAATTAGTCAAAGCTGCCTAGATAGCGCTACAACATTGACCCAATGTCGACCCAACACTGGCTTAACAATTGGCCCAACGTTGGCACACCAACATCGGCTCAGCGTTGTCTTGTCCAGTTGGGTCAACGTTGGCAAGCCTGCGTTGGCCCAGCCTTGGTTTACCCCTAATCAGGAAGACATGGTTCAACTGATATAGTTGCAGGTTCCTTGGGTCCAGCATTAGGTATAAATAAATAGCAGACAGAACCCATAATTATATATGCTTTATTTAATGTCATATTTTCATTCTGAATCAGAATCTGACTTCATGAGTTCTCGCTGTAATTGCTCCAAGTCTAGTCTCATTGTAAAACAGAAGTGCAGAATTAACATTGTAACATTGTAAGAAATAATACAGAACAATGTGTTTTTTCACTGATTCGTGATATTGGGGAGATGCTTGGACACTTATATGCTGGCTCCTTTCCTTTCAGGCTCTCTAATGCTATCATACACACAAGCCTGTAACAGAAATATGGTATTTACAGTTTCAATATCTACTGACAAAAATGTACCTTTCTTCTTCTGGTAACGAGATTTTCTCCCTCCATCCCTGTCACCAGCTCCCCGCAGATATTTCTTGATGTATTCTTCAACACCTTCCTCCTTCACCGACAGCATCTGATTTTAACCATTTGTCAGGTGCAGGTTATTGATAATATTGCAAATGAATATCAACATTGATCCACTAACCCTTTACAGCTCTGACAAAATCGTATCCCCTCGCTTCAACCCTTTTCTTGCCCAATTTAAAGCTCTGGACAAGCAGTTGTTAAGCAGTGCGACGAGCATTCTGTAGACCGTATCCTTAGCGCCATATCCTTACAAGCTGCATAAATGAGTAACCTAGCTTCTTTGGTCACAAAAAAACCCCAAAGGTATACATCAAGAATGACAACATGTGTTAATTCAGTTGCAGGATTAACCATTTTGGTTTGGCTGATTGCTAATCATCAATAGTATTGAAGGAAAAAGCCACCTTTCTGTATTCAAAATCAATGGCATATACAAATCTTAGGTCACTCGATTGAATAAAATACAACATGGGTTGAATTAAATTGTAATCAATGTTCCAGGAATGATATTTTGTTTAATAAGATTTATGATGAAGTAAAAACATGACAGCACACCAAGCATAAGACTTATAGAGCAACACAAGTGTTGTTGAAAGTGTCAATTAAAAGTTAAATTCAGCGTAGGGTAGGCTTAAATAAAGTTCAACTGTTCCTGTGTTCAGTGCAACAGAAAGATAAGGTGGTAAGCATACAAGCAACGTTTTTCGGGCCAAAGCAATTACCACGGCATCCATAATGAGCCTGTGCCTATGAGGAATACGCAGAGTTGACTGGGACTGAAGTCAAGCCATGTGGGATTGTAGTGTCCCAAACACACCCCTACCTTGCATGCTCACCAGATGGGGTTGTGTCTGATGACATGATTGTTGAGGTTAAATGTCCCTACAGTACCAGGGGCAAACCTGTCACTCCTGTCTCAGTGCCATACCTGGTCAATGAGAACAACCAGCTCATCCCTAAAGCCAACATGACTTACCAAATTCAGGGCCATTTGTTTTGCACGAACAGTCAACTTTGTCATTTTGTGGTGTTTATGTCTCAGAGTATGGAGATTTTTCCAGTTACCCGTGACGATGAGCTAATTACTACTATGATTTCAAAGTTAGAGGTGTTTTTTTACAGTACCAGTAGCGATGAATGAACAGACCAGTTTTGGCGATGATTCTTTCCCTTTCCACTGGGTCATGACCTCATTATATTGAAACGGCTCGCATCTATTGGCAGTCTGAAACTTTGCCTCTGACAGCGTTCATTGCCCGCGTTGTCCATCCAAATTCAGGGCCAGTTATTTTGCACGAACAGTCAACTTTGTTCACGTGGTGTTCATGTCTCAGAGTATGGAGATTGCTCCAGTTACCCGTGACGATGAGTTTATTACTACTATGATTTCAAAGTTAGAGGTGTTTTTCAGGGACTATTTTAAAGATCCTATACTTGATTCAATTTTTTTTCACAATTTCTCTTACTAAGTAGTCTTGTGCACTGATTTCTTTTTTCTTTAAGGAATCATTTACCTGCATATTGCATGTGGTGGAATGTATAATAAATTCTTGAAACTTGAAAAGTACAAAGTGTATTAATTGAATTATAAACAATTATCCCATTGGGGGTTCCACAGTCACTTATTCAATGAGAGGGACAAACATGAATAGGGTGAAAAAAAACAATTTTTTCTTCAACAGTATTCACGTGTAGGGTTATTATAGATAACATTATAAGGCACCAAGATTTTTAAGATTTTTCCCAGTCCTATTATCCGCTCAATGTGCACCCTCTTGCTGGAGATCTTCCGGTCTCTCTGCACCACTTTCCCTGTCAACTTATTCTTCTTACTGAAAAAAGTTGGTATATTTACGGTGACATCATAGGGAGCAAATAAGTCCTGCATGACAAAGCCATTACCGAGTCACCCTGGTCACACATTTCTGGTAGTTTTCTCCTTTCCATCACATGCCTGTCACTGGTTTCGCCGCCATAAGAGGGAGACACATAGGACACTAGGCCTCCTGGTGTAGCACCCACCACCACCTTCATTGTGTTACGGTTCTTGTACGAAGAAAAAGTGGCCTAGAAAACGATATACCTGGGTCTCTTTGATCTCGACTTGGCAAGTTGACCGTCGCCGGGCAGCTCGTTTCACAGCGTTTCGGAGATGCTCGTCCGCTACGTACAGCGCATTGACAGTGACAGCTTTACCCTAAATTTCGTCAGCATCAAATATCTCATGACCGCATGACGTATTGCGAAAAAAATTATTCGTCGAAGTGAAGCACAATGGAAATGAATCTCTTGTATTTACGCGTAAACCGCGAAGTAAGCGCATAACCTGATAACTTCCGGTCGAGCTTGGGACCACATTGCTCTGTGCCGCCATCCCTCGGAGAAAACCGCAACGCGGTCTCCCATTTCGGCAGCGCGACCACTATGATTTGATCATTTCATCTGTTCCTCGTGCAAAACTAGTGCGCAAATGTATACCTGCGCCTAAAACAGTTCCAAATGAAGGCCCAAAACAACTTCATCATTAAATCCCGATTACTTAAAAATTCATTTATATGCAATCGCCATGATTTCTTATTATTATTTGTTCAATAAAAATGCTCATTGGTATGTTCCCGCATGAAAAACAACCGAGAGCAGTAATCTATGCCAGCGGAAGTAGATGTGACATCATAAATGAAAGGAAAGTGAATATTTTGTCAACATTTTCAGATTTGGTGAATTTGTACCGTTACGAACTATCAAACCCAACCTTCAAAATGCGATTCAAATACGATGCCAACGACCCCAATATGTACCGATGCTGCTTTTGTTGCCATGTCCGAGTTGGCACTGTGCTTCTTGGTATATTTAGTCTGGTAAGTGTGTTTAAAACGATTAACAAAAATGATACTGCCTGGTACAGTGCCACTGTCAGTGGTAGTGCACTAGTGGTACGGTGTGACTGTGAGGTTGTTTCGTACACAGGCGTTTCGTACACTGGTCGTTTCGTACACAGATGGTTGTTTCGTACACGCAACCGGGAGTCGTTTCGTACACTGAATATGAGGTGTCTGAGAAATGCTTGTTGTTATCTTTTTCGAATTATTACGTCATGTTGTGTAATATCAGTGTCGTAGGTCATTTTTATGCATTTATCATGAGTTATCCATATGTTACTTCTTACCTGACCAGGAAGGACAACTTGGCCATGGATCAGACTAGCCCTACAAGATGTCCGAGTAGACGTATATATATATATATATATATAGGCGTGCACGACGTTTATTAACGTCGTGCAAAGATCGTAACCGAATGCGCGTGAACGATACATGAGTTCCAATTATACACGATAATTACACAAATGTACATATGAAGAATAATTTTTCACATAAATGAATGTTTATTAACAAGTTGAGTTAGTTTACGTGTGAGATTTCGTCAAAGGCGATTTAATCCGGCCACACAAATTCTGAAAAGTTCATGTTTATTTTGAACGACAAGATCAGTTTCTGCGCGCATGCCCATCCTACAATTATGAGGTCAACAAAACCCGTGGGGAGGCCGAAAAAACCTACCCTGACACATGTATACTACCTCTATATACTTAAGTGCCCCCTCCCCCGGGACCTGCAGCCACATGGCGAGTGAAAATGAAACTGCGTAATGTGACGTCATATCTCCAAAACTGGGGCTGCCGTGAACGAAAGTTGTGATTCTAAAAGTTCATTTGACAATTGCTAAATAATCACGAGACAGTGGATAACCAAAATAGTGCGGAGAAGCGGATATTCATCTCATTTGTCGACATATATATTTACGTAAGTACACAACTTGGTGGGAAGCCCCGGGCACGCGAAATAAAAAAAATTGCCACACGACCCCGTCGTGCGCGGCTAATATATATATTTATATGACCTTTCGACCGGGGCTAGGACCAGCCACAAGACAATCTGGCCAGGAGTTAAGTCAACCACAAGGCCATGCAATTAATGTGAAGATTAAAATAAGATTAAATGAATGATACAACATTAAACATTCATAGTGCAGTAATATGAAATTCATTAATACCAACCCTTTAAAAACTCGTCGTTTACACGCTATAGTAATTATATAGCAGGATATTTATTAAAACAAACCTTTCAGATCTCTCCTTTGGGTTCACTGTATAAAATTTAATTGATTCCAGTTAAAATAATGAATTTATTGAATACAGAATTCAATATTTTTGTTTTATGTCGCCATAATTTCATTGTCTAACAGCGGTTCCACATTCCTTGATGAACAATTTAAAGTGAAACAAACATGCTACATACACTTTTAATTGTCAACTGGCAATTTGGTCCGCATTAATTATGACCATATTAACAACTCTACAAACATTTTCTACGCTTTCAATTTCTTTAATAATCCATATTTACATTCATGTATACAACACTCACTGTTGCAGGTACCCAATAGATCAATAGATGTTCTAGCCTACACAAGCCAAAACTTGTAAATAAACTATGAAGTTTACGGAAGTAAGAATGCCTGGTGCTGGTTGGTGTTTGTGAACCCTGGAACCTTTTCTTAATATCTCTCCACACTGTACCACCATTGCTGAACATGTAACTAACTTGATACGGACACTACAAGTTCAATCAATATTGTCACCTCTCTGTCTCTTTCTGGTGTAGCCAAACCTCAAACTCCCTACTAATTTGTATTTGCCTCGTTTTGTGCCACCCTCCACAACATGGAAAGGTGGTTGGGCTTATAGGCCATCCGTAGCTAAGCCAGTTGGAAGCTCAGCATCTGGAAGAGTGGACTCATTGATGTCTTCTTGAACTAGGTGGCTAATGTCAGTAATATTGAAGGAGGATTCTTTATGGCACAGGGGCCCCCTGTGGGTCCGGGGGTAGAATAGACCCACTGTATCCTTCTGCATGTCGTAAGAGGCGACTGATTGGGGGCAACCTGTTGGCTGTGGGTTGCGTCTTGTGTGGGTGGCCCCCCTGTGGGTTCAGGGGTTGAATAGGCTCACTTTATCCTCCTGCATGTTGTAAGAGGCGACTAATAGGGGGCAACCTGTTGGCCGTGGGTTGCGACTCGTGTCGGTGGACAATGGGATCCAAGTAGTTTGAGTGGAGAGGTCCTTGTGCGGGTCATGTTTGCAACACACCACTCAGGCTACCTAGATGAGAGGCTTGAATAGCCTGGTTCAGTCAATCAGCTGGTGGTGACTTGCCCTATGATAATCTTTTCCATTTTTATTCATTCCATCTCCATTCTCATTTATCCTTAATAAAATCAGGTCAATCTTATCTCTTTACCTTTCTTGGCACCATATAACAGATGAGTGATGGTGTGCCGTTAAACCCTATACATAGGCGACAGGTTTTTGTTTTCATGGTTTACAGACCCGCCGACATTTATTCTCTGAGATTCCAAATAAAAAATATATATATATATATATATATATATATATATATATATATATATATATATATATATATATATATGTATATATACATGTATTTATATGCATATATTTATTTTTATATTTATATATATGTGTATATGTATATTTATATATATATATGTATGTATATATGTATATATATAATGTATATAAATATGTATATATATATTTATATATATATGATATATATTTATTTATATCATCATCATATCCATCATCATATCCATATTAGTATTTAGGGTGCTGCCCTTGTCCCATTCAATGGGGTTGGCAACACCAGACAACGTCGCACGCCAGCTTTCCATGCACTTCGGTCTTGCGGATCAAAGCCAGACAGGCCACATTCACTAACATCTTTCTTTACACATTCCTGCCACGTCTTCCTAGGCCTTCCTCGCCCTCTTACGCCGGGGATTGATAAGTCAGAGACAGATTTGATACAGGACGTGGCACGCTGTACATGTCCAGACCATCTGAGGCGCCGGCTGCGCAGGACTGCTGTGATGTCATCAATGCCAAGTTTCTGGAGAAGTGTACCCGAAAGAGTTTCTTCTTGGTCATTGGTGCCACAAATCCAACGAATCATGGAGCGGTCGTTACGGCGGAGCCGCTGAAGGTCGGACGCATTTGGCGCCCATGTCTCGCTACCGTGGAGCATAGCTGATCTGACACAGGCTGAGTATACCTTGCCGCGCACCTTAGGCGAGATGTGCCTGGTGGTGAGGATGGGCAGGAGTTTCCTGAACTTTCCCCAGGCCACACAACACCTGGCGGCAATGGCACTCTCACAGCCCCCACCGGCACACAACATGTCACCCAGGTAGCAGAAAGAGGCCTCCACATCGAGCATGGTGCCGTTGATGTCCACCTGGATCACTGGTCTGCCATCGATGGGGCGAGCCTTACCCTGACATCTCGGACAGACATAGACTGGGTCAGCTGCCAGTGGCCCAGTGGTGCCGCTACACTTCTTGTGAACCCAGAGCCTGCACCGTGAGCACATGATGGAGTTCACGCCAACACCACATCGACAAACAGCACAGGGGAACTTGCCGGAGTTCTTGAGAACGTCAAGACCAACACCAGAGATCAGGAACTTGGTCTTCTTCATATTGACACGAAGACCCTTGCCCTCCATGCCTGTCTTCCAGGCCTTTAGCTTGGAGACACACTCCACCAGTGAGTCCGCAATGACAACCAGATCATCAGCATAGAGGAGCTCCCATGGCACACCAGTGCGAAACTCGCGTGAAAGCGTCTCAAGCACTAGAATGAAGAGAAGCGGGCTGAGGACCGACCGAACCCTGATGCACGCCAACTCTCACACCAAACTCCTCGCTGTACTGGCCATTGACCCGTACACGACTCCGGGCATTGGAGTACATGCCCTGGATGACACGCACAGCCCACTCCTCGACACCAAGACTCCTCATTGCCCACCAGAGGACCTTCCTAGGCACACGATCGAAAGCCTTCTCCAGATCAACGAAGGCGAAGTAGAGTAGTTTATTGGCGGCGATGTACTTCTCTTGCAGCTGTCGGACAATGAAGATGGCATCAGTGGTGCCTCTGCCAGGCACAAAGCCGAACTGCATCTCATTGATGTTCACCATATTGCGAATGTAGGGGTCCAGAACTCGTTCTAGCAGCTTCAAGACTTGGTCTGTGAGCTTCAGACCGCGGTAGTTGTTACGGTCAAGGGCCTCACCCTTGCCCTTGTAGAGGTTCAGGATGATGCTCTCCTCCCAGTCCGCTGGAGTCTCACCAGTACTGAACACTGCCTCCGCCAGTTGCCTAGTCAGCTCAACTCCCTCCTCACCGGCAGCTTTCAGCATCTCAGCTATGATGCCTGACGGGCCAGCCGCCTTACCGCATTTCATCTTGCTGAGTGCTTTGCGGATCAGCGCCGCGGACACGCTGGGGGGCGGGCCAGCAATAGGAGCGACCTCGGGGAGCTCGTCATCCGGCCACTCAAATTCGATGTTGAGCAACCTAGTATAGTGCTCAACCCATGCCTTCATCTTGTCATTATCACTGAGTGCAAGCTCACCAGCGTTATTGCGCACACAATTTTCACCAATGATGTCCTGATTTGTGCGTTCCATCTGTTTGGCGATACGGAAGACACCATCCCCGTTTTGGGATATGTTAGCAAATTCCTCTTTCTCCGCCTCAGACTTCGCCAGCCAGACGACTCGTTTAGCCATGCGCTTGGCGTCATTGTAGGCAGTTTTTGCCTCCTTGGCCTCAGCTGTCTTTCCTTCCTTCCTCAGGGTGTTGTACACCTTGAAACAGGCCCGCTTCTCCCTGCACAGTCCACCTGGTCATCCCACCACCAGGTCACAGGTCTCCACTTGTGGTTTTTGGACAAGCCACAGACTTTGGTGGCAGCATCCAGCAAAGGTCCCTTCAGCCTCAACCACACAGACTCTACTAGACTAGCAGGGGCACCAGCTACACCAGCAGCGGCAGCAGCAGCCATCACATTCTCCTTGAAGGCCTCCTGGAACTGGCTGGCAGTGGCCGGGTCCCTAAGCTTCCATGCCCGGATGCGAGGCGTGAACTTGCGTTTCTTCACATTATAGCGGCCTAGCAAATATAGCGGCCTATATATCTATGTATATATGTATATTTATATATATGTATATATATATGTATATATATATATGTATGTACATATATATATATATATGTATATATATATGTATATATACATAAATGTATATATATATATGTGTATATATATAAATATATATATCTATCTATATATATATATATACAGATATGTATATTTATATATATGTATATATCTATATCTCTGTATATATATATATATATATATATTTACATATATATATATATATATATATATACGTATATAAACACACACACTTATAAATATTCACATATATATGCTATTTATAGATAGCTGCTCGGGCGCTCGGAAGCTTGGCATCGGAAACCGTGTGTATACATATATATATATATATATATATATATATATATATATATATATATATATATGCGTGTATGCGTGTTTGCGTATATATACCCGCTTTGATTGCACCGGGACATCCAGTGCACACTGTCGCTGAGACATAAAGACAGTATATACACGGACCGATAATAGCTGGTAACGCGCACTATCATAAGATCACATGCTGCTGCCGCTTAGATGTTTTGACATGACCCCTGAACCAAGTCAATACACCGCGAAAGCGATGAATGCTGCCGCTGATTGATTATGTAAGGTTTGGCCTGTTTTGACATGACCCCCTACCCAAGTCAATGCAAACCCAGCCAAGGCCTTTGGTCGATTACGTAAGATTTGGCCTACTTAAACACGAACTGCTGTTAGCCTGCCGCTAAGCTGCTGCAGCAGAAAACCTTGAAACTAATCGTCCTTTTTGCTGTTTTTTGTTACTGTGAATGCTAAAAATACTGTTACAGTCATTATCACGAGGCCAAGTTCTATATACTGACAAAATTTCATGTCCGTAAATACAGCCGTTTCAGAGATATCAGCGAGGAGAGAAGTCGTAGCAAAAATCGCGATAGGTACCCTAAAATACATGTCATTATACAAAGTACAAAAGGTAAAAATAAGTATTTTTTTCGCCTATTCCATGCTACGATAATTGCTTGTTACTACCATATAATTCATATGTTCGTAACCGCAGTAGTTATGGAGGAGATAGTTACAGAAAATGGGGGAAAAAATCGACGAAAAATCGATCCCATAAGCCTCCAACACTGCGCATGCGCGTCAAATTGGATCGCCAGTTGTGTCTCAACTTGATCTATCATTCCCCAAAATTTCATGTTGATATGTTTAACCGTTCCGGAGAAAAGCCCGAAAAACCTTGACTGGAGGGAAAAAAAAAAAAAAATACTGGCTAAACCAATATGTCTTCCAACTATCGTTGGAAGACATAATAAAAGTTGAAAAGATGAAGAAATTTGTACAAAAAAAGGTTTTTTCGAGCGAAATCCTCGGAATCCGCTTGGGCAACGCCATTTACATGTCAACAAAGCGATCACTTGACCGAGTATGGTCACGTGACGGTGTTCGGGTTTCGGCCATTTCCGTCACTGCTCGGGAATCTCCGTGCCCGCGTGTTTTTCAAAGAACGTATTTATGCATATTTATGGCTGGCACTTTTTCTTTTTTTTTCCATCACCCAACAAACATTTTTAATAAAAAAATCTGTAAACCATGAAGTCAAAAACCCGTCGCCTTACCTTACCTCAAAGCTATTTGGTGGGGGTGTGCATGCATATTTGGAAGCAATAAAGACAATAAATGTGGCGAAACATGATTTATTGTGAGTTGACTGAATAGGCTGTTTCTACTTTGGAATCTATATTATGAATCTATACTTTGGAATCTATATTAAGTCAGTAACTTTTGTCAACTTTTCCATAAATGCATCCCACACTGTTATGGATGGTTATTATAATTACCATGGCACAGTAATAAAATATATAAATTGATCATTTACTTTTCAGTTATCACAGCTCGCGGTGTTTGCCTTCCTGGCTGTAGCCACGATGCAGCCAGATGTCTTGCTCCAGTTTGAGACCACTAAGAATGTAGTAGAGCTGTATGGCCCGGGCAATGCCTCGTCTATCACAGTGAAGGGCTACTACCCTTTCTATGGTTCCTCTAATGCTCGTTGGACCAGTGGTAAGTAGTTTTTGCCCTCATCTGGATTGAATTCCCTTTGACCTTAAATAGCATAAAAAGTTATTAATCAATGCTTATATAATACATAAAAAATAAGCATCAGTATTTTTTTACTTTGAACAATGGCTTTGTTGCTGTGCTTAGAGGACAAGTTTGTGTTCTTCCTGATTGCTGTTGGTATCTTCATTGTCACCCTCCAGCTCATCTATGGGGCCATAAGGGTAAGCTGAATTAATACTGAACAACTTAAGTACACATACTGTGTTCTCTCTATTAGATGTGCAGTCCCTAATAGACACCCACCCCCTTTTCCAAGCCTGCCTCTCTTGGCTGGTCAGCCAGTCATGTCACAAGCTGTCTGCTTTTTATTTTCAGCTTTCAGAGAACTCGGTGTCTCAGCATTCACTATTGGTTGTTTCACATGCGTCACATACCAATGACAAATTCAGTAGAGCCCATTTAACTTGCTTTGTGACAGCGCTACCCTTAGTTACCCTTAGCAATGCACTGTGCAGCAACATTCGATGACCTGATGACTTCCGCGCATTTCAAGTAGGATGAACATTGTATGCCATCCTTCCAGATCAGCCGTGTCATACTTGATATGCTATGCTACTCTGTTGACAGGGTCGTGCTGGTTACCTCATGCCCTACTTCTGTCTTCAAGTGTTTGACTTCTGCATGAACTGCCTCACTGTTGTTGGCTACTTTTCGTACATCCCTGAGATCAAGGACTGGATTGCACAAATGGTGGGCTAAGACCTGTGTTGTTATGCTGACTAATTTGCTGTGGCAGATTCTATGCTTTGGGATTCGGTCTGATAAATACAACCATGTAGATTCAATGTGTGTATGCTAAATATGTGAGCAGGAGGATTGCCCGATCAGTCAGAAGGTGGCTGCCATGGATGATGACTGGTTCATGCTGCTCGCTATCCTGGTCTTTGTCTCACTCTTGGCCATCAAGGTAATGTTTTTTGTGTGATTCTTTTTCTCCTTCTGGGGATTTTATGATTGGGTTGTCTACGTACTGTATTCATGTGGGATGCTGTCCTGTAGTACAATTCAATTATCACCCTTTTTCTTACAGGCCTATATGATTGGCGTTGTCTGGGGATGTTACAAGTATCTCACCACCTACCAGAGCACTGTCAATGCCCGAGTTACCCGAGGCTATCAGGCCTCTGGAGCCGATGACACAGAGGTAAGTCTAGTTGCCCCCTGCTGGTCTGTAGAATGGGTTATGTTTGTTAAGCTTGTGTATTTGCATATGGTGATGCAGTCATAATGCTCTTTATTCAATTTCTGCTATTCATTTGGTTTCAGATGCTGCTTCCTCCCAAGTATGAGGACATAGCTGACACTCCAGCCATTGACCCTACTCTCCCTCCCCCTCCCCCGTACACTGAAAACTAATAAGACGCAAATTGAGTACATTCACAAGTCTATTCTTAAGAATGAAATCTATGTATGTATAATATATTCAACTTACCCCTGACTTAAGTTGACGTGACTTTTATAGGGCTGGCTCTCTAACAAATGGTACAGATCATAATTATTCCCTCCTTTTAATCACAGACTCAACAGACTTTAAAGATATAACTAATTTGATGGTTTCAATCTCTTTTGTTTTGCCTGGAATACATGCATTGCACTGCCCGAAACACTTTTTAAAAATTCAGCTTCAGGCTTTTATAAATGAAACTTGTTTTTATGTTTTAAAATGATCTTCCCCTTGTGTAATTGTTTTCATAGTGTAAATGTTTGTTTTTATGGTGTGAATATAGATCCTTGAATATTATGTTGTACCTTTCACTTGACAAGTTAAAATACATGGTGGCTTGTATCTATTGGTGTAGGTTTACTGTCAACTGGACATTTTGCTATTATTGAAGGTGTTTCGTGTAGCGAGGTTGAAAACCCATATCTGATGCGTAAAATGGTTAATGCACAATGCGATAGCTTACACTTACAGATTGTGATATTTACTTGAAGGGAGTTATTTTCGCATTGGGAGTGTTGGATATATTGATGCTGGTACAGGAATTGGTCAAGTGTGGTTATTACAATTTTTATCTCCAGATCGTAGTTGTACACTGTATCAAGATGTGAACTCCATGACCTTGTAAAGATTGTTGTGACACTGGTGTGTATGAATACAGCTAATCACCATGGCCCAGTTCTTGTGGTCAACAATGTACCTGAAGTGGTGTAGGCATTTGGAAATGGCTTGCTTTTGTTGTTTTCTTTGTGGGCACTGAATTAAAAGTGATATTACCATTGGTGTTTACTGAGATATTGGGGTATCGCTTGTACGCTTACATGATTGGTTCTTGCATGGGCAAATAATTGTTTTGGAGGATATCAAAACTGCTGTATAGTATACCAATATTGCCCCCAAATTTCCCACAAATCATTAGTAATGATGACTGGTCGCAAAGACAAAAAACATTTTTTTTACAACAAAAATAATGTTTTATGACAAGATACAATATCGGTATGTATTTTTTTTAGAAAGTCAACACATTTACATCATCAGGAATATACAGCACTTGGAAATGACTTCCTTAGATGAATATCTATGATGGCTAATAGCTTTTAACAAATTTTGCTTCATGCATCCAACCTATGACACCAGCTTTCAAAACACTCCTGGTCACTCAACATTAATGTCCAGTTTCTAAGACCAAACTGTGCCAGACACTGGCATTGACATGATAACTGGGCTGACTTCACAAAGACTTAAAGGTTAATAGCAAGTTTTGTCATCCAAGTTAGACAAAAACAGTAAACTCGTGACTAACTAAGCCACATTAGGATAAATATAATCTACAACACCAAGAACATTTAACTGGAATCAAAACATTTGACATAAATCAGTTAATTTTGATCCCAGAATTAAATTAAGGGGAGATGTTTCTTTCTTTTAAATTACCAGGGGAGCCATGTTGATTTCTCATATGATATCATTGTAACCATTAACTGCTACGTCAAAAAACATGATCTTATCATCCACAGAGCACTGGAGTGGTGCACCTTGTTTGAAAATCAACAACAAATGTATAATATACGGGTATTTAAAAAGAAAAGTTCACCCATAGTACAATAGTTTGACCAAAAGAAAATATCCATTTCTTTCTTAACATATATGGTAGTGCAAAATTACCTACACCAGCATTCATGCCTTATAATCTGGAAAACACATTCATGCAAACAAGCAGCCAATGCATTCTTCTTGGAGGACTACAAGGACTGGCATTTATCAGCTTTTGATTGATGAGGAAACGACTATTCTCGGTGTATTAACACAAACAGACCTAGTAAGGCCAGGACGGCATACTGCAACATACAATAAAACAATGTTATCACAGTACAATATTGACCAATAATGCTAGGATAGCTGCCTACCAACATAATGTGTCACTTACTTTAAATTTCGGGTAGTCATTCATCAGTATAGTTACTGTTCCCACATATGGCACATAACTGATGACACAAAAGAATACAATTTTATGATTTGATGTACAATAAAAAAAAACAAGCAAAGTTTATGTCTTGGTATCTTCTCATTGAGTCACAGAGTGAAATCAGTCTTTTACAATATGGGACGAGGAATAAGCATGGAATGAGTGTGGTTACCCTTTAGCTCTGCCAACTACGTCTTTCTTCTCCAGCCAGAGTTGTCCTTGAGCATAGAGACCCCGGTCATCCACCTGGTTGTTGTCACCCTTTGTCAGGAACTTCACTGTACCATTCTCTCTACAACACACACAATTATACCCATTATGTGGTTATATATACTGATAATACTTTAATTATGATTGTTTAGTAAATGCATCAATAACTCAGTACAGAAACTTCCAGTTCAAAATCTGACCTTTCATGAACCCGTAATACTCTGTGAACTATCGGTATTTCTCTGCCTTCAATTTTGAATACAACAATCTCTCCGACTCTGATTTCCTCTTCCTGGTAGTTTGTGAGGAAAAGAAGATCCCCCCGATAAAATGCAGGCTCCATGCTGCCACTGTAAGCATGCAATAGATCACCAGCATACATCATATGTTACCTACAACAATATTGTTAATAACTTAGCAATAAGTATAAAAAATATGAATAATATTTGCTCATGACAGCATTATTTCCTACCTAAGTACAACCACAATAGGACTCTCACTTCCTGTCACTACCATAAGGCCTTTCCATATCATCAAAGCAGAGGATACAATCATGGCAAAATTCAATATTTGGTAGTAGAGCTGGAACAGAGAGCAATCACAGTTATACATAGCACAGTTTTGTCACACAGTGCAATGACAATTACATACAAGAGACACAGGAAATTCACCAATGAGCTAATTAGAGGACCTGGCTAGCTCTCAGTTAGAAGATTTCCCATAATCACTGGGTATAATTGATGATTCATCATAGCTGAATCAGCAAATATAATGGTTGAATTAAGTAGAGGCCTAACAAGAGAAATCATCAGTTTATTCGAGTCATTCAGTCATTTGATGCTATTATGGATGACAATGCTATTATTAGATGTAAAGGCTTCATTCCTCTCAAAGAATGAGATGTCTTGGCTTAGGTCAACAAAACTGTTGACAAGGGATCTTTTCTATTTGTACCAAGAAGACATAACATGTTTTACTTAAATGACAATTAATCCATCAAGGGGAAAAAACCCACAATGTACCTGATGCTGGGACGATGACCTTATTTATAAAAGCATCCATGAAAGTGGCGAGTTACATCACAATAGTCTCTGCAGCTTTATTCAACATCTTCAGGGATGCCAACAGGATTTTGTAAAAAAAGAGGAAAATTTGCCTGGGGCCACGGGGCCGCAAAGGCCCCCTGCGGATTAATGGATTCCAGTGGACCCTGGCGGCCACGAAATCCGCGGATAATTGGCGTCCCTGCATCTTAAGAGTTAGCCTAGCAATACAATAAAACCACTTATGCCATTATAGTATGGCTGTGTGTTGGTAAAATCTCATTTCATTTCACCATAGGGCTTGATTCCATATGTTCATCCAGCTCTTGGCTTTTGACAAAATTGATTGACTAGGATTCAAAAAGACTGTCGCAGTACAAATGTGATTATTTCACGTGTCTCATCTCTATACTCTACTTGAAAATTAACTGAATAAAAAAACAACAATACCACATACCATCTAGTTATACCTAGCTTTAATGAAATATATTGAATTTTCATCCAATCACATAATTTTTACTGTTTCATCAATTATAAATCAAGTAACTAAATCCTCATCATCATCCCGTTATTCCCTCTCAAGAAGCATGTTCTCACTCGAGTACTCTGAGTAAAGTACAAAGCCATCACCATGGCTATCAGTTCTTCTGCCACTCTGTACTGCTGTAGCATAGATGGTATCATGACTCTATTGATCTTGTTGTATGCCATCTCTAGGTCTAAGAACGCCAAACAGATATCTTGTTGGACCTCCAGCTTCCTCTCCATCATGCTGCACTATGAATACCGCATCTGTTGTTCCCCTTCCAGAAACCAAACTGCTCCTCAGTAAGGAAAGCTTAGGCACTTTCAAAGCCCTTGATGCGTACAACTATACGCAATGTGGCTGGATTGACAACCTCGGGGTGCACCTGACTGACAATGAGTTTGTGTTTCTGTCAACGTCAGTACGCCCGTCACAGCACACCACCATAGCAGCCTACGATGGTATTGGGCCCTTAATCATACGGATAAAAGGTGGGTCAAGGGGCATGCTGTGCACATTATCAATGTTGTATCTTATTTCAGGAAGGTTTTATATTCTGTATTTCAGCAGATGTGTCAAGCTATGTGGAGATTGCAGAGACCAGTGTATATGTCGCCCCTGCCCCAAACATAAGCTTGTTGATTGAAGGCAACCTGGATTCTGACTTTACCTCTATCAGAGGGAGTGTCAACGCACCACAAGCTCCAATGCATTGTGGTATGCACACAGAAAAGGGCGCATCACAGCCTCAAAGATGTATACAGGTACCATTCCATAAGTGCATATTAAACAACATCAATATCTCTCTTAATAAATTTGGAATTCATCATTTGATACTTTAATAACTTGCTGTTCTAGAACTGCATCAAACCCAAATGGTACAGTCAGCGAAGCAGTGATAAAGAGCATTGTGTCAGAATCAACCATGAAGCGTAGTCGGACACCAAAACCGCTCCAATGGGGATTGGAAAATGGACATGTAGCCATCCAACACTACATTCATTGTTGGAAGTCAAGTGCCCTTACTCCATTCGTGACCAGGCCCCTTGACATGCAACTGTGGAGTACCTCACTGATGCAGATGAAGATGGGAGAAGACCTTAAAAAAAATGACAATAATCATTATTTCCAGGTCCAGGGGCAAATGGCTCTGATGGCCTTTGATTCCTGTGATTTTGTGGTTTGGACCCCAGGAGGTATTATTGTTGATACTGTTCATTTTGATGCTCCTTTCTGGGATCATGTGAAGCCATTAATGGACAGTTTTTATGTATCTCAAATTCTTCGTCTCAAGTACAAGGACCCTTTGGAAGAGACAAAGCACTCACTCCCAACCAAAACTAAGAAAAAGGTGGCCCCTCGAACATGCCCTCCAACAAAGAGAAGCACCAGTAATCCTCCCCCACTAGGTCGGCCACTTGAAAGGTCACAGTGCACCAAAAAAGTTTGCTGGCCCTGCCATGCGTGCAGTGAAAAGTGAGGAAAGTGTTGCATGCGAGGTTTGTGACAGATGGTTTCATTTTGCATGCATGAAAATTCTCTTGCAGTTAAGAACTTTGTGTTTCACAGTTTCGGGAAGTCAAGTGTGATTGGTTTCAGGGGACATGGATGGATTGCTGAAAAGCTGAAACCCGTTTCTATGTCAGTGAATTTTTCTATCAAGATGAGCAATTTTCGCAAAAGAAAAAAAAAATGTAATCATTAGTATGGTGAAAAAGAGATGGGGCCTTGAAAAGTTCTGCGGGATCTTGGTGTATGAAAATCATCAAGGGTGTAAAAAGATCAGACCGCACGTCGTTGGTTTTAGCGCAAAAGGTGTTTCTCGACTAGCCATGTGACATGTGCAGGCATAACACGGTATGTGCAGCTTTTGAGTTCATCTTAACATGATGCATTATGTAATGGGAATCTTTTTTGTTTGGACGGGTAGAATCTGTTTAGGACGGGTAGCATCTCCTGGCCACCCGTCCTGATGACAGGGGGGCCATTTTAGTTAATTTTCAGCCCTGGTCATAAGGTAAGACACCCCAACCACTTCCTCTCCTTAGCAGATAGCTTCTGTCGAAGATTCTGTCACTTCCTTTTTAAAGAAGCAACAGTTGCTGTGTCATAAGTTTGTTCTGTTATGGGACTTGTGTCAGCTGTTGGCAAGTCAAAAACCTTTGGCCTTTCCAAAGGACTACAGGGCTGGCAATAAGGTCAAAATCTATCTTAAGACTACTCATGTCAGGTGAACTTGGTGGGATGTGGAGATATTATATAGAGCAAAGCCATGATGATTCGTTTCATCTCAGACTCAGAGCACATCATTACAAAGGATGGACACTTACAGCTACTCAAAACACCGGTTGCCTTGAACTTCAAATGAACTCGGGTCGTCGAAAGCTATCAAGTCATATTTGGCTTCTATCGGTAGATGATTGACGCGAAAATAACGACGGGACAACCAAGTTATTGGCATGACAACGCGACGAGTCGTCATCCACTTTTGTGCAACGCCATAGCTGTCTTAGCCGGCTAGGCATTATACACTACTGATTTCCGGTTGACCCACTTCGCAGGCGTCAAGGCCGCGCAACTCGCCTGGGCGCTATAGCACACTGCAGTAAGTGGATGTGAACCAAAACACGATGTATTATCGCCCAAGATGCATGTCACAGGAACGCCGATTTATTACACGGAAACAACAGTTGTACTAATTTTCAATGAAATAAAATTTATCTGCGACTATTTGTTTGAGTGCATTGCTTAAATCTGATGTGAAAATCATACCACTGCAAAAGGGAAGGTTGCAACATCCAACAATAACACGTCATCTTTTGCACTGACAACATATGGTCAATGAACGATCATCAAAAAACATAGAGCATCAAAAAACCTGAACCGTCCAATATTTGTTTATTTAGAGTGATACTACCAGGATCTCGTTTTATTACCTGGCGCTTATTCATACGACGAACATCGTCCAAAAATTCAAAACTATCCAACAACCCCATCTTGTCGCCTTGACAAGATTCGCGAACAACCAAGTTTGGTATCTGCTGCCACCTGGCGATGTTTTGCAAAAGCGATTTGATAAACGACTGCCATGAGACAGACACGGACCTCGTCTTGCGTTTCATCACATGATGCTTGGTTCACAACCGAGACTTATTTCTTTAAGATATATGTATGGGTCACTTTTTGCTTATTCAGTATATTAATGAGTAAAATGTCCAAAGATTTTGTATATTAATTGGTCCTTTTTTCTCACTTTGGCTTGGTGTAGATATGGTCCGGATTTATTAGCCTCATGGAGACTCACTTCTACCCAGAGACACAGGATTTCCACACGACATAATCGTTATTTAAATGATCAATCCCCCCACACCTCCCCATTACCACTACCCCACACAGTCCAAACAGACTTTCTTGCATATTTTCTCTTCCGAATACTAATCTTCTCAATACTTTGGCACACCTGGAAGGCTTATTTCAGGCAAACCCACCATTAACCCGCTAAGATATGCTTACACGAACCATAGATTATCAAAGAATACGGAACATGTCACATGATCTCTTCATTAAAACACCAGTGATGCGTTGTGGAGATATCAGTTGGCTAAGCGCCACGTCAATAAATTTCTCATTTGGTATAACCTTGTTTTGTCATTTATCACTACTAGTGATCATGATGGTGGATGGAGCATATTTTATAGCCGTGTGCGGTGCTCAACAACAAATTCTGATTTGTTTCAATCCCCCGATGATCCGTAGCGATACCGCGTGTTACACATTTAAGTGAAGTACTGGGGAGATAAACCAAAAGATAACGATCGAGAGCACAACCATTGGTTGCCTGGCTTCTGCATGACAAGTAAATTCTCACGTTCATGGCTTGATGCAGTGGGATATGATGAATGCGTATACGACATGAATTGCATGGGTCGTTTAAATGCAGAGGTGCATTTTATAAAAAAAAAAATCATAAAAATTCTGTGAATAAGATTTCATTGACCGATTTCCTATTACGTTTCGTTACCTGACCTCTTCGCAAGCTCTATGTTGAATGTGGAAGGCTAAAAATAAAAAGCCAGCCCCAATTGAAAATCACCATCATTTTTAGTACAGGTGTAGTGAGTTTTTTAGGGCCTGGAGAAGGTGATTTGCGGTCCCTCTATGCTCATAGTTTTTTTCTTTTTATAAATGTTGTCTCCTCTATCATCTTCCCCAACCAACCTATAGAACCTGATTCTGCTTCAAAATTAGTATCGCCACCTGGCGGTCGCGAGCTAAATTAGAGCCCACGAAGAGGCCAATTCCAATCACGATCCTTGCTATTATCCTTTGTATAGTCCAATTTCTTATTACTGACGGAACAGAATCACAAACCATATATGGCACACAATTGACGCTACAACACATTCGAAGATGACGGCAATTGAGCGATAATACTAGTACATGGTAGAGCTGCGCATGCGTAATTATTTGTCAAGGTCGCTATTCGTTTGCTTATTTTAGTAAACATAGTTCGTTTTCAACGCACCGATATCGATAAATTATCGATGATTTTGTATTTCCATTTACATGAAAGGATTACAATCGAGTAATCTGATAAAATCAATCGAAACAGAAGGAAAATAAATTTTACACCAAGTCGCCGAAACATTATATTCATAACAATGTCAATACATCAATTACACGTTACACATCAGCATGATCTGTTTGGAAACATATATAGATCTGGGAGTATTGTGGAACAATACACAGCGGCGAACCAATAGGAAAGTAATGATACAGACCGGACACAAAAGTCATCGTACACCACAGGTCTGGATTCTTCATTTCATAATGCAAAACACACACACAATAATGACAGTCCCTGGATACATAGCCGATGTGTATTTCCTTTCTCGCACGAGCAGGTAAAATGATCCACCAAACAATGGTCTGCAGTGTTGATCAGTATTTCGAATATGAACCCATGTCTTTTGCTATGCATATTGCGCGCTCGTTTCCAGGGAATGTATGGATGAGGGCGATTTCACAATGGCAAGGTGCGATAGTTTCCTGTGGCTGACTGGACCGATCCACATCCACATGGCATCCTCGGTAGTGTCTTGGTTTGGGAAGCAATAAGTAGTATCGGTATTATAGCAGGAGATGTGCGCTTCGCTCACAACCTGGTTGATGGTCCAGTCTACCACAGTGCTGGCACATCTACAGCATCCCAACACTCACATGACATCTTGATTTAAGGGCAGCTGGTCAAGCAATGAACATTTAAAACCCGAGAGTACACAAGCGTGAAAATGAATGTTGCAATAGTTACCCCCTGCAGAGGAAAAATGACAACCAGAAGCACGGCCACCAGGGGATCCACGAGGTTAACGCACACACGCACGCACACAACAGAGAATGTAGTGTATTGTACAAATATATAATAATCGATCCTGAGATATAATACTAAAACTACGAATTGTGTGGCTACTAACCCCCTGTTGCCAACGCCGATGCGGCCAACAGAACATGAAATACAAGCAGAAGTATTGTTAAGATCGCAAATGACTTAAAAAAATATACAGGGTATCAAACACAACACCACGCTTCATCACAGCAACCATACACAAAGGCAATATAACACAACACATCATGCTAAATGGCAAAGAACACAATATTGAATAGATGTGCACGGCATTAAACTAAATATGCAAAGAAAAGATGCTCTTACAAAATAACGCAATACAAGTATCAAGCAAAGACGCTCTGTTATCTTCATCAGCTTTCGAACGCCGAGCGACTAAATCCACATATGATGAAGTCGTTATATGTGGATCTAGCCGCTTGGGGGCCGGAAACATGGCATCGAAAACGAGCGCCTGTGGTTACAAGCAACTGACCGAGCAGCAAGCAACACACATAAATGTACATATCGCCATTTCATGGCAGAATCGAGTATGACAGAACTCTTGTGCTTAGTTACAACCATATTTTAGATAAATGGCAAACAATTAAGTACTTACAAATAGCTTCAAACGGATGGCGTCAAAACCAGCGTTCCATGCGCGTTCGTTAAATCATTGTTTTGAGGAGCGGGTCGTCCATTCATCACGGGGCAGATATTAATCAAATATGATGTGGTTTGCAAAGAAAACAACACAACACGCATGATTTTTTTTTCGCAATGCATATGCTTTGCATACTGGAAATCTCGGTAAATTTACCCTCGTCAGGTTGTATCAGGTCTCGCAGGGACTTAACTGGATGCGAAAATGGAGAAAAACTCACCTCAAGCTGCAATAGATACACATACAGAGCAGGTCAAGGACAAAACAACATATAAGTTGAGTTATTCTTATAAGATTTTTAGATGCTATGCTATGTGATTAATGAACACTTACTATCTGCAAGGGAATGGAGAGTGGATTGTCAAGTCGAAGCATGAAACATAAAACAAGGTAATAATTTATAATTGCCGTTTGAAGCGCACAGTTCTCAAAATGACGAAGAAACCATGCAGCATCGTCACCACCGAGCTTGGCTATATATTGAATGGAATAATTCCTTGGTAATATTGGACGATTATCGACCGCGTATTGAGCGTAATAGTAACGTACCGGCTGGATCATGGAGTAATCAACGTTCAAGCAGACATCATCACGGAGGAACAACACACAACAAACCAGATACATCTTGAAATATACTATAACTGATATGTTTCATTATACATGAATCATGCATTGTGCATGTTTTGAACTACTCTGACATTAAATGCTCTCAGCATTGTAAATCTGAACCACATACTATCGGACGCTATGAGTATCTCCTGGAAAGCCTCCTCATTCGGAAGGATATTTCCCTTTACAAAGACCAACAACAGTCCTACAGGCAGATAAAGCGGGAAGACTATCTGGCCTCAACTCACAATAAACATTGATATCCTTGCATGAATATGAATACACGTAAGTATAACTATATTCTTTAATACTTCGCGTTCTCGCTGACTAACTAATGATAAAGGGTTTTGAGGAAGCTAAGTGAGGTCATCGAAACAACCCCCATTTTTAAGGGACGGGTCGATGGCTGTGAAAGCCTTCCTCTTTGTTGTCAAATTGTAGGCTTAGGTAGAATAAATGTGCATTGAGCCTCGTGCTATGTTGTTAGTGACATATACAGTTATGTTGTTCCTTTAGATAGTGGTTAATCAAAACATGAGCAACCTCTCCACAACCTCATCACTCTCTCAACTTGCCATACGTTATTAGATTTTGTCAATAAAGTAAACAAGTACTCAAAAGAAACCACAATTAAATCTTATGGAACACATTAAGATATATTTAAATATTTAAAGCTATTACCCTTTAATCTACTTACCCCTTTGTGCCAGCGGCATGCTGTGCCATGGTTAGCATGTGGCCAGGTGGACTTGCGACAACGCTGACACTGTACAGGAGCATGGTCGAGGACGGTCGGACAGGGGCCCAAGTAGCCGTTAACTGATACGGTGTGACGACTGAAGCTCCTCCGATCTGTCAGACGCGCGCTGTCAGGAAGACCCGTGCTGTAGACACTGGGAGTGGGTGTAGGGTTGCTGGTGTCCACAGTCATGGCACTACTTAGGGACCTAATTATGGACACCCCGGCGCTGCGGGGTGGTTGACTCCGGGCAGATGGCACCCGCGGGCACCAGCCGATACGCTCGTGAACAGCATCCCGATACCGTCGATTCTCATAGCGGCCTAGACGAACGCGCTCCATCTTCAGACTCAGAGCATGGCTGATTACATCATCCTTGATTTTCCGGGCGCTACGTACGACCTCTTGTCGTAATTGACCTTCCAGGCATCGCGAGGCTTTTTGATGATTTTGGAGTTCCTTAATAGCCACGCGCTTACCACATGATTCACAATTGACTTTCCGACGATGACACAGATCTAGATGTTCCTCAGCGTCTTTCAGACTCGGGAAGGTGAGTCGGCATCCGTGCGGCTGGTTGAGGCAGGGGACCCGGCTTCGGGCCCTGAGACGCCTCCTGCGGATGTCCGGACTCGTAGGGGGAGTGGGACACAGCGGTAAGATGACTGGCATCACCATCTGTATAACCCTCATCTGTAAACCACCCCCAAACCGCGATGAACAGGTGATTGTCGAACAGAAGCAAAGTAACCAAGATTTGCCACTCGCTGCTGAGAAGTGGTTATCCTGGAGCAGTATGGCACAGGAAAGTATGACGGTCTAATTGATTGGTCTTAATGACTTTCCAAGATAATCCCACGCTGATGGATTAACTCAACTTGCAGGCAGCTTTGTGGCGAAGGCCTTAATAAGAATCGATGGAAATTGAAGCAAGACTTCGTGTCTCCTGACGGCCAGCGATTTCGATAACATCAACCTATGAGCTTGTTACTGAACTAACAATGAACCGGCGCGAAATGAACCGGTGCGAAACGAACCGGTGCGAAATATTTTGCTTACACACACTTAGATTGAGATTGTTAAGTTAAAATCAGAAGAAAGTGCCTCCCTGCGCCACATGAATGAGCAACCGCTACGAAACTGTCGACACTGATTCGAATCCTCCTGTGAGAATGTAATCATGTAAGAGGGTCCCACAAGAGGTAAACATTCGCCTAGTGGCCTGGCAGCCAAACGGGTAGCTTGTTAGACCTACAGTCCGCATCTTAACTTGGCTTAACCAATGACATATTGAAATATATTTACAGGGCTCAGAGTAATCTCTAAGGGGGTGCGTCTTGATTAAAGATAGAACACACGGTGCTATAAACTGTGATAACTCGAGTTGAAGAGTAGTAAACCTCGCATCCACTTCGTTCAAGTAGGGCGAACCTATGGGACATGATTGACTCCTATGGTAATACGAGAGAACCACTGTTATATAAATATATATATATATATATATATATATAGATATATATATATATATATAGAGAGATATAGAGATATATATATATATATAGAGATATATATATATATATATATATATATATATATATATATATATATATATATATATATATATATATATATATAGAGAGATCTATATATATATATATATATATATATATATATATATATATATATATATATATATATCTATATATATATATATATATATCTATATATATATCTATATATATATATATATATATATATATATATATATTATATATATATATATACATATATGACGTGGAGGGCCTCAATATTCGTTCTTGTGAAATCAAACATATAATGGGTACTGATTGTAATTCTTTGCAAAGAACGCGGCGTCTTCGCTTCGTTTCGATGTTGTCGCGCATCATACTTCATCAAGATGTCATAGCGTACAACACCATATTTTGTGCAACATCATAATGATGTACATCTCCTGGTGATTCAATATTTTTATAAATAGTATCTGTAGTGCTGGTAATTGTTAGCAGGCTTTGAGATTCGTTTGCAATTGATATAATATTTGATATTTTAACTGTTTTACGCCATATGTTTTATACATGTTACAGCTACAGCGATGTTATTTCATTTCCATGGATAGGATAACCTACGGATCCTGTGGTCTATTCATTGGATGTTAGAGTTTGATTATACACTGCGAAATCTCTTTTGCACCCTGCTATGCGGAAGTTGAATCAACATTGCCACAAACTGTGCCTTGGATACATTTTTGCTTTGACAGCTAGCTCGTCCAAGCACCATTCATTTAACTACCCTGAAGGTTCATTAGTGGTGGTGTAGTAAGTTGTAGCTTTCTGATCCCTATATTCTTTTCTTGATCATAGCGCATCTGAGTATATGCCCCATGTCATCCCCACCCATTAAGATCAAAAACCTCATGCTGAGAACACTAAATAATACAGGAAGGAATCTCTACAGCATAACACAATGAAATGTGAAGACCAATAACAGATCCAATTGACAACATTCAATCAACATTCAATGTCTTATTAAGTCACTATAAGACAAATAGTTCCATACATACATGACGCTTTTGGAAAATACAGACCGTGAGTGAATGTTGTGTCTGCATGAACTATTTTGCTGATTGGCATGAGTTGCATGATATTGTATTGTTTAGAGGAACCACATCACTGACTTCAGCATCACGAAGAAAGTATATTATTGAAATAGGGAATCCCTTCAAATGTCAACCATTGGATACTCTTAAGGTGGGATGTTGCCTTGTTACCTAAAATGGCTCGCGCGATGCGTTCCGCACGTCGCCTGACTATTTCGATGCGTCTTTGGTGCCAATGAATGCATCCAAGACGAAATACGAAACGACTTCACTGCTCCTCTACAAGATACGTATGATGTACGCCGCCGACCACACTTGCCCTGTTTGACCTTCATTTTTTAACTGCTCTCTGTCGCTTATATCCGATTCCCTGCAAACGCCTGCTTTAATAGACACCAGGTTTGTAGTGATAAGCGGATTATACCCTTCCAAAACCATATCGATTTCGCCCACACACCCAAGTTTGAATGCACCGGGATGAGTGTGGACGTGGTAGCGTTCACGATTAAAACGGTGTTGACCTGATAAACACCTTTCACACATGCGTTATCTTAAAAGTACTTTGAGCTCCACCAAAAAAGCTCATCCAGTGCAGTTAACCTTTAATCTAGTGTTTATCCAGGTGACGATGCTGGCAAATTAATAGAAGCGCGTGGAACGTATATCACAAACGTAGGTCCAGTAAAAATAGCTTTAATCGTGACGTCACTGACATGCACCATAACAAATATTGTATTATCTCAGCTTACTGTAGATTTGGACAGTGAAAATGCTATACATCTGATTATCTGAGCCACAGCCTAATTTGAGAGAGTAGACAAGTCCACCCCAGTCAAAGAAACCTATAACATCACAGCGGAGAAACCCAGCAGTCGGGTTGTCCTAAAATATTCTCTGACCTCAGCCAGAGTAAGTTATCTTCGAAGAGCCTAACGAGACGAGACGAGAGATTCTGCTTTTTACTCGTGGCGCTGCAAGTGGCTGTCAAAAATGTGAAACGAAGTGGAGCCGAGTGTTGAAACCATTGGCGAAGATCATAGCGATATTCCGCATCATTCACGTGGTTCCGTTTCTGCCATCACTCAGTTGGTAGTATTAGAAGAAATGAAAGTCATAACACGGTGTTAATTTTCATTTAATAATAATCTATAAATGTTTTCACAAAAAAGGGCTGGAAGACAGCAACACGTACAAAGAGTTACAAAAATATATAAATAGATAACAACGGTTTTATTTACATAATCTATTATGAATGGGTATATCAGTCACGTGTCATTATATGTCACATATTAGATGATTAGTTTAAGGCATTTATCAAGGAGCATCACTCAGTAAAATGGCCTAATATAACATATAATATATGATGTATAGTGACATTAGGATCATGGTTCATCAGTACTTTATAGGCAATGGTCGCGCCGTGTGAACTAAGCGATGACAAGAAAGGCGATCATGACGGGAGTTTTATCAGAAAACAAATCAAATTAATCGACCAAGCATTGTTCGGCCGTGCAAGAAAAAGCAAGAATTTATCACCAGTTGAAACGGTCGTACGTGTAGCTATGGTAACTTGCGTAGAGGGAATTTGACAATCGTTGTAAGTTAGATCTGCAGGCCATACAACAACCGGGGACAGATAGAAAGCTGCTGAAAGACATCACAGTTGAACGAAGCATTCTAAAAACACACTTTCAATAAAGTAGAAAGACAGCTTGGCCGTACATGAAAGGAATGACCTTTCGAATATTCACTTTGACCTCAGTTGTCGAACAACATCCTTGTAACCTTGAGCGGAAGCGATGTCGCCTGCTGTCATACCTTCACTGTTCTTTAGCTGCCTGTCGCAGCCTGCCCGAAGCAAGCTGCGTACCACCAAAGCATGACCCTCGGCGGCCGCCAGGTGAAGTGGAGACAGTCCAAAAGTGCCGTTAAAATTCTGAGCGGCATTCAAGTCGCATTTCGTTTCGATCAGCTTCTTCACTGTTTTACGGTTACCAAACTGCGCGGCAATATGCAGAGGAGTGACCTTTTCTGCACCCATGAAGTTAGCAGTGAGCGTCATATCGGCGCCACATTGCATGAGCATCTCGATGACTTGTACGTGATCGCCCTTGGCTGCTAGGTGGAGAGCGGTGAAGCCAGCACTATCTTGCTTGTTGACGTCGGCGCCCAGGTCACAGAGCACCTTCACTGCCTTCACGTGACCATTCTCTGCCGCCAGGTGGAGACTGGAGATATGTTGACGATCTCGATATATCTTCTCCGCGTCCACGGGCGTTCCTCCCAACACAAGAAACTTGATGATGGGCGAATGTCCATGCTGCGCTGCCTGATGAATGGGCAGTATTTCCATGTTTCCGTCCGCGTTGGCGGTCTTGGTCACAAGACATTTGGCTGCGAGCAGTGTCCGTACCACGTCTAGATTACCATTCTGAGCACCGAAGTGCAATGCAGTGAAGCCGTAATGATCAGATGCTTCCACGTCGGCGCCTGACTTGATCAGGATACCAACTGTTTCCGCATGCCCTAATGCTGATGCCAAATGAAGAGCGGTTATGTTGTACGTTAAACCTTGACCTTTTGTGGCATTAACTTTGACCCCTGCACCTATGAGGAGCCTGACTACTTCCGCATGTCCATGTTGGGCAGCTTGGTGCAGGGCGAGGCAGTCGCGGTGGTCGTCAAATGTGGCCGTCACATGGATATCTGCCTTAGCTGCAAGAAGTAACTTGAGAATAGACGGGAAGTTGTTCTGAGCAGCCCAATGTAGAGCCGTCCAACCGTTGCTCTTTCGAGCGTTTACGTCACAGCCCAGCTGTATCAGCTCTCTGACCGTGTCAATGTGACCAGCCTCACACGCCAGATGTAGTGCTGTCACGCCAGACTCATCCTTCCAAGTCTTACCCGCGTTCAGTTTGGCTCCTGCTTTGGCCAGGAGTTTGACGACCTCCGAGTGGCCCTCCTGGGCTGCTTGGTGCAGGGCAAGAACCTTCTCGTTTTCTTCAAAAGCTGCCTTCATGTGGACATCTGCGCGGCTCTGGATGAGCAAGCGAACCATCTCTGTAAAGCCTTGCTCGGCAGCGGCGTGCAGTGGCGTCCATCCATCGTCACGTGGCTTGTTGACGTCACAGCCAGCGTCAAGCAGTATGCGAGCCATTTCCACGTCGTTGTTTTTGATGGTCATGTAGAGTGGGGTAAATCCACCCTTTCCTTGGAACAATTTACTAACGTTTAGGTTGGCCCTAGATTTTGCGAGGACTCGAACCACAGCTGTGTGTCGGTTCATTACCGCCAAATGCAGTGGGGTCACATTGGATAGGTCGCCAAACACGGCAGTTTTATTTGGATCAGCAGAGCCATCCACAAGGGTCTGTACGATATCGTCAAAGCCTTGCTCAGCAGCTGTGTGAAGCACCGTAAAACCACTCTTCAGTTCTAAATTTGGATCAGCCCCGAGATTGATCAATGTGCGAGTGATGTCATTGAGTCTGTGGTCTACGGCCAGATATAGAGATGTAATTGCTCCGTTCTCCTCCGATTCTGCCGTCTCGTCCACGGCGCATCCCGCTCTTGCCAGCGCTCTCACCATCCTCTCGCTCTTCCCGAGGACAGCTATGTGCATAATTCCTGCCGTACTATTACCTTGGGGTGTGGTGACGTCACACCCAGCTTTCAGCAGCTCGTCAACGGCATCAGCACTGCCTTCCTTCACGGCCAGGAAGAGCGGAGTGCTACCAGCAGACGTCTTGGCGTTCACGTCGCATCCCAGCTTCACCAGTTTCTTCACAATGTTGCCATGGCCACATACACAGGCAAGATGGAGCATCCCCACACCAAGTACTCCAGATACCACTGCTGTGGCGTGTGGGTCGCAGCCTGTCTCGATTAACCAGTCCACCATGTCCTCTTTACCGAGTCTAACAGCAAGATGTAGTGCGGTCAATCCACTACAGCCATCCAAACTAGCAGTCATGTTCAAGTCGCATTTGGCTTCCATTAAGATCTTACCCACTTCCGATATCCCGTTTTGTGCTGCCAGGTGGATTGGCGCGAACCCGTCGGAGGCTTGGGCGTTGACATTGGATCCAGCTTCCAGTAGATCGCTCACGATCACACAGTTCCCGGAGGATACAGCCAGATGAAGTGGTGTGATGTCGTCAGCTTCAACACACTTCTTACCACACTGCACATTGACAGATCTCTGCCCTTCTTTGTTTTTGAAGTCCAGTAACATACGCACAACCTTGGGGTGTCCGAACTCGGCGGCGCAATGGAGGGCAGTGCCGCCGTCGCTGGCGGTGTGGTTGATGTTGGCGCCCGCCTTCAGGAGGGCAGACACTGCCTTGTCGTTACCACGAGAGCCGCGGCTGCGTGTAGGGATGTGATGCCTTTATGGAATCCGTACGACTTGGTCTCGTCCACCCGAGCACCCGCTGTGACCAATATGTCTATGATCTCTCCACCGCCTGATCTAGCGGCCAGGTAGAGAGGGGTGACGTCATTTCCGATACAGAAAGAGTCCGGGCGATAGAGATCACAGTCCCGGGCAAACATGATTTTGGATCCGGATACTTTGGGTAATGTCCATCGCATTTTGTAAGAATCGCTGGCCTTGCCATTGACATCACACCCCCCTTTGATGGCCTCGTTGGCGATGTCTATCATCCCGTACCAACAAGCTATGTGCAAGATGCTCACCCCTGCAAACACGGCAGAGGACGCTTGATGATCCATGGGACGAATATGAAATTCTAGACAGTCGTCATTGGTCAATACAGAGTCAGTCAATCATGTTATTGTGCGCAAAAAAAATTAGTGCATTAATCCTAGTTTCAATATAGTAACTGGTGAGTCATAATAAAGAGTAATGTATAACAAATTAAGAAGTACCAGAAACATTTGTGGCGCTGATATCGCATTTCTTCTCCACTAAAAAACGGAAGATGTTTTGCGCAGACGACATCTGCGCAGCTTGCCCTCGGTCTTTGGGATCACAGAAACCGGAAGCCTTGGCGATGGACCAAACGGCATAATGCAGGCATGACCAACCATCCTATGAAAAAAAGCCCAATATATGCATTCAGACATTGTTCCAATTGACTTAACAGAAAGGAAACAGCAACATTAATTTCGTATTTAGAATCAGATAGGAATTCGACCATAAATTCCAGATGGGTGGAGATAAAGGTGATGTAAACGGCTATATGTTAAATCATCACCATTAAATTAACAGAACAACAGCAATATGCAGCAGACATAATATGAAAATTGACAGGTATTTAGAATCAGATAGGAATTCGACCATAAATTACAGATGGGTGGAGATAAAGGTGATGTAAACGGCTATATGTTATAATAATTCATCATATTAATTAAAAGCTGTGATGATTCCTCGGAAGAATTAAGGATTCACACAGATTATCTCTGAATTCATTAAAACCTTTCTGCGTCATTCAGAATACAGAACGGTCACGTCATTGACTCGGAGGATTGATCCGAGGAAACGAGGGAAATGTAAGGATGCCTGATACGACAAGAAAGCAGCTTATGTCTCTAATGAAGAAGGGCCTTGGGGTCGGATCTACCTACCCTGTCCTTGGCGGTGAGGATGACACTTCCACCGTCAAGCACAAGTTCTCTGATGAGTGTTTCATTGCGACTGAGAATAGCCTCGAATAGATCGAGTTCCTGTCGAGACACACAGAAAGTCATGTCAGAACGACGTTACAGGGTCGTGCGTTCAATACTGTACACGTGCATGGTGGTAATCGATGAGCGATAATCAACGCACCTTGGAAACACATGGTTATTCATGTAAACAGGCAATATAACCGTACCAGGGAACTTCCACTTTGGTAAGCCCGAATCTGTAACTTTTCTTGAAGCCCACTCATGACTTGGCTGTGTTTTACTCCCCATTTTAAATGCATTAATGGATAATTGCATTGTGAGCATACCAGTTATAAGCGACTCAACGCAGCAAGTTAATCTGAGCTTTGAGATCAATAGATTGCTACATTAAGATGGCAGACGCCGGCCTCAGTGCTGCGGACTCTTGTGTTTTGAGCGGCTTTAGGAGAGATAAGGCCGCCTCAAGAGTAATGGCTTCACCACGAACGAAGGGTCCACTCGCCAGTCGTGGAAGGTGTCTGGACTGGGAGGTGATTCCGGAAGTGGTCGATGCCGGATGGGGGTAAGGAGACTGAGGTTATATATAGCTACACCTAACTCGATGCAATTCAGAGACACACATAAATCTGGCAAAAGAACCTAACTGGCGAGGAAGCCCATGATGACACGCGCTACGTTAATGTAGTGTAAAACACCATACTTCCAACCGTACACCCACACCACAAACTACTCCCGCATCACCGACCTCGTGTAACACCACGAAGCTGACGCCACGTCACAGACCTCACACCACACTACAAATCTCACCTGACATCATACCGCCGACCTGACAACATACAACCGACCTGACAACATACAACTGACCTGATACCATACCACCGACCTGACACCATAACACCGAACTGACAACATACAACTGACCTGACAACATACAACTGACCTGACACCATACCACCGACCTGACACCATAACACCGACCTGACAACATACAACTGACCTGACACCATACCACCGCCCTGACACCATACCACCGACCTGACAACATGCCACCGACCTGACAACATACTACCAACCTGACACCATACCACCGACCTGACAAAATGCCACCGACCTGACAACATACCACCAACCTGACACCATACCACCGACCTGACACCATACCACCGACCTGACACCGTACCACCGACCTGACACCGTACCACCGACCTGACAATATACCACATACCCCACACCATACAATCGACCTCACACCATACCACATACCTTACACCATTCACCTTGCATCACAACACTGACCTCACTCTTCAACACCGACCTCACACACAGATAAACACACACACACAACCCTTTGACCTACCTGTCTAGAATCGTCCATGCTTTCTTGAATGTCGTATGCGGCAGCTTTCTCCTGCTTCCGTGTGGCCACTTTGCCGTCCATGCTGGGCAGCGGCCAGCAGACCTGCCGGACAACTTACTACGATTCACGAATACACGGAGACGCCATGGAATTACCCATTCTTCTGACCTCTAAATCAGAATTAGGTCAAGTGCACTCGGGGTCTGATTGAGGTGAGTTAAAGCACTGATGTGTTCTCGTATATAAGTGACAATCTGGCTGTGCTGTGGCAGCTGCAGGCTGCGTATTGCGGGCTGTGAGGCGTTGATAACGTTGGAATAGATTGATCAAAGCTGGTGGTCCTTTCTCCGTGTTAATTGCCTGGGTAGGACGGTGATGTCCCGTCAGAACACTCTACACAATGATAAGCGTGCCTGTAAGGAAACAACACAAAGCGTAACAATATGTTAGTCAACTTGAGGTTATGTAGAGAAAAGGGACCGGAATTATCGATTGAGACAAGCAGCAATGACAAACGGGCCTGTTATATGACGAGGCGACGTACAGGGCAGGGCAACATCAGACGTATTGGCTTAGAATCGTCGTTGTTATGCAGGTTGATATGGTAAAAACCTAGCAACACGCTCACAAATACGCACAGGAACGACAAAACAGCTTGCATAGCACGGAATGGTTAACGAGGCAAGGGACTCGTGAAGCCATATGACCTGATGACTAATGTACATTCCAGGGGATATGAATGCCGGCGGACCTCAATTAACCCGATCTAGTACAGGTGTGTTGTGGCGGCAACAATGTATTATGGAAATGTGTATGAAGGCGCTTGTACCACGTGTGCATTGCGTAGGGAATTAGTGGGGCGGCTGGGATCGGCCAGGACACGCAAATAAAAAGCGCTACTAATTAATCCAGTAGAAATTGTCACGTGGTATGGTTTGGTAAAGGCGGTTATCAGCCAATTACGGATCAGGTTACATAGTAGTAAAGACAGCTGAGTGCAGTTTTTATTTACCTGGGTCATATATATGTACGATCGATCATCATATAGAGATTACCCTTTCTCAGAGTCCCACGAGATAACGAGATAATTTACCTGTATCATATTGATATCCAGATCGAGTGGATTTAAGTGAGAATGGCTCCAAAAACAGGCGCTAGATAGATAGCTTCCAGGCGTGATTCTTAGCATCGTCTCCTGATGCAACACGTGCTAAGAAGAATGGGGGCAGTTTCGTTATTGAGGGCAAACGATTCGTTTGCCTTCTATGTTGATATTGATCTGATATCGAACCTTAGCCTCATGGTCGTAACTTCTCACCAAAGAGTTTTCCTCTCTGTTGTAGGACTTTTGAGACACAGATGACACGAAGAGTATGAGTCCACCAAGAAAACTTCGGAGATGGATAATCCCTGGCGTATATGCCGGCACTTGATACATATATAATGAAATGCATGCAGCAATCCATGCGAGTACAATCAAGGCAAGGGGCACCGTGCGAAGTTCATTTGCCTCAAAGAACTGGCTATCCAAATCTGGCACACAGCCAGCCAGCCTCGCTTAGACCAATTGGCCTCGCACGAAATAGAAGGCCTGTGTGCCAATCAGGGTGTATTAATTTCGGATTAAGGTATCCCATAATAGCATTTGTATATATTCATAATTTTATGCGAAACTTTCTGACATAATATATCTTCTACGCGTAAGAAGTCAAATATAAAGGGAGCGCAGTACATAGCCTTCTTTATAGCGGCACTCGACCGCTATCGATCAACGCACAATGCGCAAACATAAGTTGATTGAACGTTGATATCAGTAGGAGGGATATATTACACTCACCCCTCTGTCTGTGAACATATGGCGCCAGCCAGAACACACACACACACATACGCACACACTCCTATGTAGACTCTTGTACGACAGTGTCAGCAGGCGAAGTAGAGAGTAGCCAGAATCTGGTGCCACGCGCCGAACATTCAGAACAGGTCACGTCAGATACGTGAATCGTTAGACTGGCGTACTCACAGGTGTGCAGAACGGCGTTAATGGGACAATGATGTTGAACGAGGTGACGCATTCAATCAGTGCTCTGACTCCAGGCCATGTGGCCGGTATAGCAATACTACAGCATAGAGATCATATCTCATAAAACCCACGAGCTTTAGTTTTGTGAAATCATAGTCATGTTATATAGCTCTCACATCCGGTACTTGACTTGCCACTCAGTTGAGAGACAAAGTCATCAGTATAAAAGATGACCGGTAACAGACGCAGATGGTCGAGAATATGTTGACCGCATTCGCCTATCTTATATGAGTAGTGACAGGAAAACCGCATACAGCTCTTACAAAAACTATTATAAGCGCCCACGAAGTTGAAAGCCTGCATTTAACGTCTCTTGTGTCAGGATTTATGGCACCCACAGTACTTCCCCTGATCGGATAGAGCTAGTCGCTGCTTAACACTTAGGTTGATAATGGACAAACTATATCTGACACCGCCTCGTGCTTTTCATGTGCAAACCAGGCAGCTTATGAAAGCAAACCGTGCAGAATGTATCATAACTCATCGAGGTTTGGCCTTGCTGTCAGCATGTTGTGCTGTGTCGTCATCAGATTGTGTGATATCGTCACCAGGCTGTGTCACAATGTTGGGTTGTGTTGTAACCACGTGATATCGTCACCAGGCTGTGTGATATTGTCACCATGGTTTTGGTTGTATGGTCACCAGACTGTGTGATATTGTCACTATGTTTGGTTGTATTGTCACCACACTGTCTGGTATCGTTTCTATGCTGGGTTGTATTGTTATCCGGCTGTATTGTATGGTCTGTTATCGTCACCATGTTGGGTTGTATTGTTACCCGACTGTATTGTATGGTCTGTTATCGTCACCATGTTGGGTTGTATTGTTACCCGGCTGTATTGTATGGTCTGTTATCGTCACCATGTTGGGTTGTATTGTCACCAGTCTGCGTGATATTGTCACCCTATTTGGTTGTATTGTCACCAGGTTCTGTTGTATTGTCACCAGGCTGCGTTGTATTGTCACCAGACTGTGCGATATCTTCACCATGTTTGGTTGTACTGTCACCAAGCTGTCTGTTATCGTCAGCATGTTGGGTTGTATTGTCACCAGGTTGCGTGATATCGTCACCATGTTGGGTTGTATTGTCACTAGACAATGTGATATCGTCACCATTTCGGGCTGTTTTGTCACCAGGCTGTGTTGTATTGTCACTAGACAGTTTGATATCGTCACCATTTTGGGCTGTTAGTCACCAGGCTGTGTTGTATTGTCACTAGACAGTGTGATATCGTCACCATTTTGGGCTGTTAAGTCACCAGGCTGTGTTGTATTGTCACTAGACAGTGTGATATCGTCACCATTTTGGGCTGTTTAGTCACCAGGCTGTGTTGTATTGTCACTAGACAGTGTGATATCGTCACCATTTTGGGCTGTTTTGTCACCAAGCTGTGTTGTATTGTCACTAGACAGTGTGATATCGTCACCATGTTGGGCTGTTTTGTCACCAGGCTGTGTTGTATTTTCACTAGACAGTGTAATATCGTCACCATGTTGGGCTGTTTTATGACCAGGATGTATGATATCGTCGCCATGTTGGGTGTATCGTCCATATAATGTGTGTTTTGTCAACTTGACGTCAATGAGGTCCTGGTCATTCTGCTTTAGTCATTTGACATACTCGTTTCTTTTTAAACATCTATAGGTCTTGGTCTAGAGATTGTTGACCAGCCACAAACAGTCCCTTAATGAGACCACCTATGATACGGTCGATCTCTCATCAGGCCTTTTAATTGACTATGAGAGCAGTGTCAATATTTCACCCAGGAAGGCGATGATTTAGATTTTTGTGTTGTTGTATTAGAGTAATTTTGGCACACAAAAACTGCCTGACAGTTGACAAGCTGTCGACCAGAACCCATACTTCTCTTACTCCCATTACAACCTTGATGCGTTTAATCCTCCAGTCAGTCAATAGCAACATATTAATTTTTTCTAACTGAATTGTAAGTAATAGCCTTACCTTTGGTGGGGATTATTCCTCGTCTCTGGTTATTCACGTGATCTGTGACACTCCAGGCAGGTACCCTAAACGTACTAGACAGCTGATCTCAGCCACAAACCTCCACCGCGCCTGAAATCAATGTCCAATCGCTGTTTGTCTTCGAGACGTCCACATATAAAGGTCCATAACAATGCTGGTATTGTGTAGTTTAGGGCGTCTCTGTTAAGTCAAGTATAGACGTGTGGGAGCGGCTTGCTCAGTTAGGCAAGTGGAAGAGGTCGGCATGAAGCAAGCAGGTAGCGGTCTGGTGACGAGCTACCGCCGTGGTGTGCTGACTGATCGAGGTCTTGACCTGCTACCTGTAATTCCTTCTTTATCGAGTATTGATCGGATTTGTGTGAGTTGGCTGATGGTCTCGTTGGCAGGCAGCTTGTGTGATCTGTAAGGTAAGTAATGTCCTCAGGTATTGACAGATCAAACTCGGTTGCCAGTGAGGACAAAATTGCATTCTTCAGCTCACCGAATAGCGTCACAAGTCGGCTGTGAACTTGTGGCTAAGGTGTGAGCGCATTGCAAAATCAATGCTGTTGGATCACAGATATTTATTTATTCTGCAATGGTGGTCAGAAGTACCGGTCGTGAGCTGATCATTTTGCCTACTTGGTGCCTCTATTCCCATGAGGCACAACTCATGGCATTTATATGGATCCGCCCCATGCACTGAACACACATAACTTACTGATCATATCTCTTCCATTCAATCGTTAGATTGTTAAATCCTCAGCGCATGGTGATCCTTCTATACACCTTTTCATAAACATTGATCATTCTGATGGTAACCTCAAATATACTAATCATTTTTATGATCACACTCAAATACACTGATCATTCTTATGATCACACTCAAATACACTGATGATTCTTAAGATCACACTCAAATACACTGATGATTCTTATGATCACCCTCAAATACACTGATCATTCTTGTGATCACACTCAAATACACTGATCATTATTATGATCACCTTTAAATACACTGATCATTATTATGATCACCCTAAAATACACTGATCATTCTTATGATGACCTTTAAATACACTAATCATTATTATGATCACCCTAAAATACACTGATCATTAATAAGACCACTCGCAAATACACTGATCATTATTATGATCACTCTCGAAGACACTGATCATTATTATGATCACCCTAGAAATACACCGATCATTCTTATGATCACCTCATTCTTTCGTATGGTAACCATCGGATATTCTATTCCTTTTAATTGTAAACCTGGCATGTTCTTATCATTCTTGCGGTAACTCTCACATACTCGCATAACGCATATCCACTCAATTCAGTTTCATTATTCCCTATATTATATTATGCTTTCGAGTAATCGTATTCACTGAAATATTCCCCATCGCATCTAACCCATGGCCTCACAAAATACTCAGCGCCCACCCGAGCTGATTATTTATAATGCAGTAAGTTCCTGAAAATAAATCTATCACCGTAAATTGGTGAATTTGCTAAGTGTTTTCCGACCAGCTCCATGTTGTCTCTTCCCGCCCTTTAATAAGCTTTATTAGATTGCTTTGATCAATCGGATGCACTGAGTGGGTGAATTGAATGGCAACGGCAGGCTTGGGATTGTTCAATAAATATACGAGCAGCCTTTTTCATTCACTTGAAGGGAACCATCGACTGGTTTCACCGGGAACTCATGGACATGGTGTCGGTGTAACTCCACAAAAACACAATATCTGAATTAACAGACCTAAAGCCAGAACAGTTTTTACACGTTCTCAATAACAATGACTATTATTTGTACAATGTGTGTCATACATGCTGAGTGTGTCTTTCAATATTTTCATCGATATCATTCATTCTCGTCACGTGGAATCATGTTTTTGTGTGATTCCTCTGGGAACGAATTGGGAAACTGGTTCCTTGAGATGTGTGTGGTGTTAGAAGTGTCGACGCGTTACGGCTTTGTGAGGCATGGAAAACGTGAACTCTACTGGGGGAAGCGATAGACTCAGCTGCCTCTGCTAAGGTGGATCCCATGATATAAGTGGGGGTGGGGGGGTGGGGCTGATGTGGGATGGGGCTGGATCACATGAAGTCGCTTGCTTTGCGAAGAGATGGATTGTAATTAGAGGGTTCTTCGTCCATCATGTGTCCTGTACATTCATCACAGAGGCAGGCGCAGACAGCGAGATCAGTCACATGTGCACGGTGAGCGCTGAGGTTGGTAGGATTTATGACTTTGTTTACCAGGCGCCTCTGTTGCTGTTGATTGGCTGCCCACAGTGTACAGTGAGCAGTGTCAGTAGATGACTAGATCTCACGAGAATGCTGCTATGATTTATACCACACATCCAGGCCGCAACATAGATGATATTACCATTCCATCCATGCATCGATATAATGTATGGTTTCCCAGAAATTCCTCACTTTCCACCAAGTTATCCGAGCAAGGACTGTACAACACTCCTCCATCAAACAAGGACCTCGTGCATGGTGAAATATTATGACAACTAAACACTTACATGAGATTTGTTATTTCTTTATAAATTGCTTCTCCTTTATTCGATTCCATAAAAGGCAAGGGGCCATTGCGTGACGTCTGCGAATTAATGCATCCACAGGGCATTCATCTCACCCCTTACAGCAAGGGAATAACGGTGGCCGGACAGGTCAAGGATAGTCCCTCGTTCATGACTAATTCACTGCCTAGTGATTTCCAGCGGCTATGTAGGCCTGGTGAGTCACGTTAGTAGTAATGCTAGACTGACATGACAGGCAGACATAAGATACGATGCTCTCCAAATGACTATGCCGAGTTAATTGAAAACCCAAGGGTGCAATGGGAGGAAGTCGGACACGATGACAGGCCGTTTATTGGAGCTCGGTGTGAAATTACGGCTGTCAATGAAGCGACATAAAGGGGTAGATTTATAATACACGTGGTGATTTTTTTTATATGGACAGTGAATCAAAATAGAGTGGCTCATTAAACGGAATCATTACATTGCATAAAAACTACACGGGTGTGAAATTTGCATTAGTCTAAGTGATTATTACACCATCTGAATTAAGCCACACGCACGCGCAGTGGTGATATTAATAACGTGTTCCTGGCTCCACGAGCCAATGCTCCATGGCGGTTGCTCGCTGTAGAGAAGGTGCATGCATGTCTATATAGCACTCGTTTGATCTTCTTATCCTTAACATTGACGTGGTTGCCCAGCACGAAATTATTGCCTTTTTCAAAAGTTCCAGTCTAATATACTGAAGTGAAACACACCCAAGCCCAAGTGTGAATATTGTCTCCCGTCATTTACATATTATATACCTCCTTTCTGTCTATATCATTATACCCGACCCGGAGACGCTGCCCTTTATCTAGCCCCATATGATTCAGCCGTTACAGCACCATGCTAGCGGGGTATGTTAGCCCAGAGATCGCTTTCTCTGACTAGCGACCAATCCTCCGTTAAGAACATTGGTCGTTATATTTTCCGACGCAACGTTTTCACGAAATCCATTATCCAAATACATTGAAAACAATATTATGGTTTCCCATTAGAATAGATGCTTACGTGAACACCAACAGGAACGCCGAGTGAGGTGGCGCCGCCCAGCGCGGGTTTCCCAACCTTTTTCATCGCGCTTTTAAAATACTACCCGCTATATTCACTGACATTACTCATTTATTCACAACAATCTATTCATTCAAACGACACGCATTATTATAGGTTCTGTCATCTCTATAACCTCACCTCTGCCTTCAGTTGCAGTTTGTATTACATAGTCACTAATTGCTGCAGCCGACGTTATTCTGACTTGTCGAGTTATTCCTTTTGTTAACGCATCGCGCGTAACCTACATGATATCAGCATGTAGCCGAACGCATTTCCCGTGCAGAATCGGGTTCTTTATTTCGCACTTCAGGCAATTCGCGAATTTTTGTGCATTATTGGTGTTTTAGGTCCATTGTTTAGCACAGTGGTCTATTGTCGATGCCAACGCTTGATTGACCAACGTTTGTAGATTTAAACACGCACTATGAACATTGTTAAAACACGCCTCTCTCCAGCCTGATTGGTGTTGAGCCAATGACCCTGTCGGACTGGCTCCTTCGATATCATAATGCATAGAGTGAGTGCCCGTCAACGAACAACAATCATAACGTCATCATGCCACGCGCGGCGGTCGATTTCTCTGAGGGCTCCGTGAGACAGCTCAGAACGGTGTACAGACTCTACAAGGAAGATCTATCTCGGCCGGTGTAATCAAACAACACTTCATCAATAATCATACCATAAAGTTAACGGTAATGGTGAATCTTCTTATGGACGGCACCACTGGTTATTAACAGCAGCTTATATCCAACCTCGGCGTACATGTCTTAAAGCTCGTCTCTGTTCCCATAGGAAGCCTTTGAGTGTGATGTGAGAAAGCTTTAGACAGGACCGCGTAAGGCTTCGTCAGATTGCATTAGTATAACACCATATAACAAGATATATATACGGTTGATGTTGTCAAAACATCAGTCCTGATACTCAAGAGATTCCAGGTAGCTGAGTAATTCCAGGTGTGTTGGTGATTCCAGGTGGCTGTGCGGCTCCGGAAGGATAGCGCACTCATCACGGTAAGGCGACTCGATGTAATCAAGCATCTCTGCCTTCCAAGGCCCTATCCTGTGCTGTTGCAGCGGCTCGAAATGACACAGGTTCTCCATATGGTAAGATAATTCTAGCTGGCAGAGTGAGTCGTCGTTGTCAGGAAATGCCTGGCGATTAAGTAGCTGCATGAAATGGGATGACTTTAAATCCGATGATAGCTCCTGATTGCCGAATAACTCGGAACGGTCACACAACTCCCTGCGATACCCTTTCCAGGATGACCACTCTGTCTGGTTAGTTAACTCCACGTGGTCAGGGAACTCCATGTGGTCAGATAACTCCATGTGGTCAGGGAACTCCATGTGGTCAGATAACTCCATGTGGTCAGGGAACTCCATGTGGTCAGATAACTCCACGTGGTCAGATAACTCCACGTGGTCAGATAACTCCATGTGGTCAGATAACTCCATGTGGTCAGTAAAATCCTCGTGGTCAGGTAACTCCGTGTGGTAAGGTAACTTCTTGCAGTCAGGTAAACCCATATTGTCAATTAACTCCGGATTGTCAAGTAACTCCCTGTGAAGAGGTAACTCCGTGTTGTCAGGTAACTTCGGGTGAAGACGTAACTCCGTGTGGTCAGGTAACTCCGGGTGAAGAGGTAACTCCGTGTGGTCAGGTAACTCTGGGTGAAGAGTTAACTCCGTGTGGTCAGGTAACTCCGGGTGAAGAGGTAACTTCGAGTTGTCAGGTAACTCCGGGTGGTCAAGCAACTCCAAGTGGTCAGATAAATACACGTGATCAGGTACCTTATTGTGGTCGGGTAACTCCGTTTGATCAGGTAACTCCGGGTGGTCAGGTAACTCCGGGTGGTCAGGTAACTCCGGGTGGTCAAGCAACTCTATATAGCCAGGTAAATCCATGTGATCAGGTAACTTATTCTGATCAGGTAATTCCGTGTGGTCAGGAAACTCGCTGTAGTCAGTTAACTTCATACCACTTGGTGACTCGCTATGGCGAGTTAACTCCACAGAGTTGGATAACTCCATTTGGTTAGAAATCTTTATTTGATGGTGTAACTTTTTGATTTGAAAGATACCCAATTATAGGCCCCGTTTTGCGAATTTACTTACTTCGGTCAGATAGGTAACTTATAATGGTTATAAGAAATGGTCAGCTGGCGTGGCATCTGATGTTCACCTCTGATGGCTGAGATATCTTCAAAGTAATGTATCGGGCCTTTTCTCCAACTAAGGTCTAATCTAGCGTACCAACGTCATATGGTGAATATTAAAAACTTCCAGTATGATCAACAAATTATCGTTGTTTACACAGTCTGTGAAGGTGTGACACATGCTTGCCGTCTCAGAGGGTTGCGACAGGTGTGAAATACGCGGTATAACCTACTGTCGGCAGGAGTCGCGTGTTACTTTGATGAAGGAACGACGCGTCGTGAAAGCATTGTGACGCGCGTCGTTGATGTGATGACTGATAACGGTCTCCCCCATAACCACACCATGGACGGATCGTATCCGATAAACTGTCACTTTCTAGAATATAATTGTCTTCGAAATGCCATTTAAAAAATGCCAAGACAAAAATAAATACCCCCCCACCTATTTATTAAATTACGAGCCGTATCTGTTATATGATATTTTGTATTTCATGGTAGGTAGGTTCAGTGACGATGAACAAAGACCAAAAGCTCCGTCAATCAACGACTGTAATCTAACCTACCAGGGGGCGTGAGAATTAACATAACAAATATCTAACATAACGGCTTTTATGGCTACTTTTACCATTTTGTCTGCCCTTTCGCCAATAATATCTATGTCAGTTAACTATGTAATGATTTACAATGAGAGTTACTCGCCTGCGATACTTCAATGCAAGTTAATCAGTGGAGATTGTTTGTTGCATTAATAACCCGACTCTGCGCGTAAATAAGAACTTGAGTCAATAATCTCATTCCATCATGTTGAGAATTGACGACCAAAGCGACCGAAGGAGATCCATTATAGAAACCCTGAATTATGTCAACATTTGATTGCGGTCTTCTCGTAACAAGCCTCTTGACCTTGGAAAAGGACCATTGCGCTGCTCCGGATTATACCCCATTCTAGTCGCATCGAGCGCCCTCATAAAAAATGCCAGACAAGCGATCGCTGGAAGGCACGGTATAAGATTTTTATGATTAGATTGCAGAGGCTGAAATATAATAACCAATATTTTCATCGAACTGCTTTAATCTACTCACCGAAAGACACCCCGGTGCCCTCGTATCACTATTTGTACCCGCCTCGGTAACTCCACAGCTCACTGAGTTGTGACGATAACCTGATAAGGGAAGGATAGCACGAAGAAGCCGAATCAGCATTGTGACCATGTTATCCCGTCCTATCATACTTCACAGAGATGTGAACAGACTTCCCAATATGTACCCATCTCTCACAACCATGACCCTTCTCGTATCCCTGGAGACCCCATAGCTAGCATATCAATGAATGTAATGCCGTGTTGGACCTTGTTGTGGGCAGCAACAAATCCTGGTGATCCATATGGATCATACACCAACAACTCGCTGAAGACACAGGCACTCGAGTCTTAAAACGCCCATTCCAGCTAGCGTCTATCATATAAGGTTACATTTTAAAACAAGAGTCTGGGGATGAGGGGCATTTCTTGAGTCGAGTACTTGTGGTTTTATAGTCATTGTCAAAAGGACCATCCATTTACTGCGGATTAATTGCATTCTTGTGAAATTATAAAAGAAACCTGGATATTCTAATACACGAGGATCTTGTTGCTACTTCTGGATTCCAAAACAAACAATTACACGGGGACCTTCTAATTCCAGTAGGTTATCTCAATTGCTGGCTCATGTAGCAATCGCATCGAGATTCATATAAAGGCAACCTTATAGTGCCTTACAATACTATACAATAGACGGCGGCTAATTTGCCAGACGTTGATGATGGATGACTATGGTTACATTGTCAATGCACCTTTTGTTGGATGCCGCGCTGTTATTGTGGTGAATGGTCAGTAACCTTTTTATATACAAGCTTGACAGACGCAAATATATAATCATCACAAAAAATGGAATGGATTCACATTAATCGGAAAGCGGAGCAATAGAGATCATTCAGTATTGCATCTCAAAGGTGCATTTCATCAAATATCATCCAAATTCTTTTTTGAACAAATCCCCATCGACCGATTCCTTACTAAGTTTAGTAATGATATAAAAAAACCTCTAGTCAAATCGGTGACCCCATCCATGGTAATGGTAATTTTTTTACGGGACGAGAATTTTAACCCATATATGGCTCAAGGTAGACACTACAATACATCGCAAGGGCGAGCGATAATACAAGGAAAAGGTAGAGTTGCACGTGGTTACTGGTCCAGATCGCTGTTCATTTACATATTTTTGCGCATTTATCGATTAACCATCGATGATATGGTGTTCCCAATAACACGAACGAGTAATTTTAGTAACTACACACAAAGAGAAGCAAAATAAAAAAAATTTACCAAATCGCCGAAAAATGCCTCTTTCAACTAGATAATCTTATGAAAAGATATAGTCGGATCATCAAGAGTAACTGCGGTTAGTTCAAATGAGTGTTCTGGTGACCATGGCTTGCTTTTGCAAAAACAAACACTGGAGTTTCCGGTTTTCCAGTTACATTATGATGCCAGAGTTTTTGCACAAACACATTCAACATTTGTTATGCTCTATATTTCTTCACGCCTAATGTCTCCGTATTAACTGGCATTCCCTACCTCTCCTCGTCCCCGATAATACCCATCACACCGGGCATGCATTCATCGCGAGGCCGTGGATTCGTGCTTGTCTGACAATTCTTACACACAATAACCTGGGGGAAAATGCTCTTATACTGTCAATATGTACGCAGATGATACAATCGTGAGTTAAGTGACACGAACTCGTTTGGCGACAATGTTGTGATATACCATCTATCAATGCATCTAGTGCTGTACATACTCCACCAGATGCGGTAATAGGCACCACAGTCATCCAAAATTGTGAATCGAAATGTCACTGCGTCTGAGTCTACATTGCAATCGCGATAGAAAGGGTTGATTTGAATTATCCAAAACAGAATCTTATATAAAAAAAATTGTATTGCAGGCGATTGCAGGTGATTTCGCACAGTCCATACAAGATGCTCTATGGCTTCACGGAGTCGGCAACAGGAATGCTAACATATCTTGCCTTATTGTGCACAGAAAAAAGTAATCTGATAAAATAATATGATATTAATAAATACATAATGTCTCGTCTCAGCTGACCTTTCATGTGTCTTCCAGTCAAGTATATGTGTATCTGATGTGCATGTGTGGCGGAAGTACTTTAGAAAGATGATATATCTGTGATTATGATTATCGAATTAGTATAATATATATATTTGCATATATATATATATATATATGTATATATGCAGACACATTTATATGTATATTCACACATACACATCTATATATATATATATATACATACATATAAATATATATATATTTATTTATATATATATATTTATTTATTTATATATAAATACATATATATAACGTATTAATATATATATATATATATATATATATATATATATATATATATATAACGATATATATATATATATATATATATATATATATATATATATATATATATATATATATATATATATATATATATATATATACTAGTACAGATTGCCATGCTGCACGAGTTGATTCGCATAGTGTCAACCCTACTTAATCAGTTTCAGTTAATATGGTGACGGTATGAGCTAATGAAAGTTTTGTGCTTTTAGCATTAAGTGTGTCTCCCCTGCGCCTCAAACAGGGAGTGGAGTTGATAAGTCATATGCAGAACGAGGATGAAGTTTCGTCCAATAATTAATGTAATCTTAGTTCATTAACGATTGTTAACCTCAACTCTCAGATATTATAAATGTTGGAAATGTGCTCAGAAAACGGTTCACATATAGCATGATGCTGCCGTTACTGGCCGCAGCCATCTCAAATTTACGATATCAGAGTACCGTGGGTATGGAATGGGATGGGCAAATGATTGTCTTTGAACGAATGTAGCTTTGCAGGTTATATTACATGCAAATATAAGACCCTTATATTGTTTGTGTGGAGGGTTTCACACAGCGCGCATTTTGGCTATTAATTCCGTATTATTCTCAGAAGAACAGTCCCATCACAAAAAGATATGAGAGATTAATAAAAGGGAATGAAATTTACAGATGAGGGATTCAAAAATGCAATAAAAGAGATGGATTGCACCATTAAATGAAACTCTGTTGGATTGTGAATGAGCAGTGTGGCATAACAGGAGAGGTTTGCTCTGGAATCGGACTTCTCGGTTCGAACACAATTGAATGCAATCGGTTTTTTCAAATCAGATTCTCATGTCTTAATATATGGTTGTACATAGCCCTAATTCATCGCTGTGCATGCTAACATTCCTGCCTCGTATTAAATGTTTCCCGGTTTATAATAAGATGAATCGCTTCGCTCTCCCCGGGGGATACACAGGATTAGCATTCTTAACTACATATCCTATGCGCCATCTAGTATAGCAATCGCACGATTAAGTCTCGGACGAAATCGGTATATCTTATCGCAATGAAGTGCACAAATAAGTAGGAGTCATTTACCTATGTTTACAAAAGACTTGACTTTGTTGCAAAATAGAAGTTAGTAGGTAATATCAATTTGTCAGCTGATATGCTTCAACTATATTGTGAACAACTATATTACAACCGAAAGCAGTTGGACTGGATTGATATATGTGCATGGCGCCAAGTGGGACACAATGTTTTCAGAACGAAACGTTGTGGTGTTTTTAAAAAAATGGTTTTTCTTGAAGTCTTATGTATAGTGGTCTCAGTAGTTGTATTATGTAGACCCTGGTTTTACTCTTCCTTATAAATTTTTGTGTGTGTGTGGGGGGGGGGGGGGGGGGGGGGATTGGCAAATGAAGAAGCAATCAACGAGGCTTATGTTGCTGCTATTGTTAAACACAACCTGCCCACTGCACGAACAGTACAAATTTTATATGTGGATTTTTGTTATAGGGAATAATTCTCTTGGATTGGAAAGTTAAAAGGAAAGAGTCACAGTATGCAAAATCTAATAGAATATGGCTAACCATGGGTGGCGATTATCACGTGGGGCCTTTCTATTATATCAGAGTTATCATAAGTTATCGTTCGATCATGATCATTTATAGCTTAGCTTTGGCACATTCTTCTTTTTAGATTTGCTATAAATAGAAGTGTTATCAAACACTGTGTGTCTTATAAAAGAGATGGCCATGGTTCAAGTAAGAGATAGTACAAACGAGACGTTTTGGTGGAGAGGTAGATTGTCCCAATATGATCGTATGATTTATTAAATGATAATACTCCACTTTTAGTATTGTCAATGTAAAAATGCTTAGGACATGATGCACTTCTACAGTACATATTGATAAAACAATTAGTGGTTATATACTAGATTTGAGTACTGGTTAAAGACAACAATTTCGTCATTACTTGAAAACCGGAGCAATTCAGAGCAAGGTTCAACATTTCCCTTCCCTAAAAAAAGAATTTTGAATAGAAGAGGAAATAACTTTTCCAGTTGTTTTGGTCCAAATCCGTGCTCTGATGTCTTTGGCTTGGCATTGTATGTCTGCTGCATGATGCAGCAACAGGGCGTGAGTCCTAATGTTACCGCTGACTGATGTATACACAACATCTGCGTACTGTGGTGAGTACCGCTCAGGTAAGTAAGCCCGAGTTGGCTGGAGACTACTGGTTGGTGATGTAAGCGGACTTGCTGTAGTGATAACTGGTTGGTGATGTAAGCGGACTTGCTGTACTGATAACTGGTTGGTGATGTAAGCGGACTTGCTGTAGTGATAACTGGTTGGTGATGTAAGCGAACTTGCTGTAGTGATAACTAGTTGGTGATGTAAGCGGACTTGCTGTAGTAATAACTGGTTGGTGATGTAAGCGGACTTGCTGTAGTGATAACTAGTTGGTGATGTAAGCGGACTTTCTGTAGTGATAACTGGTTGGTGATGTAAGCGGACTTTCTGTAGTGAAAACTAGTTGGTGATGTAAGCGGAATAACTGGTTGGTGAAGTATGAAGACTGGCTTGTGTAGTAAGAGAAACTGAGTGCTGTGAAGTCTAGCGATGTTAGGTGAAGTTAGAGGTCACGAGTGCTCTGGCAACTACTACCTGGTGTAGTGATAGGAGGTGCCCTGATGTGGTGACTTAAGTTGACGTTAAATGCACAGTACAACTGTATTTGTTGAAGTAACTTTTTACTAAGTACAACTCCAGGCAGTTAGATTACCAGGATAAGTAACTTTTAATGGTTGGTAGAAAAGATCAGCTAATGTGGCTTCCAGATAATTCAATGAGTTCTGATCACGAGAAGTGCTCGCAGTTCTTCGTTGATGAATTGGCATCTCCAAAGAAAACAATTGTGTTTGATCCCAAAACGTAGCATGTGATAGATGTTAGAACTGTATCCAGTATGATCAGCAGCTTAGTGGAGTAAGTACAAAATCATCATTGTTTACACAATGAAGGTGCGACATTGGCTTAGTAGTGTCGGAAGGTTGTGACCGATGTGGTAACCACAGCTCGAGATGTTCATTCATATTGCCAACATAGAAAGAAATAATTCCCCAACAAATAAACTCAGGCAACGCACTAATATTTCCTGGTTGTAAGGTTCTGAGACAATGAACAATCACCACAAGTCCCACACCACCATTCTAATATTGTTTATCTAACGCACCACGTGGTGCGAGTATTAAGATATCATATAATGAAGATGTAGCTAGATGGCATTTAGGAAATGAACAGGAATGACGGCGCATGTCTTGGATGCCTTTAGGGAGGACATTAGGGATGCTGTTGTTCCGGTGTACTTGCTATTTGGACTACCCCTGTGCAAATAATATCTGGGTTGCTTCAAACTAGGTCACGCTTTAACCTGAGATTTATCTTCCTATCTTATTCACTTCATTCAGTATGTGTTAATCAGTCGGGAAGGGTTGCTGAATTTGTACCTCTCTTGCCACGCGTATATAGTAATCTGTGTAATTAATTTAGTTTACGTTCTAGTGCTGTCTTCTCGTTATAAGACCCTTGATCTTGCATGGGCCCCATTTCGCGGCTCCGAATATCTAATCACATCAAGCGCGCCTATATAAATGTCAGACAGGAGACGCTCGGCACTGTATATAATTTGTGATAAGGCTACAGAGGCTGAAATGTAGCAGCCAACATTCATCGAACTACCTCGATCAAATCACCGAAGCAACGTTAGTGTCCCCGATTGCTGTTCGCATCTCACCGAGTAGTGATAATAATAAAGGAATAGGATAAGGAAGCTGACAAAGCAATGTGGCCATTTCATCGTTTTCTATCATACAGCATATAGATCTTACAACCATGACCCCTCTCTAATCCATGGAGACCACACAGCTAGCTCATCAATTAATGTAATGCCGTGGTGGACCTTTTTGGGGGCAGCAACAAATTCTGATTATCCATATGCATTATCCACCGACAGCTCACCCGTTTTATGCACAGTCACTCGAGTATTACAACGCTCCTCCTCACTAGCGTCTTTTATAGAAGGATCTTACTTATAGATGATATCTTTAAGCAAGGGTCTGGTAGTTAGGGTTTATTTTAAGATACATGAACCTGTGGTTTTACACTTCATCGAGATAAGGACAGTTGTATTTCTGGGGAAATAAAGCAAGGTTCCAAAGAAATGTGAATATTTCAAAAAAATGTACCTGCTATTTCTGCATTCAAGGACCGTAGACCACACAAGGAGCGTATGAATTTAGAATGTATTTGTAATTTGCGGAGAACCGTCACATGTTGGCTAGTGTAGCAATCGCATCGAAATTTACCTTGAGTCAATTGGGTAATTGGCCAGAGGTTGATTAGGGATGACTATAGTTCCATTGTCAATCCACTTTTTGTTGGATATCAGTGCGTGCTAAGTTACTTTCTTTATACATGCTTGACAAACGCAAATATATAATCAGCACAAAAGACGCAAAGGATAATTAATTGAAACGTGCAACATTTACAAAAAGAACCTTCCTTAAAAACATATTCGGATAATCAAGAGTAACCACAGCTTAGTCAAATAGTGTAGGTAGAGTGAGCCCCCCGAAGGCTACCCCTCGATGCATTTAGTGGGCATTAATGCTCTGGTGAATACAGGTTGGTGTAGGAAGAGGAGGTTAGTGCTCTTGTGATCACAGGCTGGCGTATGAAGAGGAGGTTAGTGCTCTGGTGACATCAGGTTGCTGTAGAAAGAGGAAGTTAGTGCTCTGGTGACAAAAGGTTGGTGTAGGAAAAGGAAGTTTGTGCTCTACGACTTCAGGTTGGTGTAGAATAAGGAAGTTAGTGCCCTGGTGACAAGAGGTTGGTGTAGGAAGAGGAATTAAGTGCTCTGGTGAATTTAGGTTGGTGTAGGATGTGGAAGTTAGTGCTCTGGTGAAAGGAGGTTGGTGTGGGAAAAGGAAGTTATTTCTCTGGATACTTCAGGTTGGTGTAGGATGAGGAAGTTAGTGAAAGGAGGTTGGTGTGGGGAAAGGAAGTTAGTTCTCTGGTGACATCATGTTGGTTTAGGAAGAGGATGTTAGTGCCCTGGTGACAAGAGGTTGGTGTAAGAAGAGGAAGTAAGTGCTCTGGTGATATCAGGTTGCTGTAGGAAGAGGATGTTAGTGCTCTGGCGACAAAAGGTTGGTGTAGGGAGAGGAAGTTAGCACTCTGGCGGCTATAGGTGGATGAAGAGGAACATTATGCTGTGGTTGGTGTAGGAAGAGGATATATAAACTGGAGTTAAAGTGACACTAGCCCGTTTGGCGACGATGTTATGATATAGCATCTAGTCATGGAATAAGTGCTATACACTCCACTTTAGTCATTCGAAATAATCAGTCAAAATGTCACTATGTCTGAGTCGATGCGGCAGTCGGGTTGAAGAGAATTAATTTGAATAGTCAAAAACTGTACCTTATATCAGAAAAGGGTATATATAATACATAGATCGACTTCCAGTCACACACCCCTGCCTGTGGCAGTGTAATTTGATTACCGTCTCCATATAAATCTTAGGCGGTGGCTTGCGATGTGCTCGTTAATGAAAATCCCTTATTATGATTGCTAACTACAGTTTTCACTCCTGATTACTTCTGAATGTAATTTTATACCAAGAACGAGATGTGTTAGAGCGACTGGCAGATCACAGGTAATCAAGATAGTGACCAGTACACATAACAGCAAGTAGTATAGAAATTGGCGGTTCTGGCGCACCGATACTTATTCATACTTCACGTTAAATCATGGCTCCCTGCCCACTTTGGGTGAGCTTCTCTCGAGAGAAAGGTGGGTCGGGTCCGACACCAAACTGGCCCGACTCCCCTATGTTAGTTTGCTGGTTAACTAACGTGACCACAGGCCAAGGTGTGTACACCGTTTGCGGCTATCCACCACTTAGATTCAAACGGAGAGAGTGACACCTTAACGCGTTGACCATATATCTTGTGACCTTCACTGCACCAATGTTTATACCATAGCGGAACTGAATCTTTGTGAACAGAGACTCCATGTACTGAGACTCCATGTACCATGGCGTACCACAACCTTCTTCAATCACTTTGCCTTTCTAATCTCACCCTTTTCAGACATCACAAGCTCGTGGCATGCATCTCAAACCTGCTGACAAGCATCTCCTGGGCATTCCATTTGCTCCATAAGGTCATCGTTCATAGACTTCAGATCTCTCACAATATCCTTCAGTTTCATAAGGTTTCATTGAGGTGAGTCGATATCATTCACAGTCTGCTGGACGGTGAAGAAGCAGGACTATCCATTTTTTTTTACATTGATTGAAATAGTCTGGTATGCTTTGACAGATCTAGCCTTAATTTCCTCCTTAATTTTGGTATGTTTTGCGACCTCAGTTATGACGAGTTTAAACTCATGATCTGAGATATAACCACCTTCAAGTGCTGTCGATACAATGTCAGCATCAGTGTTCAATTTTCATTATGTATGTTGCGGAGCTGATTATGTTTTTGAGCCTTGAGCCATCCTTTAAGCCAACAACTTCAAGAAGCTTAGTGAACGCACCATCTAACATGTTATGTGTGGTACTGACTTGATCGAGGTGAACATAAAGTGTGATGATGATGCTAAAGTTGATAGGCCGGTCACCTATGTAAGTACCTGAAGGAAATAATGGCCTATCCTAACCGTCATCAAGACCCAACATTTTAACGCACCGTCTGATATGAGCGCAGCCCCATTATCAGGAATTGTCAGGGTACTAAACCCCATCTTCAGTATCAACCTCTAAACTAAGACCTATAAGAGACCAGGTTTTAATTTGACTGATCCTCCATCTTCTGAATTCCTTGATTGCCATTGAATGGACTCATTAGATTCAAGGTAGTGCCAACCCAAAGTATAAGTTAGGTATAACTATCTGGGTAGAAGTCGGCTGGGTCCAGCCCATAAATACACAATATATTAGACTTCGAAGGTATATACGCAATTTGGACCCTGATTTCATCATTGATCAACTGTTTGGTTAGAACGCTGAGACTCAGCAGTCACCCCTTGACCCAGCAGTGGCTACAAAACCTATCGCTGAGTTGACGAACCTAGAAGGTACATGTCTTCATTGAAGAGTAAGAGAGGCTTGCTGCAGTCATAGTGGGTGGTTAGGCCCGTCAATACATGGGTGTGCAATCGGAAGGACCTCTGACAATTGACCTGGTTGAATTAATAATTGATGATCAGATCACCAAGTGGTGTGTGAAATACTTACAAACATATTGCTGGGGGAAAGAGACTCTTGTAACAGGCACTGTACACTAGGAGTGTGCATGGATTGTGGGTTTGACAAAATCAAACACAGACTTGCTTACCACCAGAAAAATAAACCCCCGATTGCTGTACAACCCAATGATTAGTACTTGCCATGACAGGTGTGGAGCAATGCCGCGGTAAATTACAACAGAAAATATATATTTATATGTTCAGAATTGAATTGGCATTCTTCGAGTGTAAAATGTTTGACGATACAACCCTTAACGACAGAGAAACGACACGTTAACTTCAGATTTCCGTCCATCTTTAACTTTGATTCGTTCGAACCACCAAAGTGACGTCAGTGACACCCATAAAAACTTATAATTAGGTTGACGTCCATGCTGACATTTAACACAACTTTTATCACCATGAACGCACATTGCCAAATTGTAAGCGATCAAGGGATTAAAGGTTGAGAAACGACGTGTCAACTTCCGATTGCGCTGCTGATGCATTGTCTTTTCTAGTTACCGGAAGTTACGTTACCAACATCCATAAAAAGGTTATCATTCGGTAGACACTCCCCGTAACAACATTTAACCTAATTTGTATGACTATCAGTCTAATTTTGTTGATGTTATAAGGCATTAAAAACCGGGTGTTCAATGATATATTTGCTAGATTTACGGTTTCAGCGGCAAGGCCTGTACCTGCGCCACGCGAAAGCAAAACTCCACCAGTTCCCACGCCAAGTTGATGCAAAGCTTCCCAAGTTCCCACGCCACGTCTGAAGTTCAAGAAGACTTAGTGGACTGTTAAGAGCTAAATCCGTGAGGGACGCCAAGGGGATGTGAGTTTGCCCTGCAGGTGAGCCTCATGAAGCAAACCAGTGATGGCATAAGCGGAGTTTCAGACGCTGAGCATGTTGAGTCTGCACTGCCTAATAAGCAGGATATTCCACAAGACCCAGCAAACTACTACACTAGCTCTAGTGTGTCATGGGACGCGCACAGGTGTGAGTTACTCACCGACTATGACAAAAACTTGTTCACTGAGAAGGACCAGCATGCTAAGGCCCACAAACCGTACATGGAAGGCTTCGAGAAGGATAAGCCAGCTAGCTGCATTCAGTACCTTAACACCAACAACCTGTATGGGTGACCAATGAGCCAGCCCCTACCCGCTGGGGCGATTGAGTGGGTGGATCAGCCGGCTGCCCTACAGATACACGACCATCCCGACAATGCCAAAACTTGATATATACTCGATGTTGATCTGGAATATCCCTACAGAGTTACATGCTGATCCTAATGATTATTCACTAGCGCCAGAGCAAATGTCTGTGCAAAATTAATGGTTGTCAGACTATCAGAAGAATCTTCTAGGTGCATTGGGAGCACTGGAAGCAAAGCTCTGAAGGTTGAGAAGCTGATGCCTAACCTGTGCAAAGTATGTGATCCACTACAGGAATCTCAAGTTCTACTTCTCGCTGGAAATGTGGCTTAAGAAGATACACCGTGCACTTATATTCAATCAGAGCCCTTGATGGAGCACTTCATTTGCATGAACACAGACCTGCATAAGGTTGACAACAGCAACTTTGAGAAGGAACTGTCCAGGCTGCTGAATAACTCCATGTTTGGTAAGACAATGGAGAATCGCCGAAGGCAAGTGGATGTTAAAGATTGTGGGCTCGGCAGAAGAGGAAATACACGCATGCTTATGACCTGTCCCACCTATGCTTGTCACAACGTTGTCGATAATGACCTGGCTGCTCTGCATATGCACAAGACCCGCCTAGTGCTATACCGCCATGTGTATGTAGGCATGTGCATACTCGACCTCTCCAAGCACCTGATGTACGACATCTATTACATTACAATAAATTCCAGATATGGTAGCGACTTGGGCCTGCTATATACAAACACAGACTCGCTGCTCATGGAGATTCGCACAGCTGACGTGTACGCAGACATGCAAGAGGACCTGATCCACTTTGCCACAGGCAACTTTGATCCTTTCCATCCCTTGTTCAGTAACGTAACAAGATGGTGGTGGGGAAGATGATGGATGAGTGTGTTGGTGTGCTGATCAAGGAGTATGTGGGCCTGCGCCCCAAGATGTACTCTATACTGTTGTCGGACGAGGGCGAGGTTAAAAAGGCAAAGGGAGTGAAGAAGGTTTGTTCAAAGCGGACGATAGCCGCAAACGGCGTAGACACCTTGGCCTATGTTCACGCTAGTTTATCAGCAAACTAACGTGGCGAAGTCGGGCCCGTTTGGTGTCGGACCCGACTCGCTTTTGACCCAAAGACAGCAGGAAGCAAAGAAACGAATCCTGCTTATGCCATAATTTTACGTCAGAATCGCCACTTTGTATACTACTAAACACAGTCTATTATAATCTTAGTTTAATCCATAAAAACCTTAGCTCGCTCGAAACGTCAGCCCTTGCACATTTATAAATTGTTCCTTTCTGATTTTTTACCGCTGACATATGAATAAATACAACATGTGCCAATACAAGCCAATACAAATCAGGTGAATCAGGATAGCCAAACATCCAGCGCATAACATGTGGATGATATTACCAAGGGGATAAGTCCAACCAATCAATTGCAGCCTTTGCAACATTTATACATTGTTCCTTCGGTTTTTTTTACCGTGACATTTCAACGCGTGTCATATATCATGTGTCTCGTATAATCAGGAATATGCATCTGATAAGCAGGTGTGGTGGAAGTACTTAGATGATATTCAAGGTGATTATGATTATCGAATTGGAAAGTTATGCATAAATACGACGACCTAATTCCGGGGCTATCCTATTCAGTACGGATTCCATGATCCTCAATATACCATGGTCTTACACCATAACACTCATATCTGATACTCGATCTCGTTTCTACATAAACGCTGTGCATCAGTTCATAATTTCCATCCAACGCTCAGTGAATTAATATCCCCTGCCGGCACACGTGCCCTCATATATATATTTATGCATAAAATATTCATATCATATTTATTATGCCAATCGAAGAGCGAAGAATTATACAGTTGTCATAGTTGGATAGACAAGATTTGAAGTAGAAATACTCCACATGGTCTGTGTTTATTTCTTTGTGCTCCTTCGGTTAATGACCTTGCCAACGATGCTGATTGTATGATCCATTGTATCTACATCGACAGGACTGACAGGTAATGTACACAAGGAAGATTTTTTTATCCCAGATATTCATAGCTTGATTTTTGTTAATGAAATTCAGAATCTGTCATGTACATATCAGTAATTATTGCCATGCAGCACATTTAACAATATCATCTCAGTTTCAATAATGAGTTTATAGACTGTGGTTACCAGGTTACGGTACGGATTAGTTCAGTGCCTTTGGCTTAAAGTGTCTCCCCTGCGCCTCGAACAAGGAGTGGAGTTGATAAGTCATATGCGGAATAAGGATGCAATTCCATCCAATAATTACAGTAATCTTAATTTATTTGTCTCAAATCTCAGATATTATACATATTGGAAATGTGCTTAGTAAACGGTTCATATAAAGCGTGATGCTGTCGTAACTGCTCGCAGTCATCTCTTAAGTACAATACCAGAGAGTACGGTGAGTATGGAATGGGATGGAGAAATGTTTGTATTAGAACGAATGTAGCTTTGCAATTTATAAGATACAATATAAGACTCTTATATTGTTTGTGTGGAGGGTTTCGCACAGCGCACATTGTGGCTATTACTTCAGCATTAGTCTAAGAGGAGCAGTCCCATCACAAAAAGAAATGAAAGGCTGATAAAACGGAATAGAATTTACAGATGAGGGATTCATGAACGAAATAAAAGAGATGGACAGTGCCATAAAATGAAACCCTATTGGATTGCGAATGAGTTCGGTGGCATAACAGGAGAGGTTTGCTCTTGAAGCTATTAGCGTGGTTGAAGTTTGGAATCGGACTACTTGGTTCTTACAAAATAGAATGTTATCAAATCAGATGCTCATGTCTCAGTATATGATATTGACGCCCTTTAGTACAAGGCCTTAATTCCTCACTGTGCATGGTTATGAATACAATTAACAAAACGTAATACATTGGAACGACCGAATAATAAAATGAATTGCGTCGCTCTCCCCGGGGGATACACAGGATTAGCACTTCAAACTACATATCATATGCGCCATTCAGTATTGCAATCACACGATTAAGTCTCAGACGAAATCAGTATATCTTATCGCAGTATGTTGTACACGTGAGTAAAAGTCGTTTACCTAAGTTTACAAACGTCTTGATTTTGTTGCAAAATAGAACTTAATAGGTAATATCAATCTGTCAGCTTATATGCTTCAATGATATGGTGAACAAATGTATTACAACCGGAAGCAATTGAACTGGATTGATATATGTGCTGGACGCGTGGGACACCATGTTTTCAGAACGTAATGCGGTGTATTTAAAAAAGGTCTTATGTATAGCGGTCTCAGTAATTGTATTATGTGGTTTTACTCTTTCTTGAATATATAAGATATTTGTACTTTTATCATAAACGAGGTTTTTCCGCAGACGAAGGTGCAATAAACAAGGCTTGTATTGCTACTTACAAAACCTTGATGCTATAGGCTGCATTACACATGGCAATTTCCCCAACCGCACAACAATAAGTGTGATATATGGATTTCTGTTTTACGGAATAATTCTCTTGGATTGGGAAGCTGAATGGAAAGAGTCACAGTATACAACAACTAGTAGCTTATGGCTAATCATGGGTAGGTAATTATCATGCAGGGCCGCTCTATTATCCCAGAGTTATCGTAAGTTATCGTTCGCTCAGGATTATTTATAGCTTCGCTTTTGCACATTCTTCAAATAAGAGAGAGGTAAAAATGACGTTTGGTGGAGAGGTAGACATATATTGTCCCTATATGATCATGTTGACACTATTATATATTTAATGATAATAATACCCTTCTTGAATTGTCAGATGCTTAGGACATGATGCCCGTATTCAATACTGGAATTAAAAACAAATAGTGGTTATATACTAGATATGAGAACTGGTTAAAGACAGCCATTCGTAATTTCTGGAAAACCGGAGCAATTCAGAGCAAAAGGTTCTATATTAAACAAAATCATTCCGAAACAAGGATCATGAGTAGAAATGGAAATAAGTTTATCCCAGTTGCTTTTGAACAATTCAGTGCTGCGAAGACTTTGGCTAGGCATTGTAGGTATGTCTGCTGCATGGTGCAACAACGGATATATCTTTAAAGGAAATTTGCCTTTTCTCCAACCTATGTCTGATCTAACATACCATGTGACAGATGTTAGAACTGTATCCAGAAAAATCAGGTGCTTAGTGGAGTAAGTACAAAATCATCAGTAGTAGCTTGGTAGTGTCGGTAGGTTGCGACAGGTGTGATAAAAGCAATTAACCTCGAGATGCTACTAACTGATATTTTGTATTTCCTGGTGGTAAGGTTCAGTGACATGGAATAATCACCAAATGCCCCATGCCATAATTCCACTAGTGTTTATCTAGTACACCATGGAGTATTATAATTTAACATAATGATGATCTAGCATGCCGGCATTCATAAAATTTAATCAACAGAAATAATGACACAGGTATCACGTGCCTTTTAAGGCGGCCATTGGGGATGCAATCTGAGTCAAATTAAAGTCATGCCTTTACAGGACATTTATCATTCTACCTCATTTACTTCATTCAGTTTACATAAATTTATAGCTCTGTTGCAACGCGTAAATAGGAATTTGTGCAATTAATTAAGTCAACGTTTTATAGGGGTCTTCAAATAAGAGGGCTCTTGACCTTGCAAGGGCCCCATTGGGAAGATGCCCCATACGGGTCGCATCGCATCGATCGCGCCCATAGACATGTCCGACAGAGGGCGCGCGAAGGCACGGTATAAGATTTGCGACTATGTTGGCAGGCTGAAATGTAGCAACCATCATAAGCAGCTAACACTCTTTACATAATCACGGAAAGACGTCCGGAGCTCTTGTTTCCCTGTTCGTACTTGAATCTGTAGCTCATCTGTTCACTGAGTAGTGATGATAAAGATACCATGTTATTGTTACCTATCATACTCCACAGAGCTGTGAACAGGCCTCCCAATATGTACCTATCTCTTAAAACCATGACCTCTCTAATCATCACCCGTTTTATGCATAGGCACTCGAGTCATTAAACGACCCGTCTCACTAGCGTATTTTTATATATGGATCTTACTTGCAGATTATTTTTTTATATAAGGGGCTGGGGATGAGGGGGATTTTTAGAGTCGGCAAATTGCACTCTTGTGGAAATGAATTACGGTCCCCAAGCAATCAGAATAGTCTAACACACGAGGATGCAGCTGCTTTTTATTTATTACAGTCATTTCTGTCTATAATGGAGAACTATCAACTGTTGGCTCATGTAGCAATCGCATCGAGATTCACACTGAGTCGCCTTCTGGCGCCTAATAACTCGCAGCCCTGAGTGCATAATGGCCAACACTACCGTACAATAGACAGTGGCTAATTTGCCAGACGTTGATGATGGATGACTATTGCTCCATTGTCATTGCCCCTTTTGCTGGATGCCGAACTGTTGTTGTTGTGAATGGTGACCTTTTATATACAAGCTTGACAAATATTTAATCATGACAACAATTGCAAAGGATACATATTAATAAAAAGTCATAGCAATTTAGTGCTATAAGTTCTACATTTTAACACAGATCATGTTCTCTGGTGATTATGGATTGTACGGTGCTGCAACGGGACCTCAGGTGACTATTGGCTGGTGTAAAAAAAGAGCTGTGTGCTGGGATGAGCGCGGCGCAGTGTGGTGAGTTGGTATCAGGAGCGCGATTTCTCAGGAGGGGCTGACTGTTAATTCAGAAGCAGGGAGCGCTCGTGAGTGATCTGTGACTACTGCTTGGTGCAGGGAGCGCGCGTGAGTGGTCTGGTGACTACTGCTTGTGCAGGGAGCGCGCGCGTGAGTGGTCTGGTGACTACTGCTTGGTACAGGGAGCGGGCGTGAGTGGTCTGTTGACTACTGCTTGAAGCAGGGAGCGCTCGTGAGTGATCTGGTGACTACTGCTTGGTTCAGGAATCGCGCGTGAGTGATCTGGTGACTACTGTTTGGTGCAGGGAGCGCGCGTGAGTGGTCTGGTGACTACTGTTTGGTGCAGGGAGCGCGCGTGAGTGGTCTGGTGACTACTGTTTGGTGCAGGGAGCGGGAGTGAGTGGTCTGGTGACTACTGCTTGATGCAGGGAGCGCGCGTGAGTGGTCTGGTGACTACTGTTTGGTGCAGGGAGCGCGCGTGAGTGGTCTGGTGACTACTGCTTGATGCAGGGAGCGCGCATGAGTGATCCGGTGACTACTGTTTGGTGTAGTAATATGACGTTTTAGCCAAGGTGACCACACCTTGGTTCAGTATGACGCCGTTGGTGATTTTGTAAGTACAGCTTGATGCATGCAGTGGTTATCCGCAGGTTCCACGCAATGTCATCACCGACAATCACTTATTCCGTGCAGAACGAGTCTTTCAATCAAACAGTACCTAGGCTGTCCGCCAGGTTCCTATATATGTTATCATAGTGCAATAAATGAATAAAACCATAGTGACCGCGTTGCAGCTTAGGTTCGCATACACCGTCAAGGTCACAAAACCGTACTATCATAGTTGGCTTCTGTAGGTTAATCGCCCCATTGAATGAGTGTTTATGATATCCATCATGTATTATATGTTCGGTACTGTGTCAATTACATGTAATTATTGCTTGTCAATTACATGTAATTATTACAAGAGAAGTTATATTCATTGTATCGCATACAAGAATAGAGTTTTGCTCTTGTTACAGGGATTTGCTTAGTAGTTTATCGATTGAATCTCATGCACATATTTTCCTTTCTAAATGTGATTAAGTCCGGTTTTCCAGTTATATTATGATGCCAGAGTTTATATACAAACATATTCAAAATTTTATATTCTCAGTATTAACTGTCATTTTCTACTTTTCATCGTCCCCGATACATGCCCATCTCATTAAGCATGAATTTATCACTAGACTGTGGATTATGTAAAGGGCTTCCCAGGATATTGTGCCTGGTACTGTCAATATGTACGATCATGAATAAAGTGACACAAACTCAAATGGCGAACAATGTTATCATATATCATCTAACAATTGATAACATATTTCATTTCCTGCTCTACATGTGAACAGCCACTGATGAACTCCGCACATTCAGAATTTGAGACCAATCTACCTATGGGGTCTCAAGCGGTCTTACAATAAGCATCGGAACGACAATGTAAAACAATTTATGTGAAACAGGATTGCTTCGTTGTCGTGATAAGTGGATAGTATTACCAAGGGGATAATTCCAACCATGCCAATAATTCCGCTTCCTACAGAAACCTATCCCATGAGCTGAAACCTTTGAGATATATAATCCGAGAGAAGCTTGGCTTAGCTATTGGGTTCAGAAGTCGCACGAGAAGTGATAGACAGGACGGTCCAAATAACGCATATTGTGGGTTTAATAATAACAATATCACAATCCATACACACAGCTTTGTAGCTGCACGAAGTATGCTTTGCTTATGTTATCAAGCCTAGCAGAATGATTCATTATCGAATCTGACGCGGATGCTTTCCCATTTAGAAGATATGCGCTCATTTACCGCTAAGATATGCAGCCCTTCTTGTTCTTCGTGCTCTTGTTGTTGTTGTTGTTGTTGTTGTTGTTGTTGTTGTTGTTGTTGTTCTTCTTCTTCTTCTTCTTCTTCTTCTTCTTTCTTCTCCCTATACTGAGCTGGGCTCTCAGAGAGCATAGATAGCTCAACGAGATTAGGTATGCGTGATGGCCTGCAGTCTCCAAGTTAAAATGACAACAAGTTAAAAGATAAGATTATGTACAATGTTTTCTTGTTCGGTGATGTATGGTCAAGTCACTCCGCAAGGCGAGATCTGGCACTACCCTAGTAGGGAGGTTGTTCCACTCTCTTATCATCCTTGGGTAGAAGGAGTTGGCGTAGGTGTATTGTTTATGCTGGCTCTTGTTGACTGAGTTAAGAACGAAACGCTATCTAGTAAGAAAGAGTTGGTGAATAAATTAGTCATCAGCCCATGGGACAATGTACAGGATGCTGAAGATGTTTGGTTTGTTACATTGAGGGCGCTCAATTCAGCTGAGGTCAGTCTTATGCAAGACTTGTGTATCCATTAATCACAATCTTCACATGAAATACATCCGGTTTTATAATGCGCATTGTACTTAGTTGTATGATGTTCGGGTAATGTCAATTCTCGTTGTTTCTCTATACATAAAATATTCCCTGCATTCTGATTATGCAAATCGCAGAATAGAGTATTATATAGCAGTCAAGGTTGCATAGTCAAGATTTCATTAAGAAATGCTCCCCATGTAGCACAAAGTATCATCACAATTAGTGTATTGTGTCAGAGGAAATCCGGTCCGTCTTTTGGCTAATGACATTGCCCACGTTGCTGATTGTATGATCCAATGTTTCTTCATCAGCAGAACTGACATGTCTTCTGAGAAGATATTGTACACAAGGTAGATTACTTTAGTGTTGTTTCGTATCAATGCATTTGCATTTCATAATCAGGCGTATATATCTGTACAGATTACTCTGCTGTGCTGGTTGGTTTAAAGAAACTCAATAATGATTCAATAAAGTATTGTAGTGTTATAGACTAATGATAAACTCTATAGATTAGTATCAGCTCACCCAAGGAGTTGCGTTGCGTCATATTCTGACTAAGGATGCAGCTCCATCCAATAATAACATTAATCATAATGAATTAACGATTGTTTGTCTCAACTCTGAGAAGTTATAAATAGTTGCTAACTGCTTATTACTCGGTTAACATATGGCGTGAATCAAATTGAATATGGTCGGGTAGGGGACAGGAAATGATTTGTGTTCGAAATAAAATTAACCTTGCAGGATATTAGACTCAAATACAAGACTGAGTAGACGTCTTACTTTCTCAGAAAACGAGGCAATGAAAAAGAATTGAGATCGATTCAGACAACTACCAAACACCAAACATACCTAAGTGATGGAGTTATAGAATGCAATGATGCTTTACGGACAATTTTATCCCTTTTCGGCGGGGAATTTCATCCATGGTAATTATTTATAGTTCGATCAATTTGGGAAGCAGTAAAAAGTCCGAAACACAGCAACATGTTTGTTTTCAAGTTCAAGACCACGTACATCGCGCATGCTCAGAATGACGACTAACGTTAAGCCCGGGGGGGGGGGCACTTAAGTGTATAGAAGTATTATACATGTGCCGCGCGACCGGGTATGTTTTTTCGGCCTCTCGTCTTGTACGACGGTTTATACATTCGCATTATACCTTGTACGACGGGGTATACTTTTTGCCATTCTCAACTTGTTCAACAGGTACGGGTTTTCGAGGTCCCGCGGCACACCCCTATCCGAGTTAGGGTCAAGTGCCCCCCCCAGGATGCTACAGCAATGCAAATGAGGCGGCGGTAAATCATGCGACACAACATGTTTTCAAAATGGCGGTCATGGTATCTTGACTGTTCGGAAATGATGTATCGATGGCATTTCTTGAAGAATAGCGTCGGGTTGGGGTAATTTTTTTTTGCGCGTAGGGACTGTTTGTAGTACAGGCTCTTGATATATATTATTTTTTGGATGCGTAATTGAGCACCCAAATGCGTAAGGCCACCAACTTTTTCTTTAATGAAGCGCTCAAACCGTCGTATCGTAACGGTATAAATTCATGTTACCGTTATGACCGGAGCTAATATTGTGTATGTGCAGGTTTTTCACGCAGGTCATGTGGGCTTTTAAATCAACATCAATCACAGAGGAGAGGTCCATAAAAGGCTAATGTGGGGAGGAATGAAATTACAGATGGAGGATTCAAAAATGAAATAAAAGAGACGGAAATCGCCATCAAATGAAACTCTATTGGATTGCGTATGAGGTTTAAGGCATAGCATGAGATGTTTGCTCTTGAAGCCGTCAACATGGTTCGCGCTTTTTATCCGATTCCCGTGACTCATTATACGTTATCAATGACCTTTAAAATAAGGTTTTGATTCCTTGCTCTTCTTGCTAAGAGTCCCTGCCTCGTGCCATCCACTTACGTATATTTATGAATGAAATACTAACCGGTTGGTAATAAATACAATTTTCAATGCAAACTACCCTATTGGGTATCACCTGGTATCAACATATCCATTGGAACGACCAAATAATAAGATGAATCGCGTCGCTCTCTCAGGGGGATACACAGGATTAGCATTTTAACATCGTTGCAATGCTGTTCATATTCCTTCTTTAAGAGTACCATAAGAGCATCGCAAACACTATAAACCTGTCAGTTGATATACTTCAATAATATGATGAACAACTATATTACAACCGGAAGCAATTGGACTGGATTGATATATGTGCTGGACGCGAAGTGGGACACCATGTTTTCAGAACGTAACGGTGTGGTGTATTTAGAAACGGGTTATTCTTGAAGTCATATGGGTGGGGGTCTTAGTATTTGAGTTGAGTAACCCCTGCTGTTACTCTTTCCATAAATATATGAGATATGTTTACGTTTGTCAAATCAAACAAAACCGAGTATTTTTGGCGGTCAACATGTAATCCAGGCTTATAGTGCTCGCTTCGTGCTACGAAACAAAGTCGTTGATGCAGTGGGCTGCATTATACATGGCATTCTCCTCAACAGCAAGAATAGTAAAACGTGTGATATCTGGATTTCTGCTATAGAGAAGAAGATTCTTGAGGCGCATAACTAAAGGAAAAGAGTCACAGTAAGCAATAATTAATGACATATGACTGATCACAGGTAGATGATTATGTGCGGACGACGAATACTTGTTGTGAAAGGATATGATTGATTTGGTAACTTCTCGGTGTTGTAAGAGGGCTTTAGTGCACGAGGGAAACTTAACATTGTAAGATCACCACATATGGGTTTATCTTCTTTGAATGGTTGTTAGAAATGGTCAGCTAGTATAGCCTCCTGGGAATCAGGTGAGTTCAGATGACATAAAGTCCTCGGGGTTCTCCTGTGATGGATGAGATATCGTTGAAGTAAACAAAGTTTTGCTTTTTCTCCAACACATTTCTTATCTAACGTACCAAGCTCTTGTGACTGATGTTAACACTATATCATGTATGGCCAGGAGCTTATTGACGAAAGGAGTACACAATTTGTGAGGGTATGACAACTGCTTGGTAGTGTCGGAAGATTGCGACAGATGTGACATACACAATTGACCTTGAAATAAAGCTTGTAAAAATTGTATTCGCCAAATAATGCTAAGCTAAAATAAAATATGTCCCTAATATATCAATTCACTTGCTGATATTGTATATCCTGGTGGTAAGGTTCAGTGACAATACTAAATAAGCAATAACAAATAGCTCCATACCATCTTTCACTAGTGTTTATCTAACACACCAGGAGACACGAGTAGTAAGATCTCACATAATGAAGATCTAGCGTAACGACATTCATAACATTGAATTAACAGAAATAACGATGCAGGTATCACATGTCATTAAGAAGGCCATTAAGGATGGTGTTGGTCCGGGTGCGATTACTATATGGTCTGCCCATGTGATATCTAGGTCACATAAAACTAGGTCACGCCTTAACATGACATATATCTCCATATATTCCTTCCGTATGCGTTAATCAGTCGGGACGGGTTGCTGCATTTATAGCTCTATTGCCACGCGTAAATAGGAATTTGGTCTATGTTTTATATCTTCTCGTTAGAGGACTCTGAACCTTACATGGGCCCTATTGAGCCACTCTGCAATATCTAGTCGCACCAAGCGCACCTATGAAAATATCAGACAGGTGACTCTCGAAGGCTGATTTGTGATAAGGCTGCAGAGGTTGAATCATATAGCAACCAACATTAATCGAGCTGCCTTGCTCTAATCACCGAAGCATCCCCGGTGCACCTGAATCACTGTCCGTAATCACAGCACACCCCGTAGTGACAATAACTAGGAATAGAATGCAGAGTCAGAATAAGCAATGTGACCATGTCCTCGTTTTCTGTCATACTCAACAAAGATGTGAACAGACCTCTCAATATGTACCCATCTCTCACAACCATGACCCCTCTCGTATCCCTGGAGACCCCATAGCTAGCATATCAATTAATATAATACCGTATTGGACCTTTTTTAGCGACAGGGAGGGGGGGGGGGGCTGCAACAAATCTGATTATTTATATGCATTAACAACTCACTCGTGTAATGCACAGGCACTCGAGTATTAAATCGCCCTTCTTCGCCAGCGTCTTTTATAGAAAGATCCTACTTGTAAACGCCTGGTGAGGAGGGGTACTTAATGAGTCATAAAGCATTCTCAAGGAAATTATGTGAGGTCCCGAGAATGAATAACACGCATATGTATCTTCTTCTTCTGTATTCAAGATCCATCGATTAGACCTTAACTATTATTTTCATTTATTTATTTTTTTTAATTATTCGGAGAACCGTCACTTGTTGACTCGTGTAGCAATCGCATCGAGATTTACCTTGGGTCACCTTACTGGTGCCGCACAGCTCACAACCCTGAGTGCATCATGGTCAACAAGTGTAACAGCATTTTTGTCAATTCAGCACTCTGACAACTAAAGCATGGCCGCATGGTGCAATAATTGATTGCTGCCTGTTGTAGAAAGAGAATGTAGGCGCTCCGATGAGCACGGCGTACTGTTGTTGGATTAGGTTTTTCGTTGTGATATCAGGTAAATTCCCCCTATAATGAATTGTCATTTTACTCAGCAGTTTATCATTGATTGCATGCCCAATGCAGGCTAATTGCAGGCTATCAACTATATGTCATCGTGAGAAGAGAAGCCCCATCACTCTTTGCCCGTGTGAATTGGCTTTGCTAGATGGCGATGAGTGTACGCAGTTTCCTACCCAAACTGAAAACGTTGCCCACTTTGTAATATGAAACTTCCAAACTAAACTTACATATACTCAAATATATAGTCTTGGTATTGTGTAAAGTATTACGCAGCGCACATGTGGACTATCGATACAAAATTTGTTTCAGAGGCAGCGTCCATAAAAAAGTAGAAGCTGCTAAGATGCTTCAATACCAGGTGATAACTTAAATAAATGCAAACATTAGAAGCTGCTTTATGCTTCAATCAGATAACTTAAATAAATGCAACCGAATTTAGAATCAGATCAATATGTCTGAATATACATCCATTCGTACCAAGCTTCATTCCTTGCTCTGCGTGCTTATTGTTTCTTCCTGAACACTTCCACTCATGTACATTTATTGAAATAATGTTCCTGACTAATGAATTCAATTTACATTACACACTGCCTTATTAGGTCGCAAAGGGCCTCAATATAAACAATGAAACAACCGGATATTATGAAGTAATGAGATGCACTGTTTGAAGGATATGCAGGATGATCTCTGTAAATTACACACCGTATGGCGTAATCCTGCATTGCAATTGTATGATAAAGTGCCAGACGAAGTAGGTTTATCCTGTCATACTGAAGTGTAAATTGGGGATGCATAATCATTCCAAGCTTACAACAGTCATCACAATGTTGCAATGTTACCATTTTGCCATATAATGTACGTCCTGGTGACCGAATGCGGATCACTCGTACATGTGAAAGAAAACAAAGCTTTAAAAGATTTGATATATGGATTTCTGTTTGAAGGAATAATTTGCATGGGCTGAAAAGCTGAACAAAAAGAGTCACAGTATGCAATAGCTGATAGTACATGGCTAATTAAAGGTAAGTGACGATTAGATCCGAAATGGAAATGTCTTGTATGGTTAGTAGGACATAACAAGAAATTGTATAGATACATACCACTGTTTGGCATGGATTGCTCCAGACAGGGATGCATGGAAGAACAGCGATGTTGTAAAACATTTAGACACTTCTATACAACATGGGGTGATACATATGACCCTGATCCCGGCGAGGGTGTGTGTGGTGCTACTTTATGGTTATGTTTCTTCGCTGTTTGATTCATTTCTATTGCGGTTCACCTACCTCTGACCTATTCATTAAAGCCATGTCTGGTCTGATATATTCTGCAGTTTAACCGGAATACTAGCCCATATTTAAACCTCCAAGGTACTCTTCAAATGCGTTTGTACGAATCATTGGTTTTTCCAACGTGGAGCATTATAACTGAATTGAAGTTCAATTTGGGCCGTATATATCAAACAGACTTAACAACGAAATGGGAACATTTGGAACCGAAGCGTGATATCATCAGCCAGTCATCAAGCGACCTCGAGTAAGCGCTACAAAATGTAAATCTAGAGGAGCATATATGGGGGAAGCTGGATATGAGTGTGTGCCTCATGGTAACAATGAGGTAACTGAAGCTGAGCGCATTGAAACCTTACTGATAAACCAAGAAAACCCAACAGCTTAGTTTTGGAAAACTTAATTTTTGCTTCCATGTATTTTATTGATCCAATGATGCCATTTGTGAAAGCATATCAGACAGGTACAGTGTGAGGTTCAACCTCTCATACCACGCGTAGGTGGTTCTAAGAAGGAGGGATCAAATGAACATAAAACCAGATGCGACTGGATCTGACCTCATTCCTTTTCTACTCTATATCATAAAAACGTTTCATAGCATCGTCTAGGAAGTAATTACGGTGTCGGTGTATTATTGTTCGCCGAATCAGCTCTTCGCCTACCAAGGCAAAGAAATCACGCTGTCTTTAAGTTAAAAGATGTACATATCTGATGCAAATGTAAGATGATGTGCTTCATAAATGCCAATGAGAAGGTCATTTTATCTTCAATGGACAAATCAGCGCCTGACCGCAAATACTATAAGCCTAATAGTGTCAAGACTCTAAATGCGCTGCACGTATTCCGCCATTCTTTCATGCTCCGCCTTAGATGCTCCTCACTTTGGTTAGCAATTACCTGGTGAACCACCTGAATCTAGTCAAATAGGGTATTGCAAATAGCCAGCGGAGTCAAATGCTAACGAGACGACATGGACATATTAACTATAATTATGCTTATCGAAACGACATGGATATATATATATATATATATATATATATATATATATATATATATATATATATATATATATATATATATATATATATATATATATATATATATATATATATCTTATATATATATATCTATATATATATATATATATATATATATATATATATATATATATATATATATATATATATATATATATATATATATATATATATATATATATATATAAACAATTGTTTTTGGGTCTTCTCACAGCCGCTGTTAACACGAAATTTTCATTGTGTAATAGTCGGTAGCAATAGGCTCTTAATCTTATTTCAGGATAATTACTTGCATTGGTGCTTTGTCACATAGCCCGGAATGAATGTGAATGGATAGCGCTCTTGTTGATGCAATCTTGGGCGTTGAATCATTAAATAACTTTAATGGTCTATGTATGGCTAGAGGCAATAATATTTACAATAATGGCGGCAATTCTCCAAATGCCTGCCAACGGTTGATAATTTATCAGTACGTCACCTAAGATTGCCTATTCAACATTTTCAAAGATAAGGAATGCTATAGTGCTATGTGCATCACGCTAGCGACTAACAAACTATATATATATTTGGCATTCAGATAAATAAATAATAGTAAAATTCCAATCGCCTTTTTGTTGATGCTGTCATGTTATTAATTGACACTTGATGAATGGTGATCACCTATATGGATTTAGGGATTTGGTGTCAAGCAATAACTATGGTAAATAAGAGTTATTTCCACAATATCCACGAGCCGGTGAGCGGAATGCTAAATGGTGCGTAATTCCTGAAACAGACACTATGGTATGCTTATTAGACATGCCAACATTAACTGGAATACTTATGCTGTCAGAAGTATATCGTTTGACGTACACTTTACTAAATGTGAATTTCTGAATATTGAATATTTCACATTCCGGGCGACAATTATTTTCCTACAATTAATTGGCATTAGTTAGTAAAATGTATATTGAAGAATATCCAGATAGATGTTGGAAATAATCGATCTACATGGGTAATTGCTCAACATAATGTTCGTTTTTATATCCAGCTAGCCCAGACGACGCCCTTGATTGCATTGAATTGTTTCGTTTGTTTAGGTCTCTACGGGTATAGTTAAAACGCTGAGATTTACAATTACACATTATTCCAAGAAGTTCCATCTCTTGGAAATTACAGATGAGAAAGCACCATCAAATGAGACTCCATTGGATTGAAAACAAACTATGTGGTATCATTGGAGCTAATAGCCTTTGAAGGTTCTCGGTCTTACTCTTTTGAATGCAACCTATAATTGAATTAGATTATCAAGTCTCAATATGCGTAATCGATGCCCTTTAGAAGAAAGCTTCATTTCCTCACGTTACTTCTTACAATTCCTAGCTCATCCCTTCCACTCATGTATATTTATGAATAAAGTGTTCCCTGCTTTAATATAAGTACAATATTCATTTCATACTAACCATTTGGGACTCACATGACCATAATATACATTTTGATGCAACTAGATTATAAGATGTATTGCGTCGCTTGATTCGGGGGGTAGACCGGATTAAGCGTTGAAAATTACACATCATATCGCACCCTCAAGTATTGCAATCGCATGACAAAGTGTCAGACGATATTTGTTTATCCTTTGACACTGTACAAATTGGGACGAGTTATCGTTCTAATCTTACAAAAGGATCCACATTGCTGCAATGCGGGCTGTAATCTTTCTTCTTAAGTTTTGTAAGTAATGTATATCTCTTATTAAATAAAAGCTTGAGTGATATAAGGAACAAATATATTACCTTTGGAAAAATTAAATGGAGAGAGTTGATTATTTGTTCTTTGAGCGCGGTAGGATTGAGCCATGTTTTAACAACGAAACAAGATTGTGTGCTTAAAAATGTATATATTGTTTTCAAAAGTCTTGTGTTTAATGGTCTATGTAATGGTACTATGTAGCCCAGGGATAAACCTTTTCTTTAGATATATAAGATAAGTTAATATTGATCAAAGCAAAAATAAGATTTTCGGCAAATGAATGTGTCGCCAAGCATTATAATGCTCGTTGAGGACTTCTAACTGTGACGACTTTATGACAGGATGTGCATCACTCGTAAATTAGAAACAAAACGTTGATGCTCCAGGCTTCATTATACATAGTTATCTCCCCAACAGCTAAGGCCGTCATGTATGATGTTTGGATTTCTGTTCGTAAGAATAGTTTTATGGTGAAAGGAAAGGGTCATAGTACGCAGAAGCTAATAAGATATGGCTGGTTGGAGGTAAATGAAATTGACTATGTGGGGCCTTTCGCAACATACTTTATTCCATTATCCATTGTCCATTGTGTGTGAAGCTGAGAAGCCAACTCAATTGAAAAAGTGAGTGGATCATATACATTTTCCTTCCATTGTTTTAATTAGTTTCCCACAATTATTATAACCGATCGCTCAAGTGATCACTGGATCATGATTGTTAGTAGCTAAGCTTTGGCCCATTATCCGTTATTTCCAACTTGCTATCCCAGGAAATGTTATAACTCGCCTTGTCTAAGTGGTGGTCATTTAAAATAAAATATAAGTTAAAGACGAGTTTCGGTGAAGAGGTAGACAGGTTATGTCCCAATATGGTGATGTAGACTGTGCAAGTGAATATGGATTCTGATTGCTTTATATGGCATTGGCCTGACTTAACCCGAAACTTTATCAAACTATGTACCAATTTCCTCCGGACGAGACTGTGTAGAATAGCAACGATAGAGTATAATATTCTTGTATATTATATAGGATGATACGTATCACCCTAATCCCCCCATATAAATGAACGCGTAAATGTGACATTCTGCTTTATCTTTATGTTCTCGATTGATGGACAATCTCTCTACCCTATTCATCAAATCAATATATGGCCTAATATATTCTTAAGTACACCAGCTTTTAACTGCACCTCTGAACAATAAGACTGAGCTGGCAGTCAACAATAGCAATTCCGCAAAAAATGTAGGCGTCTCATTTGTACCGTGCCATAAAAAAGGTGCAAGCCGAGTTAACACCACACAAAACCCTGCCGAAAATATTCGTCATATATTAGTTATTACTGCTATAAAAGCACGATGTTATATAGGTGCTTAGTATAGCAATTAACACCAATGCTATTGACATTTAGAAGATTTACTAGCATGATGATCAGTGCGTTGTTTTGCACATAATATATGCAATGTTATTAGATGTCCTATCAGTATCCACAGTCCGTTGGGACATTATGTAATTTATTTATTCGTGCAATATTGGAATAAACGTGGTATAAAATATTGTAATGATGACATTTTAACCTCTATAATCTTACATCATCTAGTAAGTCATCGCTCATCGGACGTCATCTAAAGTATAAATATGATCGCAAAACCTAGCTGTTCGTCATTCTATTGAACCATAAAACAATTGCCCGTTGTCTCAGCTGCCATTGACAAAATGGCTCCACTCGACGTATCGTTAACAACGAAAAGCTTATATATTCTACCTCCGTCTGGAACCGCCTAATCGTATTACCTTGTCGTATCCACGTTTAGCATCGGGCCAATTGGGATAAGTTGCATTAAGGTCAGAAAAGCTTTGCACCTATCTAAACAGTTTATTTCAGTGGGCAACCAACACATGGGAAGTGCAACAGCAGCCTAAGATTGATTACGAGCAAGGATAGGAAGGAATATGTAATGAGAGCAATATAAATGAAATGGCAGAGAGACAAATCAAATGAGAGCGATATAAATCTCATGAGATGAAACAAATTACTTGAAAGGGATACCAAATAGCCTTGAGAGGTCGACATAAACCGAATGCCAGGGAGGAAAATACTATGAGATCTATATATATATATATAAATAGATAGAGATATATAGAGAGAGAGATATATATATATATATATATATATATATATATATATATATATATATATATATATATATATATATATATATATATATATATATAGATATATATATATAAATATATATATAGAGATATATAGATATATAGAGAATCTATAGAGAGAGATATAGAGATATAGAGAGAGAGAGAGAGAGATATATATCTCTCTATATATATATATCTATATATATCTATATATAGAGAGAGAGTATAGATCTCTATATATCAGATAAATATGTCTACTATATCTCTATCTAGATAATATCTGAGAGAGAGAGAGAGATATACAGAGAGAGATATATATAGAGATATCTCTAGAGAGAGTCTCTCTCTCTATAGAGAGATAGAGAGAGATAGGATAGAGAGATCAGAGAGATAAGATATATTAGAGAGATAAGATCTATCTAGATCTCTAGAGATCTAGAGAGAGATATATATCTCTCTCTCTCTCTCTCTCTATATTCTCTCTCTCCCTATCTATCTCTCTCTACTCTCTCTCTCTCTAGAGAGAGATAGAAGAGAGAGTCTCTCTCTCCTCTCTCTCTCTCTCCCTCTCTCTCTCTAGATAGGGATCCCTCTCTCTCTCCTCTCTCTCTCTCTCTCTCTAGAGAGATAGAGAGAGAATCTAGAGAGATCTAGATCTCTATAGAGAATATCTCTCTCTATCTCTCTCTCTAGAGATCTCTATCTCTCTATATAGATATATAGAGAGATATCTCTATCTCCCTATATATATATATATATAGAGATATATATCTATCTATCTCTATCTATATATATCTCTCTCTATCTCTCTCTCTCTAATCTCTCTCTATATCTATCTATCTCTCTAGATATCTATATATAATATATCTAATATCTATCTATATATATATCTATATCTATATCTATATAGATATATTCTATATATGTCTACTCTATATATATATATATAAATATCTATATCTCTATATATATATATATATATATATATATATATATATATATCTATCTTATATATATATATATAAATATCTATATATATATTATATCATCTAATCTCTATATATCTCTATATATCTCACTCTATCTCTCTCTCTATATATCTATCCCTATACTCTCTCTCTCTCTCTCTCTAGAGAGTTATCTCTCTATCTCTCTCTCTCTCTCTCTTCTCTCTCTATCTCTCTCCTCTCTCGCATCAATCTCCTTGAGAGGATCTCTCTAATCAAATGATCTCGACTCTTCTAGAGAGGCTCCATTCTCAGAGTCTCGACCCTAGAATTCATATCGCATTCTCAATCATCCCTTGATGAGAATATATATATGATCTCTCTATCATGATTCGATATAGGATATCTAAGAGATATATCATATAGATAGATATATATATATATATATATAGATATATATATATCTATCTCCTTGATATATATATATATATATATATATATATATATATATATATATATATCTATATATATATATATATATATATATATATATATATATATATATATATATATATATATATATATATATATATATATATATATATATAGATATATATATATATATATATATATATATATCTCTATATATATATAATATATATATATATATATATATATATATATATATATATATATATATATATATATCTATATATATATATATATATATATATATATATATGTTACAGATGAATTGTCTACACTGCATCCATAATCGCATTCTTACATCCATGGATGGAACGAAAATCGAAGGCGTGGGTACTTAATCATGCGGTAAAATTTACATTATGTGCACAAATGGCCTTTTTCACTCAATCAATCTCCTGTGGTTGCGCCACGTTGTTGTGTTTTTAGTTTGAGCTTTAAGTTCTGTCATATATGCGGTTATTATTCCGTGAAGCAATTACATATGATACATGTGCATACAAGTTTCGCAAAGCATCGTATTTACTCTTCACGAGCGATGGCTTTAACCTTGTATATACAACTGAATGCAATCGTTAACAATGCCTTTTATATTTGACTTAATGCATTATAAAAATTGACTAGGCATCTCCACATCAAAAGACAACAAAAATGCCCCAGAACGACCAATCAGATGCGACAGAGATTTCATAAAACACGCAAATCTACCGTTAAACACGTGATACGCTGGAATGTTGCAATGTCTGAACTCTTTCGATGATAAATTTTTAAATTATGATAGAGTTTCCAAAGCTTGCATCAGTTAATACGTATCTGAAATGCCAAACAGATATAATGTACCTGCAACAATAAGACGAAAGTAAAGCCGTTCAGTATTGTTCCCTTCAGAACCAACCTTCTGAGTGATCTGTCTTGATATACTATCTCGTGGCTCTAATTTGCAGAATCTTCAAGCAGAATGTCGGAAGTGACCCAATAGCTCCTCCTCTAACGTTTCCTAGTATTCCTATCATAAGATGAATCATTCTTATCATAGATCATAAATGTGATTCAATCGACTATAAATGCTATCCAATTACACCGAACTTATTTGATCCCTTCCTCAAAGGATTACGATGTCAAACACATCGATTGGGGTAATAAATAAAACATCAGGAAATATAAGACGGAGCTAATTTGCAGTCATGCACAGAACGCACAGAATCACTACAAATAAGCGACGCTTTGGATAAATTTATCTTATCACATCGCACATCGTTTGTATCACCATGCTGTCGACTATGGGTTTACAATCCGATGCACAAGGAAACACGCAAGCATCAGGAAGTAAACAACAAGTCAATGCTTCACAGTTTAAAGCTTATTATCTATATTACAGTTCATTTAAGGTTGCACATAAAGTGTATCGGCAGTGTATTCTAAACGCGTAGGTGCCATTGACAGCTCTGTGTGATACATATTTAATACTGGATGATATTTCCACATGAGTGCCTTAATGTCATATCAATCCTTAGATAGCCTTAATGGTCAAATGGGTATCAATCCTTAGTGAATTATACTTCCGACGTAGTGTTACGATATCAATTCGTTGAACGTGACACAAACCACAATATTTCAATTATTATTTCCAATTAATGACAGCTGCATAATTATTTTGATATGTTCTTATAAATAAGCTAAGCTTGGTTAAATCTGAAAGATATTGCCATGGATGATGTTTGACAAAATCATCTTTTACGGTACAATAACACTGCACCTAATAAATACTGGCACGGTCAACATGGGTAGGGTAAAAGACAAATGTAAACTGATTGATTGCTGGCAATCGATGGGTTATCTTTCTTGCTTCCGTATTCCATTTCCATTGGATTGTTCCAATCCTTCGGCATAATTCACACAATTTGCGAGTTTCCTTTGAATATTTCATCAAATACTACTGCTGTGACACTGTATCCACCCATCAAAGGCGATGCCGTAGGATGTCAAGGATCTTAACATCGTCGTTAATGAAGTATCATTTCTTGTAGTGTTTCCACAGAACAAAGCTCGTTTGAGTTGCTAGCATTTCGATAACGTTACCTTCATTGAAAATGACATGCTCAAATTTTTGTGTTATAAACATAGTGTGGCAGTGACATGCATAAATTAAAACTGTACAATACAAAAGATTATAATTTTGTCGATTAATTGTTTTGTCAAATTATATTCCTCCTGTGTTGACCAGCGTACTGGGATATAACGAATGCACAGGAAGCTACAAAATGTCGGCATATATAGCCCCATATATTTGGTAGACTATTATGAGATGGGTTTCCCATTGTTCCACATGCAGGCAAAGAAAGATCAATCACGTAAATGGAAACATTGAGGTTGGTTCGAAATGGCCATAATTAAGGATATATTGCACCTTCGAAACGTGTCCTTTGTTGTTTTACAGCCCATAGCTTATAAATAAGGAAATATCTGTGGGATGTTTGCGTGACGTTTCACGAACTGCCTTTAATCAAACTCTTGAGAAATAGTCATTTATATTATTAGGCTCCAGTCCTTGATAACTTGGTTTTATGTTAACACCAGCTGTAAATGCACAAATTGTTTATTTGTTTTTCACTGATGCAGAAGCTATAAGAGCTTAAGAAGGCGTTAGCGCTAGGTTACGTAGGATAATGACCAGATAATAAATGATCAAGCGTAACTTCTTCAATTAAATCGTAAATACCAGAAATTAAGGAAAGATAAAAGGAATTCTGCAGTTATGTCCTTGCATCATTTATATCCGAACAATGTTATTCCCTGATATGAATATCCGATCCCCTGGGGTATTCAACCAGATCGTCCGAAGGCGATTGTTCATTGAAAACATTTACAACATTTTGTTGCGGTCTTCTCTTAATGAGTCTCTTAAATAGACATGCGATTAGGTTGTAGGGAGATAGATATAGTTACGAACGGTTTCATTAAACTGACTGAATCTACTCACCTAAAGCCGCCCGTTTTGCGCCTTTTACCGTTCTAGCTCAGCTGCTCACTGAGTAGTGATGGGAACGATGCAATAGCCACTAAATCTGTAACCAATTTGTATTTCCGTATAAAATTGATTAAAAGTAATACTTTGATGAGGAAACAGATATCACTTTACCCAAACTGATCTATCGATTATGCATTATGTTATTAAATGACCTGATCAGTATATTTCATGGGCCTCTGGAATTCATCAGATTCTAAACCCAACAGTGCATGTGCATCAGAGGTAATCATTCAATGCATCCTGCACAACTCTCCTACTTTGGGCAAACATATACAATTAATGACATCGTGAGTAGAGAATAATGTAACGAAGAACGCATTCGTTCATATAATTTTCACGCACGCATGTGTTGATCCTTACGAGAAGGGCAAGGGTTACATGTTTGTTCAACGACCAAAAGCCCTTAACACTTATGTATGGTATATGTTCCCGGCACCAGTAATTATATCACCCCTGCTCTCTTTCTGGTATGAAGATTGCCATGTATTATGCAGCATCATGCATCAACGTTTTATTGCACGTTTACGAGTGATGCGTCCGCTAATTAAGTAGTCTTCAGCGGGCAATTTATGGTTTGATGACATGTTCACTTTCCAAAAACAGCCTGACTATTTTGCTTTGATAAACACAACTAACTGTTTTAATCTTGAAACATCCACAATTGCAGAGTCCTGTTGAAAAAAACATTGTTTCATTTTTCCATTGAAACATATTAATCGAGATATTTATATTCCTGAGAAAGACCATACGTTACTTTTGAGGAAGGGATGCTAACGTAAAATGCTCACTTATACCCGACTGTTCACTGTATCATTCAATAGCAATACTGGATAGCACCATGTGACCTGCAATTTAAATGCAAATTCAGTGTATCCACCGAAGAGAGCGACACAATTCATCGTATAAAATGGTCGTTTCAATCTTTACAATGAGGCTATTTGAAACCCAATAGGGTATTATATAATGTAAATTGCCTTTATAATAAGCCAGGTAACATTGTATTTATGAATATACATGAGGCCAGGATTATTAGCAGAAAGAGCATGGCATGTTAGCTTCGTACAGTAGAGCATTGATAACGTTTATCGGCGACTTTAAAACCTGATTTAACAATTGGTTTCCATTTGATTGGTAAAGAAATGCGCCAGATGCCAATATTGAACGATGCTGTGGCTTGCTTCCTGTTTTACCATTTGTGCTCCGACAATAAATCATTTGGTTTTCTATTTATTATTATTGCTCTGACTGTGATTTCTATTCCTTTTTATCATCATTCTTTCTCTTTGATATGATGTGACTCCTTTCAGACAGATATTGTATTAAGAGCCATAATGAGTAGAGTGTGAAACCATGATCATGTACAATACAAGTATCGCATTGTTTAGTCTGATACCTTGCGACACCATGGATTCTTCCCACGTAAGCGTTTTCTTATCCCACACCCAACTATCTTTCATTACAGAGCCGGTAAATAACCATTTGGCAAGATGAGTGGTTAGTAAATTAATCATTTTACAAATACAAAACAATATAGAGTTGAAACATCTCTCGTTTATAGATTGAAATTACTGAAATTACTAATTGTAATTTATGCCTCATGTGACTTATCAACTCCACTCGTTGTACGTCTGATTCTAAATTACAATAATATGCAACGATTCTAGATGTACAAGGAAAACTACCCTTGGTGTAAAGAATCGTATCTTAGGAGCCGTCAATGTTGCTGATGTTGATACAATGGGTCATAAAATCAGCACTGATGGCAAGGCTATCTACTAATAGAGCACTGTTAATGTGACTAAATAACGACAGCCCCAGTTTCCTCTTGCAAAATATTCTAATTATGACAACAGTTGAACTACACTGCAACGCAGCCTTTGTGTGATGTAATTAATAATTTATATCATTGTGACAACATTTATAGGAGCCTGGTGGACGATTTTATGACTCGTCAGCTAACTGCTTCTATCTTCTAGAATAAATGAATATGGATAGCTCTTTGACGACTGGTCACGTCTCGAAAATGCACAGGGTGGTAAACATATTTTGAAATCTAGGTAAAACTCAGGTGTTAAGATGATAAATGGTCGAGCATAACGCCTTTGTAATTTATTCATTCATACTAGAAGGCATTCCCTCATAGTTATTGAACTGACTGAACCATATTTTACTAGATTGACAAAACCATTTTCCTTTCCAGTTGATATATTTATGAAAGACACAAAGAATTATATGGAATATAAATGTAGAAAAAAATGCCACAACGACTGAAAGCAACAAAGTGTGGTCACAAAATCATATGGTTTGAAAGTACACCACCGTCCAGCTTAATACACCATACTGTGGTCATCACATCATGCAGACCATCATACCACACTAACCAGTGGTCATCACATCATGCAGACCATCATACCACACTAACCAGTGGTCACCACATCACTAGCGTCCACATACGACACGCACCAGTGGTCGCCAAATCATCCACTTCCTCTAACTACTTTAACCAGTAGTCATCACATCACTCACGACCTCTTACTACACCAACCAGTTGACATCACATCACTCACGACCTCTTACTACACCAACCAGTAGTCATCACATCACTCACGACCTCTTACTACACCAACCAGTAGTCATCACATCACTCACGGACCTCTTACTACACCAACCAGTAGTCATCACATCACTCACGACCTCTTACTACACCAACCAGTAGTCATCACATCACTCACGACCTCTTACTACACCAACCAGTAGTCATCACATCACTCACGACCTCTTACTACACCAACCAGTAGTCATCACATCACTCACGACCTCTTACTACACCAACCAGTAGTGATCACATCACTCACGACCTCCTACTTCACCAACCAGTAGTGATCACATCACTCACTTCCTCGCCTTTACCAGAGCACTCACAACGCAACACAACACAGTGCTCGAAATCCCGAATCGATTGCTCTATAATGCTCCAGTTTTCTGGTAATGTGTATCCTTTGTGCATTTCGTGATGATTAGCGTCTTTCTTGATTGCATTCAAACAAAAGGTTCATAGAAAAATCATAGTCGTCCAACGTCAATGTCAGGCCAATTAACTATCATCTAATGTACAGCTAGTATCGAACGTGAGGCACGATGCGATATGAGCTTTTAGGCGCCAGTTAGAATTATGAGGTGACTGTAAAGTAAAATATTACGTTTTGAATCCCTTTGCTGCAGCTACACGCTGATGAGTTATTAAGATTTCTACAGAACATGCTTATTTTTCGGAAGAATGTAATTTGTTGATAATTGCAGTAAGTTGCCGCTTCTAATGACATAAACACATACACCAACCCAAGACAAAATTCTCCAGTGCCTGTGCGTAATTAGAATCTGCAACTCCATCAATGGATAATATACGAGTGGTATTGCAGATTCGCATTGAAACGTCAGGGCACAGCACTAGCCATGATAGGACACGATGGTATGTTCAAAATGCTTATTCAGCTTCCTAAAGGTAATAGTAATATTGGTGTTTTACGTCAATTTCAATAACGAGGTAATATTGTGACGGTTATGGATGAGTATGATTGCGATTCTTGTACAGGTACCCTTAAATGACTGTTGGCGGAACAGGCATATGATTAATGAGAGACCACTTGTCACCTTCAAACTATTTCATTTGCGCCTCTCAATTCGCACATAATTGAATAATCAACGCTCCTGTCGATAGGTACGCTACCATCGAGCCAGTTGAATCCCTGATTGATAATTGATTGCTTGGCAAAGGTAGCGCATGACTGAGTGGCACAGTACGTTCAGTGCATTTGGGGCGTACAGATACTTCTCACAATAGGCCTTAATAAGTCCCGTTAAAATAAGATGACCTTCACCTCAGCCGTTGTTATACTTGTGACAGATATTGCTGCCCAACCTTGAAGACAAAATTATCTCCTAGCGATCATAAATGCAGCTCTGCTTCTGTGAATAACGATACCCCGAGGTCTAAATTATTATCTACAAGCTGCTCTGCAGCATCTTCATAATTCATTTCAAGAGTTGTAACCGCTACTGCTTTTGTGGCTATATATCCTGATTAATTAACATCACGCGGTATTCAGTAAGTCTATGCAGAATTTGGTTACGAGAACATAAAACAGCATAGGTTTGATTTATGTAACTTAAACGTGACAGGCCACGTGAATATTCGATATGACGGTCATTTTTCTAGATTTATGATGACGTTCGTTAGGCAGGTTTGAATAAATACCTAGATGTATGCTGATCAGTCGCTGTTTTGTAGCTACCAGGATTAAGTAGTTGTGATAGGTAATGTGTTCCTAATGTGTAGCAGCATAACTGGTTGTACCATAAACAGCTGTTTCCTAACTTAAGTCAACAGACTAATTTCGTTGTAGAACATTTTGAAATCGTATCATGTACTGCGCTCAGCGTATGGCGTCCTATGCAAATGATCTTGTCAATTCATCGACCCAAGAAACACCGACCTGGATCTACCGAAACTGACGTGAAATGATTTATCCATATCCCTTCGTTGAGCTAGGAAATGCCACCTTTCCGATCATCTTGTAGGGCTGTGTGTTCCTTTACTCTGCCTTTTTGTGACCCTTTCCGCAAACACCATGCTTTGAGGATAGCTCCTTTGTAGCCGACTAGCAACTCTTTGTATCGGGCCATTGAAATAAGTGCTGAGATCGTCATTGTGTCCATACACACACACACACACACACACACACACACACACACACACACACACACACACACACACACACACACACACACACACACACACACACACACACACACACACACACACACACACACACACACACACACACACACACAAACACACACACACACACACACACACACAAACACACAACACACACACACACACACACACACACACACACATACAAACACACACACACGCGCGATTTCTACATCGGCCAGCTAGTGGCGGTTTTATGCAAGTAACCCTAATTATCGAAATTATAAGGTGACCGTGCAATCTATCGTTTTTGAATTTCGATGAAGCCGCTGCATCCGAGTTTTATATAGTATCTACCAAGGAATGCAATTTCGCATAACACCTGTTAGCTCTTAAAATACTCTTCCTAAGGTAAAAGAGGCTAGTGGGGATGAGAATTTAAGGACTGCGCATTAAACGAGTGAGTTTCCGGTGTATGATGCTGATTAAAAATCGGGATAAAAGTTTGGACCCATGAATTGATAAGCATTGTATGTAGTATGTAGATAGATTGTATGTAAACAAAGGGGGTCGAGGATACATCACTGTTTATATTTTCCTGTTCCCAAGGATCATGCTATCTAATTATCGTGTTACGTTAGGTAGAGGCCACTGACCCTTGAGATCTTTGTAGATTTTGACAACCTATATCACTTCTATATTGCATTGTCTGGGTTTAGATGAGCAGTTTATATTTGTGCCATTGAATTTGTCACCGCATTGACTGTAAGTTACCACCAGTGGCAAATGCAGAATTTCTATGGCTGAATGCAATCAACGGCGTCACAATGGCTATATGTGTTATGAAAACTAACCTTATGTTAAGAACCTACCTATATATTTATCTTTCATTACACTTTGGTTCCATCAATCTTGAAGCGCAGTAAATTTTCAAATATTTAATAATTGATTGGTTGACCGCAAGAGAAAAACGAATCATGGCAACGACTTTATGGCCGCGTAATTTTGTGTACTTGAAGTCTAACGAATTCATTCGATTGTATATCCGCTGTGACATTTCAAAATGCAAGTGAAACAGAGAAAATGATAGGGATATACATGGAAAAAAAGTATTTATAGACAGTGATCATGATGGGGTGTTGACACGTATCAATGTGCTACATAACGCTTAAACAACATCTGCGACCCGTACCAAATGCAAATTTACTGACATCGTGCATCTTGTTCATCGTATAACTAGAAAGAATCACTCAGTGAAAACTAACATATATATTTTTCAACATGACTTTGGTGCAGGCAATTGTGAGGAACGAATCAAACATTTCATCAATTAGAATTAACGACAAACTGTCCGATTAAAAATCAAGCCTAAATAAATCCGAAACTCGATAACAGAATTTTAGTGGATGAAATATGCACCAAAGGTTTTGCAAGCAATAAATATCTGACGTATATTACTATACTACGTAAATATCGACAGGCCATAAGCTTTATCGGTTAGCACATACCTCCAAACAGTAATATGATAAGCCATAAATAAGTAAAACTTGTTTTTTTTTTGTGGCTCTGTACCAAGAAAATTATTCCTTTAGACAGAAATTCATATATCACGCTTGTTATGGCCCTCGATGTCTGGAATAAAACTATACGCCTATATAAGCACAAAGCAAGTCATCATGGTTTATATGGACGTAGTCCTGACTAGGGTCCTCTGACATTTCATTCCTGACCTTTAAAACGCAACGGACGCAACCTCACGAAGGACATCGTCTCAGACATAGTGACATTTCGACTGACATAGAGACAGCTGCTCAGTATCAGCACAAGCATTATGGAGTCATTCCAATGCATACGATGAGACCATTTCAGACCCAGTAAGATGGTTTGCTCTGCAAACTGCATTCTCAATAAGCCAAGAATATATTAATAAGTATAACTAGATGTGTGGATGACAAGGGTGGCTGTAGGCATACGGAATAGGGTTTGGACTGTGAACAGGTGGAGGCCTATCCTGAAATCGTCGCTTTGAGCAACAGATTTGGCGTCACTTAAATTAAGGATAAAAGCGCTGTATGCATGCTGACAGCATCAGGCACATGTCGTAGAATAATGGATCCACCAATTTTCAGCAAAACACCGTCATGAGCCGTAAGAAGAACATGGCTTTCCTCTTGACTGCGACATAGAGCGCCATGCATGAGCCGTGCGTCTTGCATAAAATGTGATCATACGCGCTCCACTGTGGATTCGTTTTACTGTGGGCTCCATCTCTATATGTGGCACATCAGAACCCCTTTGATGTGCTTCTCACCCCATACCGTTGTGCTTCCCATCTGCCATAGGTCATTGGTAGTTTTGGAAGTTCCCGTCCATGATGTGGTGCGATAGAGAACGTTATAAACTATCCAATCAATTGGCCCACGACGCAACTTCGACGAGCGTCGTGACACCAACTGCAAGGTGAACAGCATATGTCACACCTTTCTCGTCCTGCTAGCATATGTCACACCTTCACAGATTAAGTGACTCTGATAATGTCGACTTATTCAGTGAGCTCCTGGTCATACTAGATACTGTGCCGATATCCGTCACAAAACCGTGGTTATTTTGATACGGAAATTGCTACCCATTCCCAGAGAACAGGCCAGACTTAGTTAATGATCAGGATAGAGTAAATCCGCAGGGAGCTCTTATTGCCTGAAGTCAGCTGATAGCGTTGAAACTATACCAGCTGACTATATTTTGGGTTTACATTCACAGCCGGCGTTTCCGATCTGTTATGAATCGTCTGGCATAGTGAGATTGTATTTCAAAACGACTCATTTATTACTTGGTGATTGTGCTTAGCACACCTAAAATACACCTAAAGTAGTGCAGAAAACATCTATCTATTTCTCTATCTCCAGCATATAAGAAAACAAAATCATTTAATGAAAGACTTAAGCCAAACGATGTTTAGAGTGGTTGTAAGCGGTTGACAAGAAGACACTGGAACCACATACAGCTACTCTTACATTATGAAGCATCTAAGTAATTGATAGGACTCGCTTTCAAAAAAGAGAATAGAACACTACTCGGAGATGCAACACAACTTAGAGTATGACCAATGTTTTAGCAGTTCCAAACCACCTCTAAGTTACTGTTCATCTAATGTGATCCAACTGTAGGTTTGGGACAAAGTTTGCGCTGTAGATAAATATATAATGTGACTGTTATTTATATGAGCTGCATCAAGCTTTAATCTGTCCATCTATTAGTGGTTTATATCAGTTAGCCATTACCATTAAAATTTACATTAAACGATGTACTTCTGACAGAAAATGATGGACCAGTTATTTCAACATTGTTAATAAGGTGTAATATCATTAAACGGTTAGGTGGATTTGATAGAATTTCATGTTAGTAAAGTTGAATGAGTAAGTACGTGAAAGATTAGATTAGTACTTACAAAGCCCCTTTGGCTACTGATAATGGACGCCTGTAACACTACAGAACAAGATGTTATAACGTACTTCTAGACTGGAAATGATGATAATGTTGTAGCACTTGTTATCATTATGTCTCATGTGTACTATCATAATGTCTCATGTATCAATGTACCTAAAGGGTGTTGTACAGTCGCACAAGAAAAGTAAACTCATGTGCACTCGCCCAGGTGATGATGTTTGTCATTTATTGTAGCTAACGGGTAAACCAGAGTGTTATATGGTGTCAGAAGTGGAAACTTATGAACTTAGTGACATTATGCCCATAAGTTAAGGCTCAAACATTCTGAATAAGTCCAAAAAGAGAAACCCCATGACTGAGTGATAATTGGGAACTTTTGAAATAGAAGTCTGTGCTGCAAATCTGGTGTCTACAGCCTATACAAACTCTATCTAGTGTGCAAAATGGAGTCATTAGGTGCATGTAATTTCCCTGTTATGAAATGGGACAGTGACAATTTACCAGAGGCCTGGAAAAGGTTCATAGACCATGCAGAGCTTATGTTTGAGGCACCTATATCTGAGAAATCTGAGGAGGTGAAATGCAAATATCTGTTGCTATGGGCAGGAGAAAAAGCAAGAGAAATATATAACACATGGACTCTGAGCGCTGACCACAAAAAAAGTTTAAGCTATCTAACCACTAAATTCAAGGATCATGTGACACCACAGGCAAACCAGTGTTTGCACGGTACAAGTTCAGGTGTAGGACTCAAGGGGCTACAGAATCAGTGGAGGACCGACCTGAGGAAGTTAGCTAAGGACTGTGCTTATGGTGCAGAGGGAGAAATGATCCGGGATAATATTGTCTTTGGGACAAACAGCAAGCAAGTCAGAGAAAAGCTTCTTGCAGAAGGAGGAAATCTCACATTGCAGAAAGCTGTAGAAGTGGCTAGGACATTTGAACATGCAAAGCAGCAGATGAAACAAATGTCAACCGAACAAGAGGTCCATGCAGTGGAAAAGAAGCCCTACAAACCTCATACGTTTGAAAAGAAGACCGAGAGGAAAACAACAACCCCTGCGGCATGTGGCAGCAGCGGTCCGTCAACAGTTAATCAGAAAGAATGTGCAGCATGTGGCAGACGGCATGAAGAAGGAAAGTGCCCAGCAGATGGACGGAAATGCGCGAAATGCGGAGGCTGGAATGACTTTGCCTTGAAATGCACAGGTACTAAAGCAAGGGGATCTACTCCAAGGTATCACAAAGACAAAGGCAAACAAAAAGGCAAACATGTCTACACCGTACAAGAAGACCACCAGCGTGATGACGACTACTATGAAGTCTTAGCAGTGGGAGGCGGAAACCGTGCATTTGCATTCATGGACGTGGCACAAGGCAACACCACACAGAGGGTACCATTCTTAGTTGATACAGTAGCTTCCTGTAATGTGATTCCGCAGAAGATTCTACCTCCAGGAAAGAACATATACGGCGGCAAAGACAGTTTAGTAGTATATGGCGGTACCACAGTGAGGCCAGTTGGTTGCACCAAGTTCAAAATTGTCAGTCCAAAGAATGAAAAGCAATACATAACAGAGTGTGTGATTATTGTAGATGATGCTGTTCCGCTCCTTGGCAATCGAGCATTGCAGGAGATGGAATTGGTGGATATCAAGTATGATAACATTTGCATGTGATATGAAAATATCTACACTGTAAGTGAGCCACTTACCAAAGAAGATCTGGCGAGAGAGTATGCAGATGTTTTCCCAAGGAACTGGTAAACTAGAGGCAAAATACCACATTGAAGTCGACCCAGATGTCACTCCCAAGGTAACCCTCCCAGAAAGATGCCTATTGCTACAAAGGAGAAGCTGAAAGCAGAACTAGACAACTTGGTGAAACAGGGGATTATCAAGCAAGTCAGTCAATCTACCCCGTGGGTATCCAGCTTAGTCGTGATTGACCGTCCAGAGAAGTTGAGGATCTGTACAGACCTGAGAACACTTAATGAGGCAGTCAAGAGGGAACATTACCCATTACCAACTATTGAGGAAATCTTACCTAAGTTGTGAAAAGCGAAGGTCTTTAGTGTCTTTGATGCGAAGAATGGGTATTGGCACATAGAGCAGGATGAAGATAGTTTCTTTGCTGATTACGTTCCAGACACCATATGGGAGGTATTCTTGGCTGAGGCTTCCGATGGGGATCAAATCTGGAGCAGAGGTCTTCCAGCATCACCAGGACCAGGATATAGAAAGTCTGAGACAGACAGATTGTGTTGCTGACGATATACGCATTTGTGAAGTTGGAGACAACCTTGAAGAGGCCATAGAAGACCATGATAAAGTCACGAGGAGCCTGATGGAGAGATGCCGAGAGAAGGATCTGAAGCTTAACTCGAAGAAAATCCGACTGAGGATGACTGAAATACCGTTCATAGGTCACCTAGTAACCAAAGAGGGGAGTGAAGGCAGATCCTGGAAAGGTAAAGGCACTGCTAGACACTACTGATGCAGCTGGAGTGCAGAGAATTCTTGGATTTGTGAACTACTTGGCAAAGCTCATCCCAAACTTGAGTGACCATGTAGAGTGCCTGAGACAGCTAACCCACAATGAAGTAGAATGGCATTGGGATGATCACCAAAAGAAGGCCCGAAGACCATCAAAGACGTCATTGCAAAGGACGTGAAGCTGCGGTACTATGACAGCAGTAAAACACTTGTGTTACAATGTGATACTTCAGACTTTGGATTGGGTGCAGCACTTACTCAGGATGGAGCACCAATATCCTTTGCGAGCAGAACCCTCACACCGACAGAACGAGTTCCAGAAGTTCAGTGAGAAGTGGCAGTTTAGCCATGTTACTTCATCACCGACCTACCCACAATCCAATGGGAAAGCTGAAGGCGTTGTGAAGACATCAAAGAGGTTGCTACCAAAGGCCAAGAGGTCAGGTTCAGACCCCTATCTCGCCTTGTTAGACTTTCGTAAAACCCCTACACAACACATGGATAGTAGCCGAGTGCAGCGTCTGATGATTAGAAGACCCTTCTTCCAATGAAGAAGAATTTGCTGAGACCAGAAGTTGCTCAGAATGCTAAGGCAGGGATCAACAAGACCAAAAGAAGACAAGGCCAATATTACAATAGAGGTGCCAAAGACTTGAAATCGCTAGAAGTTGGGGATACAGTCCGAATCCAACCGACTGGATTTAGCAAAGAATGGGAAAAGGCTGTGGTGAGAGCGAAGGTCGCTCCAAAATCATACGAAGTAGAGAACGAGACTCATGTTCTGCGTAGAAATCGAAGAGACTTACGCAAGACATCAGATGATCCGGATGAGCCTGTCACGATACCATCTCAAAAGGAACAACTCAAGAAGAACAAACAGAGGATACAACTGCGGAGCGCGTACAGGAGGAATGGGAACAAGTACCAGAGACCAGGAGGAGCGCACGTGTCAGACAGGTACCCGCGTACCTTAAGGAATATACCAAATGAGTGCTTCGCATACCTTCTCCATACCTTACTTGCAGGTCTGACAGTAAGATTGGTCTGCCAAGAAACATTATATATTCGTGTTCACAATGTCTGCATCAGGGTAGGAAATAAATTTCTTTAATTTGTTGATTGTCATATGAATATGGCAACTGACACATTTGGAATGACATCTTCACACAACTGAGGAGCTGAGCCTATGCGAAATATGCAGTTTGCTCTATCTATCATTAGTGATTCATAGGAATTTGAACGCATTCAATACTAACCTTCACAATTGACCGATAGCAAGGGGCCAAACGTATCAGTTACCGATTCATATCCAATTTATTCTATTTTATATTCATCATACGTTACTTATAATGCGATCTACTCGTTTCAGATTTGCCGTCAATAGACATTATGTTCCACTTTGAATCAACGTTATTGATAAGAACCTTTCAACCATAAACACACTGAGCTGTTTACTAATGCATCGTATTTGTAAAGTCATAGTCCATATCATAGTGATAACTTCGGACAGCCGTTCTGTGTACCAATGCATCACCATGAGTGTTCGAAGCGCCAATGCCAAAGTATTATTATTCTAACACTCGTTTAGTTGTCGTGATGCTGTGCGCCCTTGGATACCCAGCAAATTTGCTCCGCCTTACATTACTTGATATTTTATACTACCCTAACATATATGTGTTAGTCATAGTAATCCTTCCAAATGGTAGCGCATTAAGTCTGAGTAATTAGATAAGATTTCATTCTGATTGAAGCACGTTAAAGAGCTATGATACGAATGGTTTGTTCAATGTACCGTATGTGATAGGAGTAACAGGAAACGTAACAGGAGGTGCAATTGGGCCACGTCCTTCAATCTGCTTGCAGGCCCTCTATATTCGAGCTACATAAACACATCTTTTATTACTAATCATGGCAGGTCTCTCTTACGGTTAATTCTGAAGTGAACAATACTGAATGAAGACATAATATAATTATAAGTTCCCCGTATAATTGATAGTTTTTTAATGCAGAAGTAACAGATACATATATATGAGTTGTTCATGTCTTCTCGAACGCACATAATTTCCTTCAAAATGTAATTTGTCGATATCTGCAGTAGGTGGTGGGCGCTTGTGACAACGACAGTAAAACCACAGGCACTCGACTCATGACGTGCTCCTCATGACCAGGCCCTTGCTGAAAATGTCATCTATTAGTCGGATCTTTCTATAAAAGACGCTCGTGAGGATGGGCATTTCAATACTCGAGTGCCTGTGAATAAAACGAATAAGTTGTAAGATGTATGTGAATAATCAGGGGTCATGGATGTTAGGGATGGGTTAATAGGAGGTTTACCTCTGCAGCCTTATCACAAATCAGCCTTCGAGCGTCTCTTATATGACATTATTATGGGCGCGCTCGATGCAGCTAAATATCCCGCAGCTAAAGGTATCCCGGAGGGGGCTCAATAGGACCCGTGCAAGGTCACAAGGTCTCTTATGAGAAGATCACAATAGAAAATAGACTAAATTAGTTACACAAATTCCTATTTACGCAATGCAATAGAGCTATAACTTCAGCAACCCTTCCCGACTGATTTACGCACACTGAATGAAGTGAATAGGATAGGGAGATACATATCTTTTTAAAGCATGACCTTGTTTCAAGCGACCAAGATATTATTGGCACATGGGCAAACTTCATAGCAAGCGAACTCAGAACAACAACATCCCCAACGGCATTCCTAAAAACATGTGATACCTACATCGTTATTTCGGTTAATTAAATCTTATGCTAGATCTTCATTGTGCTAGATCTTACTACTTGCGCTGGTGTGATAGATTAACACTAGTGAACGATGACGCTGTGCTATTTGTGATTGTTATTTGACACTGAACGTAGCGACTAGGAGATAAAAAAAAATACCAGTACGGTGCGTTAATTAATATATTGGGGACGTAATTATTTTGTATGAAGCATCTCGATATCAATTATGTATGTCACACCTGTAGCAATCTTCCAACGCATCCAAGCATTTATCACATCTTGACATATTGTGTAAACAATAGTTATTTTGCACTTCTTACTACAATAATATGCTGATCATACTGGGTACAGTTCTAACATCTAACTTGGTAATTAAATAATACATTTGGTGGAAAAAAGGCAACGTTGTGTTTCCGGCAAAGATATCTCATCCATCACAGTAGAACCCGGACTTCCTGTGATCTGAACTCACGTGAATCCTTTTCAAAGAAGATAGATCCATATGTGGTGATCTTACAGGTTAAAAAGTTACATCACAAATTATAGCAAGGAATTCGAGCCTTCTTATAAAAGGCATCGATACCCTATATTGAGACACGGGAATCGTATAGCAAATTAATGCATTCAATTTGGTAAGAACCGAGTAGTCTGATTCCAAATTGAACCATGTTAACATCTTCAAGAGCAAACCTCTTTTGCTCTGCCACAGAGCTCATTCAAAATCCAAGTTTATTTTGATGGTGCTTTCCATCTCTTTAATTTCATTTTTGAATCCTCTATCTGTAATTTCCATTCCTTTAAATAAACCTTTTTATCTCGTTTCGTGGTTGGACTTCTCCTCTGGGATCGATGCTGATTAAATTGAAAAATGAATATTCATAACATTCGAGAGTCGTGACAAACAATCGTTATCTAATTACGATTGCTGTTATAATTAGATGGTACTTCGTCCCACTCCGTATATGATTCATCAACTCAACACCTTGTGTTAGCCGATACTGACCTATATAGACTATTATTAGTTTATACCCACGAGCAATCTTTATAAAAACATTATTGAAATTGAAATGATGAATTTATGCAATGAACCAGTGCAGCAGGGTAATCTGTACTGAAATATATGCCTGATTCTTAAATTAATTGATAAAAACATTCTAAATATCTAAGGGGGAAATAATCTTCCTTGTGTAAAATGTCTTCTCAGAAGACATGCCAGTCCTGCTGATGTAGAAACAATGGATCATACAATCAGCAACGTAGGGAATATCATTAGCCAAAAGACGGACCGGATTTCCTCTCACACAATACACTAATTGTGATGATATTTTGCGCTACACGAAAGTAATTTCTAAAGCAAATTTTGTCTGTGCAACCTTATCTGCTGTATAATGCCCTACTCTGCGATTTGCATTATCTGTGTGCAAGGAATATTTTATACATAAATAGATAGAGTGGAAGTGTGCCGGCAGGTGAGCAAGTGAGTGAAGTGTGCCCGCAGGTGAGCAGGTGAGTGAAGTGTGCCCGCAGGTGAGGGATGGATGGAAATCATGATCTACAGAAACGAGATCGAGTTTCAAATAACAGTGGCATATTACAGTTAATTATTATGTTATATAAGTTTTTATAAACAACTTTCTCAAGTTTCTGAATTGCTTTCTAGACGCCTGTATATCAGATAAACATATTGGTAACTACTGAGGACAAGAGATTTTTGATATTGATAAATATTACGGAGATACTGATAGCGCGTTCACTCCGGCTGATTTGTGCGTTAGATCTTATTTAGCGATGGGGCTTCTTTTATATGGTTGATATTAAATTAATGCTTCTTGATAATTATAGCGCGAGGTTTTAGCTCATCGGATAGGTTTCTGTAGGAAGCGAAACAACACATTGTATAAAATCCCAGTTTATGCATTAAATCATAATAAAACTGAATTATTGGTATGGTTGGAAGTATCTCCCTTGGTAATATTGCCCACTTTGAGTTTTGAGAGAGGCAATCCCGTTTCACATGAATTGTTCTTGATCGTATTTGCAAATGCTACACCAAGTTATACGCCAGGATAATATTCAGTGAGAGGGCTCTAAGCGATCACGGTCAATACTGGACAGTGCTATTATGTGTACTGGTCACTGGTTTAATCACCAGTTATCTGCCAATTGCTTTAAAATACATTGTTCGTGGTTTAGAATTGCACTCTGAAGTAATCAGCAGGGAAAACATAACAGTTTTTTGCAACATAAGAAGGGATGGCACCCGTGTCATTTCCGAGCACACAGCTAGCCATCATATTTTATGGAGACGGTTAACGATCTCTTCGGCCATCGTCTCGCAAGGGTACGTGACTGGATGGCAATTTACGTATCGTAACTACCTTCGGATATATGTTTTGGATTTTTTCTAGTTTTTCAAATCAGCGTATTCGTCTTATCGACTCAGACATAGTGGCATTTCGACTGAAATAGAGGCAGCGGCTCTATGTCAGCATAAGCGATAAATGAGTTCTATTCTTGAATGCGATATGAAGCCAAGATATGTTATCTTCATATATGACACATCCAACCCCTTCAATGTGTTTTTTCTCAAGTTTCATTGTGCTTTTCATCTTTTTAGTATTAGTGCTTCTCTTCTTATAAAAAACTAGTGAACAAGCAGTAAATACACCGTACCGGACATATAATACATAATGAATAATATAACAGCTCATTCAAAGGGGCAAATATCCCATAAGCAGAACGTTATTTCTGATCTTTTCATTGCCAGCTATGATAGCACGGGTGGCAACCTTGAGGGTGTATGCTCTATGGCCCTAAATGAAGCATTAGGGTGTTCAATTTAGTAATCAACTTCCATTGCCCTCTTCTAAAGTTTTTGTCATTCATCTGCTTCGGCCCTTTATGATCGGAAGACATCACTTCATTCAATGCCGCATTTAAGTTACTCTTAATTTACGAAAATCAACGGAAACCAGGATGTGATCAAAATAAACCATGAACAAATAGTGAACGCTGCATCATGCCAAGTCTCATGAAGTGACGTGTGTGTCCGTGTAGGCCTATGAAACCTTTCTCGATGTTTTACTGTGGACATTTTATTACGGGCCAGATCGTCATATATATCACTATTTATGGCAGCCTGGCAATAAGTACGCAACAATATTCATCATCTTTCTCTTGTTGGCAATATCAAATCCGATATTAGCCCTTCTGTTCAAGATTATTAGCACAGGAAATATATTTGGTGAAGCCGGAGAACGCACATCATATTTGATTACCCTCTCGGTTGAGCAGGTTGCCTTTAATAATACAGACTAAAGCATTTTGCGTCGTCTCGCCAAGTGGAACGCATCCTGACATCAAGTCGCCGCAATAAGTAGGTCTACGTGATTTAAAAACCATAAGAGTGAGGACATAGGCGGTTATGTAGAACAACTTCGTGTGTAATTAGACATAAATATAAACCACACTATTCGGGTTAATTCTTAAATTGCGTTACGTTCCATGCCATTTCTCCGAGTGACATGCATAAAGTGATGTATTTGCTGATTTGTTAGCCCCTAAAACGACGCATGGTTAACCAGATGACTATGAGTATTGCGGAGCCAATTGTACTCTGTGTAAGATCCTCTATTGTACGCTCTATCTAAGAGGGTGACCCTTTTCCTACGACTGTTAAAAAACACCATACCCAATTGAATCATATCACCTTCTGTTATTGGTCAGTTCAAAATACTCACATATTCAAATGCGGGTGTAGCAATTATCAATGCTCTCTTTTAAGGTAATAACGATTGATTGTAACCCTGGGTGCTGGGAAACTTTGAATAAGTGCCATCAAAGGAACTCGGTGCTCCATATGTCTAAGCGGCTAACAATTATTTGACTATACCAGATATATATTTATACGTACGATATATATCAGATGCTCAAATATATATGTATATATAGATATATATGTGTATAAATATATATATATATATATATATATATATATATATATATATATAAATTATATATATATATATATATATATATATATATATATATTTATATATATATATATATATATATATATATATATATATATGTATATATTTATATATATATTTATATATACTTAGTATTTAAACTATTAAGCTAACCTTTGTAAAGTTATATACCGCAATCGTCGACCTCCGAAGGTTATTGTTGAGCGAGTATCTCCCTGATGACCTCCATATGTTTGAGCAAGAAATCCCTTATGATTGGCAATGGACATGCATAATTAATGAAACTTTAGCAGCAATATTGCCAGGAGGGGCTAATAACTATCTAACAGCGTGGTTACAATAAACATTGCGTCACGACCGTTATGTTTCCTTTGCTATATTAAGCTACAACCTGCGACATTTAATTGACCATTTGTAACGCCAAAAACATATAGAGCTTTTTTTCGTTTATTAAAAACTGTCAACTCTCAACTGTCTTAGGCAGGATTATTAAAATATATCGAAATCTTATCATGCTTCAAAGCGTTGATCATTGAAATGTGGCATAACCCCGGTTTCATGTATATTTCAGGCCAATTGAATGGATTATTGCGAAAACACATACAAGGCTTTTGCATAAATATTGTAAACTTTTCTTACCAAAACAGGTTTATGCCTCAGCTGCTCAGCCTAATAACAACACAGGCAAATTAATAAAGCGTTTCAGTCATGCATGGCACGTGCCTTTCTCATCCCTGTGGGGCCTCATTATAACCAAATGAATACCAGTGTTATTATAATGCTATCCAATACCA
>CM067350.1:73521393-73588893 GCA_034190875.2 Urechis unicinctus | reverse complement strand
CTTAACAACGCCCAGTATGTATTCATTAATACGATGTATAATATACGGACGCTAATTATGGCTGTTTCTGTGCTTTTCTATCATGTTTAGTTGAGTTTAACTTGATTTCGTTTCTTTACATAAAGTAAAGCATAAAATGCAGTGGCGCGGGTATAGTTGATTTGAAATAAGCCATCGATCGTCTTTATTCTAGCTTAGAAAATTTATCACATTTTAACTTACCTTATATTGTAATGCCGTGCCAATACTCCATAAGTGTCTACAGACAAAAACCATGATTATTCCAACAAGGTTTTGGACAAGGATATGTAAGTCTCACCTAAAACGTGCAAGCGGCTGAATGATATTTTTGACATTTACCGTTTGATAACATTCAAGCATATTTTAAATGTTCACTCAAAGATGCCTAGTGGATTTGATACAGCAGACAAGACAAGACAATATATGTAGTTGCTATGTCTATTCTTTATACAAGGTTCTGTAATTGCATTATTTCGAGGCCTATGCACCTTAGGAGTTTCCAAAAGTCCATAGCAAGAAAACCGCACAGTTTCAAACGCAGTGCGCGTAATATACCGCACACTCATATAGTTTCAATTATATGAGAGCCTTCCGTTAGAGACCGTCCCCCTTTATGACATGCTAATTCCCAGAATTGCTTCTGCAGATGTGTCTGATATTGTTAACCATTCGACCGGTATCACGCCTTGGTTAGTTGATCACATTTGTAGATGATTGAATAACGTTTAGGCTCCATTGAAGCTGTGGTTGTAAATCAACTGTCTTTACTTTTGATTGAAGTGTTCCTTATTTATGTATTCAAATCACCATGAAAACAATACGAATAAATGATGGATTCACATCTCATCCAGCTGGAAAATGCCCGGCACACACTAACGGGTTATTCGAATAATGTACCCCGTTAATCCAGGCTTAAGTGTGGTGCTAATACATGAGGTTACCAAGGGTTACCATTGAAAATACCCTGAATAAAATATTCAAAGGTCATCCTATCAGCAGCGCTACATAAAACTGCGATATCCTCCATTCATCTATAAGTCTTAGAATAGACATAAGATTAACTGGGAGGCACTCAATAGATGCTTAAACACGGCAGGTGCTTAACTGAACAATATACGCCATGGTCCTTTTTTGGATTGTTCACCAGTGCTAAGAGACATGACGATCAATTTCAACTTTATTAAACCATGACATGTAGTACACAATATACATTCATTCAAAATTGTTTGAAAAAAATCGACCTGTCTCTCAATTGCTATCATTTAAACATATTGCGCGTACATTTCATAATATGCAAGCATAGATAATTCTAATGAGTTATGATCATCAAAATAATCAAGCGGTCAGTATATTGAGCTATCATCGTTAGAGCACGATTGTAATGAAAAAATATATCATGATTGCATCTATTACTCTATTACATATATTCGTACAGACAGCATCGCCATTAAGCAAGAAGTGTAAGTGATGCTGTCCCTGGCTGGTTGTCAACGTTGGTAATTATTCCATGCAATACGGGCGCCTGTTTATTCTAGAATAAAGCTACAGGTATCTATTTTTTATCCGCCTGCATTGTTTGTGATCATAGAAAACAATGAAGAGCATACTGAATTGTCATCCAATATTCACCTTTGCATTCACAAATAGGTCTTGAAAATGCGTCCACCAGAAACCTTAACTGAAGGGATCATTGCAGTCGCACATTGTGGAGGCGCATAACCACAGCGAATTGTCATATTTCGTTCCCTGAAAATACTTGTTTGGCACGATATTGATTATGTTATGCAATGTTTTGCCATACTATTAAGTGATAAGCGGTTTTGCCTTGATTTCTATGCACCAATTATTACCTTTGTCATCTAGCTAAAATGGAATGCAGAGGGAGAATGTAAGCGAGATTTTTGTAATTATAAATGCAAAGTGTATCTTGAGGCAGACCTATTTAACTTAGGATATTGTACTTGGGCATACCGACATTCCCTCAATCATTCCACAATAACATAAAAGAGCGTAATACGTAATTACACATGTTTTAATTGGAATTCTAACATTGCGATGGCAATGCTGAATGCAATTAAGATTTGTTGGCTATCACGAAATAACCTGCTCTTGTAACCCCACAGCAACTGCAACCTTTTCCAGTTTGAAGACAGTTGATTGACACGCTAAGTTGCTTTCGTTGAACTTCTATTGCTTTCCAAATGATATAAACTCGCCTCTAGAAGCCTCTTGAACATATATTGTTGCAGGCATTGTACTTGATTTAGCAGCAGATCGTCGGAGAGTTTGACATCAATGTGACAGCCACGGAGTACAGTACTCAACAAAATCGTGATGACATATTGAGATATTTCATATACCATATAGACAACGGCTACTACTTTGAAACATACTATTAACACTAATGTTATTTCACTCTTTCTGTCTCTCAACTCTCCTCCCGGTAATGTCCAAACCACCCGTTTATCAATACAACTCAAGTAATTTGCAAATTAATGGATGAACCTCGACCATCGCGTGTGAGTTGATGTTATACCTGCAGAACAATTGCGATATTTCAATTGATTTAACATCAATTCTGGTTTCGGGTTACAGTATGAAAGACATAAGATATGGCTTGTACAATAACTGTTGCGCTTTTTTATTATCCTGGTAGACCCCTGTCGAAATGGGAATTGGTGTTAAATCAATTGAAATATCGCAATTGTTCTACAGGTATAACCTTAACATACCAAGACAACCACGGCAAAGGATACACTGCCATGCCTACTGAATCCTTTGCCGTGGTTGTCTTGGTATGTTGAGGTAAACACTAGATAGTATGTCGGTCGTCATACAATATTGATAACGACAGAAAGCAGTACCCATCATAACCGTATACAAACGATTGTCAACATTCTATTATTTAATGCTTACTGTGATTCTTTGGTCACAAATTTCCGGTGCAAGAAACCCTTTTCTCTTAAGCTGGAGGCCATACCTTTGGTGTAAAAAATATCTTACATGCATTAATATAAAAACAAGTACAAACAGGGGCTATGTAGCACAATTAATTACGCCATCATTCCTCAAAATCCACGAAAAACCCTACTGTGAATATTGTCCCATTCGAATTTCGAAGACTTTTTCTTGGTGTTATGGCAGTCGAAATTAATTTATTCAGTGCAGCCCACCATGTCTACCTACGATGAACAAATCAATTGCAAATCAAAAATAGTATAATGAATAGGTAATTGTTTATCTTCTCAACATTAATTTCAAGGGCTAAACTGTTGATCAATAATCCGAGCAAGGTTGTAGCCATCTGGCGAGTGGGTGCAAACAGTGCGACGTTACGTTAATTGGATGCTAATGTACACACTTATGGGTCCATACAAGTCATAATTCTTATACAACTACTGTATGACACCCTATCAGAACTATCGAAACATATATTGTCAGCTCAGTTAGATAACCCAGTCCTAAAGTATGTTAAAGACAGCCCTATTTTGTCTTACGATATTTCTTACATTAGCAATATTGAAGAGCACTATGTTATGAGCAATTTTCAATGCAAATCCAGCGTATCCCATCGTGACAGCCATGCAATTCATTCTATTATCTGGTATTTCTTGTTTATTCAAGTAAGCCATTTGAGATTCGTAAGGGTACACTGTACTGCATATTGCATTCTTAATACACAAGGAAACATGCCGCTTACTCATGTACGGTTGTGAACGCAAATACTTTCAATCCCCGCCGACTATATACGCTATGAAGTAATCATGGAGGTGAATGCAATACTGCCATGCCAGCACTGCCATGCCAGCACTGCCATGCCAGCACTGATTTAGATTTAGTTCAATAATTTCAACCGATTGCCATGAAGACTATCGGCTTCGACACAGTCAGAAGGTTCGTTAGAAGGTTCGTTTACCGATGGGACAGCATCTGTGTCGATCAATACAATAGAAGACCGAGTTTGCTCTGATGTTATGCATCATCTGGGGTTAATACTGACTGGCGCCACGTAATGTGCCATTTGCAAGGTACAAGGTGTATCCTTCTGTGAGATTGATGTCATCCATCTTATAATCTGGTCGTTCCAATTTATTCCGTCTAGCCATTTGAGACCCAACGGGGTAATTTGTTAAACAAATTGCATTCACAATAAGCAAGGGAACACATCCCCGGATATTTGGGTATGCGTAGGACCTGTTCACATATGGAGTAGGAAATAGGAACTGTATACTGCATTCAATAGATTATGTAACGTAGATATGCATGCCGTCATTTACACTGACGATCGGGGCCATCATCAGGCAGGTATTTTTGTACTAGCCGCATGAATTTCACTAATTCCTTATTTATCCTTAGATTGTCGGGTTAATACAGGTAATGTTAATGATGAGATCTACATAAAGGTATGCAGAATAGGAAGCATTGGCAATAAAGTATTTAGCATTTTATATCTATTTAGCGTAAAATTTAACCATGTCCCATGTACATAGGAGTGGAAAAGAATAACCGGAAAGGTCTGCATAATAACACAGTAGGCAAATATGCGCCCTACTTCATTCCATTATATTGCAAACCCCCATCGGAAGAGCAAAGCTTGACTCCGCCACGATGTCGTACAGCATATGTATAGACTGTCTAGCTTAAGTAGTGCCCGTTCACATAGATGGGTTTGAATTGACACGCTGCATCACCTGTAGTTGCTCATAAGAATCCTCTAACGTGCTCATATGGTTTGTTTTACCGACAATTCAAACTTAAGGTTTCAAGATGGAAATCTTTGCTTAAATGTATGTAATTGAATATACATTGATACATTATTAATGAAATGTATGCATTGTTGAGACTATTGTACATATATTATAAACAATTTGAATAGCTTTTTGGTAAGATCTCGGTTTCACGCAATTGTTTTGCGTTGCGATGTATTTTCTAACATTTAACCAAAAAGCGCCCCTAAATAAAAGTCTCGATGGACTTTTAACGTGACATTACAAGAGTTGGCCGACGAAAAATATGTTCATTAGAGAACGTGATTGGGGATGTTAGTAATCAGTTGCTTCTTCCAATATTATTTTGACGACCAGTGATCGCTCACGAATCGGCTAGATGGTTAGTGTATTTTTCACTCTACAGTTATAACTTATCCCTGTTGTTGCCAAGAAGTTATTAAAATTTTTTGACGGCTTTCATCTTTATTATCTTCATTATGTCCCTCATTAATTACAAGAATGAACGGAAATATTTTAAGTAAAATACAGTGAGCAAGAGATGGAAACAGTTTGTAGGCGATCGTAAGTATCTCGAACCATAATAAGCATCAATGATTCAATATCTTAATGGATAGACATCGCATGGCAGATGTAAAGCACTGCAATAAAAGCACTATGCCAGTTTGATATATATAGTGTAATCATGCAGCAGAAATATATTGGTCCCATTTCTACAAACGTGTGTTTTTCGCGTGAGTGACCTAACCATTTTGATGTCTGTGTGCATTAAATGCTCTATTACATAAATGGGAAAGGTTATATATCGCCAATACGCAGAGTATGTAACCACCAGAACCTACGTTAAGTATACAAACCGACTAACTGCTGATACTGTAAGTTAATTCTTATTACAAATGTGTTGCATGCTATCGAACGGCCCGGTGAGATTTGAATGAAAAGCTCATGCAACACCTTGAGGATAATTACTCGCAACGAATAAAGTGAAATATTGCTCATGGCCAGGGGTTAATTGTATCCTGCAATAGCATATGATCCAAAACAGTATTTTGCTCCTACCTTATTACATCGCCCAATATGAGGTATAACATGGATGATCAAAATAGTGATCGGATGCTGCTTGTGCTGTGAAAGTAGACTTTACCGGTGCAGAGTAGAGACTCGCGCAATAATGTCCCGGTTGTAATCTCATCAGATTTTTCCATAAATAAAGTTTAACAGAAACAGACAGTGCGATCAATGTTGATCGATCATTGCACACTACACCCGCAATCTCGTTTACATGCTGCGAGATCAATGTTAGTTTAACATTGCACACTACATCCGCAAACACCTTTACTGCTTAAAAAACAATTATGTAAAATCTGTCTCTTTGGAAACTGAGTGGTCCGATTTATTCCAATTACTGGTGACTGAAAACTGACTTGTAGCAAGCAGGGACTAAAACTCATGAATATTTTACCAGATAAATTGAACAAATCGGGCCTGAGAACCACAATGGGAAAAAACATATATAGCAATGTACAATCCATCAATATCCATTTTGTAGTGGCAATTCTAAAGCGACAAAATCATCTCAAAATGTAGTTTATGAAAATCCAAACTACCCCTTTTTATGTGCGATTTGCTAGGACGCCACGGTATTCATTCTCTTTCATACTCAAGATTGCTGTACTGCGTTGCACAAATTCTAATATATACTGTCCCAGCAGTGCCCTCGCTATAAATAGATGAGTGGGTCATGCGCTATTCTATCATAAATGCTATAATAAATCGTTTATGTCAGACATAATACCCGCATTAAAAGTGCATAGTGGATATCTGTGAACGTATTATAGGCCGTTTTGGTGCTATCAATCACTCTTGTTTTATGAGTTCGGTTGGCATCGTATGACAAAAAACACTTAATATTCTATGCGCATTCAAGACCGGCTCAGAGTTCTCTGTGGTATTTTCCTGTGTACGCTTTTGCCAAATTTTCGTTTCCGGTGACTCTCGATTTGTTTTAGATTCCTATACAAGCTCTGTCAACTGGTCCCACCTGAAGCTGAATCTCACGCGATCGTCTAATATGTCAAATGTCATACTGCATAACTAATGCATCACATACCAAGTCCACAGAGTTTGCTAAAATCTTTGCCGTGTCCTCAAAAGCTAGGAAACAGCTTATTGATATCTCTGTTGGGAAAACCTTAAAACATCGATTCAGAGCCAAACGAATGTTAACACCGATTCGTTCTTGATTTTTATCCAATACTGTTTCTTCCTTCGTAGTTGAGCGAAAGATAAGGTGCAAATATGCAAATAAAAGGACATTACTGTTATGTTAACCATGTCTAACTTGTTATTACACTTTATTCCGCTCATAATTCGGCCGATTTTGTCCAGCATTTAGATCCACGATAATTGTGATCTAGCTAGAGTTAACGATTGGGCTAGAAGTATCAGTTTAAAAAGACTACTTTCAGCAGATTTGTATTCTGGTTATGGTGGCTACCCGGGTCAGCATAAATATAATGGAAGGAATAAGGTTCTTTGAAGATTAATGGTGTAGTTCATCAATTACAACTAGGGTTTTCGATGTGAAAGTACCCTCTGCTAAATATAGCTGTGTTTTACTGAAGTACTATTGTACATTTTGTACCAATTGTACTTATTTCAGGGAAGCTTGGCCACAACCGATGCGTCCTTGTATATACTCGTTGACAATCAGACAAAACCGGTTGACAGGCAAAAGCGGTTATCGTTGCTGCCCACAATGTTTGACCACACAGGCTATGCCTTTGAAAAAAAGGTAAGAGTTACTATCGTTTAATATATATGTATATATACATATGTTTATATATATATATATATATATATATATATATATATATATATATATATATATATATATATATATATATATATATATATATATATATATATATATATATATATATATTTATATATATTGATATACATATATATGCAAACATGTAATTGTTGTTGTTAAAGAACGTGTTCAAGCAAGAATTGAAATATCATATTTCCGTGATCTTACCGTTGAGGAGGTTGCCGCAAGCAATTCATCCCAGATCGTAACCTTTTTGTTTCACATTTACAAGCAATGAGCATTTTGTCATTCCGACGACGCAGGAAGCTGTTCTCAGTGGATGTGATAAGTCTTAGCAGTGCGTTTGGATGCCAAATATGATAAATATAATGAAACAAAGTACCACAACTCTTTCGTCACCATGCATATACATTTAGAAATAAATGGTAATTGTTCGTATACTAAATTAATACATGTGACCTCAACACCAAATCTTCAGAGAATCGTTTAAACAGTATGAGGCTTAGCCACGTGTGAGCATTTCACTTGAATGTATTGAAATTAACATTTATGTGAGTTGTTTCGTGGAAAACATATATGCTGCATATTCCAGTCCACAAAGTTCACTTGTTACAACTAACAGGACGTTAAAAATCAAAATACAATGATTTACAACTAAAATGAAAACAGAGGGAACGCACCATCAAATGAATTGACAGTATAGCATTGGCGCGTTCTTAAGCAGGCCAGGATAGCAGCATGGCTAATTACTGGAACATTGAGTTTTTCCGTGCTTTCAAGAAACCAACTCAATGACAGGCTGCTAATTTGCAAAGGGCGTTTTGATGCCTTTCATACAAAGGTTTTATTCACAGCACTGCGTGTGAACAGCTGATGTTTTATCAGTTTCTCGCCTGTATATGTATACGTGAACTGTTTGCTTGCTTATTACGAGTACAATTTCCCAAACAAACTTCCATATTGATCCAGCCATAAGTGACTCCAGTCCTAGTCTGGAGCAGTGAGATCATGAGGTTCATGAAGTATACACAGGATGCGGTAAGCATTGCAGGATATGATATACGACCAATTTTAATGTGATTTATTCTGAGTTTGAACGTATTTGCATAGGATTCATTTAGATACACAGAATATGGATGATAAATGGTTACAAGCGCCACGTGTGTCAGAGCCACGTGTGTTCAGAAACATTGCAAACGGGTTAAACGTGATATATTCGGCTATTACACCATGGCTCTGCTTTATTCCAAATCTTGCCCCTGCATCAGGAGCAAATTGGACCAAATTGGGCTACCACACACACAACACAACATTCAGCACAGGGTTTGGGTGGAATTTCATCCACTAGTTGCTCTTGAAAGTGGGCGTTTGAAATAAGCTAACGTGACATACGCGGATGGCACGAATTTAGCCGACGGTGCTGTAGTAGCCCCTGATAATCTCTCACTTTACTCACGCTCAGGTAAAGTGGATATAGGTTGAAAAAAAGCTCGTTTCCATGTAATACTAATTTATATATAGCTTATATGGAAATGCTAATTGGTTATAAGCTGGCAAAATCCCAGTTGAAGTTGGTACTATTGCATAAGGACAAAGGCGGTCAGCTCAAGGTCTGAAGCTGTAATTTGTAATTTGGGGGATTGGGTCTTTCAAAAACGAAAGTCGTTGTGTGCAGCTCATTCATCTTACTGCAGTTAGGACACGCAAAAGGTTTAGAGTGCAGATCCAGAACCTAACTCAAATGTTGGTCATATAAGTTCAGATTCATCGTTTTTGCATGGCGGCCCGACATATCAGTGTAAGGTTGGCTTATACATTCAAGGTAGTCAGGTGTAAAATGATCATCGTGAGTCCTATGATTACCTGTGATGCTTATAGACAAAGATGTTGATTAGAAATCGTCGTCCCATTTCAGTTAAGTTGCTCAATACCGCGCCGACAATGAATGCCTTGCCGTGTTCCAGGTAGCATTGCTGGTAGAAGTCTTCCACAATAAATGGTATCCATGCCTCCTATTGATTGCTTGTATTGCTGCCTGACAGTTTTGATTTACTTTCGGGTCGTACAATATAAAGACAAGTAAATTCATGCACCCTTGTGAATGAATTAATCAGTCAAAACTATTGAGTACGGTTCATTATGCTGTTATGCATCCTCCCTGTAAATGTGACTGATTGCCTTCCTGCAGTGATGGATTATATATAAGTAATGGTCTAAATATGGGAGGATATATAGCTACCGTGAAGTCGACGACGTCTCACCTGTAGATGTACTGGCTGTCGTACGCTCCTCAATACTTGACACGCAGTCACTGTGTTTGATCCGCGGCCACGGGGTCTGACTTGCTTGCTTCCATGGCATCGGAAGCGCCGTCATTCACTTAGACATGCTACCACGACTATAGTTAATGAGACAGCTGGTGTAATGCGATAACTTTGCACGGTCTTCTCTGTTTCTGATAAGAAACTTTTAACAAAGGAGCCGGCAAGTCATCTGATACATCATCATCAATTATATGACCATCGAGGAACCTTGTCTCTTCTCAGTGTCTTTGTCATCGACCATATATAATGCCTGTTTATTCTGAATCACCTAATGGAATTCTTGAAAATAACAATATATTCAGCGGATGCGTTGAATCAAGTATTTCAGCATTCAATGCCTTAATCAACTCCTTTCATGGTTCTCTGTTCAATTAGTGGTCATTCATGAGCTGTGACCTTCTAAATCCAGTTTCTAAGGTCCAGGCCAAATCTTTGATATAACCTGCGCGTCCATCGTGGTGTGGAAAAAATCTACGAAAGGCTGGCTGAGGTATGACTGAAGTAGGAATATACAGTTAACACATTTGTGTAAAAGTCAATTTCGTGTTTAACACCATAGCCATTCTACTCATTGACAATGCGTACAATGCAGTACGAGCCGCGAATCTTATGAACTTTGACCCGAATAAAATGCAAGCACACGATGAAACTGTACCACATATTCTATAATATATGTTGATCCTTTTGATAAAACGTTAGCTTCTATAACGCTTTACTGCTATATACCGAATGATGCTCACAAACGATGTTAATGTTGAAGTGTCATGTAAAGGCCATAGTCACTCTTATTTAAGCTGCACAACGTTTATATAAATTTGAATTGCTTTTTTGATAAGCTTCCAATGGAATGATAATAAATGACAATTATGCAGCAAACTGTGGCAGCTCATCTTCTTCCAACTTATCGGTGTAATCGGGTGAACGAACGATCACAGCACTTATTTCAATTACTCGAGTTGCTCGTCGGCCAGAAAGAAACCTCCAAGCATGGTATTTGTGGCAAGGGTCACAAAGAGGCAGAACTTGGCAAAGTATAGGATCACACAGATCAACAAGATGGTCAGAAACATGGCATACCTAGTTCAACGAAGGGAGGTTGATAAAGCATGGCACGTCTATATCCTGGGAAGCAGATATTTTGGGTACTATCTGTTATGAAGTTACACATTGGGAACACATTACTTATTACAAAAAAATATCTTGGTATCGACAAAACAGCAGTCGATCAGCATACATCTTTGCATCTAGTCAGCCATTCAAACCATCAGCAAGCTACCTTCCATCCAACCAACATAACATTGCAATTGTTCTGCTACAGCCGACTATGCCATAGAGATCAATTAGTACTACTATGCTACTTTGTGTCACCAGGCTTAACACACCGACAGAGAGCAGCAGTGACAACTATACTGCAAAGAACAGTGGGGTCAACTATTCCTAAGAGAATAGCAATGAAACGCACACAACAGACAGTAGCTAGGTACACGATACCACGGAGAGCAGCGATTATACCACATAAAGCAGCTAGGCACCAATAGTAGCAATCTCATCTACGCAACAGAGAGCAGATAGGCCTACTATACCACCGAGAGAAGCAATGGCAATTATATTACAAAGAGTAGCTAAGCCTACCATACCTCAAAGCGCAACAATGCCAAATATATCACAAAGAACAGATGGGCCTACTATACCACAGAGAGCAGCTGGGCTGACTGAGAGGAGCTAGGCCTACCAAGCCACCGAGAACAGCAAAGCATGCGTTATAAATGAGCGAAATGAGGCATAATATGTCAGCCAGAGTTGCTTGGTGTACAGCCCCACAGATAAGAGCCTGGTGTACAATGCTACAGTTGGTCCCATTTGCCATTTAGGGCAGTTGACCAATTATATTACATAGAGAAGATAGTCTTACATTACGGCAGTCCAAGATTACCATGTAGGGCGTATAGGCTTGGTAGATTATTTAGAGTAGTCAGGCATACCCCAAAAACTGCAGTTGCTGTGGCCAGGACGCGTTGTTTCCTCTACCGCCTTAAGGCACAGTTGCTTCCGTTTCCTTGAGCGTGGTAAGAATAGAGCCAAGAACCGCTCCATCCTTACCATGCACAACTGTGTATTCTCTTAAAGGTTCACAAGCACTATCTGCAGTGCATTACTCAACTTCCTCAGTTGTGACTCGTTACTGGCAATATAAAATAGAATAGGTTATTCGGCTTTTTCGTTCCTTTTTGCCAATCGATCGATCATATAACGAAAGAACCATTGGTTTTCATACGCCCTCTGCATTTGTCCGTATACGATATATATATCCTGAATCGGGTTATTGCCAGGTTAAGTTGCTTTAAAAGAAGACTTCGTTGACGAGAAAAACCCTGTTAGATGAATGCATTACAGTACAATGTTGGCTGCTGTTTGTCGAAGCATAACAGGGACTAATTACGGGATGGCACTTGAGTAATTGCACAATTAATTCGCCGTGGCATCGTCAAATGAAAATAAATTATATGTATATAATGCGCGACAAATGTCAAGGCCATCCCCCTGCACTACGACCAGCCACAGCGTAGTCTGATTAAAAAACAAAGAGCTTTGCAAATGAGTCAGCGGAGTAGAATTAAGGTTTCTTCCTCGCCAATTCTCATGCTTGCATATTGTGATGAAAGCTTGCCTGCGTAAGTATTAACTGGGACATAATGATGCAATTGCTTTGCCATTGTCGTAATGATAGAATTGTATCCGCGCTCAGAATGCGTCATGTATGTGTATTGGAAACCTTATGCAATATCATCTGCTAAAAGCTTTGTGATAACTTCGTCATGACCCCCACAACTCACAAATTCGTAAACGGAAAAATGTTCTGTTCAAAAACATCGATGGCGACGCAAATGAATGTTCAACATCGAGTTTTTCTGGTTATCGACCGATGTATCGTCGTCGATGGTATAAGATAAGGTACTAGGGATCACCGATATATGGTATTTCATTATTATGAAATTGAGTTAAATGGGAAGATAACACGCCACCCTTCTGCACCTGTTTTGAATCCCCACACAGAGGTCCCCTTTTTCATCGTCCGGCAAACCGTACCTCTGTCATTGGTGCCATACATGATCGCACTGGGATTCTCACGCCGTTCCCACACTCGACGACGTTGGGAACTGGGCAACCTTAATTATGTCCCTGTGGACCGCAATAAGCCAATTCTCTTGGGGGTGGATGGTTAACCAACTTGGGCTAGAAGGGTAGGCAAACTGAAATCCTTCCCTGTCGCATCTGGGGGGAATTACTGGTCCCGTTTGGCACGGCACCTCCGCGGACAGGTATAAGAGTCATGAATTTTGGTTCCTGCTTATCTTCCACTCCAAGACTACAGCCCAGCACGCTACAGCACCAGCGACAGCAGCAATAGCAACTTTAGACTTTGCGACGCTGTGAATCCTGTCCACAACTCTTGGAGATGGAGAAATCTGCGATAGACACGACCCCACTATCGGGACTTCTGTCCTATCTACCGCCTATTGTAGAACCGTACGCCACATCTGTGGCTTTAGCGCCCCCTTTAGAGGTTCTCAATGCGGAAGCAAGACCGAAGGAACCTGCCAGGAGACGAGACCCCCTGCACCTAGGCGCCTCGGTAACAATTTCGCGCCGACACAACAACCACCGCAGCTTACCCCTTATATTCCTGAGTCATCCCAATTTGCCTCTCAGGCACAGGCGAGGCTCCCGAGGGACCTAAGGCAACCACCACACCCGCGATCCGGATATTCTGCCGGTGAAGACACCTCCATGGACGCACTGACACTATGGGGACAACGAAACAACCTCCCGACTCCGTCATCGACCGTCTCCGGTCGGAGGGCTTCCGCTCTGGGCAGCAGATTTGTAGGCTACGACCCTCCGACCTACCTAGACTTAACCTGCCACTGGCAGACGAAATGACTCTTCGGTACAATATAAGCACAGATAGAGTGGCCTCAAAACCAGCTGACCCTCACTCTATGCATGGATTTTACACGTAATGTAGACTAGTTTGACACCATTTGGAAAGGTTACGAGATCACACACAGCAATAAGCATGCAATAACAGAAAGGGATATAACGGGACCGTTTCGTTGATGGCATCGGTACAGAGGGACAAGGTTCATATTATTACTCAGTTATGTAAAATGTCAATTAAGACCCGATGCAGAACAGATCATGCACGCTTACTTTATCTCGTGAACAGCTCGTCAATGTTTCATCAATGCTTGAAAGTTTATTCTATAAAGGCATTTGTTATCGATTGGCATAAGCTTTGAAAACATGACCACATGATACAATGTGTTTTTACCTACTCAGTTCATGGGTCTTAGCTTGAATGCGAATAAAGAAGACCATATATAGTGCTATCGCCACATCGCATATACCTTACTCACAACAGTCATAATTCGAAAAGTGATGCTGGTGAACTTCTGTGCAGTCCCAATTAGCCTAGCATTTTATGATGCAACAACACCGAATGAGTTATTATTCTGTTAAGTTGTATCGAGGCAAAGAGTTTGTATGAGTTACATGCTATGGTTCAAAAAGTAAGGGTAGAGTTCGTCCCGATATCAAGAAAAGTTGTTTTCAACATGTCATTTATCACTGAGACATGAGCAGAAAGAGTGTACATTGGGCAGTCATTTTGAAGAAGAAAACCCAGACCTGCTTAGCATGGCTAGGGATGTTATAGCTCACCCAAGTGCAGCCGCGCTGGCCATTGTAAGATAGTATTTTCGAAGAATGTATAAGATTAGCATACTAAATGTATAAATAAATAAGAAATAAACAACAATAGCGCTTGTAGCCATATCGAAACATGACCGCCATGTTGAATATTCACATGGCCTGTCATTAACGCGATCGCACGTTTAAATAACAATTACTATACATCTGCTGTTATATAGATCAAAATCTGCGTTGACTGACTGAATTCCGCGTGATGTTAATAATTCAAGTTGTAGAGCAACAAAGGCGGAAGTTATAACTGTGAAGTTTTTCTGCCTACCCAGTGCATGGGTCTTAGCTTGAATGCGAATAAAGAAGACCATTCAGGCCCGTGGACAGGTGGGGTTCGAGGGGTTCGTACGAACCGCCCACTTTGCCCAGTAAGATCCGCCTTACTCTAGCGAATAGATATATCGTGTGTCGATGGTGCCTTAAATTATGGTCTTATAGCCGCATCAGTATGAGCCAAGAGAAAGGTCCACAATTGAGGGGAAAAGAACCCCACTAAAAAACCTGGCTACGGGCCTGTCATATATAGTGCTATCGCCACACCGCATATGCCTTACTCACAACAAACATAATTCGAAAAGTGTAGATAATAATTACAACCTCGAGGTTTCGTCATTCACTGAAGCAGAGCTGCATTTATGATCGCTAGTAGACAATGCGGTCTTCTATTGTAGGACAGCTAAATACAAAATATCTGTTGCAAGTATAACAGCGTGATAACGTGCTTTATTGCGGCCGAGGTGAAGATAATCTTATTTCAAGGTAATTAGTCAGATCTATTGTGAAAAATATGTTTACCATAGGCTTATCAAAGTCAACGTACAAAATGAACTGAACGCACAGTGCCACTCAGCCATGCGCTACCATTGCCGAGCAAGAAATTATCTAGTAATTCATCGGTTTCGAACCTATCTACAGAAGCAGTTAATTATTGAAGTATTTGCAAAATGCCAGGTCAGACAGTCACTTTAAAATTGAACTAGTTTGAAGTTTAAGTGTGGTTAATACATGAGTTGTAGATGCGAGTAAACGTTGTACAGATACGTTAGGTGTCCACATCACGTTTCCTTTATCTACGCAGTTTGCATCAATCACAATGTATATCAGTTAAACATAGACTTATCCACGTGATGTAGCATGACAAAGATAAAGCGCTAACACACTCAATTATATCCAATTCTCGACAAATAAAGGTTCAAGTAACTTGTGCGTGCTGGGCAGCAGATACAGATACTGCTGTTCTTGGATCGAAAACCAATTGGTTTGCCCTTGTGCAATAAATATCTAGGTCAATATAGACTAGGTCATCAATGTGCTGCCCGGTCCCTACTGATTAAAAGGAATCGATGTAAATTATGTTTTCGCTCACAATGATAATTTACAACCTGATCAACTGAAGGCAAAGAACTGTGGAACAATTGGTTAAATCTACTTTGCATTGCATTTTCATCTTTATAGGACTCCTGGCCCTGTAAGAGCGCCATCGTGCCGTCTAAGAATATCATCGATTCTTGGCGCATCGACTGCGCCCATAAAACAACGGACAGGCGACTTTCGAAGGCACTTAAGAAGATGTAATAAAGTTACCAACAGCTCCCTCCAACTCTCTAAATCTGCTCGCTAAAAGCTGCCCCTAGCGACTTTGTATCATTGTTACCTCCGTAACTCAACTGATATTAATGAAGAAATAGATGGAAGAAGCTTAATAGCCGGTTGCCGAGGGGTAGTGGTACACAGAGTCGTCATTCCCCTCGAAATCCGATCATTCTAGCTCACGACTATGTAACTGCAACAAAGATTTCCAAAATGTTAGATTACACAGTCACCTAATGATTCATGTAATCGCTGAAAATTGGGGCAACCGTCACTTATTGGCACTTGTAGCCTTGGCTTCGAAAATAACCTTGAGTGACCTTACTGGTGCCTAACAGCTCATGTCGCATCGCGCAGCCGATGCCATACTCATTTTTAAAACAAACTTCAGTATATCACCTAGTATAATCTCTTTTGTAATTAGCATGTCTTTTGTGACCATGGCTTGGGCAACGTCGGCAACAGCGATATCATGGTCGCTTGGCGGGAAGTCAAGCTTGGAGATTGTCCCACTCAGAGCTATCTTGCCGAGTTTGGCGTAACCTACAGATATACTATAAACTACAGCACCGTGGTACAGCGCGTTTAAGAACATTTATCCATCAGTACTGTTGTCATGATTAACTTGATCCATGTGAAAGAGATCCTTGAATTGTACGACCTGGATTGGTTTACTTTTTTGGACGAATTAAACCTGTACCACCATGCTAGTCCACTGGCAACGCAGGGAGCCCATGGAGCATTTTTTGCCGTCGGCCAATAATGACGAGGCAAAGAAGGCCTTTCCATGACTTCTGTAGGATGAGGCGGAGAAGGCCTTTTCTCATTTCTAAGCGTGGTCTTCGCTTCACGTAGCTCACTAAGAATCTTATTCTGATAGGCTTTTCGAGCTGCGCACCCTGCAACAACCTTTGTTTTTTTTTTTGTGGGTTCACTAATCACTCTCTCTATTGACGTTGCCTCCGCCAACATCTGGTTTTGTTAAGGCTGTGTTAGTGGGGCTAAGTACATGCAATAGCATTGATATAGCTCGCAAGCAGCAGTGCTTAGCACTTGCCTAACAAACGGATCATTATCGAGGTCTGTAATTAGCTTTGGTTGGTGTTCTAGTGGGATCGGCAGAAACATACGAGCAACATCTGAGTATAGCTGTAAAAAAACTGCCGAACATAGAGTGCCCGTCATGCAAGCATGCATTTGTGGCCGAGCATTCGTCTATTATGTACAGCGTGGACTTACCCTGAAACCGACCGTAGAAAGCCACAGCGTGTCACTCTTATTGTATGGAAACTTCCTGTGAAGTGAATAGCAAGCCGACCTGTGTACTGGGTGTGGATCATGCGGGCCTGCACTGGTTGGGTGACTATGTCATACTACGAGGAGACGCATGTTGATGAGTCATGTATCATTCCACCAAGGTTTGACGGCACTTTGTTCCCCTTCACAACGGATTAAAACGTGTCATGGTGACCAATACGTACACATCCATTCCACCATCCAAATCAATATAAGAAAATACTGTTCCACACTACATCCTGAGAGCTTTAATTTGATGGATTCCTGCAACGCGTATTACTTCAATCAGGCTGGGGATAGTATGCCCTCGCTTGCAAGGAGTCTGTCACAGCTGCTCATGCCATAAGCTTAGGGAGAATTACTTATCATCGAAGAGAAAGGTTTTAAAGACGGGTACGGGTAATGTGCCTCACTTAAAACGGCCGCCAACGTCGCATGTTACAAACTGGAAGCTCACTCTTAAACCAAATCTCCCAGCCTATAAAACGACCTGCACCGCGCCGCAATGTCAGAGCCATGTGTGTTCAGAAACATAGCAAATGGGTTAAACGTGATATATATTCGGCTATTTCACCATGGCTCTGCTTTATTCCAAATCTTGCCCCTGCATCAGGAGCAAATTGGACCAAATTGGGCTACCACACACACAACACAACATTCAGCACAGGGTTTGGGTGGAATTTCATCCACTAGTTGCTCTTGAAAGTGGGCGTTTGAAATAAGCTAACGTGACCTACGCGGATGGCGGATGGCCGACGGTGCTGTAGTAGCCCCTGATAATCTCTGACTTTACTCACGCTCAGGTAAAGTGGATATAGTTGAAAAGAAAAGCTCGTTTCAATGTAATACTAATTTATATATAGCTTATATGGAAATGCTAATTGGTTGTCAGCTGGCAAACAATCCCAGTTGAAGTCGGTACTATTGCATAAGGACAAGCCGTCAGCTAAAGATCTGAAGCTGTAATTTGTAATTTGGGGTATTGGGTCTTTCAAAAACGAAAGTCGTGGTGTGCAGCTCATTCATCTTACTGCAGTTAGGACACGCAAAAGGTTTAGAGTGCAGACCCAGAACCTAACTCAAATGTTGGTCATATAAGTTCAGATTCATCGTTTTTGCATGGCGGCCCGACATATCAGTGTAAGGTTGGCTTATACATTCCAGGTAGTCAGGTGTAAAATGATCATCGTGAGTCCTATGCTTACCTGTGATGCTTAAAGACAAAGATGTTGATTAGAAATCGTCGTCCCATTTCAGTTAAGTTGCTCAATACCGCGCCGACAATGAAGGCCTTGCCGTGTTCCAGGTAGCATTGCTGGTCGAAGTTTTCCATGAACTGTTCTAACCCCTTTACGCAAATTAAAGTTGAAAATATCTCTGAAGGGTCGTCTTCTGGTAAATGTGTCAATAGAGTGTCTATATGACACCCTCAGTGGCTTAAGTCAAATGAACTGGTTGCACAGGTTGATTTAAACATGAGTATCCATGGAAACACGTAATAATTTCCTAGATATCAGTTGACATTGATTGTCACTTACCAGTATTGCACACCACATTTGCAGCGTGTCGTCGCATTAAACCTCCTCGTCTGGATGACCTCTTGAAACATTAGAAGCTGATGTTGAATACAATTCTTATGTTTAAATAACTGTCAAATTGTCGCACGAAAATCAGAGATTATCATAATCAAGAAAATCATAACCAAGATATTTGGGAGCGACCATGTTTGAGCGCACCTGATACTGTGTGGTGATCGAGGAGCATCGGTGCAGGAGCGATGTTCGTGCTCATTAGGGGCGGTAACTATGTCGTATTAACCATGTAGGTGTAAATACACGCTAATCAATCCATAAACCAGCCTACGCACGTTCACAGTATCTTGCACGAAAATTCTAATGACTTTTTTCCCATTTCACTGCGACTGTAGTAGTTGGGTAATGACGATGTACCGTGCGTCTGATGGTGTGACAGGCGAACGCGTTGTATGATGATACCTATATGGAATCAACGGACCGGTATGATGCCGTAGCCTAAGCAGTAAACCTAACTCAGCTGCAACCGATCGGACAGCGCCTTACAGAGACTGTTCAGCCCCCTATTTGTAACAAGGTTGCCCAGCAAATCACAAGTTTTAGGTTATCAGACATTCAGTCGCTACGCGGCGCTGTGGTCTCAGAAAATAGACCCTTTCTTCGGCTGTCGTCATTTCTGTTCCTGCTTGGCGGTCTTATATTTTGCGAAATGATGCTCAAACTTAAGTAAGTGAATGATTTAAAGCTAACATTCGTGTGGTTCATGGTTTTAGGGAGGCACTGCTATCGATGGAATTACGCAACTTAATTAAAAGTTTTCTACTGTACATCATGAATATTCCCAGTAAAATAATAATGCTCTTAATTAATCAGCATGATTTTCGGCACAATGTAAAAGATGGAATTATGTATGTCTGCGTAAAACGTGGTAATGTAAAAACAAAATGACCCCAAAGTGCCCGATATGGGGCTGAACAGGCTCTTTCAAAGCACTGAGTCGGTATACATTCGTACATAAGGTCGGCTACGTGATATATTTTTCTTTGATCGATTGTTCTGCGGCGAATACGGTGTATCGTATTTTAAACATCGTACGTTTCATTGTCCTGTGGGATATTCCAGTGCTTGGGTGTTCTTATGTATCGTACATTGAGCGGCACAGGCTGCTTATTTGAGGGCATAATTCAATTGATTGATCGATGCTTTATTTCAGCTGCTGCAACAACCACTGGGACGAACCAAACAACTACAGCAATTTCATAAACTTTCACTTCAGCATCAAGGACCACGACTACAACACCAACTACGACATCAGCTACGACATCAACTACTATTTTAATACCAACTTCTACAGCACCACAACCAACAACAACTAATTCTACAACTGCTACAACACCAGCTAAAACAACTTCTTCTATTGCAACAACAACTACTCCTACTTCTACTACTGCATCAACACCAACTACAACACCAACTCCAACACCTAGTTCTACATCGACAACAGCAACTTCTATCACAAAACCAACCACTATACCATCTACTGCACCAACCACTACACCAAGTGCTGCTACAACACCATCTACTTTACCAGCACCAACTATTGCGCCAAAAATTACACCAGGTACTACTACAACACCAACAACTAGGGCTACAGCATCAACCACTACACCAACTATTATCACTACACAAACTACCTCTACAACACCAGCTACTACTTCAACAGCATCCACTTCACCAACTACTACACCAACAACTACCACAGCACTAACTACTATACCAACTACTACGACTACAACACAACCTCCTACACCAACTATTATTCTAACACCAACAACGGCTACGACTACTACAATACCCGATACTACTAGAGCAGCATCCACTGTGTCACAAACTTGTATGATTGTCAGACAGTCTTGTCTGATAATTTAATGGCAATATGAAAAAGTACAAGAATGCCGAGCAAAACAGGTTACAACAGGAACTCCAACTACTAGAGCACCAACTAACACTACTACGTTACCAACTACTGTAACTGCTATTCCCTCTATAACTTCCACAGCAACCACTTCTGCAGCACCATCAACGACAACTTCCGCATCAGCTTCCACTAGAAGTGCTTCACATACTATAAGTCCCACTATTTCAACACCGCAAACTGCAACTACTACAATATAATGTATTTATCCCTACCGGCCAATGTTCACGACCAGGGCAAGTATTTATACATTCACCATCAGGTAGAGTAACTCTGTTGGTCATTGCCTATTAACGATCAGCATTTAACATCGCGGGTTTACCCATCGGCTATCCTTTTGAATTCTGCCGTATAAATTAGAACTATGTCTGCATAAATTAGGTCCCCACAATAAATGGTATCCATGCTCTCCTATTGATTGCTTGTATTGCTGCCTGACAGTTTTGATTTACTTTCGGGTCGTACAATATAAAGACAAGTAAATTCATGCACCCTTGTGAATGAATTAATCAGTCAAAACTATTGAGTACGGTTCATTATGCTGTTACGCATCCTCCCTGTAAATGTGAATGATTGCCTTCCTGCAGGGATGGATTATATATAGGTAATGGTCTAGATATGAGAGGATATATCGCTACCGTGAAGTCGACGACGTCTCACCTGTAGATGTACTGGCTGTCGTACGCTCCTCAATACTTGACACGCAGTCACTGTGTTTGATACGCGGCCACGGGGTCTGACTTGCTTGCTTCCATGGCATCGGAAGCGCCGTCATTCACTTAGACATGCTACCACGACTATAGTTAATGAGACAGCTGGTGTAATGCGATTACTTGGCACAGTCTTCTCTGTTTCTGATAAGGAACTTTTAACAAAGGAGCCAGCAAGTCATCTGATACATCTTCATCAATTATATGACCATCGAGGTTCCTTGGATGTTCTCATTGTCTTTGATCATCGACCATAAATAATGCCTGTTTATTCTGCATTCAATGCCTTAATCAACTCCTTTCATGGTTCTCTGTTCAATTAGTGGTCATTCATGAGCTGTGACCTTCTAAATCCAGTTTCTAAGGTCCAGGCCAAATCTTTGATATAACCTGCGCGTCTATCGTGGTGTGGAAAAAATCTACGAAAGGCTTGCTGAGGTATGACTGAAATAGGAATATACAGTTAACACATTTGTGTAAAATTTTTCTCGAAGTCAATTTCGTGTTTAACACCGTAGCCATTGACAATGCGTAACACTGCAGTATGAGCCGTGAACCTTATGAACTTTGACCCGAATAAAATGCAAGCACACGGTGAAACTGTACCACATATTCTATAATATATGTTGATCCTTTTGATAAATCGTTAGCTTCTATAAAGCTTTACTGCTATATACGGAACGATGCTCACAAACGATGTTAATGTTTAAGTGTCATGTAAAGGCCATAGTCACTCTTATTTAAGCTGCACAACGTTTATATAAATTTGAATTGCTTTTTTGATAAGCTTCCAATGGAATGATAATAAATGACAATTATGCAGCAAACTGTGGCAGCTCATCTCTCCACTGTTGTCTTCTTCCAACTAATCGGTGTAATCGGGTGAACGAACGATCACAGCACTTATTTATATAACTCGAGTTGCTCGTCGGCCAGAAAGAAACCCCCAAGCATGGTATTTGTGGCAAGGGTCACAAAGAGGCAGAACTTGGCAAAGTATAGGATCACACAGATCAACAAGATGGTCAGAAACATGGCATACCTAGTTGAACGAAGTGTGGTTGATAAAGCATGGCACGTCTGTATCCTTGGAAGCAGATATTTTGGGTACTATCTGTTATGACGTTACACATTGGGAACACATAACTTATTACAACAAAAAAATTAGGTAGCGACAAAACAGCAGTCGATCAGCATACATTTTGCATCTAGTCAGCCCTTCAAACCATCAGCAAGCTACCTTCCATCCAACCAACATAACATTGCAATTGTTCTGCTACAGCCGATCAATTAGTACTACTATGCTACTGGGTGTCGCCAGGCTTGACACATCGCAGAGAGCAGCAATGCCAACTATACTACAAAGAGCAGTGGGGCCAACAATTCCTAAGAGAAAGCCATGAAACGCACATAACAGATAGTAGCTAGGCACACGATACCACGGAGAACAGCGATTATACCACATAAAGCAGCTAGGCACCGATAGTGGCAATGTCATCTACGCAACAGAGAGCAGATAGGCCTACTATACCACCGAGAGAAGCAATGGCAATTATATTACAAAGAGTAGCTAAGCCTACCATACCTCAAAGCGCAACAATGTCAAATATATCACAAAGAACAGATGGGCCTACTATACCACAGAGAGCAGCTGGGCTTACTGAGAGGAGCTAGGCCTACCAAGCCACCGAGAACAGCAAAGCATGCGTTATAACTGAGCGAAATGAGGCATAATATGTCAGCCAGAGTTGCATGGTTTACAGCCCCACAGATAAGAGCCTGGTGTACAATGCTACAGTTGGTCCCATTTGCCATTTAGGTCAGTTTACCAATTATATTACATAGAGAAGATAGTCTTACATTACGGCAGTCCAAGATTACCATGTAGGGCATATAGGCTTGGTAGATTATTTAGATTATTTAGAGTAGTCAGGCATACCCCGAAAACTGGCCAGGACGCGTTGTTTCCTCTACCTGCTTAAGGCGCAGCTGCTTCCGTTTCATTGAGCGTGGTAAGAATAGAGCCAAGAACCGCTCCATCCTTACCATGCACAACTGTTTATTCTTTAAAGGTTCACAAGCAATATCTGCATTGTATTACTCAACTTCCTCAGTTGTGATTCGTTACTGGCAATATAAAATAAAATAGGTTCTTCGGCTTTTTCGTTCCTTTTTGCCAATCGATCGATCATATAACGAAAAAACCATTGGTTTTCATACGCCCTCTGCATTTGTCCGTATACGATGTATGTATCCTGAATCGGGTTATTGCCATGTTAAGTTGCTGTAAAAGAAGACTTCGTTGATGAGAAAAACTCTGTTAGATTAATGCATTACAGTACAATGTTGGCTGCTGTTTGTCGAAGCATAACAGGGACTTATTACGGTATGGCACTTGAGTAATTGCACAATTAATTCGCCGTGGCATCGTCAAATGAAAATAAATTATATGTATATAATGCGCGACAAATGTTAAGGCCATTCCCCTCCAGTACGTCCAGCCACAGCGTAGTCTGATTAAAACAAACAAATAATCATGCAACTGTTTTGCCATTGTAGTAATGATAGAATTGTATCCGCGCTTAGAATGCGTCATGTATGTGTGTTGGAAACCGTATGCAATATCATATGCTAAAAGCTTTATGATAACTTCGTCATGACCCCAACAACTAACAAATTAGAAACGGAAAAATGATCTGTTCAAAAACATCGTTGGCGACGCAAATGAATGTTCAACATCGAGTTTTTCTGGATATCGACCGATGTATCGTCGTCGATGGTATAAGGTAAGGTAGTAGTGATCACTGATACATATATGTTACGAGAGGAGAGCTTCATGGTTACATTCTCTGATGGCGCAAGTGAACTGTGAAGCTCATGTAGCTTTCAAAACCTGGTCATTATATTCAAGACTACGTATCCTATTACTAATGTTTACCTAAGCATCTGAAGTAGTATCAGTAAACAAAACCCTCCGTCAGCAAGATGTCACAAGTGACCCAATAATATTCCCTCTATAGTTTACACCTACTCTTAGCACATTCGCTAGTATTGTACTCACTCTATGCATGGATTTTACACGTAATTCAATCAACTTGAAGTGTTATCCACTTATGTAGACTAAGATTGACCCCAATTGGAAGGGTTACGAAATCACACACAGCAATAAGCATGCAATAACAGAAAGGGATATCACGGGACCGTTTCGTTGATAATCTAAGCGTGTTTAGCATCACGGTGACAAAGCCTGCGCTGACATCGGTACAAAGGTACATGATTCATACTATTACTCAGTTATGTAAAATGTCAATTATGACCCGATGCCGAACAGATCATATGTCTTAGCTTGAATGCCAATAAAGAAGACCATATATATTGCTATCGCCACACCGCATATGCCTTACTCACAACAGTCATAATTCAAAAAGTGATGCTGGTGAACTTCTGTGCAATCCCAATTAGCCTAGCATTTTATGATACAACAACACTGAGTGAGTTATTATTTTTTAAAGATGTATCGAGACAAAGAGTTTGTATGAGTTACATGCTATGGTTCAAAAAGTAAGGGTAAAGTTCGGCCCGTCATCAAGACAAGTTACTTTCAACATGTCATTAATCACTGAGACATGAGCAGAAAGAGTGGACATTGGGCAGTCATTTTGAAGACGAAAACCCAGACATGGTTGGCTAGGGATGTTATAGCTCACCCAAGTGAAGCCGCGCTGGCCATTGTAGCGCATTTGTATCATTGTTATCTCCGTAACTCAACTGCTCACAGTTAAGTGATATTAATGAAGAAATAGATGGAAGAAGCTTAATAGCCGGTTACCGTGGGGTAGTGGAACACTGAGTCGTCATTCCCCTCGAAATCCGATCATTCTAGCTCACGACTATGTAACTGCAACAAAGGTATTCAAAATAATAAATAATGTAATCGCTGAAAATTGGGGCAACCGTCACTTATTGGCACTTGAAGCCTTGGCTTCGAAAATAACCTTGAGTGACCTTACTGGTGCCTAACAGCTCATGTCCCATCCTGTAGTCGAGGCCATACTCCTTTTGAAAACTTACTTCAGTATATCACCTAGTATTATCTCTTTTGTAATTAGCATGTCTTTTGTGACCATGGCTTGGGCAACGTCGGCAACAGCGATATCATGGTCGCTTGGCGGGAAGTCAAGCGTGGAGATTGTCCCACTCAGAGCCATCTTGCCGAGTTTGGCGTAACCTACAGATATACTATAAACTACAGCACCGTGGTATAGCGCGTTTAAGAACATTTATCCATCAGTACTGTTGTTATGATTAACTTGATCCATGTGAAAGGGATCCTTGAATTGTACGACCTGGATTGGTTTACCTTTTTGGACGAATTAAACCTGTACCACCATGCTAGTCTACTGGCAACGCAGGGAGCCCATGTAGCATTTTTTGCCAATAATGACGAGGCAAAGAAGGCCTTTCCATGTCTTCTGTAGGATGAGGCGGAGAAGGCCTTTTCTCATTTCTAAGCGAGGTCTTCACTTCACGTTGCTCACTAAGAATCTTATTCTGATAGGCTTTTCGGGCTGCGCACCCTGCAACAACCTTTGTTTGGTTTTTTTGTGGGTTCACAAATTCCTCTCTCTATTAACGTTGCCTCCCCCAACATCTGGATTTGTTAAGGCTGTGTTAGTGGGGCTAAGTACATGCACTAGCAGTGACATAGATCGCAAGTAGCAGTGCTTAGCACTTGCCTAACAAACGGATCAGTATCGAGGTCTGTAATTAGCTTTGACTGGTGTTTCAGTGGGATCGGCAGAAACATACGAGCAACATCTGAGTATAGCTGTAAAAAAACTGCCGAACATAGAGTGCCCGTCATGCAAGCATGCATTTGTGGCCGAGCATTCGTCTATTATGTACAGCGTGGACTTACCCTGAAACCGCCCGTAGAAAGCCACAGTGTGTCAATCTTATTGTATGGAAACTTCCTGTGAAGTGAATAGCAAGCCGACCTGTGTATTGGGTGTGGCTCATGCGGGCCTGCACTGGTTGGGTGACTATGTCATACTACGAGGAGACGCAATTGATTGCGTAGCTGGCGTAGTTGTCACACGTCGCGTAAATCACACGGCTGTGGTCGTTGAATGTGAGCTTATATTTCAGCCTGTCATTAAGTGCACTCTGGTAGATTGACATGTGGCTTTCTCGATGTTTGAAGTCCGGCCGGATATACAATCAGTTTTCATAAGCATCTGCTTTTGCCTTGTCCTCGACCTCGGTGTTATCTTTGTCTCCTGCCACAACCCGAATCTGTTGGTCAAAGCCCTGTGCAGTCTTTCATAGGTCGCCGTTACATCGCTGTCATCGATGGACATGATTGTATTGCCAGAAAAATTGATTGTCGTTTTTTAAACCATGGCAAGCCCCAGGTTTTGTACACCGCTGCGGTTGACGTCGGTTGAGGTCAGCGTGATCGCAAAGGCCAGCTGGGCTGTCTTCAGGACAATGACGTGTGCTGCACCCAGGTTGAGCAGATGTAGGTTTGGGTCAATAGTGCTTGGATTGTTTGTTATAACTACAGACGGCCGCACGCCCCTCAAAGCGGACTCAGGCTCTAACATCATTTTTTACTTTCTTTCGAGTGAAGCTCACCCTAAAAAACAACAAAGGTAAGCAAGGAGCAAAAATCAAATCCTCGTATAAACCGCTATTTTACGTGCAGTATAGATTAGTAGCGATGCACCAGATCTGCTACTTTGTATTCTACTACTCACTGTGCCTTTTTCATTCGTTACACCTAAAATAATCCACACATAACTAGATCTGTTTACGCCAAGAACAAACCAAATGGCGAATGTACTTACCTCGCTGACGTGTGTGAGGGAAAAGTTTGCGCAATAAATTTCCAGCAAACCAGTTGTTATTACCGTAACAAGAAAGGCATTATACGAAACCAAGTTGGTAGTTGCTCAAATACTAGTAGTAACAGAATTTGTTGATTGCGTCGATTGCTTTCAATATAAAACTCTATTATTTGAAACATCGATGTTATTGCGTGGTAGCCTCCACTAGAAAAGCTGAATCCTCTTCAAGCATTGTATTAAACTCGAAGTACTCGGTCCAATGGTCCTTTATAGCAAGCATCCATATCTCTGCAGTCTTCCAGATTATATAGTGTTGACATATTTTCATACACACACACACACACACACACACACACACACACACACACACACACACACACACACACACACACACACACACACACACACACACACACACACACACACACACACACACACACACACACACACACACACACACACACACACACACATTAATATATATATATATATATATATATATATACAATATATATATATATGCATATATATGTATATACATATATATGTATATACATATACATATAGTAAAATAGCAAATAATCAAATGGGGTTCTCAAGAGAAAAGAATGAGAGTTTCGAACCGACAGAGAACGTCAACCACTTTTTATGGTATTAGCGTTTTGATATTCACCAATCTCTCATTATGTCACATATATTATAAAACACTGCATGCGTTTAAGCAGCGAAATACCTACATAATAAGCTGCCAAACAAAATAATAGGTGTCCATGCAACAGCTACTGTATTCCCATTGTATTTAATTCGGCGTCATACATAGGACTACCATAAATAGCTACCTGTCACAAGAAGGATATCGTTGGTCCTTATTTTATGTTTTACAGAATGCAGTGATAAACAATGAACGCAATGCCAAACTTATTTACAAACGTCGTTGAAGCTAATAGCACTGATGATTTAATGCTACATTGTTTGTTATATCACAGGATGATTCACCTAAAATACCGGAAAGCAGCTACTTTTGTAGGAAATCGTTTGGCACTTAACACTAGCTTTTATTATCGAATGAGAGTTAGGAACATTTTGTTGATAGCATGGGTCGGTCGGTGGGCATACAGCTTTCACATAATACAGCCGGCGCTGTGTAGGTTAAAATTATTTAAGATGGACGTTTAATACGTTAGGACTGACCGGCTTAACATCGGATGTTATTATTGTACGATGTATCGTTAAGAAGCAGTTGTCAAATGTAACGATTCTGCCACATAGAAAGGCAGGAGGATGGTCCTTCATGTCTATATATGTCTAGCAGTCCAGTCATGTATGAACCAAATATACAAATGAGTCAGGGGTGCTATTTTCTTTATGGATATGACGACTATTTCTGTCACCTTATGGTTTGCAGTCAGAAATGAATGCACATGAAGTGCCGGCATTTATTACAATGCATATGCGCACTTGCTTTGTGTATTTACATGGATATACATAGCTCATTACTATTGGACTAAGCTAATGCTGTTACAATGTAAACGCAATACTCCTATTTCCTTTGGCTTACTTAGCAAAGCTTGGTGAATTCCAGGAATATGTTTGACTTCAATCGCAGTGTTCGTAAATGACCTCATACATTTGGCCCTATTTGTCAAGAAATGTGACATTATGCGTTGATTTTAAAAACACGATACCTTCATCATCTTAAACATAACCGGTCATCAGCAGTGTACACAGGTGTGATTTAAAAATGGGTCATTATTGTATACTGACGCAGGCAAAATATAGTTTGTGAGAGCACTTTGAACGGGTTTGTGTGTTTATTTGACACTGGGTTGTGTAGATTCGAGTCACACGAGCTTTAGCTAGAAACATCCGCAAGCATTATTTATTATGAGCTGCTTTGAGAGCGCTTCCAACTGACCGAATCATGGAATGATAAATTGAGCTAACTCTCGTTTGCAAACTACAGTCGCTGCGGTCGTACTTGCTCAACATATTGTCATATAAACAACAATAACGACGCAGGTTAGATAGTTTAAGACTCATATGAACCTCTAGTGTAGCAGTCAGTTCTCCGTGTCCCAACGCAGAATATCCTCAATAGTATATTAGCTTTCATTTTATCACTCATACATTCCCTTGGCTTTATCATTGAAAACCTTTTCTATGCTGCAGTATCCCAATTAAAAACGCTCTCAAAGCGGTTAGCATGTTTTCCTTTTCTTTTCTATTACTGCCATATCCGCTGGTAAATGATGCGCTTCATTGCTTAATCATTTGTTTCAGCCCAGCTTACCGGAAGGGTATTTCATTCTGGCATGGTATCGAAAAAGGATCATAATCGTGATATACTAAAATGAAGTGCATAGCCCCAGTAAAGTGATCACAAGGGTTCAGCTGAATAAACATTTATGGACACAGCCTGCACAAAGAAAACACTGCTTTTGTTAATTTACTTTCAGGGGAAGCGTCGGGCTCCACCGCCTGAAATACAGCAAGGTGCAGCAGGGTACCGAATTTTTCTTGGTAGATAACTCGGTTGGTAAGGCAAATTTGTCAACAAATTTGTGCAGTTGTCTTATTAACCGTAGCCAATCGTAGTGGTAGCGTGTCTGACTGAATGGCAGCGCAATGGAAGCAAGCATGTCAGACCCCGTGGCAGCGGATCAGACACACTGACTTCAGTGTCTGTAGATGTTGTTGCACCTTGTAACTAATTATCAATAATCATTATCAATGGAACATCGTTCATTTGCCTAACTGAAATTAACAGCCTCGTCGACTATACGGTAGCTATACATTCTGTCGTAATCAGACCATTACCTACGTATATTCTATTCCTGCAGGAAAGCAATCAGTCATATTTGCAAGTGGAATGCATAACAGAATTTTGGACCGCACTGAATAATTAGCACTGATTAATTCATCCAGAAGGGTGCACGAATTACACTTGTCTTCATATTGTGCGACCCGAAGATAAATCGAAACTGTCAGGCAGCCATACAAGCAATCAATAGTGGGGCATGGATACCATTTATTGTGGGGAATATATGTATTCTGAAATACTTCTAACCAATACGGCAGAATTCAAAAAATAGTCAATCTGGCTTAACGCAGGCACCAGAAGGTGGTCAGATGTATTAAACACCAAACAAAAGACAGGGAAACTTGCAATAAGAGAGAGATATGAAAATGTTGTATCGAACGAGCAAAGTTCGATAACGGACCTAACATACTCAAAGTATCAGTTAACTGTTTATTGATAGTACATCCACAACCAACGTAGGGATTGCGAGATAAGGCATTTTTAGTGTTTGACAACGTTGATGTCTTCGTGAATCAGGGAAATGGTTGAGGGAAGGCGGATGTCAATGCCTTACCCATGACGAAAGCAAATAGGTTGTGTCCTATGTATTGGGCCAGTAAGGTAAAGATTGAGAAGCCCACAAATGTTGATCGTAAACGGAAGAGATCGGGTTGTCGTGATTATTTATTGTGCAGCTAGGACAGTATTCTCCCTAATTTCAGGCTTGCTACCACTAACGATGTCCTCAATGATAAATTGTTCATCTGCTGTGGTAACCTCGATACCTTTATAAAAGGCGAAAATCGTTCTGGGATGAATACTCAACGTCACTCAAATCGACATTGTCAAGATACATTCAAATGAATGTAATAATTCATAAATTCTCGTTACCTCTTTCAAAACAGCAGTGTCAAACTGCTTGATTCAACCTGGTGGTGAATGCATGAATACTTGACATGGTCGTGTAGATTGGCTGGTAGAGCTTCAAAGCTAAGGGGAAAATACACTTGTATTTACATAAAATCAATGGTGACTCAAAACTGAAAAAGAATGCTGATTACAGAAAATTATAAATAACTGCACTAAAGCCTCATTTATCGATAAAACGATGTTGCTTGATAATCGTAACCCAATTGCAAAGTTTTAAAAAACACCAAAGGAATGTATAGTATGAGATTTTACGTTCAACAAAACTTATTAGTTTTATCTGGCCACCTGTAAAGCTAAACTTTATGATCTCAACCAATAGCTAGTATGATAGTGCCTCATATTGATACTCACAAGGTTTTCATAAGTCAACATCAATTCCTCCCTAGATGATATGTGGGTTGTTCTAACAACATCCTATTGCCTGATGATACCCATAAACATTTTACTAGAGGATTAGGCCGGATTTCGGTAACCATTTGATGAAAATTTAATATGCAATGAATCTCGTAGCCCAAGTAAATGACCTTATATAACGTCATGAAGGCCCTTGGTTGATGAGGTATAAGAGGGATGTACATTGATAAAAGGTAACGTCTTACATATACGTCTCGCCTTATTTTAGATACGGTCACGATGGTTTTTTTAGTGGATGGAGAATACCAAATAATAATTTTTAGCATGTTCATATGTGTTGATAGCATGTATATATATATATATATATATATATATATATATATATATATATATATATATATATATATATATATATATATATATATATATATATATATATATATATATATATATATATGATGGCAATCCCTACAACGACTATATGCTTGGCCCAAATGAGTACGATAGTCGCTGCCCAGCCAGTCGCGAGTTTTGAATAACCATGGCGTCCGAAACGGATAATACCAAATTAAAATTTTTAGCATGTTCATATATGTTGATAGCGACCCAAAACTTAGTATGTGATAGATGTTAGAACTGTATCCAGTATGATCAGCAGCTTAGTGGAGGAAGTACAAAATCATCATTGTTTACACAGTGAAGGTGCGACATTGGCTTGGTAGTATCGTAAGTTGGCGACCGATGTGGTAACCACAGCTCGAGATGTTCATTCATATTGCCAACAAATAAACTCAGGCAACGAACTAGTATTTCCGGGTTGTAATGTTATGAGACAATGAACAATCACCACAAGTCCCACACCACCATTCTAATATTGTTTATCTAACACACCACGTGGTGCGAGTATTAAGATATCATATAATGAAGATGTAGCTAGATGGCATTTAGGAAATGAACAGGAATGACGGCGCATGTCTTGGATGCCTTTAGGGAGGACATTAGGGATGCTGCTGTTCCGGTGTACTTGCTATTTGGACTACCCCTGTGCAAATAATATCTGGGTTGCTTCAAACTAGGTCACGCTTTAACCTGAGATTTATCTTCCTATCTTATTCACTTCATTCAGTATGTGTTAATCAGTCGAGAAATGTTGCTGAAATTATACCTCTCTTGCCACGCGTATATAGTAATCTGTGTAATTAATTTAGTTTATGTTCTAGTGCTGTCTTCTCGTTATAGGCCCCTTGATCTTGCATGGGCCCCATTTCGCGGCTCCGAATATCTAATCACATCAAGCGCGCCTATATAAATGTCAGACAGGAGACGCTCGAAGGCACTGTATATAATTTGTGATAAGGCTACAGAGGCTGAAATGTAGCAGCCAACATTCATCGAACTACCTCGATCAAATCACCGAAGCAACGTTAGTGTCCCCGATTACTGTTCGCATCTCACCGAGTAGTGATAATAATAAAGGAATAGGATAAGGAAGCTGACAAAGCAATGTGACCATGTCATCGTTTTCTATCATGCAGCATATAGATCTTACAACCATGACCCCTCTCTAATCCATGGAGACCACACAGCTAGCTCATCAATTAATGTAATGCCGTGGTGGACCTTTTTGGGGGGGCAGCAACAAATCCTGATTATCCATATGCATTATCCACCGACAGCTCGCCCGTTTTATGCACAGTCACTCGAGTATTACAACGCTCCTCCCACTAGCGTCTTTTATAGAAGGATCTTACTTATAGATGATATCTTTAAGCAAGGGTCTGGTAGTTAGGGTTTATTTTAAGATACATGAACCTGTGGTTTTACACTTCATCGAGATAAGGACAGTTGCATTTCTGGGGAAATAAAGCAACGTTCCAAAGAAATGTGAATATTTCAATCAAATGTACCCGATATTTCTGCATTCAAGGACCGTAGAACACACAGTGAGCGTATAAATTTAGTATGTATTTGTAATTTGCGGAGAACCGTCACGTGTTGGCTAGTGTAGCAATCGTATCGAAATTAACCTTGAGTCAATTGGGTAATTGGCCAGAGGTTGATTATGGATGACTATAGTTCCAATGTCAATCCACCTTTTGTTGGATATCAGTGCGTGCTAAGTTACTTTCTGTATACATGCTTGACAAACGCAAATATATAATCAGCACAAAAGACGCAAAGATAATTAATTGAAACGTTCAACATTTGCAACAGGAACCTTCCTTAAGAAACATATTCGGATCATCATCAGCTTTGTCATTTAGTGTAGGTAGAATGAGCCCCCCGAGGCTACTCCTTGATGCATTTAGTGGGCATGAATGCTCTGGTGAATACAGGTTGGTGTAGGAAGAGGAGGTTGGTGCCATAATGACAAGAGGTTGCTGTAGGAATATGGTGTTTGTGCTCTGGTGACTGCAGGTTGGTTTAGGAAGAGGAAGTTAGTGCTCTTGTGATCAGAGGTGGGTTAGGAAGAGGAGGTTAGTGCTCTGGTAACATCAGGCTGCTGTAGAAAGAGGTAGTTAGTGCTCTGGCGACAAAAGGTTGCTGTAGAAAGAGGAAGTTAGTGCTCCACGACTTCAGGTTGGTATAGGATAAGGAAGTTAGTGCCCTGGTAACAAGAGGTTGGGGAAGGAAGAGAAAGTAGGTGCTCTGGTGAATTTAGGTTGGTGTAGGATGAGGAAGTTAGTGCCCTGGTGACAAGAGGTTGTTGTAAGTAGAGTAGGTTAGTGCTCTGGTGACTTCAGGTTGGTGTAGGATGAGGAAGTTAGTGCCCTAGTGAAAGGAGGTTGTTGTGGGAAAAGGAAGTTAGTTCTCTGGTGACACCGTGTTGGTTTAGGAAGAGGCTGTTAGTGCCCTGGTGACAAGAGGTTGGTGTAAGAAGAGGAAGTAAGTGCTCTGGTGATATCAGGTTGGTGTAGGATGAGGAAGTTAGTGCCCTAGTGAAAGGAGGTTGTTGTGGGAAAAGGAAGTTAGTTCTTTTGTGACATCATGTTGGTCAAAATGTCAATATGTCGATGCGGCAGTCGCGTTGAAAAGGATTAATTTGAATAGTCCAAAACAGTACCTTATATCAGATAAGGTTGTTTATGATACATAGATCGACTTCCAGTCACACACCCCTGCCTATGGCACAATAATTTGATTACCGTCTCCATGTAAATCTTTGGTTGTGGCTTGCGATGTGCTCGTTAATGAGAATCCCTTATTATGGTAGCTAACAACAGTTTTCACCACTGATTACTTCTGAATGTCAGCTCGAAATGTCAGCCCTTGCACATTTATAAATTGTTCCTTCCTGATTGTAACTGCTGACATATGAATAAATACAACATGTGGCAATACAAGCCAATACAAATCAGGTGAAGCAGGATAGCCAAACATCCTGCTCATAACATGTGGATAATATTACCAAGGGGATAAGTCCAACCAATCATTAATTCAGTTTGTTTTCTCGTGTCATATATCATGTGTATCGTATAATCAAATATATGTATCTGATAAGCAGGTGTGGTGGAAGTACTTAGATGATATACAAGGTGATTATGATTATCGAATTGGAAAGTTATGCATAAATACGACGACCTAATTCCGGGGCTATCCTATTCAGTACGGATTCCATGATCCTCAATATACCATGGTCTTACACCATAACACTCATATTCTATATAAACGCTGCGCATCAGTTCATAATTTCCATCCAACGCTCAGTGCATTAATATCCCCTGCCGGCAGACGTGCACTCATGTATATTTATGCATATAATATTCATTTCATATTTATTATGCCAATCGAAGGGCACAGAATTATATAGTTGTCAAGGTTGGATAGACAAGATTTGTAGTAGAAATCCTCAACAGGGTCTGTGTTTATTTCTTTGTGCTCCTTCGGTTAAGGACCTTCCCAACGATGCTGATTGTATGATCCATTGTATCTACATCGACAGGACTGACAGGTAATGTACACAAGGACGATATTTTTTTTATCAAAGATATTCATAGCTTGATTTTTGTTAATGAAATTCAGAATCTGTCATTTACATATCAGTAATGATTGACATGCAGCACGAATTAGTTAGCATACATTTAACAATACCATCTCAGTTTCAATAATGAATTTATAGACTGTGGTTACGGTACGAATTACTCGAACAAGGAGTGAAGTTGAAGTTAAAGTCATATGCGGAAGAGGATGGAATTCAATCCAATAATTAAAGTAATCTTTATTTATTTGGCTCAAATCTCAGATATTATACATATTGGAAATGTGCTTAGTAAACGGTTCATATAAAGCGTGATGCTGTCGTCACTGCTCGCAGTCATCTTTAAAGTACAATACAATATATGATACAATATAAGACTCTTATATTGTTTGTGTGGAGGGTTTCGCACAGCGTACATTGTGGCTATTACTTCAGCATTAGTCTAAGAGGAGCAGTCCCATCACAAAAAGAAATGAAAGGCTGATAAAACGGAATAGAATTTACAGATGAGGGATTTATGAACGAAATAAAAGAGATGGACAGTGCCATAAAATGAAACCCTATTGGATTTCGAATGAGTTCTGTAGCATAGCAGGAGAGGTTTGCTCCTGAAGCTATTAGCGTGGTTGAAGTTTGGAATCGGACTACTTGGTTCTTACAAAATTGAATGTTTTCAAATCAGATGCTCATGTCTCAGTATATGATATTGACGCCCTTTAGTACAAGGGCTTAATTCCTCACTGTGCATGGTTATGAATACAATTAACAAAACGTAATACATTGGAACGACCGAATAATAAGATGAATTGCGTCGTTCTCCCCGGGGGATACACAGGATTAGCATTCCAAAATACAACTCATATGCGCCATCCAGTATTGCAATCACACGATTAAGTCTCAGACGAAATCAGTATATCTTATCTCCGTATGGTGTACAAAATAGAACTTAGTAGTAATATAAATCTGTCAGCTGTTATGCTTCAATGATATGGTGAACAAGTATATTACAACCGGAAGCAGTTGGAATGGATTGATATATGTGCTGGACGCGAAGTAGAACACCATGTTTTCAGAACGAAATGGTATGGTGTATTTCAGGTAATTTTTTTTTTGGAAGTCTTATGTATAGCGGTCTCAGTTTATTATGTAGACCCTGGGTTTAGTCCTTTTTGAATGTTTCTGGTATTTGTTCTTTTATCATTAACGTGGTTTTTCCGCAGACGAAGATGCAATAAACAAGGCTTATATTGCTACTTAGAAAACCTTGATGCTATAGGCTGCATTACACATGGCAATTTCCACAACCGCGCAGCAATAAATGTGATAAATTGATTTCTGTTTTACGGAATAATTCTCTTGGATAGGGAAGCTGAATGGAAAGAGTCATAGTATACAACAACTAGTAGCTTATGGCTAATCATGGGAAGGCAATTATCATGCATGGCCGCTCTATTATCCCAGAGTTATCATAAGTTATCGTTCGGTTATTTATAGTTTAGGTATTGCACATTCTTCTTTGTGTCAGATTTGCTACCCCTAGAAATGTTATCAAAGAGATGGTCACGTTAAAATAGGAGAGAGGTAAAGAGACGTTTGGTGGAGAGGTAGACATCTGTTGTCCCGATATGATCATGTTGACACTATTATATATTTAATGATAATACTCCCTTTCTTGAATTGTCAGAGGCTTAGGACACCATGCACTTATGCAGTACTGGAATTGGAGTTATGAGTACTGGTTAAAGACAGCCATTCGTAATTGCTGGAAAACCGGAGCAATTCCGAGCAAAATTTTATATATCTTAAACAAAATCATTTCGAAACAAGGATCATGAATAGAAATGGAAATAAGTTTATCCCAGTTGTTTTTGATCCATTCAGTGCTGCAAAGACTTTGGCTAGGCATTGTAGGTATGTCTGCTGCATGGTGCAACAACGGATATATCTTTAAAGGAAATTTGCCTTTTCTCCAACCTATGTCTGATCTAGCGTACCATGTGAGTAATGTTAGAACTGTATCCAGTAAAATCAGGTGCTTAGTGGAGTAAGTACAAAATCATCAGTAATAGCTTGGTAGTGTCGGTAGGTTGCGACAGGTTTGATAAACGCAAATAACCTTGAGATGCTACTAATTGATATTTTGTATTTCTTGGTGGTAAGGTTCAGTGACATGGAATAATCACCAAATTCCCCATGCCATAATTCCACTAGTGTTTATCTAGTACACCATGGAGTATTATGATTTAACATAATGATGATCTAGCATGCCGACATTCATAAAATTTAATCAACAGAAATAATGACACAGGTATCACGTGTCTTTTAAGGCGGTCATTGAGGATGCAATCTGAGTCAAATTAAAGTAGGTCATGCCTTTACAGGACATTTATCTTTCTACCTCATTTAATTAACTCAGTTTACAAAAGTTTATAGCTCTGTTGCAACGTGTAAATAGGAATTTGTGCAATTAATTAAGTCAACGTTTTATAGCGGTCTTCAAGTAAGAGGGATCTTGACCTTTCAAGGCCCCATTGGGAAGAGAACCCATACGGGTCGCATCGAATCGATCGCGCCCATAAACATGTCCGACAGGAGGCGCTCGAAGGCACGGTATAAGATTTGCGATTATGTTGGCAGGCTGAAATGTAGCAACCATCATAAGCAGCTAACACCCTTTACATAATCATTGAAAGACGCCCGGAGCCCTTGTTTCCCTGTTCGTACTTGAATCTGTAGCTCATCTGTTCACTGAAGAGTGATGATAAAGATGGAATAGGAAGAAGAAGCTGAATAAGTATTGTGACCATGTTATTGTTACCTATCATACTCCACAGAGCTGTGAACAGGCCTCCCAATATGTACCTATCTCTTAAAATCATGACCTCTCTAATCATCACCCGTTTTATGCATAGCCACTCGAATCATTAAACGCCCCGTCTTCCTAGCGTATTTTTATACAATGATCTTACTTGCAGATTATATTTGTATATAACGGGGCTGGAGATGCAAATTGCAGTCCCAACCAAATCAGAATAGTCTAACGCACACGAGGATGCAGCTGCTTCTTCTGGATTACGGTTATTTCTGTCTATAAGGGAGAACTTTCAATTGTTGGCTTATGTAGCAATCGCATCGAGATTCACATTGAGTCGCTTTCTGGCGCCTAATAACTCGCAGCCCTGAGTGCATAATCGCCAACACTACCATACAATAGACAGTGGCTAATTGGCCAGACGTTGATGATGGATAACTATTGCTCCATTGTCATTGCCCCTTTAGCTGGATGCCGAACTGTTGTTGTTGTAAATGGTAATCATCACAGCAAATGCAAATGATACATATTAATGGAAAGTCATAGCAATTTAGTGCTATAAATTCTACATTTTAACGCAGGTCATGTTCTAAAAATATTTATGAAGCATAACGACATTATGGTCAAAAGAGTGCACAGGTGATTATGGCTTGTACTGTACAGCAATGGGACCTCAGGTGAATATTGGCTGGTGTAAAAATAGAGCTGTGTGCTGGGATGAGCGCGGCGCAGAGTGGTGAGTTATCCAGAGTGAGTTCTCCGGAGGCTACCGCTTAATTCAGTAAGGGGGTGTGAGTGGTCTGGTGACTACTGCTTGGTGCATGGAGCCCGCGTGAGTGGTTTGCTGACTACTGCTTGGTGCAGGAAGCGCATGTGAGTGGTCTGGTGACTACAGTTTGGTGCAGGGAGAGCGCGTGAGTTGTCTGGTGACTACTGTTCGGTGCAGGGAGCGCGTGTGAGTTGTCTGGCGACTACTGTTTGGTGCAGGGAGCGCGCGTGAGTGGTCTGGTGACTACAGTTTGGTACAGGAAACGCGCCTGAGTGGTCTGGTGACTACTGTTTGGTGCAGAAAACGTGCGTGAGTGGTCTGGTGACTACTGCTTGATGCAGGGAGCGCGCGTGAGTGGTCTGGTGACTACTGTTTGGTGCAGAAAGCGGCAGTGAGTGGTCTGGTGACTACTGTTTGGTGCAGGGAGCGCGCGTGAGTGATCCGGTGACTACTGATTTGTGTAGTAAAATGAGGTTTCAGCCAAGGTGACCACAGCTTGGTTCAGTATGACGCCGTTGGTGATTGTGTAAGTACAGCTTGATGCATGCAGTGGTTATCCGCAGGTTCCACGGAATGTCATCACCGACAATCACTAATTCCTGGGAGAACGAGTCTTTCAATCAAACAGTACCTAGACTGTCCACCAGGTTCCTATATATGTTGCTATAGTGCAATAAATGAATAAAACCATCATGACCGCAGCTTAGTTTCACATAGACCCTCAATGTCACAATCCGTACTATCATAATTGGCTACTGTAGGTTAATCGCCCCAATGAATGAGTGTTTATGATATCCATCATGTATTATATGTTTGGTACTGTGTTATTACTGCTTATGAATTACATGTAATTATTACAAGAGAAGTAATATCACTAAAAAGATGAAAAGCACAATGAAACTGGGGAAGACTGGGGAAGAAGCACATTAAAGGGGTGGAATGCGTCACACAAGAAGATGGAACGCTGGTTAGCAGAATCTTCAATGAAGCGTGCGTTAACACACCTAATGGAAGACAAACGGTTTGGATAGCGCTCTATGGTATTGTCTCTGGTATGGTCAACATATACGATCATAATTAAAGTGACACAAATTCATATGGCGACGAAGCTATCATAAATCATCTAACAATCGATCTAGTGCTGTACGTATTTCATTTCCTGCTCTACATGTGAACAGAATTTGTTTCTGGCTTGTTGTGAATACAGGCTGGAGACCAATCTACCTATGGGGTCTCAAGCGGCCTCACATTAAGCATCGGAACGACAATGAAAAACAATTTATGTGAAACAGGATTGCTTCGTGGTCGTGATAAGTGAATAGTATTACCAAGGGGATAATTCCAACGATGCTAATAATTCCGCTTCCTTTAGAAACCTATCCCATGAGCTGAAACCTTCGAGACATAGCTTGGCTTATTTATTTGGTTATTTTACTCATAAGTGTATCTAGTATACGCAGTTCATATCACACCGCACTTTCACTATAATTATTAAGAAATTTTATTTTTGTTGTATCTATAATATGAAAGAAGCTACATCTTTAAAGAAGATTAAACACACAAATCAACAGGAATTAAAGCGCAATAAAAAAATGGTTCAGAAGTCGCACAAGAAGTGATAGACAGGACGGTCCAACGAACCCATATTGTAGGTTTACTAATTACAATAGCACAATCCATACACGAAGCTTTGTAGCTGCACGAAGTCCCTCACAGGTATGTTATCGAGCCCAGCAGAATGATTCACTATCGGATCTGACGCGGATGCTTTCCTATTTAGAAGATATGCTCTTTTACCGCTAAGATATCCAGCCCTTCTTGTTCTTCGTGTTGTTGGTGTTGTTGTTGTTGTCTTTCTTTCTTCTTCTTATTCTCCTCTATACTGCGCTGGGCTCTCAAAGAGCGTAGATATGCTCAACAAGATTGGGTATGCGTGATGGCCTGCAGTCTCTAAGTTAAAATGACAACATGTTAAAAGATAAGACTATGTACAATGTTTTCCTGCTCGGTGATGTGAGGTCAAGTCACTCCGCAAAGCGAGATTTGAAGATTTCCACAGTTAGATCTGTCACTACCCTAGTAGGGAAGTTGTTCCACTCTCTGATCATCCTTGGGTAGAAGGAGTTGGCGTAGGTTTATCGTTTATGCTGGCTCTTGTTGCCTGAGTTATACAAGATACACTATATAGTAAGAAAGAGCTGGTGTATAAATTAGACATCATGGGACAATGTATAGGATACTGGAGTTGTTTGGTTTGTTACATTGAGGGAGCTCTAATCAGCTGAGGTCAGTCTTATGCAAGACTTGTACCTCCATTGGTCACAACCATCGCATGAAATACATCCGGTTTTATAATGCGCATTGTACTTAGTTGTATGATGTTCGGGTAATGTTAATTTTCGTTGATATTTTTTTATATGTCTCTCTATACATAAACTAATCCCTGCACTCTGATTATGCAAATCGCAGAATAGAGTGTTATATAGCAGTCGAGGTTGCATTGTCAAGATTTTCTTTAGATATGCTCCTCGTGTAGCACAAAGTATCATCACAATAAGTGTATTGTGTCAGAGGAAATCCTGTCCGACTTTTGGCTAATGACATTGCCTACGTTGCTGATTGTTTGATCCATTGTTTTCACATCAGCAGGACTGACATGTCTTCTGAGATAATTTTGTACACAAGGTAGATTACTTATCTCCGAAAAATGTTAGTGTTGTTTTTATCAATGTATTTCAGAATCAGGCGTATATATCAGTACAGAATACCCTGCTGTGCTGGTTGGCTTAAAGAAACTCAGATTGAATAATAATTCGATAAAGTATTGGAGCATTATGAACTAATGATAGACTCTACAGGTTAGTATCAGCTCAACCAAGGCGTTGAGTTGATAAGTCATATTCTGACTAGGGTTGCAGCTACATCCAATAATAACAGCAATCATAATTGATTAACGATTGTTTGTCTCAACTCTCAGATGTTATAAATATTTGCTAAATGCCTATTCCTCGGTTAACATAAGGCGAGATAGAATGAAATCGAATTGAATATGGTCGGTTAGGGGATGGGGAATGATTTGTGTACGAAATATAAATCAACCTTGCAGGATATTAGACACAAATACAAGACTCTTATATTGTAGATGTGCAGGGTTTTCACGCAGGTCATATGGGCTTTTAAATCAACATCAATCGCAGTCCAATCACCAAAAGAGATAAAAAGTTAATATGAAGGAATGAAATTACAGATTACGGAGGTTGAAAAATGAAATAATAGAGATGGAAAGCACCACCAAAGAAACTCGATTGGATTGCGTATGATCTTTAAGGCATAACAGGATATATGTGCTTTTGAAGCCGTCATCATGGTTCAATTTTGGAATCGGAATACTCGGTTCTTACAAAATTGATTGCATGCATATTTTATCCGATTCCCATGACTCATTATACGTTATCAATGACCTTTGAAATTGATTCTTTGATACGTGTCTAGTGCCATCCACGTATATTTATCAATAAAATGCTAACCGGTTGATAATAAATACAATTTGCAATACGCACTACCGTATTGGGTATCACATGGCCTCAACATATACATTGGAACGACCGAATAATAAGATGAATTGCGTCGCTCTCCCCGGGGATACACAGAATTTGCATTCCAAACTACATATCATATGCGCTATACAGTACTGCAATCGCACGATTAAGTCTCTGACGATACGGTGCATCCTGCCGCAATGAATTTTACTATGGGGATGAGTCATCATTCGAAGTTTATAAAGAGCTTGACATCATTGCAATGCTGTCCGTATTCCTTCTTTAAGAGTAATATAAGAGCTTTGTGATTCAATGATAAAGTGAACCACTATATTACAACCGGATTAGACTGGATTGATATGTGCTGGAAGCGAAGTGGGACACCATGTTTTCAGAACGAAACGGTGTGGTGTTTTTCAAAAATGGTTATTCTTGAAGTCATATGTGTGGTGATCTTAGTAATTGAGTTAAGTAACATGTAATCCAGGCTTATAGTGCTCGCTTCGTGCTACTTGCTTTGAAACAAAGACTTTGATGCAGTGGGCTGCATTATACATGGCATTATCCTCAACAGCAAGAATAGTAAAACGTGTGATATCTGGATTTCTGCTATAGAGAAGAAGATTCTTGAGGCGCATAACTAAAGGAAAAGAGTCACAGTAAGCAATAATTAATGACATATGACTGATCACAGGTAGATGATTATGCGCGGACAACGTTTACCTGTTGTGAAAGTATATGATTGATTTGGTAACTTCTTCTCGGTGTTGTAAGAGGGCCTTAGTGCACGAGGTAAACTCGATTTGGTGAAGTAACTTTTAACATTGTAAGATCATCACATATGGTTTTATTTGTTTGAATGGTTGTTAGAAATTGTCAGGTGGTATAGCCTCCAGCATCAGTGGATTTCAGATCACATAAAGTCCTCGGGGTTCTCCTGTGATGGATGAGATATCTTTGAAGTAAACAAAGTTTTGCCTTTTCTCCAACAAGTGTCTTATCTAACCTACCAAGCTCTTGTAACTGATTTAAGCACTATATCATGTATGGCCAGGAGCCTATTGAAGAAAGGAGCACACAATTTGTGAGGGTATGACCATTGCTTGGTTGTGTCGGAAGATTGCGACAGATGTGACCTACACAATAGACTTAGAGATAACGCTTGTAAAAATTGTATTCACCAAATAATGCTAAGTTAAAATAAAATATATTCCTAATATATCAATTCACTTCCTGATATTTTGTTTATCCTGGTGGTAAGGTTCAGTGACAATAACAAATAACCCCAGACCATCTTTCACTAGTGTTTATCTAACACACCAGGAGACGCGAGTAGTAAGATCTCACATAATGAAGATCTAGCATAACGACATTCATAACATTGAATTAACAGAAATAACGACGCAGGTATCATCAACCTTTAGGGAGCCAATAAGGGATGCGATTACTATATTATCTGCCCATGTGCAAATAATAATATCTGGGTCACATAAAACTAGGTCACGCCTTAACATGACATGTATCTCCCTATCTTCTTCACTTCCTTCTTTATGCGTTAATCAGTCGGAAAAGGTTGCTGCATTTATAGCACTATTGCCACGCGTAAATATGAATTTGTGTAACAAATTTAGTCTATGTTTTATATCTTCTCGTAAGAGGACTCTAGACCTTGCATGGGTCTTATTGAACCGCTCTGGAATATCTAGTCACATCGAGCGCGCCAATGAAAATGTCAGACAGGTGACGCCCGAAGGCTGATTTGTGATACGGCTACAAAGGTTGACTCATATAGCAACCAACATTGATCGATCTGCCTTGCTCTTATCACGCGGTGCACCTGAATCACTGTCCGTAATCGCAGCACACTGAATAGTGACAATAACGAAGGAATGGGATGTAGAATCTGAATAAGCAATGTGACCTTGTCATCGTTTTCTGTAATACTCAACAAAGATGTAAACAGACCTCCCAATATGTAACAATTTCTCACAACCATGACCCCTTTCGTATCTCCGGAGACCCCATAGCTAGCATATCAATTAATGTAATGCCGTAATGGACGACGGGGTGTGGGGGCTGCAACAGATCCTGACTAGTATATGCATCAACAATTCACTCATGTTATGCACAGGCACTCGAGTATTAAATCCCCCTTCTTCTCTAGCGTCTTTTATAGAAAGATCCTACTTATGAAGACTTGGTACGGAAGGGGTACTTAATGAGTCAAGTGCTTGTGGTTTTACTGTCATTGTCATAAGGGCCCATTTCCATTTTCTAATGCAGATATCTACAAATTGCATTCTCAAAGAAATTATGTGAGGTCCCGAGAATGAATAACACGCATATGTATCTTCTTCTTCTGCATTCAAGAACCATCGAGTAGATCTTACTATTATTTTTATTTATGTTGAGATTTAAGATGAATTGCGTCGTTGTCACGGTGGGATACACTAGATTTGCATCGGAAACTGGTCATCATGTGTCGCCATCCAGTATAATCATTGTAATACATTATGTCAGAGAAAATTTGGTCTGCCTCATATTGTGCCCGAGGAAACCCGGGCTGTCTTTATTCGGTTGTGCTCCATTGTTAAACAATCTGTGCTGATTGTGTAGTTGTTTGTATTTACAAAAGCTATTTTGAGAGTTTGGTTTCGAGAATAATCTGTACACAAGGTAGATGCTTTTTATTCAGTAAAATTCATAGCGGTGTTATAATAGCAATGAAATTCAGAATAAGGCATATATATCAACGAACCAATTAAGGTTTCTTCTGATTTGCTATGTTCCTCGGTGCACCTAATACTAGCAATTAAATCGACAAATCCTTTGTAGAATATGGATGAAGTTAAATCCAATAATTTCTGAAATCACAATTCATAAACACAATTTGTCTTAACTCGCAGATGTTATAAATATTTGCACAATGCTTATTTAATGGCGTGAAATTGTCGCAATAGCATCCCAATCATCTCTAAAATACATTCAAAGTGAAAATGATGGGGCACGGGAAAGTTAATGTCTGTGTCGGAAATAACGTCAGCGTTTCACGTTAATGGATTCAACTATACAAGTCTTCTATTGTATATGTGTAAAGTTGTACGCAGCGCTCATTTAGACTATTGATACAATATTTGTTTCAGAGGCAAAGCCTCATATAAAAGATTAAAAGCTTGACAGATGAAAGATATAAATAAAACCATAAAATGAAAGTGCATTGGCTTGTGAACGAGCACTATGGTATAGCATGATACGTTAAACTTTGAAGCTGGTAAGATGCTTAAATACCAGGTCCTAACTTAAGTAAATGCAACCGATTTTAGAATAAGATCAACATGTCAAATATACATCTTTTCGTACCAAGGTTTCATTCCTTGCTCTGCGCACTTATAGTTTCTTCCTTAACAGTTCCACTGGATCCAAGCACCATAAAACATAGCTTTATCCGCATTAGCGAGCACAATAAAAGATGTGATATATGGATTTCTGTTTGAGGGAATAATTTGCATGGGCTGAAAGTCTGAACAAAATGAGTCACAGTACGCAATAGCTAATAGTACATGGCTAATGAAAGGTAAGTGAATAATAGATCCGAAATGGAAATGTCTGGTAGGACATAACAGGAAATTGTATAGATATATACCACTGTTTGGCATGGATTGCTCCTGACAAGGATGCATGGAAGAACAGCGATGTTGTAAAACATTTACCCACTTCTATACAACATGGGGTGATACATATCACTCTGATCCCTGCAAAGACATGGGTTTGTTTAGCTGCTACTTAATGGTTATGTTTCCTCGCTGTTTGATTCATTTCTATTGCGGTTCACCTACCTCTGACCTATTCATAAAAGCAACGTCTGGTCTGATATATTGTGAAGTTTAACTGGAATACTAGCCAATACTTAAACCTCGAAGGTATCACCTCAAATGCGTTGGTACGATTCATTGGTTTCCAACGTGGAGCATTATAATTGAATTGAAGTTCAATTTGGGCCGTAGATATTAAACAAAATGAGAATATTTGGAACCGAAGCGTGATATTCTCACCCAGTCATCAAGTTACCTAGAGTAAGCGTCATAAAATGTAAATCGAGAGGAGCATATATGGGAGAAGCTGGGTATGAGTGTGTGCCGTATCGCAACAATGAAGTAATTGAAGCTGAGCGCATAACAACTTCTCTGATTAACAATAAAAACCCAGCATCTATAGTTTTGGAAAACATGATTTTGATCCAATTATGCCATTTGTGAAAGCATAACAGACCGTTACAGTGTGAGGTGCAACCTCTCATACCATGAAAAACATTTCATAGCCGCGGGTAGGACGTAATTACGGTGTCGCGGTATTATCGTTTTCTGAAGCAGTGCTTTGCCTTCCAAGGCAAAGAAATCACGCTGTCTTTAGGTTTAAAGATGTACATATCTGATGCAAATGTAAGAGATGATGTGCTTCATAAATGCCAAAGAGAAGGTCGTTTTATCTTCAATGGTCAAATCAAGGCCTGACCGCGAATACTATAAGCCTGATAGTGTCAAGACTATATATATATATATATATATATATATATATATATATATATATATATATATATATATATATATATATATAGATATATATATATATATATATATATATATATATATATATATATATATATATATATATATATATATATATATATATATATATATATATATATATATATATATATATATATCGCATATTGAATAGCAATTGCAGCATGTTGCACAATGGAAATATTTAGGGCTATTGGCAAATGCAAATTCCAATGAAGACGATGACATGCTGAGGCAAATGCGAGTTTTACTTAGTCGGTCAAACAGTCCTAGACCAAATTTCTCCCAATGCTCATTGCATGTTAAACTTAACTGCAGCACACTTTATTGTCCATATCGTATGGTTAATTATACACAAAAAATTGCTTTTACAATTGTTTATATATATACATATATATGCATATATGTATGTATATATAAATATATAAATATATATATATCTATAATACATACATGTATAAATAAATATATAAAAATTTATATATATTTATATATACATGCACACATAGATATATTTACAATTGTTTATATAAGATATATATATATATATATATATATATATATATATATATATATATAATATATATATATATATAGATCATATATATATAGAGGGAAATATATATAGAGATGAGAAGCTAAATTGTGCGTAAGTCCTGAAACAGACACTATAGTATGCTTATTAGGCATGCCAACATTAACTAGAACTATCGCTATGCCGTATACTTATGCTGCCACTTGTCCATACTTTGCTGTCAGAACTATATCATCTTGTGCATATGAAGGACAGCCAGATCATTGTCAAACACTTTTTGTCGAGCATATTCAGGACTGGCCACAAGCCTATGTATTGTTTCTTTTCCCGATGAGCGCACAATTATAACGACGACACGCCTCCGGAGATTCTCTTTCGTTTTACCAAAGCCGGAGTTGTTCATAAGTTTATAGAGACCCTTCTCAAAGTCGCTGGTGGCGGCCTTGCGCAGATCTGTATTCATCCTGATGTAAGGCTCCATCCAGGGACCCTAGCCAAAGACAAGCGCACGATGAATCTTGGTGAGACAGATATAGCTTAAGGTTCCTGTAGTGTACCACATACTTCTCCTTGTTCTGCAGGTTGGGCACCAGCTTCTCAACTCCATTTCCGGTGCTCCCCAATGCACCTAGTAGATCCTTCTGGTAGTCTGATAACCATTCGTTTTGCACAAGAAGCCGCTCCGGCGCTTGGGGGGTAATCGTTGTGTTCGTCATGAAGCGCAGTAGGATACTCCAAGTCAACCTCAAGTATATATCCCGTTTAAGCATCATAGGGATGGTCCTGGATCTCTAGGTTCTCAGGCCGTTCCACCCACTCAATACCCGAAGTAGGTAGGGCTTGGCTCATCGCCCACCCATATAGGTTGTTGGCATCGAGGTACTGGATATAGCTCGCTGGCCTATCCTGCTCAAAACCCTCCACGTATGGGTTGTTCTTTTAGCGTGGCGATGTGATACCATGCTTATCCCACGGCGCAGCCCCTTCTTGATAAAAAGGTGCTTGTCATAATCGGTGAGAAGCTCGGGTTCCATCCCTGTGCTCTTAAGAAGCGCATCCCACGACAAACCGGGACTGGTATAGTAGTGGGCCGGATCCAACCCGTACTGTTTATGACAGGTTTTGCGTCCACCATGGGCTATTGCTAAAATGCCTGCAGGGTTAACAGAATATCAGGTGGGATCCCAAGAAGAAACTTTGTTACGAGGTGGAAGAAGGCAGTGTCTAAGCATGGGCTGCAGGTCACTCTGGAGTTTAGATCGTCTTAACAAGGTGACCGTTGGGTTAAGTGGGGGCAAGACTGGAAGCTTCTGACATGGAAGAGCAATTCAAACAAATTCCTCTCTCCTAAGAGTATCCTAGATTACGGTGGTGCACAGCTTGCTCGGGCTCTTAGAGTGACCCCTGAACTATCCACAAAGAACGCAATAGTAGACCTAGGTACACAAACAGACAACGAAGTACCACTCAGAGAGCTTATAAGGCTTCACAAGGCTATGCAGACCCAGAAGGGGTGAGCTGGTCAACAACCTATCTAAAGTAAATGAGATATAAAGGAATATAGAACAGCGGAAAGCTAAAATGGCAAGCCTGGAGGAGGAAGGGAGGGGTGATAGTCGAGCATGGAAATTCCAAGCAAATGAGCTTGCAGATCTGCAGGACCTGCGGCGTGTCCGTGTTGAGGCGGCCTTTGTAAACCGTGAACGTCTGTGAACCCAAATTTACCGCATCAGGGAAACAATCAACAGACTTATTAACGAGGACACAACGCTAACTGAGCGTGTACGCACCATGTTCGGGAGCAGGGCATAACAATCGCCTCTATCCTCACTGCGATTGGATAAGCAATCTCGACCCTGGAAGTTGCTTTGACGGATAGAGGGAGAACTAATGCAACACTGGCACCAACACCGACGCCAGCTGATAAGCCTGAGGTGAAGGAATGGATTAAAAAACAGCTGAACTCCTTGGCAAACGTCCTGAAGGGCCTGGCCGGTAAGGCAGCAGCTGCTCTTCCAAGAATCATTGGCTCCATCGTATCATGGCTGCTTAAGTCAGCTGCAAAGGTGGCTGGTTGGATGGCAGAACATGTATGGGCCGCAGCTGTGGCGGTGGGGGGAGTTATCCTCCTGATACTTTGTGACCTACTACGTAACAAGCCAAAGCACAGCTAAGCCTATAGCGATTCGCCTACAATAAGAGCCGTTTTCTCATCCTCGTGCACCCCATGCAGACCGGTCTTGGTCACGCCGCTTGGAACGCCTAGAGTGGGGACTCCCATATCTGTATCTTGCGGCGGCTCAAAGCTTCCTCTATCTGGAACCACCGAAACCGAGTTGACATAAATAATGCTGCCGATCTGCTGTTCCACAGTTGCGATAGTAATCACATTGTTGTACCCAGCAACGTTTCCAATGGCGCGGCTCATATCAGACAGAGCCATGTACAGGCCCGTTCCAAACACATAATCAACCTTTGAGGAAGCTTTCCGGAGGGCGTTCTGATACTGGCGGATGGATGACGCAATGTCCACTGGGGAGTTGATGGCATCCTCAACGTTGGCCTTAAATTGCTTTTGAGCATCAAAGGACGTGCCAACATCTAGTATCTCTGAGCAGGTCTGCGCCTGAGCCCAGACATAAGTCCGAATGTTGTCGTTGATCTGTGAGATACCCCTCCGATTTTTCCAGGATGAAGGTGCTCCAGGCGATGTTTTATCTTGGTCTTGCTTTATGAAATCAATGTGCAGCTTGCCACCCTGGAAAACAATCCCGTTGGTTGATTTCTCAAAGGTTTGCCTGACGGATTCGTAGAGGTTCATGTTTCTATAATGAGTGATATTCCGTACCACGTGTGTTTCAGGGTCGGTAAAGTAGATCCGCCCTAAGCCCTGGTTGCCGCCCTGCATCCTCCAATCGTTGGTGGTAGATTCTCTTGTCGAAGGTATTGTTGGTAGCCGACCATGTGGCGTCATCTGGCAGTGCTATTCTCATTTCATCTAAAAGTCTCCGAATGTTGAAGTAGACGTGGAACCTGTAGAGGTTACTTAGTGCTGGGGAGTCAGATTTGAGGTGGTCCAGGGCAGAAACTCCGCAGCCACTGGTTGCCCACCATACAACAAAGTTTACCTGGTTATGCCAGTATTGCATGTGGTTGGTTCTCCAGCCAACTACAAGGCTGTCGTCACTTTTGTTTGGCACCAAGTATTTATCACACAGGTTGGAGAACTCTACACCAAACGCATCTGTGATATTATCCAATTTAACCTGGATGAGGAGATGTGTCAGATCCTCGAGGGCAATATGGGGTAGGTATACCAGCCCGTTTTGTACGTTTTATTCGTATTGAAACTAAAGGCTTGTTTATTCATAGTCCTATGTATTACACTCTGTCAAATGTTCAAAGCGGCGACGCTGTGTCCCTGCAAAATGCTATTGACAATAGTGCAGGTGATCTTTGCGTAGGTCTTAGTCTTAGGAACTAGGCAAATTTCTACAGGAAAAGAAGAAGGTGTCGTTTTGCCCCCTGGCCTCTGGAACTTAAAACTTCTGCAGTATGAATTTACAGCTCTAGGGCTTACTTTGGAGAATAATGATCATGATGGGACTATCGCCCTCTCAATTCCTGATGATTGGGCTATACAATGTGGCGACGGTGTGTTAAAAATATTGGGTCTTGATAAGCCAACTCTGGTTGGAAGATGGATTCCTTCAGGTCGTTACGATGTCCCCTGGCCCATCAACTTTAGCGTATTTAACCCACTTTATGTCCACCTCGATCAACTCAGTACCACGCACAACTTGCTTGATGGTGCGCCCACTACGCTTCTTGAAGTTGTGGTCCATGAGGGCTCTTTTGGTGATAACTTAACCACAAACATCGCTAATCCTGTGTCAAAACGTGTTACTGTCAGAGCTGTGAATGAGTTGAAGGTTCAGACAAGGGATAATAAGGGACGTCTTTTGAACAATCACGACTTTCTTATTGGTGTTGTTCTTCAATTTGCAAGATGTTAATAAAAGCGAGTATTTATTGAACTCAACAGAAAACGGATCTGGGCGCCAACCTCTCAAAATATGCAACGAAGACCTATGTAGACTCACAAAAAAATGGATAAAGGTGGCAGTATTATGACTGGAGACCTTGAAATGGGAGATAATAAAATCGTTGAGCTGGGAGACCCGATTTCGCCAAAGGATGCTGCTAATAGAAACTATGTTGATGTTAAACATAGACAGCAGAACAGGGACCTGAGACAACACGTAGCTGAAAAAACAAAACCCCTCATTACAATTTGGGCAGAAGTAAGCGGCGCCCTTCGCAAAGGATATAAGTGGCCGCTTGGTGATGGGGGTCAAGACTCACTAGATTTAAGTTGTGGATATACCATGTTATCCAATGGTAATATCATTCGGATAGGGTTGTCATCTGGTGTGGGCACTGGTACTGATGCTATAGCAGTGTTTCCTGTTATAAATGGGACAACTCAATCGGTAGGAATAAGAAAGCCTGCTAACCAAAAGGCTGTTGTAATATCTTTAGCCCAGCCTTTACAGCTGGAACAAGGCAACTTTATTAGCTTTTATACAGCTGCTGCAAGCAGAAGGGCGACTTGTACTGTAGTATCACTCCTAATTGAACGTGACATATAAACTTATGTATACAACAGTAGTATGAAACAACAACCAACCATTTTTTCGGAGCCATCTGATAGGAATCTGGGGCACTCCTATCGGCTGAATGAGATCAGTCTCAAGAAGCAATAACTTTAGAACGAAATTGAAATGTACAAAAAGTATAGGGGTGCAGTAAACTCAGTGGACGCATCAGTAGGCGGCAGACCATCAAGGTGAAAAAACATGATCAGATCCACATTCTAGCACAGAGCAAATTGAATACCATTACTGACATTGTTACGGCGGCGCTTGAAGATGGTTTTATCTCAGAGAGTTGATATTTGTTCTTTGAGCTCGGTAGGATTGTGCCATGTTTTAACAACGAAACAAGATAGTGTGTTTAAAAATGTATTTATTGTTTTCGCAAGTCTTATGTATAAAGTCTATGTAATGGTAGTATGTAGCCCATGGATATACTTGTTCTTTAGATAAATAATATAAGTTAACAGTCATAAGGGAGTTTTCGGCAAGCCTTATAGTGCTCATTGAGGACTTCTAACTGTGACGACTTTATGACATGATGTGCATCACTCGTAAATTAGAAACAAAACGTTGATGCTGCAGGCTTAATTATACATAGTAATTTCCCCCACAGCTAAGGCCGTCATGTATGATGTTTGGATTTCTGTTCGTAAGAATATAAAAAGCTGAAAGGAAAGGGTCATAGTACGCAGAAGCTAATAAGATATGGCTGGTTGGAGGTAAATTATATTGACTATGTGGGGCCTGTCGCAACAAACTTTATTCCATTAACCATTGTCCATTGTGTGGGAAGCTGAGACGCCAACACAATTGAAAAAGTTAATGGATATATACATTTTCCTTCCATTGTTTTAATAAGTTTACCAAAATTATTATAACCGATCGCTCAAGTGATCACTGGATCATGATTGTTAGTAGCTAAGCGTTGGCCCATTATCCGTTATTTCCAACTTACTATCCCAGGAAATGTTACAACTCGCATTGTCTAAGTGGTGGTCATTTAAAATAAAATATAGGTTAAAGAGTTTCGGTGAAGCGGTAGACAGGTTATGTCCCAATATGGTGATGTAGACTGTGCAAAAGAATGTGGATTCTGATTGATTTATATGACATTGACTGGACATAATTTAAAACTGTATCAAAATAATGTACCACTTGGCCCCGGACAAGATTGTATAGAATAGCAACGATGTAGTATAACATTTTTCTATATTATATAGGATGATACCTATCACCCTAATCCCCCCATATAAATGAACGCGTAAATGTGACACAACGTTATGCTTACTCATTCCGCTTAATTTTTATATCCTCGTTTGATGGACAATATCTCTACCCTAATCATCAAATCAATATATGGCCTAATATATTCTAAATTACACCAGCCTTTAACTGCACCTCTGAACAATAAAACTGAGCTGGCAGTCAACACTAGCAATTCCGCAAAAAATGTAGGCATCTCATTTGCACCGTGCCATTAGAAAGGTGCAAAGCGAGTTAACACCACCCAAAACCCTGCCGGAAATATTCGTGAACGATCATAACGAAACTCTTTTGTTATTTCTGTTATAGAAAAGCAAGATGTTATATAGGTGCTAAGTATAGGAATTAACGTCAATGCTATGGACATTTAGAAGATTTACTATCATGATGATCAGAGCGTTGTTTTGCACAAACGTATATGCAATATGATTAGATGTCGCATCAGTACCCACAGACCTCTGAGACATTATGTAATTGATTTATACGTGCAATATTGGAACGTGGTATAAGATATTGTAATGAAGTCATTTTAACCACTGTAATCCTACATCTTCTGGTAAGTCATCGCTCATCGGACGGCATCTACAGTATACGTATGAATGCAAAACCTAGCTGTTCGTCATTCTATTGAACCATAAAACAATTGCCGGTGGTCGAATGCCACAGAGGCAAATCATATAAGATATATGTAAATATATATATGCTTATTTGTATATATACATATTCAAAAGTGATGTGACATTGTGTATAACCTCCATTCACTTTTATTTATCGCTTGGTTTTGGCTCATTGCATCGCATATACATATGTATTTATATAAATATGTATATACATATATGAATATACATATACATATATATATCTATGTAAATATATACACGTATATATATATATGTATGTATATAAATATATATTTATATATCAACATATATATATATATATATATATATATATATATATATATATATATATATATATATATATATATATATATATATATATATATATATATATATATCTATACATATATATCATTCCGTGAAGCAATTACATATAAAGCATGTGCATACAAGTTTCGCAAAGCATCGTATTTACTCTTCGAGAGCCATGGCTTTAATCCTGTTTATACAACTGAATGGAATCGTCGACAATTCCTTTCATACTAGACTTTATGAATTGTAACAATCGACTAGGCATCTCCACAGCAAAGAAAATGCCCCAGAACGACAAATCAGATGCAACAGAGGTTTTGTAAAACACGCAAATCTACCGTTGAACACGTGATACGCTGGAATGTTGCACTGTCTGAACTCTTTCGATGATAAATTTTAAAAATATGTTACAGTTTCCAAAGCTTGCATCAGTTAATACGTATCTGAAATGCCTAACAGATATAAATGTAGCTGCAACAATATGATGAAAGTCAAGCCGTTCAGTATTGTTCCCTTCAGAACCAACCTTCTGAGAGATCGGTCTTGATAACCGATCACGTGGCTCTAATGTGCAGAATCTTCAAGCAGAATGTCGGAAGTGAGCCAACTGCTCCTCCTCTAACGTTTCCATGTATTCCTATCATAAGATGAATCATCATTATCATGGATCATAAACGTGATTCAATCGACTATAAATGCTATCCAATTACACCGAACTTATTTTATCGCTTCCTCAAAGAATTACTATGTCAAACACATCGATTGGGGTAACAAATAAAACATCAGGAATTATAAGACGGAGCTAATTTTGCAGCCATTCAAAGAACGCACAGAATCACTACAAATAAGCGACTCTCTGGATAAATTTACCATATCACATCGGACATTGTATTTCTCACTATGCTGTCGACTATGGGTTTACAATCCGATATACAAGCAAACACGCAAGCATCAGCACATAAACAACAAGTCAATGTTTCACAGTTTAAAGCTAATTATCTATATTACAGATCATTTAAGGTTGCACATAAAGTGTATCGGCAGTGTATTCTAAACGCGTAGGTGCCATTGACAGCTCTGTGTGATACATATTTAATACTGGATGATATTTCCACATGAGTGTGTTTATCACAGATAGCCTTAATGCCATATCCATTCTTAGTGAATTATACTTCCGACGTAGTGGTTAAATGGGTCGCCTTCGTTCTATGCGTTTACCAGCCCGGTCTGGGCATCGGGATTGTCCAAGCATCACCATCATCGTCATTCTTCATCGTTGCGATATCAACTCGTTCAACGTGACACAAACCACAATATTTCAATTATTATTTCCAATTCATGACTCCTGCATACTTATTTTGATATGTTCTTATAAATAAGCTAAGCTTGGTTAAATCTGAAAGACTTTGCCTTGGATGATATTTGACAAAATCATCTTTTACGGTACAATAACACTGCACCTAATAAATACTGGCACGGTCAGCAGGGGTAGGGTTAAAGGCCAAGGTAAACTGACTGCTTGCTGGCAATCGATGGGTCATTTTTCTTGCAAGTGCTCCCATATTCCATTTCCATTACATTGTTCCAATCCTTCAGCATAATTCACACAATTTGCGAGTTTCCTTTGAATATTTCATCAAATAATATTGTTGCGACCTTGTATCCACCCATCAAAGGCGATGCCGTAGGATGTGAAGGATCTTAACATCGTTGTTAATGATATCTTATTTCTTGTAGTGTTTCCACAGAACAAAGCTCGTTTGAGTTGTTAGAATTTCGATAACGTTACCTTCATTGCAAATGACACGCTCAATTTTTTTTGTTCTAAACATTGTGTGGCAGTGACATCCATAAATTAAAACTGTACGATACAAAAGATTATTATTTTGTTGATTAATTGTTTTGTCAAATTATATTCCTCCTGTGTTGACCAGCGTACTGGGATATAACGAATGCACAGGAAGCTACAAAATGTCGGCATATATAGCCCCATATATTTGGTAGACTATTATGAGATGGCTTTCCCATTGTTCCACATGAAGGCAAAGGAAGATCAATCACGTAAATGGAAAGGAAACATTGAAGTAGGTTCGAAATGGCCATAATTCAGGATATATTACACCTTCAAAACGTGTTCTTTGTTGTTTTAAAGCCCACAGCTTATAAATAAGGAAGGTTTGCGTGATGTTTCCACAAAATGCCGTCAATCACACAGTAATAGTCATTTAATGAGTCGTTTAAATAGACATGTGATTAGGTTGTAGGGGGTTAAATATAGTTACGAACGGTTTCATTAAACTGACTGAATCTACTCACCTAAAGACGCCCGTTTTGCGCCTGTACCGTTCTAGCTCAGCTGCTCACTGAGTAGTGATAGGAACGATGGAATAGCCACTAAATCTGTAACCAATTTGTATTTCCCTATAAAATTTATTTAAAAAAGTAATACTTTGAAGAGGAAATAGATATCACTTTACCCCAACTGATCTATCGATTATTGATGCATTACGTTATCAAATTATCTTATCAGTATATTTCATGGGCCTCTGCAATTCATCAGATTCGAAACACAACAGCGCATGTGAATCAGAGGTAATCGATTCATTCAATGCATCCTGCCCAACTTTCCTACTTTGGGCAAACATATTCAATTGATGACAGCGTGAGTAGAGAATAATGTAACGAAATTGATCATATAATTTACACGCATGCATGTGTTGCTCTCTACGGGAAGGGCAAGGGTTACATATATGTTCAACGACCAAAAGTCCTTAACACTTATGTATGGTATATGTTCCCGGCACCAGTAATTATATCACCCCTGCTCTCTTGCTGGTATGAAGATTACCATGTATTATGCAGCCTCATGCATCAACGTTTTATTGCACATTTACGAGTGATGCGTCTGCTAATTAAGTAGTCTTCAGTGGGCAATTTATGGTTTGATGACATGTTCACTTTCCAAAAACAGCCTGACTATGTTGCTTTGATAAACACAGCTTACTGTTTTAATCCTGAAACATCCACAATTGCAGAGTCCTGTTGTAAAAACATTGTTTCATTTTTCCATTGATGCATATTAACTGAGATCTTCATATTCCTGACACAGTCTATACGTTACTCTAGAAGAAGGGATACTAACGTAAAATGCTCACTTATACCCGACTGTACACTGTGTGATTCAATAGTAATACTGGAAAGCACCATGTGACGTGCAATTTAAATGCAAATTCAGTGTATCCACCGAAGAGAGCGACGCAATTCATCGTATCATCTGGTCGTTTCAATCTTTACAATGAGGCTATTTGAAACCCCATAGGGTATTATATAATGTAAATTGCCTTTATAATAAGCCAGTTAACATTGTATTTATGAATATACATGAGGCCAGGATTGTTAGCAGATAGAGCATGGCATATAAGCTTCGTACGGAAGAGCATTGATAACGTTTATCGGCGACTTTAAAACCTGATATAACAATTGGTTTCCATTTGATTGGTAAAGAAATGCGCCAGATGTCAATATTGAACAATGCTGTGTTTTTCTTCCTGTTTTACCATTTGTGCTCTGACAATAAATCATTTGATTACGTTTTCTATTTATTGTTATTGCTCTGCCTGTGATTTCCATTCTTTTTTTTATTATCATTCTTTCTCTTTTCCTTTCCCCGACTCCTTTCAGACATATTGTATTAAGAGCCATAATGAGTACAGTGTGAAACCATGATCATGTACAATACAAGTATCGCATTGTTTAGTCTGATACCTTGCGACACCATGGATTCTTCCCACGTAAGCGTTTTCTTATCCCACACCCAACTATCTTTGATTACAGAGCCGGTAAATAACCATTGGGCAAGATGAGTGATTAGTAAATTAATTATTTTACAAATGCAAAAGAATTTAGAGTTGAAACAATTCCTCGTTTATAAATTGAAATTACGGAAATTATTGATTGTAATTTATGCCTCATGTTACTTATCAACTCCACTCGTTGTACATCTGATTCTAAAGTACAATAATATGCAACGATTCTAGAGGAAAACTACCCTTGGTGTAAATAATTCAATAATTGATATCATTGTGACAACATTTATAGGAGGCTCTTGGACGATTTTATGACTCGTCAGCTAACTGCTTCTATCTTCTATAATAAATGAATATGGATAGCGCTTTGACTCGAAAATGCACAGGGTGGCAAACATATTTTGAAGTCTTGGTAAAACTCATGTATTAAGATGATGAATGGCCGAGCATAACGCCTTTGTAATTTATTCATTCATACAAGAAGGCATTCCCTCATATTTATTGAACTGACTGAACCATACTTAACTATCAATACAAAGCTTTACAACACCATTTTCCTTTACAGTTGATATAATTATGCAGGACACAAAGAATTATGTGGAATACAAATGTAGAAAAAATGCCACAATGACTGAAAGCAATAAAGTATGGTCACAAAATCACATAAGGTTTGACAGTACACCACTCAGGAGTAAACACAGCATTAACATCATCTTAATACACCACAGTGCGGTCATCACATCACTCAGACCATCTTACCACAGTAACCAGTGGTCACCACATCACATGGTAGAATATAAGAAAATGCAACATTGTTGAACGATATTAAGGAGAAAATAATTTGAATGTAGTGCTTTCAAAGGTAGAGCCTTGAAGAGATATATGTTTTAATAAGTACCATCTATGACGCAATTGGTGGAAATGTAATCGTCAAGCCCATCCGTCCGTTCATACAGCGTTCCCCACGCGCGTTGTATCCTGATGCAACCCATCCGTTCGTTTATATAGCGTTCCCGACACGCGTTGTATCCTAATAAAACCCATCCATCCGTTCATACAGCGTTCCCAACGCGCGTTGTATCCTGATGAAACGGAAGCCAAAAGCGGGGTATACTGTACACCTCGAACCCCACCACTCTGCAGCATTTTCATAATTCATTTCAAGAGATGTTGTAACCACTTCTGCGGCTATATATCCGGATTTAATAACATCACGCTTGATAAATGTAACTTAAACATGACAGGCCACGTGAATATTCAATATGACGGTAATATCTTTAGATTTATGATGAGGTTCGTTAGGCAAGTTTGAATATATATATATATATATATATATATATATATATATATATATATATATATATATATATATATATAGATAGATATATATAGAGAGATAGATAGAGAGAGAGAGAGAGAGAGATAGATAGATCTCTAGATCTAGAGAGAGATATATAGAGAGAGATAGAGAGAGAGATAGATAGAGAGAGATCTCTCTCTATAGAGAGGAGAGGATATAGATAGAGAGAGATAGATCTCTCTCTAGAGAGAGAGATAGATAGATAGAGAGATAGAGAGAGATAGATCTAATATATATATATATATCATATATACAGATCTCTCACATATATATATACACATATATATATATATCTTTATATATATATATATATATATCTATATTAAATTATATATATATATACATATAGATGTACATATATATATATATATATATATGAATATATATATATATATGTATATATATATATATGTGTATAATATGTTAGACAAATTCACTTAAACATTATTCCTAATTGTGCGCCATGGTGGCAACAAATGGGTCGGGCATGTGTATTGTTATTGAAATTTGGAGATGCACAGTTGAAATATGCACTGATAATGCATTGATTAAGCATATTTGCTACCATGATATGAATGATAGACTTATGTTGAAAAACAATTGTCATACGGAATGTAATTGTGAGAGTCGATTATAATCGCCTCATTATAACTACGAATGCCATTCGTTCTCCTATCCATAAATGATATCATTTAATACATGAAACAAGCGTTATTGATGTTGCAGTTGTATGGAAGTCGTATTTGTTGTTGTGTTTGTAAGCTGATGTATGTCCATGCATTGCAAGACAAAGTTACACGGATAACTTCATTACATAATGTCACAGACGACTGTGAATAGGGATAGTTTACAATGGTACGTCAATGATATATTTTTGTTGGGGTGGTGCTTTATTCAATATGTTTTACAGACAGATTAAATTATATTAATGGTATCATAAACAATGTGCGCTAGTGACATCAAATTGCGTACATAGTCTGGTATAAATAATACGAGCTGTAGGTGCAACACCTCGCTCTGATCATCATTATTGTCAGCCTTCTAAATGTCAATAGCATTGGCGTTAATTACTTAATAACTAAGCACCTTTCACATGTCATCGTGCTTTCCTTTAGCAGTATGAACAAATGTATGACGGGTTGATGAGTAACGTAATGATCGTTCTCAAATATTTGCTGTGGTGTTTGAAGCGTTGTGAACTCGCGTTAGACATTCGTATGGCACAGTGTTACCTATATGGTAATCATTTATTGCCAGTGAGATGCCCGGATTGTTTGTTGAGTTGACATTGTAGACTGTAAGCACAGACTTATTGGTCGGAGTTGCAGATAAAGGCTGATGTAGGCTACTTCATTTGGTGTACTTTAGACTATATTAATATATTAGGCCATATATTTCTTTGATAAATAGCGTAGAGACATTGTGCATCAAACGAGAACATAAAAATAAAACAGCGTAAGAAAGCATAAACGTTAAGTGTCACATTTTCGCGTTCGTTTCTCCCAAGGGATTAGGATGATACGTATCATCCTTTTTAATATAGAGGCATTTTCTGCTGAATCGTTGCTATTCTTTGCAGCCTTTTCCTAAGCCATGTTTGACAAGTGGTAATTTATTTTGATACAGTGTTGGGATATGTCCAGCAAATGACATATAAAGCAATAATAATATATATTTACTTGCACAACCTCAACAAAACATTGATGCAGAGATCCATGTTGGTACATATTATATTTACTCAACACTGCCAAAATGAGCTATTTGTATTTGATTTGGAATAAAGGTTATTTTTGATGTACAGCAGAAATAAATCTTTTCCCTAGCAACCTGCGAAACAATGTCGACGATTCGTGCATACTAACGTTACACCTTGTTATCTCATGTTTTTTACTGATAATTCTAGACGTGTATGGTCATTTAACTAATCCTAGGGTCAGCATTAAAATATTGAGACATAACCTTTGCACCAAAATTCGTCTTTAGTCACTATTTTATTTTCAAGTTATGCGAGTTATAACAATTCTAGGGATAGGAAGTTGGAAATAAAGGAGAATGGGCCCAAGGTGAGCTATAACTAGTCATGGTCGAGCGATCACTAGTGAGTTCAATTCTAACAATTAGGCGGCGAAAAATCGACGGAAAATGTATATGATCTACGCACTTTGTCAATAGTGTTGGTTTCGCAACTTCACACATAATCGACAATTGCTATTGGAATTAAGTATGTTGCGAAAACCCCCGTATGTACATTTTCTTTACCTCTATCCTGCCACATCCTATTAGTTTCTGCGTGCTGTGATTCTATTACTATGTGTAATGCAGCCTGGAGCATCAAAGTTTTGTTTCTAATTTACGAGTGATGCGCATCCTGTCATCATGTCGTCACAGTTAGAAGTCCTCAACGAGCATTATAATGCTTGGTTGCACATTCATTTGCCGGAAACCCTATTTATGCTTTGATTATGTTAACTTATCTAAATGAATGAAAAGTATAACCAGGGGCCACAAACCACCATCACATAGACCATTTGTAAAGGAGACCCCCCGTTTTGTTGGTAAAGATATGGCATTATCCTATATCGCTCCCAGAATAAATATTAACTCTCTCCATATAATTTTCCCCCCAAAAATATATTTGTTCCGCATATCACCAAAGCATAATTAATAAGAAATGTACATTACATGAACATTGCAAAACTCTTATGTTACCCTTTAGACGAAGAAATACTGCCCGCATTACAACAAGGTGGAGCCTTTTGTAATATTAGGATTCTAACTCATCCCCATTTGTACCGTGTTATAGCATATACCAATATCGTCTGACACTTAATCATGCGATTAAAATACTTGTTGGTGCGATATGATGTGTAATTTTCAACGCTAAATCCGGTGTATTCCCCTAATTGAGCGACGCAATTCATCTTATAATCTGGTTGTATCAAAACATATAGTATGGTGATGTGGTGAGTCCAAAAAGGGAAGTGTGAACTGAAATGTGTACTTATAATATTAAAGCAGGCAACATTTTATTTATAAATATACATCAGTGAAAGGGATGAGCCGGGAAATGTTAGCACGTAAAGCGAGGTATTACATCCTTGTTCTAAAGTCCATCGATAACGTCTCTAGAGACTTTAGAATCTAATTAAAAAACCGGTTGCTTACAGTCGGGTAAGACCGAGTAGCTTCAAACGCAAACCTCTCCTGCTGTGCCAAAGCGCTCATTCCAACGCTCATTTTATGGTGCGTTCTCATCTGTAATTTCCATTCACTTTTATCAGACTTTTATCTCTCTTTGCGATGGGATTAATGTTGAATCAAGAGCCAAATTGTGCCTTGCGTGAAACCCTGCACATATAATAAAAGAACCGTAAATTTTAGTCTTATTACCCGCAGAGCTAAAATAATTTCCCTATCGTACTGTTGTTAAGTCACTTGATGTCATTTCAAAGATAAGAACAAAACCAATTGGAAGAGTATATCATTGATCTAAACAAGATCGATGCCATCATGAATGACATGGCTAGCTTCTAAACCAAAGACAAATTGTACCTGCTGGTGACTCCAGGAAGCCATATAGCATCGCGTGTGGTCTGTTAAATAACGTTTTACTATGGGTTGTCCATTTTTAGCAGTTTTGATCCACATTTATTGTGCTCCCTATCCTGTTGATTTGTAAGTTTTATTTTCTTTTGTGATGGGGCTTCCTTGTTAGGAGTGGTTTTGAAAAATACACATTAATGATTCTTTAAAACATTTCTTATTCCATGAAGTTTATTAACTTTCCTCGGTTCCTGTCAGTCGACGGGTTCATCTGATTTCATAGGTGTTTGTGGGAATCTGAACGGCATATTGTTTATCATCGCAGTTAATACATTAATCATAATAAATAATGGACTTAACCCTTGGTAATTCTATCCGCAGACCAACGCTTGATTGTTGTTTTTGTACATGTGTAAGCAAGACGTCAAGTTATCATACAATTGTCGGGAGATTAACGAGTAACAAAGGGGGGAAGACATAGTGAATTACGAGGGAAGAGTTGTCGAATGAGCAATCGCTTGTAACGGATTAAACTGAGTTGATATTGGACAGTATTGGTGTGTGCTCAGGTTACCTACTTAATAACCTGTGATCTGCCAGTCACTTTAATGCACCTCGTTTGTGGTTGAAATTGCTTTCAGAAATAATCAGCAGGGAAAACATAACTGTTGTTTTAAACAAAAAAGATGTGGAAGCAAGCAAGCCATCATAGTTTTTATGGAGATGGTAACCGACCTCTCCTGCCATTGTCCGACAGGTTTCTGTCTGGATGTAAATCTGTATAAATAAGTACCCGTTTTAACGTAAGATTCCCATTTGGAAAGTCAAATCTGATTGATGGTACCGTCTCATACATAGTGAGATCTGACTGACATAGAGACAGTGGCTCAGTTTCAGCACAAGCATAAGACAGTTCATTTCCAGATGGAACATTGCTGTTAAAGTTTCTCTGACATAATGTATCACAATGATAATGCTGGCTGGCGAGACATGATGACCGATGCAAATCTAGTGTATCCCGCCGTGACAACGACACTATTCATTTGTATCCAGTAGTCTACAGTATAGAGTGAGGCCATTTACGACGCATTATGGCGCTTTAATATTCAGTTTCATATAACGCAGGCGAAATGGAACATTTGAAAGAAGAATTGAATATTGATATGAACAAGAATTGTGTGTCACATAAATGTTGTCATAATCATAATATTACACCTGCTGATATTGATCAAGCTGTTAGTGGCTTTAGGAAAGGCAACAGGGACGGCAACATATGCGTTACTGCTGACAGTACCGGAGGCAATATCCAAGGATTTTCAGCAAAACATGAATATGTTCCATGGCCTCTGTTGCAATGCCCTGCATGCCTAATGACGTGTGCATTTATTGGAAACGTGGGAAGGTAGTAACTGACAGTTGTTGGGAGGTATTACGGTTAAAGAAATATAGACCATATCAAATTTAGCATATACATGTGCATAAACTCGGGTAGCATATTATAACTCACAACTGGACACAATAAGTAGTAATAGATGCTCTTCAGATTCAACCAGTGTACCATTTTGCAAACCCTTGTAACAAGAGCAAAGTTCTTCTCTCGAATGCGACTTGAAGCCCAAGAGCGTCGTGTATCAACCACACTTTATTAGGAATGGTCCTTAAAGTGCACTCCTCATGTGCCACATTCAAAGCCTCTTTAATATGCTTCAGTCATTTCACAGCACCGGATAAATAATACCTGATTAACTGGTGAATTAAATAGCCGCTCATTCAGAGGGGCGAATAACCTACAACCATAACGTTACTTTCCTTGTTTTTTATTTGTAGTCCACTATTATATATCGGATGTAGCATTGAGAGTGCATACGAACTTAGGTTGTAACGCGGTCATGATGTAAATATGGTTTCAATACATAATATCACTGTGATAACAATGATAGCAGTCTGGTAGACAGCATCGCTACTGTTCAGTAGAGAGACTCTCTCTGCACGAAACTACTGATTGCAGGTGATGATAATCAGTTGCACTTGCGTATAACCACAGCTAGAAAAAAGCTGTACTCCTAAAATCCTTGAAGGCTTCATATTGAACCAAGCTTACCAACAAGTAGTCACCACAGCACTTTTTACTACTTCCGGCAGTAGTCACAAGAGTACTCACGTCCATGTCACCTGATTTGAATTATCTTTGGTTTTACTTAATGGTCCGCATATAATTTTCAATTAATGTGTATCATTTTTTCGTGATCATTACATATATGTGTTTTTCAAGCTTGAAATTCGCTATAATAACAGCGGGGCCGCCAAGAAAGGTGCATCGAAAATACAACAATAACCTCCAATCTTCAACATCTAGCCAATTATCCACAGTCTATTGTATAGCATATCGTCATGTCAAAGTGGCATGGTGCGTGCTACGCATTGGGCGCCTAGACTGCTATTAGCCTGCGGTAAGTTGACATTAGATGTCAGACCTTAATGTATAACTGAAGGATTAGAGTACATTTACTTCGGCATAAAACAAGTACGTAATCGAATATCGGATATAAATATCAAATTGCAGTTAGTAAAAATAACGAAAAAACCTATTATGCATGGAGCTTATTCGTGAGAGCAGACTAAACTAATCTCCCATGATCGATGCGGCATAGAGCCTTTTGTTTAAATTCTCTCAAACTCTCATTAGATATGACCTTAACGATCCGAATAAGCCACTTGCCCCTTGACTCTTTATGCATTTCAGATTTATTTGGTTATAATGTTAATATTGGGGTTTAACGTCACTTCAAGGTGATATCGCGACGGTTATACTTGAGGATGATTGTGATGCATGGACCGCTCCCCTTCAGTGCCAGCACCCACTTGGCGCAAACCCGTTTCCCAGACTGGGCAGCGAAACCCACGTCGCTGGGACGAAGGTCCAGCACGGTACTTTTGAGCTACCGGGTCGGGTGCATCCCCTCTCAGAGATTGAACCACCATTTAACGTGATCATCTGATTCACGGGGAACCAGTCAAGTTTTCACATCTCTGTTTCGAATCCACAGCCTGTGGGTCGAAAGGCAACGCAGCGCCACGGGAAACGGCTAGGGTTTCTATTTCGGCAACGCAGGGTATGAAGCGAAACGCATTCAACATAATGCACCACATTCGGAGAAAAAGTAAAAGTTATCAATTACCTCAAACAATACAACACACAGTGGTGGTAAATATAATAGAAATACTTCTCATTATTTTATTGCATGAACATCCTTTACACATTCATCAGTTGCTTGTTGTGCTAATCAATCCTCATCACGCGACTCACATACATACCAAGCTTTCCTCTTATATGTAATGCTCTAAAATCATAAGTTGTAATGCTAAATCTTGGTGACATGTGAGCCTTTAAAGGTGATGGTGAAACGCCAACATATTCTGACATGATTACAAACTGATTTCCTGATTTATTCCCCTTTTTTGGTAACCATGGCACAAAAATATTATGATACCACCCAACATATGACATATTACTGATATTGGTGTGGCTGTCGCTGCTACAAATATGTTATTTCATCCCTTTAAAGGATAAGCTATAAAGTTATCTCATCATGAAAACTGCATTTAGTTCTTGCAACAGAGGACGATGAATAGCATACGTCGTAATGTGATTATGATGATGATGATAATGATAGTGATGATGATGACGATGGTGATGATGGTGATGATAATAATGGTGGTGATGATGATTATGATGATGATGATGATGATGGTGATAACAATCACCTCGCTCGAGATGGCATACGATTCTTCGAAATCCGTAAAGGCTTATAGCATACAAAAGAAGAGAGTGCACCGCGAAAGATGCAATACAAAATATGGTTTGCGCTTCATTAAGCCAATGAATAGGAAGATCAATGTGTGCACAAAAACGTGGAGACCAGTGATGATGTGTTACGGTGGTAAGTTGTGATGTGGAATGATTGGTCAGATTCGGACGTTATCCTCTTTGCAGCCCTATTTACGGCATTAAT
>CM067350.1:73423893-73516393 GCA_034190875.2 Urechis unicinctus | reverse complement strand
CTCATGACGTATCTGCATAGGAGAAAATAAACATTGGTTACAAATGAAATAATACTGATCGATAATATTTAATCCTAAAAACTTGTTTGTGAGCTTAGTGGGTCAATCAACTTAACAAATCTCAAATAACTGACTTTTGTTGTGATTCGACTTAAACATCATACAACTGATCGTATCATATCTTGCAAGATGCAGGAGCTGATTCATATTCTTTTTCAGATGCAACAGTGTTATCAAATTCATTTGTCATTTTCTGATAACGTTTCGGCAGTCAAAGAAGCCAGAATTTTAACTACTTTAGCTCAAATGCAACTGAGCTCGCAGACTTGATATATTGACGGCTAATTTATAGATTTTACTACAAATGACATGTATTATATCATCAAACGCCGTGAAAATACCAGAATCTCCAATAAATGCACAATGTGGCGCTTTAGTTCTTCATACAAGGTAATCCAATGCTTTTACAGATAGTGAGGAGTTCGACTGGCCGCTCTGGATTTGATATTCAAGTGAATATATGATTGAGACGTAATATTGTCTTTTCTTTTAGGTCAGGTCCAAGCAGAGTAAATAAGTCATCTTAGCTGATGTTTATTCCTTGCTATGTGCCTTGAAACCATACAGGCGTGTTTTCTTTTTTCTTATTATGATAAACTCGCTTAACTGACGGGCCTGTTCAGTAGCATATTACGTGCAGTGGTTTGGGCGAAAAATGCTGTATCAAGCTTTAGTTATTTTTATCCTACTAGTTTATCTTTTGTGATTACAAGCCTGCCGTGTGACGTCATACAATATTTACAAGGCACAATTCCTCTCTCCTTGCAAAGCGTGTTTAATATGTTAAACGTTGCAATCATCTTAAACTTACGTTATGCGATAGGTTGAATGATAGAATAAAAACATCAATGGTTGGAGCATTTTGCTAGGTTCGAGGAATGTTTTAGAACACATTAAACCGTCTAGCATTGGCACTCACCTCCAGAATTAATTTCGGAAGCCGAAAATGAAGTAACCCAGCCAAGATCAATTCCGTATAAAATGAATGGAAACTAATTTATCCGGACATGCTGTAAGCCAAGGGGAAGATAGTAAAATGAAGCGCTCTGCTGCAAGGAAAACATTACCGAAAGCTTTGGCTGCAGTGGCAGTTTATGTGTCGTGGATAGCTGGCAGGTTGTAAAAGCATCACGTGAGCTGATACAACACTTTCCGGATATGCGTCAGCCATTAAGCGAATATTTTATGGTCCATGATGCATTAGTCTGATAAAAGGGTATCGTCATATAACGTGTCATAGATTACGCAATGTCGAAAGCATTGAAATAAATGCCATGTTGTTAAGCAAAGTAGTGTCGCCATACAAAAACTTCGACGATGGGACAATGACTGAAGATGTGTTGACAAAGTGCTATTAATTGAAAAGGCTCTTTATACAGAGCATCTTCTATAAATCAGCTGTTTAATTATCGTCCAAAGCAATATTACTTGGGCAATCATCTGGTGAAAAGTAATAGAATGTGATTTGTGATGGCTTGAGTACGTTGACCTATTTTATTCGTCGATTGAATTCTGCTGCAATTTAACTTCCGAATATGACAAATGCTCGCTCTGCCACATATAGGTGCATATAACATATATAAGCACATCCCTGCTCAACATTACAACGATCTTAGCAAAACCCAAAAAATCATTCCACTTTTTCTTTTGTTTAAGCTGGGTTCACACAAACAGGGGTATTTGTGGTGATTTCATTGGATGAAATAATTCATCCTTATAAAATGATTTAAGTAATGAGAACTATTGCACGCTTGTTATCGACCTTTTGCCTGTGTGCATATAATCAACAAAACAACATTCATTTATTATACCAATATGCTGTTAGAAGAAGCTTAATCAGCTATACTATGCATGGTTGAAATAAAATCAGCACTGATTCATAAATATGCAATTGTGCTTCTGCATTGCAACAATTGATCTTTTTATAATGTTTTTACTATTCCAGAATTTATTTGAACCACATTTCATACTAAAACATGATGACAGTTGGTACTTTTCATAATATCTATCTCATTTTGCATCATCTTTATTCCAAGCAAATATCATTTATACTTGCTGTTGCTACATTAATTGTGAAAATCAATTATTCAGCCCCACGTGGGAACTAGGTTGAGTTAAAAGATATTCATAACCTAGGTTTTATGATTCATTTTTATGTATTCCATTGCTTACTTTGTCTCAGCTTAGCGAATGAATCACGCGTTGTCTCAGATTGGCTATGTATTTTCTGTAGCTGCTCCCTCTGACTCATGCAGGATGCATGTCTGTTGACTCATTAAGGCCTGTAATATGATTCACATGCCTGTTCACTTTAGTGATTGAGATGGCGCTCTTATATAATTTACCACGTCGAGCAGTGCGGGGTGCATATCAATTACTTGAATGAAGCACGCGGGGAACCAAACTATGCCACAGGTTCAGCGGGGTGCATCGACGGTTTGCTCCACGTAAAGGAGTGACAAACTAAATGTAAACACACGTGCATCGGCTAGCGGGGGCTATCAAAAGTTCAGTATGTCGTCCAAAAAGCGTCAGTAACTATGTGCCGAGCTGCCGCTGAATGTAAAATTTATGAACAATAAAAACGTGATTGCTTCTGTGACATTTATTGCGCGTGCAGCAAGTGTAAATAATGAAGCTGCGTTGTACTGTCATATAGATGCATTAACCCTCGTTGATTACTGTTGCTTCCGTGTAAAATGGAAAATATGACTAACGCTTTGCGTTTAAATGTGTTAAGCAAATAGTTAAATTCAATGAAGAACTTTGTAGGACCCCCCTTTGAGTTTCCGTTTTTGTCTACCTCTTTTGCAATTAACAGCCTCGCTCCGAAACAGACGCGGGGTGATATAGTTATATAATGTTACACTTAAAATCACGTGCTTATACAAATCCATAAATATGCATTTATATGAAAAGATTTTAACATAGGCCCAGACGTATTATTGCCTGCAAGTTATAACACGCGTTGGTATTTTACGACAAACAAATGTGATAGTTGAACCCGTTTTTAGACCATGAAGTCATGTTAATGTTTATAACCATTTGGCCAGCATTCACCTGGTTATACAGCTCCAGCACCCCTAAACGCTGTACTGTATGGCAGTCGATATAGATAACAAGAAAAGATGTATAAAAGAGGGAAACAAATGAAATACAAATCGACGAGTTGGTTGTTCAATAGCTCATCAACCTGGAAATTACGTTAAAGTCGAAAATTTTGTTTTTGTTCATTCAATTTGCTTCTTGACGCCCCAATATCGTGCAATCTAATCAGCATGGTAGGCGGTAATAACAGAGAAAATTGAAACATGCAAACATCATGAACTGTATCTATATTCTTCATGTGCAGCATGACAGCGACTTTATTCTAGTCCTCTGTTTGTTTTCAGTTGCCCAATATATCAGCCAAGCACAGACATCGCCACCTTGGATCGAAAATTTTGCAATTTTAATAGCATTGCAAGTGCTTGCAAGTAAGCTTTGAACTAGTAACACTCTCTGAACACTACCCCTTAACTCCCACACTCCCTCCCACCCCCCTCTCTCTCCCTCTCTCTCTATTTCTCTCTCTCTATCTCTATCCCTTTCTATGTCGCTAGCGCTCTCTCTTTATCGCTCTCTCTCGCACTATATTGATGTATCTGCGCCTCTCTCTCTTTATCTATCTGCCCGTTCTCTCTATGTCTCTGTCACTCTCTCTCATTCACTCTCGCTCTCTCTCTCTCTCTCTCTCTCTCTCTCTCTCTCTCTCTCTCTCTCTCTCTCTCTCTCTCTCTCTCTCTCTCTCGCTCTCTCTCTCTCTCTCTCTCTCTCTCTCTCTCTCTCTCTCTCTCTCTCTCTCTCTCTCTCTCGCTCGCTCGCACGCGCGCGTTTCTTACATTTCCTCTTGCAAAAAGTGCACTGATTTTGAGAACAAAAACTCGCTTGCATGCGGTATTTTAGGAGTGGTTTGCCATGAATGCAGCATGATGTATAGAAGCCCTTATACCTGGATGGATAGAATCCAAGTGCGCTTGGTTAAAGCAAACAGCGGAGTTCGTTTGCTTTCTTATATTGATATGAATTAGATAGGAGGAATACACTTGACATATGCATGCGTACCATTCTAAAATATTCCTCAATCTTATCAAGAAAATATTAACTTGCAAAGTGATAATGTGTGCGGAATAGCAACCATCTTGTGCAGGGAGGAATACATCTACTGTAGGCTATTGCAGGACTGTTTCCATTTTAACACTTGGATGAATTCGATTTACTTAGTTGAAATAATTCTTATTACGAATTCTCTCCTCGTGTGATACAATAAATCCGCACAATTGATTGTACTTTGCTAGTGATCGGATGATTAGACATTTGGAGACATCCCGAACCCAACCTAAAAAAGCTAAATGAAATACTTTTTACATTTTTCATGATTGAAACACGGACAAATCTTACTAGCTGTTAAAAATGATTGTACGATATTAAATCTCCGCTTGGCTATGTAATTACTTTGTTCTATCATAGGTCATCGGATGCCTCAAATCTTCTTTGAAATGTCAAAACAATGCATTGGCAAACACGCTTCAAATTCTTTTGTGGTGAATTTCAATTGTCAAACAGTGCATTTGGTCTTTCAGAAATCCATGGGTTATTGTAGTTGCAAAGCCTTTTTTAAGTAAAGTCATTTCGGTTTTCAGTGCTTTTGGTGAACATATGCTTAATATATCATTCCACGTAGTCTTATACACGAACGTTTGATGTTTAGCAATTAAATGTCTTCTTGTCATACTGCTTATGGTAATCAGCAGTGTTAAACTCGCTCGTTGACCAATTATAACAAGAATACAAGCTATTATAAGAAGAAAACATAATATATCAACCAAAACAAACAGGAGGCCGCTGCTACTGCCAGAAACCACGAAGTAACTTTGCACTCAATCCTGTAATTGTGCCTTTGTCAAAATGACACGCTGGGCTTCATTCGCTTTAGGATAGGATACCTATTCCTGTTCTAATATTCGCTAATCTTTTGAGTATTAAAACTTCTTCTTAATTGTTTCACCTTATGACTCGAATAACCTGCTGATTTACCGGGCACTATTAGTACTTCTATGACCTGGGGTTACAAAAGTTGTGTTGACCAGCTGGAGAGTGGTCAAACGGCGTATTCGCCACCAATTTTGACCAGGGTCACTGTAGGTAGTCGAGGATGGTGATGAGAGACGAGAGACGATTATTGTTAGGCCGCCAACGTCATTGGATGTATCTGAGGGCTGGTGTCCTTGTAGATGAAACCCGAGACTTAATTTGAAGTTCTATTGCGCTCACTTACTCTGCTGACTGACAAGCTCTCTCTCTCTTTCTCTTGGTGTTCTCTGACTGTACCTGTTGTCTCGTATATTTTCTGTGTTTTTTCCCTGTCTATATGTTTGTGCGTCTTCTGTGTGTGTCTGATGCAGCAGTATTCAAAGTGAAAAATGCGGGTGGCTTGATGTGGCGAACCGTTCGGAACACATATTTCGAAGGATTCCAAAGGTTTATGTAAATTGGACAGCATTTAATCTGGTACGAGTGAAAAGGGGTGAATTTCATTTGCCTAAATTGGATTGGTTTTCATGTCCCGTAAATCTAGAAGAGTTTTCACTTCCGTTATTCGACAGAGACAGCGTGTTTTTTCTGCATTCATGGTTAAAATTTTGTACACACATCAACATGGCAGAGGTAAGGTCTATGTTTTCTCTATTATTGGAAATTATATGTTATTCAAAATTCTATGGCATATTAATGAGCTATCGCTAGTAATATAAGACCCATGTTGAATGATTTTTCTGAAACATTGGCGTATTGATGCGTTTGTACCTAAATCGAAGTATGGTGTACATCCTTTTGAATTGGAATCATAGTCTAATAGTAGATCGTATAAAGATACCGGAATGACACTTATGATTCATACGACCGAACCGCAGGTCAAATGTAGCCTTTCCTGGTGGTGTTCTTATATAAGATAATTTGTTTAAGAATTTTGAAACCTCGTACTTATGAAGTGACATAGCCCCACTCTGACGGTAGTATACATATAAATCAACAAAACGTCGTGCACGGCTTGAAGTGACAATAATTTAGTCTGTTAGTAGAGGTTGAATATAAAAGATCTCACAAGAATTGCTGGTTTGTGTTGTGCACTTGAACATCGATTATAATATTTAATGTTATGTATTTGACTAGACGGTGTCTGAATAACCATATCTTTTTTCCAGAATTGAACAGCTATTGGCGATGTCATTTTTCAAACGGTGTGCTTCTGAAAGCCCTCATTCACAATGGGGATGTTTGGAAACTGGAAACCTGAAATCAAAAGTTCTGAGAGGTGTCAAAGAAAAACTGTTGGATTTGGTTGGAAAAAAGAATCTGCCTATTACAGTCTCCAGAAATGATTTTGGTTGGCGTTGGAAAGTCCTTCAATGGCTAACCATCTTCAGTATGCCTTTGATGGGAGCTTATGCTCTGCCTGTGATGGGTGTACCAGGTCTCGTCGGAACAATAGACCCATCTTTTATTGTTCTCTTCTATATACTCAAACGCAACCACACCACTCAACAAGTTCATAAGACTTTGTGCATATTGTCCTCTTCCTCTCATTTCTGCTCTTGCGGCGTTAGGTACCATCAGATATGTGTGCAATAGGTATTTTACCTGTGTGGTGTTTACATTTTGAATCCCTAACAGTTTAAAAAATTGTTTTCAATATATTCCATTCCAAGCAACAGATACGCAGAGAGAATATTTCATTCTGCATTCCATTTTCATGAAATATGGATCTGGATGATATATTGTTACAGGCATATGATTTGGCCGATAGAAACTCAATTATTGGCAGCATGTGGGATAAACACCATCATGAAGTTTACAGATGAGGAATATTCTGATGACCACTGTCCACATTGCTATGGAAGTAATTGTAATAAAGCATAGTAAATTTCAATACAACCTGATCGGTGACCCTGTAATTTTGAGATCAATCCATTCCATATCTGTAAAACCTTAAGTATGCTAAAATGAAAATGTTCATTACATATGTAATGATGCTCGTTTCCATCTGTAGAGCCATAAATAATAACCTAACATTTAATTAAAACAAGAACAAAACTTTTCAAAAACTCGAACAGAACAGGCCAACAAAAGTATGACAAATTACTGTCTGGTATTTTGGGGGGCATTCTGTTCAATATCAAACACCTGGTTGCTTTGTAATTCTATTTGAGAAGAACATTCATTTTTAAACACAACTGAACACGTATATGAACACTGTCAATCAGACCCGGGTGGACAACAAGTGAGATTTGAATCAATCATGGTCCGGCGTATTTCGATTGGAGTACCAAAATATCGGGTGTTCAACGAATTTACATGGGGTGTGATGATATCATCCATAAGTCACAAATATGCCATACAATTTTCACGAAACTATATATCATATAATCTAAACAAGCTATGCTCCGCAAAAAGTAAGTTCTTAACTTTGCAAAACTGATACAAAAATGATTCTTGCCTCATCAATCTTCAGGAAAGACACGCGATGGCCGCCGTACTAAAGTTTGATAACGCGTAGAAAAGCCGTCTCGTACACGTGCAACGCTAAACATGATCCCAAATCGAGGCTGTGACAACTAATGGGGTTTCCACGATTTTACCCCACCAAATCTCAGTAAATGATGTCACAATGTGTAAAACAGTTGAGAAAATTAATGTTTATGTATGCATACTTCAAACCAAGTGCGCCGTACTAGGAACGAAGTACGCACCTCGATCGAGATACGTACTTCCTTCTGCGGTCGTCTTTGGCCTGTTAAACAGCCCATGCTGCAAAAGTTACTGCCATGAATCACCGTTTTAGACAATCAAGATATATTTCACTTTAACGAGTAACATATATCCTTTCATCAAAACGTTAATGGAAGTAGGCCTCATAGGGCACTGCATGGCTAAGGGGTATGACATTGCCTGGTTACAATATAACATGAATATCATTTGCAATGTGTGATTGGCCCTAACATGATGTGGACTCAGGTAGGGAAACTCTGGTCACATACGAAGTGGTCCACTACTTTGTCACACAGGTTTAGTACCAATTGTATCGCCCAAGGGACCCGCCATAAAGCAAGCAGCTTCTAGCGTTGGTAGACTGTAATCATGTAGTTAGTATTCTTAGGTGCTACTCTAGCTGTTTGTGTCTAGTCTCTTATATGTCGGCGAGTGATTGGTTACCCTAATGTTGTACTCGTGTGCTAGCATGTCACAGACGACCGGTTCGTATTGAGAGCAGATTACTATCATTAAGTTTTAGAGACCTAATTAAACCTCACCCTACACCCGATCATTCTTGTATATTGTCTAGTATATAAGCGTTCTATGATTGGCATCGACGTGTCTTATAATCCCATTGAAAATTCCTCGAGTCGCGGCTGGCAATGTATTTTGTGGATCTGTGGTGTCCCAGGCAAAACCAGAATGACCACAGGATAAAGACTTACGAGGGTGTTAAAATGCCAATTATGGCCAATGTCAAGTTGCCGGCACCAGTCACCCCATATGTAACATAGCATTACATTATTGATTCTGATTTGCTAAGATGCTAATGACCTTCATCAACACCATTGCCGACATTAACACCATCGTTTGACTTCTCTGTATAAGGGCAGAAGATGGTTATGAGAGTCTCATATCTTATGTTTCATACGCTAAGCGTCAAACAGCATATGCAGTCCCAAGCATGAGTTTGGTCACTGAATACCACAAAGCTTGCGGGCAGGTGCCAGCTATATGGATTCCGACATATAATATGCCTTGCGGTGTCCTTCATTTGATATGCTTTGAATGTATGAAAGTGCCTGTGGTTATAGCGTTATTCTAACAACTTACCACCGGAGTAAGAAACAGCAGGAAAGAAGAGGAGGTTTAAAAAATGGTTTTATGAAAGTGACACTGTTCCATGTAAGAGCGCTTTTAAATATCAAGACGGAAATAGGAATGCAATGTATTGGGTTAATGCATTTACAATGTTGATAATTCCTGTAAGGACATATTGTATTCGTTCGCATTGATAAGATATATAAGGAAATTTACGTAAACAGTCTTCCAGAATAAACCAAAGCTTCTATGGATCATTGACCTATTTGATACAATGGTAGTTTGCTGTCATTATTCCTATGTGGTAGTATTTCACACTTACATTTCTAACTTTCATGTGCGTTGATATTAACGATTATGACAGTGTGTTGAATTATGTGTTTAATTCAACGCTTTAAAGGTCGTACTATTTAGTACAGATGAGCAATGCTCCATTTAATGGAATTTGGACTATGCAGTGAATGAGTAGGCCCGTATAGCGGACGATGTTTAGTTAAACGTAATATGGTAGTACGCAATCAATGGCTGTGGTTCATGCCGCACGAAGTACTTATATAAAATCCTGAGTTACCTCTACGCTGTGTTTCAAGTAGCCAGTCTATATCAAACTGTGCCTCCTTTATTGGTAATATGTATTGAAACAATGTTCATTCTCTTTTCAATCAATAACGTTTCCCACCTAGGTCCAGTGGGTCGTATACGTACATACCATGCGCAATTGAGCTAAGGTCACGACGTCAGCGGTATTATAGCTCGTTACCATGCTATTTACGACTCATCCTCGGTATTGAAAGAATACAATCAAGCCATATAATTACTCTGGCACAGTTTCCACATTGTTCTAATCGATCTCTAATAAAAAGTTAACTTGACAGCTTAAAATCTCGCTACAATCTGAAGTTGATTCACTCACAGAGTTGTGCGCTCGGACAATTCAACTATAGGTGATTACTATAAGCATGCAGCAAAGTAAAGGGAGCCTTGTAGCAGCGTAAAATGTTCCGAATTGTTCTCATAATATGGTGGTTCAAGCAACTCCTCTCATCTTCAAATTTAAAAACAATACGCAAAGTATACCAAAGCAATTTACTAGTACTAAATAAAATGTAATATACAAAATTGTCAGGTCGATTCCTTTGCACAATTATTTTGATGCACGCAAGGATGACAAACGCCCATGACAATTCATTTCCGTAATGAACGTTGCTTGTATATTCGCATGCGTATCGGCATCGGCCAGATTCGTTTTATTGTGCTTTCCATCACTTTTACTGCCCTTCCAAGCTCATTCTCAGGCTTTTTGTTGCCGTAAACGCTGACTTATGAGTCAATCATTTCAGAGGATGTGTGACGCTGCGAACGACGCGTAATAAAACACTGATGTATAACTTAGATACCGTTGCAGCAAGGAGACAATAAAGAGCATGACAAACTTGAAAGTCATGTAGGCAGCTTCCAAACTAAATTACTAGCGATGATAATGTGCATACGTCTATGCTCCCACAACAAACAGCAACTATAGAAGTGTTCCCATTGCTGTGTAATGTGTAAAATATATCATGATGCATTATTGCCATGCATTGCTGGCCATATACACTGGCTTGATTTCAAGAATGAATACCAAGTGTGCAAAATTACGATAAATGCAACAGCCATTATTCGACAGCTGGCAGCCCAACTTTTCTGTGCCTGGCAATTGGAGGATCATTGGGGAAATAACACAAAACAGTGATGCTTCTTACCACGATTTTTGCGTCGCATATTTTTTTTCATTTATGTAATAGATCGTTTGTGTCATTAAACAAATCAAAGAACAGTAACTCTAAGCTATCTTGGTGAGAATCGTCATTCATCCATCCGGTTTTTCACTCCACTCCTAAACGACAAAGCTACCAACCAAGCCGACTTCACTCAGCTGGTTTAAAGCAGATCGCCCTTGTACACTAATATTGTCATGTAGAACCGATATTCTCCATTGTAACTGCAGGCGTGTCAAATACAGTTTTCGGCAATGCAAATAATCCAATCGATTCAAACACTTTCTATTCATTTTTGAGCGATTTTTATCTATATGCATTAAATAAATAACTGAAGGACGACTTCATGGAGGGCTCAGGCATTCACTTTGACGACACTTGCACATGAATATCTGACACAACATATTAACTAGAATACCACAGCTGCTGTCGTAGTCTGGATACGACATAAATGTACCGTGCCATAGGGCAAGTCTGATAAGCAAGACATATTGCCAGCCGATATCACTCATAGTGCTTGGTTACTCTAACAGATGGCAAAATATAACCGAGGGGCGTCTTAGCGTACAATCGTTACACAAACCACATCCCGAGTTTAGATGCTGTAGTACTCTTTGCATTATTCGGCAAGGGAGCAAAGGAAATTGCAAAATATGGCCGTCGGCTTTTTCCGCTCCTTCACTTTTTGTTGTCATTAGTGCACCAATCACCTACTTTATATAACGGTCTTTGCTGATAAAGCAATATTAAAATATGGACGTGGTAGCCGATAATGAAGAGAACGAGTATAGATAGATACATATATATAGGCTTGACTAATACCTTCCAGAAATGTGCACAGCAGTGATTACGTAATGGGATAACTACATTATTTAAAATTGCTTGAGACTCATACTTGCTCATGAAGTATTTTGTCAAATAGCTCATGATGTTCAATCTTACGATGACAACGTTAAGTTACGTGTACCAGTAGGATCTCTCAAAGGATTGAGTATGACAAGATTCCCATATATACTATTGGCTTGGTCGTTCGCTTCATATTCCATTTTCATGGTACAAAACTCATGATGATGATGATGATGATGATGATGATGATGATGATGATGATGATGATGAGACTGAGCTCGTGAAATCGAGTTATGTCGAATAGGGGAGTGTCATTTCAGATCCAGTTTCTTGCACCTCCTACTCTTCTACAAGCCCCTCGTTTTTACACCAGCAAAGCATAAGAACTGTTTAAGGCACATTATCATAACTAACAATTCCCGCCCAAACAATCCAGTCTATTTGACACGTCGTGGATGGTAATAATTAAACCCAAGCATCGTAATGCGTAGCCGATAATTTTATCGGCACCTTATATCTTACTGATAAAGAAGACATATTATGTCATCATTAATACCGTCTTTTTAAACGTATATATATATATATATATATATAGATAGAGATATAGAGATATATATATATATATATATATAGATATAGAGAGATATATATATATATATATAACATATAGATATATATATAGAGATAATTAGATATAGACATATATATATATATATATATATATATATATAGATATATATATATATATATATATATATATATATATATATATATATATATATATATATATCTCTATATATATATAGATATCTATATATATATATATATATATATATATATATATATATATATATATATATATATATATATATCTATATATATATATATATATCTATATATATATACAAGCCCTCCCTTTAATTAAACGACCCCACGGAAGGATGGTTACCATCCTAGCAATGTAATTGCCGTTGTTTTGCATCTGCCGAGACTTTGTAGAGTATCAACAGTCGTTGTGTTGGCGTAATTGATTGACTCAGCAGAGTATTTTCCCTTTAACAAAGTAATTACCACGGTAATCAGCAAGTACTCTAAATCATTATGTGTATTGTTTGTCGCAACATGAGAGAGTTATTTCCTTGTTTTTCATTATCGACTATTTATACGATAAACAAAATATATATGAGGATAATATAATGATTAACGAAGTTTAACGGTTATCATGTTTCACTATATTGAAATCAATGTATACATATATAAACAACTCCTGTGGTGTCACTCATTTGTTGTTTGCTAATACAGCACTGTTTATTAGTATCTTGCAAATACGCAAAATCATTGTTCCCATGAATAATCATGTCAACGCACAAAAATGCCAGACATTATACAAAAACAATCTCATGATATAGCGAGATCCCATCATCATCAACAATCGATAAAAACATAAGAACGGTAAGACTCGCATATGAGTCTGCAGTGGTTACCTTATAGCGTTCGCCAGTGCCGTTCTGCATGGCCAACATTACATTTGAAGCGCACAGAAAATAAAAATTACTGTTGATGGAGAGTTAAAGCGTGTCGAATTGTTTTGACGTTGAGGCTTCATTTGACTGGCAGTTACTACGGCTGACCCATGGTCATAATTCCCAACAAAATGTTATGAACTGAAATATATGGCCTAGGTTTACCCATTTGTTAAAGGTCACAGAGACATTGCAAATCATTGCGTACATAATGCTTGATTACGAATGTTATGAGCAAGCTGATCCCTCATTCAATAGAACATCTCTACAAATGCATTACGAATAATATATTAACAACAAATGTGCCACTACATCAGCGTGCATATATCTTACGACTTTTGGTTGAGTAAAATGTAAGGCAATATTTTACTTATTACTACGGCTACCTTTTCGAGTGTTTATAATATTTCGTACTATCTTCCACACATAAGGACCGGGGTGTTTTAAACCAATACTTAATGGAACTACTGCCTGACAGGTGCAGCAATACTAATCGACTGATACATGCACTTATCACACTGCGAAATGTTCGTTCAGGTTTTAACACTATAAGGTAGCCACTGCAGACTCATATGCGAGTCTTACCGTTCTTATGTTTTCGTCGATTGTTGATGGTGATGGGATCTCGCTATATCATGTAATTGGTATAACTAAAACCTGAACGAACATTTCGCAGTATGTTTTGCGAGATACTTTCAATATCTCTAATGTTATCACGAAATGGATCTAGAGACCTAATCTCGAAAGAATAAAATGTTTGTCCTGGCGCCGCTGTTAATCAAGTTCAACAGATCTAGCTGTTACATGACAAACTATTTTATTTACATTGAAACTTATTCACACTTTGATCAGCCCCACAAGCCATTCCGATTTGGTATTCGCTGCAGGTTCTCTAGCTGTCATGGTACCAAAATCCTGAACGAAGCGACCCGATCGTTGCGGTTCAGCTTGCGGTGAAACAATTGTAAATTATCAGATAATAATAGCGCGGTTCACAAATTACGAAAGACTGACCATATTTTGGTTAATTTTGAAAACACATAGTTCCTTGTTCATGTCTAATTAGGTATTTTCCTCCAAACATAACAGCCTGGCGGCCTATTTAAGTATGAGCCTATTCAACGATATTAGGTTTTTGTTATGCATACGGCTGAGACCGCCAGCTTGGCTTGCCTACTCGACATGGGGAGTTTTAAATGTTCAGTGTATCATCCTGGATGATCCAGCACTGATTTAACAGCGACAGATAAAGTTCCTCAAGTAGTATAATGTCTTTGAATTTTCAATTTTAATAAAAACCCCATACAAGCAATTAAGTAGAATATAAGCGTCAAATGGTTTATTTTATTGTACATTGAATGGTCCTATGCCAGCACCCTAAAGTATAACGTTCTATGCCTAAAATGCTCTGTTACTTTATACGGTGATCATTAATCGTTTAGTGATCATATATTGTCAGTCAAGATAGGGTCAGAATAACATTCTATCTACATAGGGGCCGTAAAGTAGACACAAAAGGGTGCTGTGGAATTCGAAGCACGTCGTTGGCTCTCATAAGATTTATTTATTGTTTCGTTTAAGGCTTGGTGTGGTTTTGTGTGGATTAAAAAGGAGACAGAGGATGGTTGAACGCTTCACATCATTGTGGCTGTGTTGTTTTAGTCAGAGGATTCAGTATGATGTATACGAGGCAAAACCACAGCGCTTAGTATCGTTACTGTACATCGCGCCGCGCCCATATTGATTATCCTATCTTATGCCGGCCTGATTCAATATTTACGACATAAGCGAACCGCAAGTGATTATACTTAGAGGGCCATCATTCTGCACAGAGCACATTGAATTAGAGCCTCAATATTATGCGTAATAATTCCGTTTATTGAATCATGATTAATGTCGAATTCGTTAAGTCTCTTACCGGCTTCAACTTGGTTGCCGCTGCTTGTTACGCGCATCTCTCTTCAATGGAAGCAGTTACACATTGACAAAGGCCTGCATTGTAAACATATGAGTACATTAGATAGCGTATTATCCTATTGCTCCAAGCTAAATACTAAATGATATATTCACCCACTAAAATATGCGACAGAACGACACTGGTCTCACAATGGTGCATGATCCTTAAAAATAGTCCTGGATTCACGAATGCATGCAATATTGCTCGAGACAACTTAAGCTGAAAACTGTCCAGATTGTATATTGAGATATGCTCCAATATATCCTCCAAAAACCAAGACAGACTAAACGACAAAAACAAGACAGATGCTCTGCATGAAGACAATTGGTTGGAGGAAAACAACGATTGACGGATAGAGTGCAGAACAGCGCATGTAATCCATTACAGCTTGATGCATAAGCCATATTAAATGGCTAATAGGCTGCTTCGTCACATCGTAGTGTAATTTTGCATATGCATTACTCATTTCAAGTTCTATATAAAGAATATAAATAATACTGCATTTACGAATCCAAAATTGTGGTTGTCCTCTGGGACCTAAATGCTGAGATACGTAAGCAAGATGCTAATTATATACTCGTCGTTTCATCAAGCAAGGCGCTAACTTTCATGAATCACATTTCTACTCAAGCTCCTGAATATTTCGTGAATGCAGCCTGGATTTTACCTATTTGCTTATGTATCTACATAGCTTTCCAAAGCGATTGTTTTTGCTTTCGATTTGTGCAGTTCCGGTTTAAGCCGCGCCTTTGGCCAGGGTCGTGCCAATCGAGCTGAAGTTGGGTGAGACACAGTGTCAACTTGTCAGAGCAATCTTTTCTTCAAAAACAATGTTGCATTAATCCATGTAGAAGACGTATATAGCTCAGGAGCTGGAAAACGGGCCGAGGTAAGCGCAAGGTGCAATTGTCAAGCGTCATTTGTTAACTAGCTCATGAACAACTCTATAGACAAAATTAACCGCGGAGTAGTATGTATCAGTCGATTACCGGTTACAAAGTGGACTTATTGGCAGAAAATCACGTAAATACATTTGTATACATGTATGCGCAAATAAAATTATCTACAACTAAAATACTGTGTCCAGCTGTTTAATAAAAATACATCATCATAGCCGCAGCATTTTATACGTTGAATCATCATGCATCGTGCAATGATCAAGTTTCATAACACATCATTGCATATAGCGCATTATAAATTTAAATCACCTATGCAATAACACAGTTCATCAGCGGCATCAGTACAATTAGTGACCATGATATTGATAGAGGACAAGTGCTCGGTGACGAACCATCGGGCAGTGCTGACAAGGCTCTCTCATCGTGCTTGATGAAGGTACAATTCTATACAAATATTACAACAGTTCTTCACAAACACATAAAGATAAGTTGCGCTGATTGCCGACATGGACGTTGCCATGATGCTGAGGTATCACACTGGCAGCTGAAAAAGTTATGATGTGTTTATTCATAACAGATACTGACAGTGACAGGACTGCAATATAGTTAGACAATATATAAAAGTGAATGATCCAAGCAAAATTGACAGCGATAGGTCAGTTCGAGGTAAACCTTTAACAGGATGTAAGGGGTGTATCTTTCGGATCTGTCAATTGGTACTGCATATCAATGCAAGAAGAGTCGGCAGGGAGATGTGAAGCTAAAAAAACATGAAGTCAAATAGGGTGATCTCAAGGTCTTAATGCTTATCAATCTCTGACAGCATATTCAGAGCTTGATATATATATAAGCAAATAAGGAAGAAGGTTTATTAACTGCAGTGTTAACTTAAAGGATACGGCCCGGTGTTGGTTTACTTTATCATTTAATGATATATGATTATCTGGGCTAGTTGTTAAGTGCCAAATTGATAACAAACCCACCCTTCATCATAACGTACTCTCTCAGTCATCAGTTGATGGAGTAACCCGCTACAGCTTATATTAATTATAAACCTCAGTTTCCCAGACTACATGTCACCTGGCACTTTCCCCCTCTCCTCATAAAAAAATTCCAGATTTTAATCATAGTGCACAATGTGTATTTATTACATGCTATAGAACCGATGACAAACAATTACCCCCAGGATAAACACACTTTAGTTAATGCATGACGAACCGCATAATGACTTAGTAATAATGCATGGATAAAAACTAAAGCAGCCATGGGTCACCATTCAAAACCCTATCACTGGAAAATGTAATTGTTGGGGATAAGCATCAATATGTTTATCCATTTACATTCTGAACAAAAGATAATATTTTACGGTTAGTAAAAAGTAATTCATACACAATTGTGTATCTCTGTGATCATAACTGTCAGGGGTGTCCTTTATAGGCCCACTGGGTACCATTGCTCTACCATTGACCAATATTGTACTTGATTGGTTTATCATCCGGGCATGGTAGATTTCTGAAGAAAAACAAAACTCGGTGCCAGCAATCAAATCATTCAAGTGCTTGTAATTATAGCCAAAAGATACGTTGTAATACAGCTGCCTGTTAATGAGTATACCAAACGGATTAAAAAAACACATACAGATAACTTCGCAAGAATCTTAAATTGGACAAAGTAATAATGGTTTTATATTTCAAGTAATGTAACTTCTTAGGAGATAAGATTGCTATGCATCAGACCCATATTCAGAATCTGATGACACAGGTGGTTCTGTCATATCATCCACAAATATATCTTACTTATCTTTGAATTGCCAACCGCTTGAGCAATAGCCAGGTGAGTATTCCTTTCATGCATGTTTCTGTCATGGTGTTGCCTCTGTAGGATTGCAAGCTTGCCTGCTGTTGTCGTGGATTCTGTCTCCATGTCTACAGAAACGTACATATTATTAATGGTAAACAGTCTGTATAAGGAAATTAAATTATGTCAGAAATAATTCATATATGACTGTAATTGGTTTATGTCTGCCATGAGAGATTTCTGTTGTGATTTTAAGCTGGTCAAGTAGATGTTGACTTCATATGCCAGCTGTCTCCTTTCTGCTTTGTAGCGTTGCAGGTGAATCCACTGCTCAACCAGAACTCGATTTGCTTTAAGAGGTATCAGTTCTGTCACAATTCATTAAAAATCGAATGAGAATATAATTCAAAATCATTTTCGCATGAGCATATCAGATACAAGAACTGCTAACCCGCTCCTTGCAGCCATGGCAAAGAGCCTTGACTCTCAGGTACACCCTTGAGAAGAGGGACATGCAAGATTGTGGCAAGGCAATTGTAACTGGTCAGGAGCTGTGACAATCATTGACGTTCTGCAGAGATTTTTGTCTTATGATGTGTGCGCATTTTGCTGCTGTCTAGTATCAACATACACAGATACAACAGTATTTCATCCTTACAGCCACAAAATTCAAAGTTTGAAGGTTTAACTTGTAAGTGACCTTTGAATTATTACCAGCCTCGCTTTCAATGAGCATCTTGTGTGTCATAATACTAGTCATCGTCAGCTCCACATCTTGCCTGACACTTGCTGTGGATCTTTGTGCACGTAAGACTTTGCCCTTTCGAACAAGCTCACTTTCAGAACTTGTGCTGTTCTTCAACATAATACTGGGAACATAATATGCATAAGAAATACAATTTCATTTTAATGATGCTGTTTCAAGGGCACAACATACAAGTAAATAAGTACATCAACCATATATATATTATGTATCTCATACCTGCTAAGCTGTAATGAGAACTTTTCTTCCTTTGAAGAGCGCAATAGTGGGGTTATCACCCATTTTTGCTGCCTGGGTAACAAGATTGGATGTTCCAATTAAGAGTGCCAGTCCTGGATCATCTGATAAGATGGTGTAAAATTGGTAAAATTGCTTCTCTGGCAAGAGGTCTGAATGAGGCTGCTTATCCCTATGACCTACTGTACATCAACGAAACAGACAACTGATTATGTTTGACATTAAAATTTTACAATCTGATATTTTGTATGAATGGTATTGTACACCAGATAGATAAGTTGTGTAACAGCATTACTCTGTGCCACTTTCTTGCGGTCCTGGTACCACTGCATTAAGGTATCAGTTTGGACGGGGCCAATGCTGGTGGATGCCATGGATCTGACTAGATCATCACTAAGTTCTTTGACTTTGTCTTCTGCCTGATAATAGATAAACCAAACTGAATTATGATTGACAATTAATCGACACAAAACTGAACAAAACTACAATCAGGCAATGGGACCGGTCTGGGTTTGCAGGCAATGTTGCGGTGGCTTCACAGCGGGCATTTCTTGCTATCGACGCAGTGGTTTGTTGCCCCACATTAGCAAGTACTATCTTGATCCTCGAAGATCTTTGGAGGGGGGCCTATTTGGAGACAATCGCCATCGCATTTGCTGTGTGGTTTGTCTGCTTTTCGGGGCCTCGAAGAAACAATACGAAGCTTGCCCCACTTGTACAGGTAGACAAAGTCGAGAATATGGCCTGCCTGGACTGGTTCTTGGAAGCTTGCACGATATATTACTAGAAAATTCTTTGGTATCTGGTATCGTTCGAAGATGCCAAACCCAAGAAAATCTAGAATCTCTAGCTCTCTTTTGGATAGAAACAAGTAGGGAAACTCCTTTTCTAGCAGATCCCAGCTCTCCGCTCGTTGTTCAAAAGATGGCAGTGCTGGGTGGCCTTTGGAGTCTTGGATAGTATTTGGAGGTGGAGCATTTTCTGGGGCTATTCCACGGATTTTTGTGTACCTTGTTTGTGAAATGTGGTATTTCTCCTTTGCTGCACGAACAGACAAGGCTCCAGATCGTATCTCGGTATAGGCTTCTCGTGGTAGGGTTGTTCTTGGCATGGTATATACCTATGTACTCGCATTTGTTCAAAAGAGGGTACATATAGGGTATTTGGCTCTTTGGTTGGCGAAGGCTGTTGTTTCTTGCACGTTTGGCCCCTGGGCTAGCGCGGTGGAGGATGTTGGTTTGCGCTGGGTTTGGAGGAGGAGGTTGCCTATCTGTGTACCCCCATTGCCATTGTCCTGTATATGTGTGGTTGCTGGTTGCTGTACTAGATGTGTACCCGTAAAATGGTTGACTAGTTGAAACAAAAGCATAACTACAAATAGAGAAACATCACTCCAAGTAGAGAAACACCACTCCAAGTAGTCGAAACATCACTCTAAGTAGTCAAAACATCACTTCAAATCGATAAATCTGTGTGTCCATTTTGGAAAGTGTCCCAGAACCGCTAGTATATACACTACTACACTAGCAGTATCCCAAGCTAATAGCTTCGATGGTCGCACTATTCTTCCGTTGATCTAAATCGGATATCCTAGATATATTGATCGCGGCTAGTATGGCGCATGTAAAAACTACAAGGCAGCACGATGCGGAGCGTACCGGGTTTACAAGTTGGTACCTGGGTCGCTACAAGTATGTCATACTGTGAATGATCAAACGCCATCCATGAGTTCTGACACGCTTCACGACAATCCGAGAGGCATACTCTGAAGAACTAACTGATGAATATTCTTCTATCAGTACAGAAATGCAAGTTTCAGGGAGGTTGTGATAGACCGTGAAGCAATCATGCATCAAAGGTATATAGCAAACTCACGAATAATAATAGCAATAATAAACTAGTTCTTTCTTCGCTCTTTGATTTTATTCATAGGCTCAAACGTGACCTACTGTTATCTACAGCTTGGACTTGACAAAACATGAGGGCGGCTACGGAAGGGATACAAGCCAATAGTCAATGACTGTGATTTTGTAATGAAAGCTTAGCGTCTCAAAACAGAATTGTTTATTGAAGTGTGCACATTCAAACAATGTACCTTTGACCGGATTTGCTAATGCTTTTAACATGAAAACTGTATTCCTAGTACTATTTGCAGAATGAATGTAATGATGGTGAAGTTATGATTGAGGACACGTGATTTCGCAGCTATTATAGTATTTGAAATATATCTTTTGTTCTAACCAAAACGTTAACGCGCCTTGGTTTAACGGTTTGTATAATTTGTTCATAATATGTCACAGCTTCATATGATTGCATATGTGTGTGTGTGTGTGTGTGTGTGTGTGTGTGTGTGTGTGTGTGTGTGTGTGTGTGTGTGTGTGTGTGTGTGTGTGTGTGTGTGTGTGTGTGTGTGTGTGTGTGTGTGTGTGTGTGTGTGTGTGTGTGTGTGTGTGTGTGTGTGTGTGTGTGTGTGTGTGTGTGTGTGTGTGTGTGTGTGTGTGTGTGTGTGTGGTTTCGGATTACATTACGAAAGACGTAGCATGATACTAATTTACGAAGGGTCCAGATACGCATTGATGTGAGTTATGCAGTCAATCCGTCACACCAATAACCCCTCCATATATTATTTAGATACATAGCTGCAAAGGAGTCATGATAAGTGAACAGTGGTTTGCATTCCTCTTCATGAATAATTGACAATTGAGTTAAAACCATCATTTCATAAGGGCTTACTGTTCGTTGGTGAAATACCACTTAGTGAACGAGTTGCAAATTGAACTGTATATCCAACAATTAGGTTTAGCTGGCAGTGCATATCGTCGTATGTTTTGCACACACACACACACACACACACACACACACACACACACACACACACACACACACACACACACACACACACACACACACACACACACACACACACACACACACACACACACACACACACACACACACACACACACACATCCGCTCCCTATTTTGGTCGAGTTCATTCCCCATTCAAAAGTTATTTTAATGTTGAGGAATATCGAACAGCCTTGTTCAAATGAGAAACCTTCGTCCAAATCTGGGAGTAAACGTCGTTGTCAGTATTTATATCACCTCCACAAAATAACTAATTGTAATTATACATGTATGTGTTTAACAAGTTGCTTCCGGACTCGAGAAGGCAGGACATAGTCAGATAACGAACAGGAGGTTTATTCATGACCACTGTTTTTGTGTAGCATTTTAGATTAGCTCACTGAGTACATTATTTGGCATGCATGTGCTCTACGACTCGTGGGAATGGTTTGTAGAATCATATAACTATTTACTGCGATGACTGAGTTTTACTTACTTGAGTCCTGACAAAGGTTGAAGTTAATAAATCAGACAAGATAAAGATCTTGCAATTATTATCAGTAATGCAATAATATATTCAACCTTTCCAAAGAGTAATAATGATGTGATCAAATTAAATGGCTCCCAATGATTACGCAGCAAACTGCTCAATAGACTCCATATTGTACATAATATCATTTATATAAATTGATATACTTTATATATCATTAATATTACCAAGGTATTGTCAACACCAGTGACAACGATCTCCTTAAACCACAACAAGTGATTAAAATATCGCTCTGATATTCCTTATCACTCTGTAGGTTTTTACAGCTTGCTCCTTCATCAAACAGACATCAATTACAGTTTTAAAAAAACAAAAGTGCTATCTTTAGTCTTCGATAACATTTTAAAATAAATCTGCAGTGCTGCACGAGACGAGTTTTGTGTCTACTTTCTTCGGCTCACGCGAATTAAAAAGCATTCTATATTGCAGATAGTCTGAATGGTCAGCAAGCGACATATATCATTAATTAGATAATTTATTGTTCCTCCATATGCCTAGAGCTTAGTAATCCATCAATGTGGTATCATGAAGTAATCTATGTGGTACTGGATAGCATTATAATGACACTAGTCTTGAATCGTATATAACAGAGGCTCAACAAAGAAGGGAACGGCACATGCCTCGGATGGCTGAAACGTATAATAAATGCCTGTGTTGTTATTTGGTCGATATAGTTTGATGATCCTGTCTTAGACAGTCCAGGATTTATGCTAAAAGACAATCAGCTCGATATACTTTTGGTTTGGCAAATGTTGAATTAGATATAACATTTTATATGTATCTTAATTAAGTAAAGAAAACATTACTATCGTAATGCAGTGTTATTGTAACCCCGCTGTAAGACATTTACTAGCCTTTCCTGTCGATGTTGCTTTCCAATATTTCCATAATTACGAAAGTCTATGGCCACTCATAAAATATTTTTACTAAAGCATAACGAGGCATCCAAGGGAGTGCTGGTCAAGCAGAACTTTTAGTAGGGCGACGACTTTGGCAACTCACTTAACCTAATAAAAAATATTAATGGTCAACATTTAACTGTGTATAATTCATCACAATTTCCCGACACGTCCAGGGCTGTTCATGTCTGGAATAATCAAATGATAATCAATTCCATTGGATCATGGAGCACTACATTGCATCGGTGACACTCACGATTTCAGAGAACCTGGGGTTACGACCAATCTTTATTACTTTAATAATAATGATATTTACATCCGCTTTTCCTTACCGTGCTTTCGCTAGCGAATGAAACTACCTACCAATGATGCCTCCTCATAGTCGCTCAATCGTCAAACGTCAGGTGGACAAAGCTAAACTTTGACTCTGCATAGCTGCAATGGCAAAAGGTGGACGTACGCTCAAAAATATAACATATATGCTTTTCTTATACATCGAGTGTTTGTGGTAAGCTGACTATTAAGAGAAACAGCTATCATACAACAGGTGATGAATTGTTTTATGAGCCGTAAGACAAGGGTTTACCCTATCATACAGAGTATACAATAATGGATCTTACCACTTCGCAATCCTCATAAAGATATCGTTGATAATGTGCCGTTTTAGGGTGTTACAAATAAGCAGTGCAGCAAATACTTTACTTTAGGCATGTCGCAAGGAGAAATGTCTTAGAACGTTACGAAAATCCATTTAAAGATTTATACACAAAGTTGAGTTTTATATTTCTGAAGTCTATTTACGCAAGAAATTGTTTTACATAGTCGCCAAATGTGCTCTATATTTGTTTTAAGTCAATTACAAAGCAATGTATTGGGGCAATTGTCGGCAAGTACACATGTCAACGAATCTTATAATCCCTACTTAGAACCATTACTGCGACGACTCGATGGATGGTTGCGTTCTACTCGGCGAAGCGAAACAAAACATAGATGCCCTGGACTGCATTATTTATGGCAACCTGCTTAACAGCGAGGGTAGTTAAAGATGATGTACGGTCACTAGCTATGCCAAATAGATTTCTTGTGCAGATAATCTTGAACAAATGAGCCAAGAGATACGATATTACCAACAAGAGGAAGATGATGAATACTGTTGCGTATTTATGGTCAGGCTGCCATAAACAAACATGTACATGACGATCAAATGAGTATCTGGCTCGTACTAGAAGATCCCCAGAAAAAAACACGAGGAAAGGCAGCATTGGCCAACACAGACACACGCGTCCAATTACGAGCCCCGCTTCATTCCGCAGAAACCAACACGAGCATGATGCTCTGTTTGTTTATTGCTTATTTTGATCACATCGTGGTTTCCGTTGAGTTTCGTAAATTATTAGCGACTTAAATGCCGCATTGAATGAAATGATGTCTTCCGATCATAAAGAATTTTGTTCTGATAGCCGGAGGGCCATGGAGCATCAGCAGGCAATATTGTTAGTGGAAATGCTACTAGATGATACATCAAAAACAGGCATTGAGCATGATCTGTAATGCATAACACATCACCGATACTGCAATCATATGGGGTGCCACCATTGACATTCACGTGAATAACAACTAAATCTTGATCGTTTGTCTGCAAATTTGAAAACTAATAATCAAAATTATAAACGGCGGTGTCCTTATTATGTACACTTGTGTCAAACGCGACCATGGCATGTTTTTGATGTCTGCGTTACGGCGGGAAAACAAGAAATGCCTGGCAGTCATAAATGACCGTACCTAAAGTGATTTAATCCCCCATCTATCTATCTATCTATCTATCTATCTATCTATCTATCTATCTATCTATCTATCTATCTATCTATCTATCTATCTATCTATCTATCTATCTATCTATCTATCTATCTATCTAGCTATCTATCTATCTATCTATCTATCTATCTATCTATCTATCTATCTATCTATCTATCTATCTATCTATCTATCTATCTAGCGAGCTCTAGCTATCTATCTATCTATCTATCTATCTAGCTATCTATCTATCTATCTATCTATCTATCTATCTATCTATCTATCTATCTATCTATCTATAGATATATATAAATATATATATATATATATATATATATATATATATATATATATATATATATATATATCTATATATCTATATATATATATTTATATATATATATATATATATCTATATCTATATATCTATATATATATATATATCTATATCTATATATCTATATATCTATATATATATATATATATATATATATATATATATATATATATATATATATCTATATATATATATATATCTATTTACGGTGGCCAAATGATATTCGCAATGGGACCATATATGTACGTTATTAAGCTTATTACTATCTATCTATCTATCTATCTATCTATCTATCTATCTATCTATTTAACCTGGAACAAGTTTGATGTATTGTCGCATTTGGGAGAAATTGGACAGAACAATCTGCATACTTTATACGTAAAGCCCGCAAGGTTAACATAATGATATACTTAGTGCACCCCATTCGCTCTTGTCCATCCTTGGTAGCGCACTACGGCCAGAACAACTACCCTTCCCAAGCGCACGATGCTACAGTGTGTACCGCGGGTAATCGAATAGCGTTAGTCGAAGTTCGAGTCTTCGTTTTATATTTGTATTGTAGCTCCTAGGCTTATCGCATATATTAACAACCTTTAGGCAAAGCACCATCTAAAATATTTCAAAACGCTGCACCGCTTCTCCTAAAACCTTTGCCTGGAGTTGGAGCCTTACATCATCATCAAAGCATCACAGAACAAACAATACAACGGCTATCGACGAAAATGATTGATTGCAGTGTATAAGCGACTACATCACACTTTCAGATTGGGCTTATTTAAGGAGTAACATTTTATAATAACCTGTAAGCTCATTGTCAAGAGCGGCAAATCATTTGGCTTTTAATTTTGTCTTTACATTTAATGCACATATAAAAAAAATGAAAACAAATGTAGGGAAACATATTGCTGTATAATAATTGCAAATAGTACAATTGATGCTTGCGAATCTAAACTTAAACAATGGACCTTCTTCATACGTTATTATATTAAATGTTGTAAATCCTTCTTATAAAAAAAGACTTTTATTTACAATTCCACTCTTGTATGCTGTAACCGTCTTCATGCTTGTTGAATGTGACCAAATCGTCCATACTACGAACCCTACCCATGATCAAAACACCTCTAAATGTTATCTAATAACCCACATATGAGCTATACCAGTACGAAATCTAAGGATTCTTGATATATTAGGACTCTAAGAAGGGCTAGCTTGCAGCAGTCATTTGAACATTACGCCAGTTGTGCTCAAGCCCAAATATCTCTTGAAATTGCGAATCGGTATACAGAAACACTGCAAAATTGTTTTAAGATATACACTAAATTGGAATGCAACGCAATTAGGGAATTAACGCTCAAGGCCATATTAATGGGCCAATATGACAAGTTCTGTAGTGGGGGATGGGAATGGGTGGGTAGGGTTTAAAATTACGGTAGCAGGCATAACGATGTCTTCAAATAAAGGTGCAAATAATATTCCTCGTCCTCGGCAAGCAATAAGAACATTGGCCAGCTAGATCCGACTAAGGCAGGATACTGCTCTGGCCACGCATTGCGATTAACGTTTGCAATACGAACATAACCAAGAATTGACACATTATAATGGATTACATACAAGGTTTGTAAAGTGAGCGCATCTTCACCGGTTGGTCCAAAGGTGGATTTTAACTGCAGCAATTCATTTTCAATATAGATCCTAAATAGATTTGGATCGACCCGAAGAGAAGTTTAATAACGCATACGAGATAAGATATTTGTTTTACTGACAGTGGAATAATAGTCTTTTAAACCTCACGTTCAAAATGTTCAGTTGCTTAAATGGTGGTAATCAATCTCTTGGTCAACATAAATAACCTGTCTATGCTTAATGAAGAAACATAGAGTAGGTCATTCATAAACATATAGCACTGAAGGCCTGATGTGGTTTAATGTTGCGTAGTAATAGTAAATACACTACTGGATGGTAAAAGCTTTTATAATGGCTAGGTAGATTAGTTCCAGTATGAGGTACCATAAAGGCCCATGCTCGTTTTGTACGACCATTCAGGTAAGATCTTATACCGCAAACCTTATCTTGTGAAACAGAAACGATTTGTTTGGTAATCAGGTTGCCGTCGGTATAACTTTACGATTAAATGAATATCTTATCCGATATGCAGTTTAATCAGTTGCAGACAAATACCAAGCAACAAAGGTATTTTATAGCAAAAACATTGAAAATGTCCAACTTATCTCGATAATCGATTCTGTCGAACACAATCATATTGTCACTGGGGTTTGAAGAACAGTTACATTTTCGCTGGCATACATTTTGCTGCTATTTTCTAACACCCGTGATCATCGTTACATTGCAAACAATTAAATTGTTTACGTATTATATTGCTTTGGTCAACCTGTTTCTATGACAACAATGTTCAAAATATTCTGTTGCTGTTTTTCAAACATGATAATCACCATTTCACGGTGTTTGGTATGTTGGTCCAATTATCACATGGCTTTTAGGATCACCTAATAGTATTTTCGTATCTGGATGATGAAGCATCCTAATGATTGCAGTGAAGCAGCGCCCTTTTCTTTGCATTTCTTCTCCCATTGCGTTTGACTTAAGAAACCTTCCAACTAGTCTAAAGTCAGGATAATTGGGTATCATTTGAAAATGATTGAATCACGTTTAGGTCTCAAGATAAGGGTAATAAAAAAACGCTACTTGAAGGAGGGGTTAGTCAAATGTAGTATTGCATAAATGAGCATGGGGATGACAGATACACATACTGATATGAGAGGGTCGATTTATGGCAGGAATAAACATGCATGAAGACTTGTGTATCGGAGGATGCACGGTTCATGAATGCTCATTGAATGCTATTACTCCTTGCATACTTAGTACGAAAGAGTATTCTTTGCTAACTGCTGTCAAATTATAGATTGACAGTATATATAAGAAAGGGCGAAATACAGTTAAATAGTGTATCTTTTGCCGTTATATTAATGTATTGTTTTCTAATGAAATTACGTGCACATGTGGGTATGCTGCAAGATGATGTAAGTCAAAGCATGCCACGTTTAGTGAATAACGTCATGATTAGCATATAGCCTCGGCTTGTGTTACAGAGATAGGTCGATACTAATATCCCATAGTCTAGTTAGAACTCTGCACTCCAAAGAAAAGAGAGCATCGGGAAATATTATTCATAAGCATCAGCTTGAGTCTTTTGCAAGCATTACCAATGCATTGAAATATTTCGGGCGGTCGAGCAATCCAATCAAGTAAATTTGAAAAGAATTAATTATAAAACAAAGTACCTGACCATGTCCCAAATGGCTCGTTAGTACACATTATAATCCCATGTTATGCGATTTATGGCTTCCTGACAGGGGAGTGTCATTAAATATTTACATAGGTTATTGCGCAACACATGCAGCCGTGAGGTTTGATTATCTAAGTACGTTAAACCGGACGTCATAGCCACCATTAAATTATTCAACAATATAAGAGCTCATAGAAGCTTACTGTTAATGGAATATCTCAAGATCATCCAAACTTAGACACTATTACATATCAGATTTACCAAGCGACATATGGTAGTTTAGATGGTGCACATGAAAAGCAAAATACTCCGATTGTCATTCAAAATATATCAAGTGCTGCAATATTAGGAGTCCATGTCTTGTGAACATTTCTGATGAAATATATTGAACATTTATACCGGTTTTGCTCGGTCACTAAAGCAGCAGCGTCAGGACTACACTAATGCATGTCGCAAAAATTTACTGCTGATTCCGATTTTAAGTCATGCTGATTAATTGAAAATGTCTTTTCCAAGACATCAATACGAAGAAAGAAACCTTCGGTATTGCAAAAGGATTAGACGGGTAACATGAAATACTGGCTTAATGTGGCCACCAAGCATTGGTCAAATTGCGTTAACGAAATAATGTGATATCTATGGACGATTTTTATACACATCAGGTGAAGGATGTCGTTCGATATGCGACCAACAAAAGAACCTTACTCTTGCAGCAAGTACTGATTCAATCGAATACAACCAAATTCTTTTTTAGGATGTCAAGGAAGAAAATACGCAATCAATGCATTTTCCCAAATAGATTCCATTCCAATATCTAAGTGTTACTAGCCACATCCTTCCAAATGATGTATATGTGTAAAACAAAGGTTACTCGTGCATATGGAGGACGGAAGACTGATTAATATCACTTTTATTAGCGGCAATAGAAAATCGGTACCGTAAGGAAAAGGTTTATCATACCACACGCGTAGACGCTGACTTATGATTGGTTATGTGACGTTGGTAACCGTGTCATAATAATCAATTACATTCTCAACTAAGAAAACTATGGAAAAAAGTATTGTATTATACCAGAGATGTTAATTCATGCGAATGGTTGATGACTTGTTGGAACTGCAGTAAAATGCATAAAATGTTACATTTAAGTCTTGGATGATATATTATATAATGAATCAACGATGGACATCCAGTAGTAAGTAATTGTGAGAGCATGAATCCCTCATTTGTACAGGGACCCACTTTCTAATACAACGAAGTCATTAGACGTATGACAAACTATTGGACCAATTGACACTCGGTGAACCTCGGTTTCAATGACAAAATCCGTAGTTGTTACTTTTGAAGAAGCCAGAGATGATATTTGTTACCAGTATTTCGGATGCGGTCAGCGCATGAAGTTTGCCATTTGGACCGCTGAATAGTGTATGTATTATCAAAGGTCAACTGGGCAAAGATACGACATGGAGTGGACATGAAGAACAGTTTGTTACAGCTGAAAGTGTTTTTTGCCAAAGCTAAATGTTATTTTGACGGGCATTCAAGATGTCTACCGGGTGGCTGATGAGTTATTGTCGTAAGTTGCATTAATTTAGGACTGAAATATTGCGTAGCATCTGAAGAACTTAATGCATCTATTTGCACAGCATAAGGGTACTTATGTGTATTGTGAACCAGGTATTGTCGGAAATATCACGAAGGACTGATTGTAGATAACAATGTCGTTACATCATTTTACTTCCATCACCAATGGCCTCATTGCAACAATTCAATCCACATACCGCAAGAAATAATCAAAAATAAATAACCCGTATTTGTATAGCGTTTAAATTGCACAACGAGTTTAACACGTGGATGTGCGTTATTTCCTAATGAACTGGATGTTACTAAATTCTTCGGCCTTGATGCAGGTCATATACAACAGTAAACTTTGCATCAAATAATTGCAAATTTATGTCAAAAAGCTTGCAGGGCGCCGTGATTTTCAAGAGGTACATATATTGTTAAAAATTAACATAAAATTTCAATATGTATTCCCTTGATGTTGTGTCGCACTGTATGATTCAGAATCATACATCATAACTGTAGCAATGCGAACATTGCACACTAGCCAGCGTTGCAGTACCTAACCTGAGTGATAAATACACAAGGTCATGAATATGGCTAACAGACTGTCACAGCTACCGGGAACCGACAAGACGACGTGGGTAGCACCTAATCGATAACGTGATCACAAGGACATCCTAGAAGGGGGCTATCCCTATGCATTGCCTTACATTGCAGGCTCCATTGCCTTACATCGCAGAGTCGCCTAATTAAGCTGGATGTGACAACATCTGACTTGGACACAAAGGCAACTTCATCTTGAATCAAGCAAAGTTTCTGGGAATAATGAAGATCTGCTGACAAAGAAGGAAATGCGCAGTGATTAAGTTGTAACGTTCATAGCATTTCAATAGAAAGCACATACTGGGGCTGTAGTATTTTGATTAACTACATATATTATCTGCGCAAACTGAATGATGAGGTAGCAGTACACATTTAACACGACAGCACATGTAGAAAGGTCACATTTTATATATAATATAAAGTTTAATAATTTCAAACGACTGCATTAACTGCAGTGTCATTATGACAATCGGCTAAGACAGTCAATACCATGTTCGTTTGTTTACAGATGGAACAGCACATTTGTCGGTCAATACACCGAAGTAATATGTTAATACTGGATGTCGCCACGTGTGGTGTAATTTGCAAAGAACATTCTTATTATCTGGTTGTTCTAATTTATTCAGTCTGGCTATTTGAGATCCAATGGGATAATTTGTTAAACAAACAGCATTCACAATAAGCCAGAGTACACATTTTGTTATATTTGGGTGTGCGTAGGGACTGTTGGCATATGTAGAAGGAATACGAACTGTAAACTGCACTCGATCGATAGTGAAACGTAGAAGCATTGCATCCAGTCATTGAAATGAGAGGTGTTATTTCAACTGAGGATCGCGACGTCAGCAGGCAATCTGATTGTTCCAGTCGTAATGTTAATTTTATACTGAAATTGCATATGATCCAAATCAGCATTTATAGTATACTCTCTCACGTCGCCCAATATGACGTATAGCATGCATTAATCAACCAAATGGAGATCGGATCTGATTGTGCTGTACACAGTGACGTTGTTGAGGAGAATAAACTGTCACTTATATTCATTAGAACACAATGCTGAATGTTATTTACAGTTGCAGAGTATGCATAATAATGTCCCATTTGAAATTGCATGAAATTTTCTCCGTGGTATTATTAAATTCCTTAGAAACTCATTTACATACTGTGCGATCAATGTTGATCAAACATTGCACACTACATCCGCAAACCCCTTTATTGCAAATAAAAACCACAGGTGCATAATCCTTCTCTTTGGATACAATGTGGTCCGTTTTATTCTAATTATTGGTGAATAAAAAACTGACTTGCAGCAAGCAATGACTTAACCTCATGAATATTTTACCACATGAACGTCGTCGCGTGAAGGCACATATATGAAATATTTCCAGTTTAGGATATAATCCTATATACTTGGCTGCAAATCATAACGAGAAAGTGGGTATATCTTCACAATATCTGCCTTATGCTCCATTGCCTACGTTGCAAGCTCATATTAAACGGCAAAGTTGCATTGTATGTAGAACCATGAAGCCAAACAACGTAAGAATAGTTTGGCTGGCTAGTGTCGCCTATTTACGCTCCCCTACGAGTTGGCGGCTTACAGGGGCTGCATTTGAACAAATGCTTTGCACGTGATTCGTCAAATTTGACATGATTATAGTACTGAATAAAAGATAATGTCATGAGGTGAGATTTAAATGAGTCAAGGGTAATCCACTGGCGGAGGGCTGTAGGTGGTGCATTTCTAAACGCACTGCCTCGGTTGGAGGTCATGTTTGGATATTTAGGAACTTAGCTCTAACACGACGCCAACCCTCATCTTTCGAGAATTGACCATTGACCTGTCACCATCACACTGAGACGCCCACAATATATCTCTAAGCCCCAAAGCACTTAACGGGGCCCAGATTTGTGGAGGCGTTTACAATCATTTTGAAGCATGATAAAAAAAGCATGACGCCAACAAACAGATAAAAGAAATGGAAATTGTCTGCCAAACGTGGCTGAAAAAATATGGCACATAAAGTGGAAACAAAAGTGAATGTCACAGAGCTTATTGATGGCATCCTGAGACTCACATTGTGTCATTTCCTGACCAAACACAATACACTGCATCATCTAATTGGTTCGAAACCTTTAACAATGAATTACAATCACAGCTATCACCAAATTATAAACCGCACTGATATCGGTAATGCCGACAAATGAGGAAGAGACCTTGAAATGCTGAATGCTGAACTAAATAGGGGTGTCAAGATTACCCGTCTTAGCCTCTAAAAAGGACAATCGGGATTACCTAGTATCCATACCTTCATAGACGGTTCAGCCACTGTGTTTGAAGTCACCTTGCACGACCAGGCGTGTGTTGCCGTTAAAACTTTAAAACCGTTTACAAAGTGCTAAAAAAAATGGTACAAAAAAGGACGTATGCATTTTCTGGAGAACAGGTGGATTTACACTGCACTGCATTATTAATGAAAATTAAGACTTACATTAATTTTGATCCCCGTCGAAAGAAAGCGGGTCTGGTGTGCAGCTTTAGGAGTCGTGGTGTATTTGATATGGAAAGTGTGCGAGATCGTGGGGTTCGACGACACGCACAAGAGGGTTAGCATAATCTCGATTGTTGAGAAGTTCGACGGGGTCGTGCGGTCAGCAGCACTTTGGTAGAAGTAAACATTCGATTACATATCGATCTCTGTGATCAGGAAAGTCGCACTGGGAGGGTCTGTATCTGAGATTGGCAAGAAGCAGGGATGCATTTGCCTCATTGCGACTGCTAGTGGAGATGTTTAATCCGAGACGGGCTGACATCGGCCTCTATATCCGTTTGTTTTCTACTCGGAAAAGGAATATGACGGCCAACAACAGTATCATGTTTGGCTAAGTTGATCACGAGGCCTAGAACCCCGTAGATTTGGATTACCTAGCGTTCTACAAAGATTTGCAGCAAGACCAAGCCAAGTTTTAGCAACAAGTTTTAAGCGATCATATATACTGTAATGCTGATCTCTTCATCGGCCTGGGCTCACCCACCAAGACGAAGGCAACGCCATTATCTGCCCTATATATCGCCAAGGTTATCCTTTGTGCGCCTTTGAAATCAACTCACCACACTTATGGCATTGTCTACCCTGGCTTTGTGTCCATATATTTCAACTCGGTTTTTTTCAACTCTCAATGTATAAGGCATTTTTTTATCACCTTTCTCGAGGACCAATGTGTGACAGGGCGCAATACCACAGACACAATTTAAACTTTACCATCGAGATGCTTAGGTGTTTTAATTGGTTTCATCATTTCATAACTTCATTATGATGCATAGCAACAAACTCATTTCAGATTTAAGAGTAGGACAGCCATTCCATCTTCTAATACTTTCAATAAGCAAAAACCCATTTAGCACTTGTGTATGCGTGAAATAGCACCATTTCGCCGTTGACATTTTTCTGGTTGTGATACATCAAAATACGTTTTTAGTCTGATTCATCTTTTTTCTGTTTTAGATCCTTTGCTGCACAAACTAATGATACAATCACCGCTCCATTCCCCTTTGATTTACCGACAATGCATGCCTTCACACTGCTGCCAAAGTTCATCACAATAATTGGCTTACAACCTGTTTCTGTAATCATCGTAAAATGTCTCTTTCGAATGTAGTTTGAAACTCGACTCTGATTTTGCATATAATGTATCTGTATCCATTTTACAATATGTAAAATTAATCATGTCCACCTAAGTGTGGATGAAATCGTTATAAAAACTCCAACATGCGTAATTTGTCGTATTGGTAGACAAATAAACTACATTTAAACGGCATTCGGACATTTCAATGACGAAGGTCGTTATTTGACCAGCTCATTGAACTTGCAAAATTGATAGTGATTTACCAATGTGAGCATTCTCGATGTCGACTTTTCTCCCATGAGTTGAATTCTCCAACAGTTAGCGCATGCACGTTATTGCATGACAAGCAATACGTTAAACTAAAGTGACATTAAAGACCTTGGATTATTGTGATCCGAACGTATCTTTGTGCCAATGCGATGGCCTCAAGGGTTCCAAGGGTTCCAAGGAACCCGTCATATCCACATTATTATGCTACTTCAGAGGGTTTTTAAGACCAGGCCATACCCTCCGCCGCCAACTCGTAGTGGCACTCGGCATTATATTCTCCGGGCATAAAGTTGGTGTAATGCAGAGGGCTGTGACAGACCTTGCGAGGCGGCTTTAGAGTCTCTTGTTATCCGCCCAATGATATCTACGTGAAACTTGTAGCACTTTTTCGCCACCAAAAATAGGCTGTCAAGTACTCGGCATAACTGCAACCTTATGCCGCATAAAACGACCAAGCATTTGAGACACATGAATCTGAACCCATGATCAGGGGAGTAGTGTAGTCGCAAATTCTGCATATGTGGCAAATCTCAAAAATATAAATGGATTAATCGGATCAAAGTTTGCAGGGGTTGGGTAACTTTCTTGGCCCTGTCCTATACCAATTGTTTGTGCAAACGTTCGTTGATCGTCTGTAACTAATCGTCATACTCTTCAACAAACAGGGCTTATGCCACTTCTAGCACATTCTTCAAATACGCCATCATCTTGGGACACCCATCTAGGACGGGTTAGCGTAGTTGATGCTTATGGAGAATGAGAGAGGAACGTGCAGGGGAAATCAGGTGACATGGTCGGGTCGGGTCAAAATAGCATTCAGTTAATATATGCTGCTCAACGGTAGATGACTTGTGCATCTTGCTGCAGTTAGTACGCTCATAAGAATAAGAGTATAAACCCAGATACCTAATGTAACTCAAGTGTTGGTTATATCAGTTCAGATTCATCGTCTCTGTATAGTGGCCTGGCGGATCAGTGTAAGGCTGGCTTATACATTCAAGATTGTCAGGTGTATAAAGATCCTATGCTTACCTGTGTTGTTTATTACTCGCAGACAAAGATGTTGACTTGAAATCGTTATTCCATTTCAGTCAAGTTGCTCAATTCCACACCTACAATGGAGGCCATGTGCAGGTAGCATTGCTGGTAGAAGTCTTCCATGACCAGATCCAACCCCTTTACGCAAATTGAAGTTGAAAATGTCTTGAAAGGGCCGTTGTCGAGACCCCCGATGGCTTGAGTCAATAGAACTGTTTACACAGATCATTAAAACGTTATAATTTCCTAGATATCAGTAGACATTGATTGTCACTTACCACAATTGCGCACCAAACATGCAGCGGGTCGTCGCATTAGACCTTCTCATCTGAAACACCCACTGACAAATAAAAAGCCGATGTTTAATGCAATTATGACATTTGAAGTTCTGTCAAATTTTCACAAAATAATCAGATATAGTCACAATCACGAAAATCATAATCATGATTATGCAGGCTTGATGTTGTTTTGATATTATCAGACGACGGTAGCGACCATGTTTAGCGCCCCTGACGTTGTGTGGTGATCGTGGAGTATCGGTGCAGGAAGGATTTTCGTGCTCATTAGGGGCGGTAACTAAATCGTATTAAGCATGTAGGTGTAAATACACGCTAATCAATCCATAAACCAACCTAGACACGTTTATGGTATCTTGCACGAAACTTTGAATGATTTTGTGATCATATCTGAAAATTTAACAACCTCTGACTGGTTTGCACTTCCCAAGCTGCACGCTATACCCAGCCTAAGTTTAAAGAGTTACCATAAAAAATACCGTCATCAGGAATGGCGTCTACGGCTTTAAGTCATCATCTATGTTTTGTGTGTACTACTAATGTAATTGTACATGAGTACGAGTATGAACATGAGAGGTACCATTATCCGTGGATAATCCTCTAATTGAATCTTAATTGCCTACTTCGTGTTTTTCTATACTTCTCATGGGCAAAGACATTGCTTAAAAGCAACTGTCACCGGGTTATTTTCATTTCACTGCGACTGTAGCTGCATAATGACGATGTACCGTGCGACTGATGGTGTGACAGGCGAACGCGTTGTATGATGATACCCATATGGAATCAACGGACCAGAATGATGCCGTAGCTGAAGCAGTAAACCTAACTCAGCTGCAACCGATCGGACAGCGCCTTAAAAGCACCGCGTCGGTATACATTCGTCCATTTGGTTGGCTACGTGAGATGCGTACTTGTGTAACTGTCTTGCTGTGTATCCAAGTTTTGTGTATTGTATATTGTACTGTCCTATAGAATATTCCAGTGATGTGGTGTTCTTGTGAACGGCTTCGATTCTATATTTCAGGACATAATTCAATTGATTGACCGATACTTTATTTCAGCGACTACAACAACCACTGCGACGAAACCAACCACTACAACAACGGCACAAACTTCTACTTCAGCATCAACGACCACGACTACAACACCAACAACTACTTTGATACCAACCACCACATCAACTACTACTACAACACATAAAACAACAACAGCTGCTCCTACAACTACTACAACACAACAACACAACACTACTGCCCGAAAACAACAACTGCTCCTACTTTACATACCAACTACAGCACATCAACTACTACTACACACACACCAAAACACACAACTACAACTCCTAACTACTACTACAAACAAACAACTTCACCTACCACCACGCAACCAACTACTACATCAACACCAACACCAACCACTACTACAGCACCGAAAACAACAACAACTGCTCCTAAAACTTCTACAGCACCAACTACAGCACCAACAACTACCACAACACCAACCACTACACCAACTACAACTAGAGCAGCAACTACTACTACAACACCAACAACTACACCTACTACTACTACTGCAACAACACCAACTACTACATCAACACCAACACCAACCACTACTACAGCACCGAAAACAACAACAACTGCTCCTAAAACTTCTACAGCACCAACTACAGCACCAACAACTACCACAACACCAACCACTACACCAAACTACAACTAGAGCAGCATCAACTACAGCACACCAACAACTTCACCTACTACTACTGCAACAACACCAACTACTACAACACTCAACACCAATACCAACCACTACTACACACACCAAACAACAACAACTGCTCACCTAAACTACACTGCACTGCAACTACAACACCAAACAACTACCACAACAACAACGCCAACTACTACAACAACACTGACCACCACAACAACTACTACAACAACACCAACCACTACACCAACTACAACAGCAACTACTACTGCAACGCCAACAACCACCACTACAACACCAACCACAATTATTACACAATCTACCACTGCCAGAGCACTAACTACCACTTCTATTTCACCAACTTTTACAACTACTACACCGACTACCACTACCACAGAAACCACCAATGCAACACCATCGACGACAACTACCACATCAACTTCCACTAGAACAACCGCTACTTCAAAACCACAAACTACAACCACGACAACAACGGCAACTACAGCAGCAACCCCAGCCACGACAGAGTCAACCACAGCTGACCCGCCATCGCCCTCACCTTCTCACCAACAACCCACTCCAACCACGGATGATGTTGCCCGCACTTGCCGCTGCTATGGAGATCCACATTGCACAACAGCTGATGGTTTCTTCTTCAATTTGACAATGGCCAGCTGTGGCATGACATTACTTCGAGATGGATGCAATGGCGGCATACCAACTGGATCCCAAAACAGCTATGAAGTTGCAGTCGACATTGATAGCAGCCGTAAACACTGGTTTATTGAAGGGGTACGAATTGTGACAGGAGGGCACGTAAGTGTTTCTTAAGTATTCAACACCTCAGTGTATGTTGGCTGTTGGGAAAACGCATCGAAACACTTATATGCTGAATATTTTATATTATATCGACCATACTAAGTAAGTGCAGTTTACACGCACATGTTCAAGCTATTGCTATTGATTGTATTTGCGCATTGCAATTGCCTCAGACCTTAGAGATGGGCTCAACGCCTTTGTTGATTACGGTGGACGGTACCCCAGTAGCTCAACAGGCCATCGAAAGTTCCACCGAGACCGATCCTTTAATGAAGTATGCCTACACCATGTATCGAACTGCTACCAAACGGGTGGTACGTTGGAATGTTTGGATGTTTCACTGGCAACAGTTAATTGGCGACGTAGCTTTCATCTAATACACTTGTCAATATGTAATTATCATCGACATTTGGAAGTACTGTTAAACTAGGTCCTGTCAAACGTTCCTTGTTCCCAGGTGGTCGTGTTTGGCGGTGGCGTTTACGTCGAGTGGAATTTCGACAGACGTGTGTCGGCAGAGGTACCCAGGTCCCAAGCCTCGCGCACTTGTGGTATATGTGGCAATAATGATGGCAATCCCTACAACGATTATGTGCTTGGCCCAAGTGAGTACGACAGCCGCTGCCCAGCTAAGTCGCGAGTTATGAATAATCAAGGCGTCCGAACCGGAGACTCTGTTGGAACGGTAATTAAATTTCTGCTTCACTTTTGTTGCATTCACATAAAGGAACTTATGTACGTTTAATGAATGTAGCTTCAAACAGCATGATGATCGGATGATGATTAATTCTGTTCAATAGGACGAAACTGGCAGTCGACTGTACGCACTGAGTTGGTACAGCTACACGCGGCCAGGGGATGTGGCCTGCATTGACAGCTGTGTATAACTGTTAATGTTGCCTCACCCTGACGCGGGCAGTACTTGCATAACTTCTTCCACCTCACCGTGTGATGTATGTATACATGAAATAAACTAGAAGCAAGGAATGATAAACGTGTTGTTTAGTGCAATAACATAGACTGATACTGGTCATAAAAATAGACACACACACACATACACATACACACACACACACACATACACAACACACACATATATATATATATATGTGTGTTTATATATATCTATATGTATATTCATATAGGTATATTAATATATGTATATCTATATATAAATATATATACATAAATATATATATGTATTTACATATAATAATATATACTTATATATATATATATATATATATACATACGTATATATGTGTACATATAATTTGATATATATATGTATATATATATATATATACACATATATATATATATATATATATATATATATATGTATATATATATATATATATATATATATATATATATATATATATATATACGTGACCGTACATAAAATGAGGCGAGTCCTATATCGCTATCTGTAAGACGTTACCTTTAATCAATGTACCTCCCTCTTATACTTCACCTACCAAGGGCCTTCATGATATAACATGAGGTCATTTATTTGGGCTACGAGATTCACTGCATATTAAATTTTCATGAAGTGGTTAAGGAAAGCCGGCTTAATCCTCCAGCAAAATGTTTATGGGTATCATCAGGGATTATGGATGCTGTTAGAACAACCCACACATCATCTGGGGAGGAATTAATGTTGACTTTTGAAAACCTTGTACGTATCAATATGAGGCGTTATCATACTAGCTACTGTTTGTGATCATAAGGTTTAGCTTTAAAGGTGGTCAGCTAAAACTAGCATGTTTTGATGAACGTAAAAAATCATACTGTACCTTCCTTTGGTGTTTTCTAAACATTTTCTATTGGGTTACGATTATCAAGCAAAATTGTGTTATCAATAAATGAGGCTTCAGTGCAGTTATTAATAATTTTCTGTAATAAGCATTCTTATTTAGTTTTGAGTCACCATTGATTTTGTGTAAACAGATTATACCAGTTCATGTGCAATATAAGTGTATTTGCCCATTAGCTTTGAAGCCAATCTACACAACCATGTCAAATATCCATGCATTTACCACCAGGTTGAATCAAGCAGTTTGTCACTGCCGGTTCAAAAGAGGTAGCGAGAATGAATGAATCATTACAATTATATGAGTGTTACTTGACAATGTCCATTCTGGTGACGTTGTGTCCTCATCACGGATGGTTTTTGGCATTGTATAAATGTATCGAGGTTACCACAGCAGAAGAACACGTTATCATTGATGACATCTTAAGTGGTAGAAAGCTTGAAATTAAGAATACTTTCCTAGCTGCACAGTAAATATTCACGACAACGCGATCTTTTCCATTAACGATCAGCATTTGTAGGCCTCTCAGCCTTTATCTTACTGGCACAATACATAGGACAACACCTATTTCAGTATTTGCTTTCGTCATGGGTAATGCATTGACATCAGCCTTACCTCAGCCATTTCCCTTATTCACGAAGACATCAACGTTTCTAAAAACTAGCAATGCATTATTTCGACATCTCTACGTTGGTTATGGATGTACGGTCAGTAAACAGTAAATTGATGCTTTGAGTTTGTTAAGTCCGTTATCGAGTTTTGCTCGTTCGATACAATGTTTTCATATTTCTCCCTTATCACAAGTCTTCCTGCCATTTGTTTGTTGTTCAATAGATCTAACCACCTTCTGGTGCCTGGGTATCGCGAGTTGACCCACTGACTATTTTCTGAATTCTGCCGTATTGGTTAGAAGTATTTCTGAATAAATTTATTCCCGAACATTAATGGTATCATGCCCTCCTATTGATTGCTTGAATTGCTCCTGACTGTTTCGATTGAACTTTTGTTCGAACAATTTGAAGACATGTGAAATCCATGCCCCTTTCTGGATGAATTAATCAGTGATAATAATTCAGTACGGTCCAAAATTCTATAATGCATTCCACCTGTAAATATGACTGATTGCTTTCCTGCAGGAATGGAATATACGTCGGTAATGGTCTAATTATGACAGGATGTATAGCTACCGTAACGTCCACGAGGCCGTTAATTTCAGGCAAATGAATGGTGTTCCATTGATAATGATTACTGATAATTGGTTACAAGGTGCAACAACATCTGCAGAAACTAAAGTGAGTGTGTCAGATTCGCAGCCACGGGGTCTGACATGCATGCTTCCATTACGCTGTCAATCAGTCAGACATGCTACCACTACGATTGGCTACAGTTAATGAGACAACTGCAGTGGGATTACACACATTGCACCGGCCGCACCGTTTGCGATAAGCAGCCTTCCACAAACGAGCTGAAATCTGATATATCGTAATGGTCATGTCGACACCAAGTAAAGTTTACAACAATATGTGCATCGTGGTACCTTGTCTGTTCTCAGCATATTTGATCATCGACCATATATAATGCCTGTTTATACTCAATCACAAAATGAAATTCTAGAAAATTATGTTCGATTTGTGGCCATTCATGATCGGTTTGTTTGATATAACCTGTGCGGCTTTCGTGGTGGGGGTGAGCAATAATAACCATACTGTAGTACAGATGCTGGTCTTTTCCGAGCTCTTAGAATTGTATGCCTCTTGGGTTAAAAACATCATTTGCGTTATTGCGTTCTAGACCTCGTGCTAAACGTAACTTGGTGTAACAACAACTTACCATCGGGCATGTGCCATTGATGTATGGAAATGTCCTGTGCATTATATACTAGAAAGACCAATTGTATGAAATGATGGCATGAAAATCCTTTCATTCTCTTGCAATCTCTGAATACTGTTTTGAGCTGATTGTAGATAACGATGCTATTTTGTACGTTTCACTTTAATCTATCACTGATAGCATCGTTGCAACAATTCGATCCAAGTTCCTCAAAAAATAATCAAGAATACTAAAGCCATATTTGATAGTATATCATTGAAATTGCTCAATGAGTTAAATACGCGGAAGCGGTCTATTTCTTTATCAACTGGCATTATCTTGTTTATTACAATGACGATTTGTATTTGTGCGGTAATGTTTTTCAAATGTTCGGCCATGATGCAGTGCCAGATCAGCAGACCATAAACGATAGTTTACCTTAAACTAAATTACAGTGCAAATTCATTCCATAGCGTTTGCTGAACGCAGGGATATACTATAGCTACGGATTTCGTTAAAAAATGGCCATAGAATTCCCTTGATGTTGTGTCGCACTGGTTGACACAAATGCATACATCATGGCTGTAGAGCTGCAAACATATCAAAAAAATCAATGATACAGAAACTAACCTGAGTAATAAATACACCGTGCCTTGTATATAGACTGCACAATATCACAGATACCGGTAATCTACACAAGCAGATTGGTGGTAGCTGATCGATACCGTGATCACAAGACGCTGTGCCTTTCGGGATTTGTTCATCAAAGTTCTATGGAAGGACTATCTAGAAGCAGGTTATCATTCCCATTACATTTTAAGTGCCGACTCAAGAAGAGTCACATTTGGACGCTCGATATGAGTGACAAAATCTGACTTCGATACGAAAGTAACTTTATCAGGAATCGAGAAAGAGTTTTACGAAAACGACCACCTGCACGACGCATTTCGACTTTGTTCTTCAAGAACGGAGGCAACAAGACTTGTTTAATAAATACAATGATGAGGTTGAGATTGTGAATCCATTGATCTGCTGAAAAAGAAGAAGACAACTGATCGCTTCATCCCGTCGCTAAACATCAGTTTAACCACAGGTACTCCTTGCGTTATGATGTAATATATTAATAGGTAGACAACACCCGCCGCTGAAAACGCGAGGGTTGCCAAAAAACCCGCTTCCCAATTCGCTATTCGTACATAACTGCCGCACCACTCATCACCTCATAGCTTATGAAAAGATCCATCGTCATTTCTGTGCCGTTTACAGCCTCCGTAAATGTCGTGCATACGTTTAAGTCGATGATTTTCAACGCCCGGTCGCAGCTTTCCACCGAAAATACAAGAAAGCTATGCAAACTGGGTCAACTTCATGCCGCTGGCTTCTCATTAGTCAGTGGTGCTGCCTTTATTTTGGGGGAGGCCACTTTATTTTAACGATGTAAACATAAATCCCCTGGTTCTGTTGACAAACTCATAAACTAACCACTTATTAGATGAATATGCTAACAAGATTGAGTAATGATGACTTTGTGTGTGACGTTTACTTGAGGCTGCAAGATCGTGGCAATTTCTCTGGCAGCATGAACCGTAAAATTTGATGCTTGATGCTTCTTCCTTTAGGGCACAATAAATTGATTTACTATTGCAGAGGTTTCATGGGAATATTGAAAGAATCTTGTCTGATTTAGTGGAGTTGTCTTTCGACACAGCATACATTAAATGTACTGTTGCAAATTTTTCCAAAATAGAGGCTATTAATCATCTGATAGGAAGTCTCTTATGCTAAATAAAATAACAAATTATTTGTGTGAGTTTGACAAATGGCGCGTTTCCCATATATGTACATTTATCTATTTACATAACTATACACACACACACACATACATATATATATATATATATATATATATATATATATATATATATATATATATATATATATATATATATATATATATATATATATGTATATATATATATGTCTCTATATATATATCTCATATATACTCTCTATATATATATATATGTATATCTATATATCTCTCTATATACTTCTATCTATATCTCTCTACATGTATATATATATATGTATATATATATATATATTAATATACATACATATACATACATACATACATACACAAACATATAAATTTATATATATATACGTATATATATGTATATATATATTTATATATATATATGTGTGAGTCTATATATATATACATGTATTTATATTCATAAATATATAATAAATATATATATAATATGTATATGTACATATATATATATATATATATATATATTACTATTTATATTTATATATAAATCAATATCTATATTTATTGTATGAATATATATAGATATGTATATATATATCAAATATACATATATATATGTAAATATATATATATACCTATACACATATATTTATATATAAATATATATATATTTTTATATATATATGCATATATATATTTATATATGTAAATATATATATGTAAATATATATATATATATATATCAATATATATATGTATGTATATGTATATATTAATGTATACATAGTCATCTATATATATATATATAATTATATCCATAAAGAGACAAAAAACAAAAAAAGGTTGTTGCAGGGTGCCGCAGCTACAAACGCCTATCAGAATAGGCTTCCGGGTTAGCTCCGTGAGGCAAAGACCATGATTAGAAATGAGAAAAGGCCTTTTCCACCTCATCGTACAGAAGTCATGGAAAGGCCTCCTTTGCCTCATCATTGTTGGCCGACGGCAAAAAATGCTACATGGGCACCCTGCATCTCCAGTGGACTAGCATGGTGGTACAGGTTTAATTCGAACACAAAAGTAGACCAAGTCAGGTTGTACAATTCAAGGATCCCTTTCCCATGGATCAAGTTAATCATGACAACAGTACTGATGGATGAGTGTTCGTAAACGCGCTGTACCACGGTGATGTAGTTTATAGTATATCTGTAGGTTACGCCAAACTCGTCAAGATGGCTCTGATTGGGACAATCCCCAAGCTTGACTTCCCGCCACGCGACCTGGATATGTCTGTTGCCGACGTTGCCCAAGCCATGGTCACAAAAGACATGCTAATTACACAAGAGATTATACTAGGTGATATAATAATAGTAAGGTTTCAAAATAAGTATGGCCTCGACTGCGCCGCTTGTTGCAGGTACCCTTGTCAATGCCCTTGCGTTCTCTACAAGCAACTTCTTATTTTACAAAGCAGCCAAGTGGACGCGGAACGTAAACGCTAGATACGGCGAACGAGCAGCTTCAGGCTGCACAGGCAGCATGGGACAGGATGATTACTGAGCGGCTAGACTTCAGACTTCTCCGTACCCTCAGATTACCTAAAGGGACGTGAGATGACGTCCATTATCCTTGGTATGGCAGCGACTGGCCTGATTGCCTTCAGGCTTGTTAAGTAGGCCAGTCGTATGCGCGTATTCAAACTATGTATAAGCTCAACGGTTGGGGCCCATTGACTTTTTCACGCCATGAAATGGCAATTCGGAGAAACGTGCTCGTTAGCTTACTTACCTTTAATAATGGATCGTACGACTCGCTGCATTCAAACCATTTACTATAGTCACAAGAATTATTGGATAGGCATTACAGCTATCTAGCAGCTTAGAGCAGCCGGTTTTTTTTAAGGAAGTTGCCTGGGATTGGCTTACAATGCAAGCTTTATGGCAAATATACCAACCAATCCCGAAACATATTCCGAGGCTAAAATATTATGTGTGTCTTGGCCTAGTGAGGTTCACCTTGTTTCTTCTCCTCATGACAATGGTAAAAGCCGGATATGCAAGTACGCCCTCACAGTAGTGCCGTATGTGTTTGAAAAATTTGATCTTTTCCGGTCACATGATCTCGCTTAATTTATTACGGGTTATACATTTTGCCGCATTGTATCGTAGTTTGTGTCTTCATGAATTCATTTCGTCTGGAGCTTCACTTCCCCCTAGAGACCCTTCTTGCACTGATTTGCATTGTCAATGGACTGCCCACACGGAGATGTAGTAAACTTAACCTTAACCTTTTAGTTAGAATAATACCACGTTGGAAATCCGCGTAACTTGGTGTCTAGGTGTTTGCAAAGAACTGCAGCTGAATATGGGACGCTTGTAGCAATGCCAAGTCAATCAACAAAACTAACGGCACAGCAAATTATGAAACAGCAATGAGACTTGATGCAAGCAACCAAAGACCTAAGCTGAAATGACCTGGCTGAATAGTTTCCCGAAGATCATTGCCAACAACAATTATTACATCATGACCACTCCTGCTGATGCAACAGCTGTCGAGCAGTGTTATTGATCAGGCGATAAATTTTGATTCACTATCTGTTATAGCGCATAATCATTTGCATGGTGCATGATGATTGAGTGTATGCAATTATAATCCGGAAATGGGAGTCATGTATAATAATATGAGTGCAGTCGTGCTAAAAAAATATAACTTTCCTATTTTTTCACACGCAAGTATTAAGATCATTAGAAATTCAGTTGTCAGCAAATTCATATACCTAATTAGCTTAACTAATCACTGACAAATTCAGAATGTTGCATTTATCGACACATGTAGCAAACATCAGATGTTATATACTCTGTATGCTTGGCATAGCTACAGAATCAAGGATATGGTTAGAATGACTCATCTGAATGCTCCTTTCAGTTTAATTTCTGGCTATACTGGAATGTTTATTATTGTCCGACAAAAGAAGTTCAGCTTGCTTATTGAGAGCTCGATTATATATGACGCGTAGAAATAACACCTTCCGCCTATCTCGGCTCTCTTCCCAGCTCGCCCATGACCTTGGCCTAGCCGCTTGGGTACAGTTAGACCATAATTATGATGTTGAACTGTGTTTTCGTAGAACGAAGCCATTTTACTGAGAAATGACACGGCTTCTAATTTGATTGATATAAACATGTTCTCCCTCCATGTTAATCGAAAACGATGATAGCTGGTTGAGCTGGCCTGCGTCCGAAGGCTTGTCTCAAACCGGAAGTGTTCAAACAAAAAATAAACATAGCGTTTATTTTACAGAGATATCAGCAAAAAAGTAGGGTCCAGGCAGCATTGGCAAAATGTTCAAGAGCTAAAGTAGATAATGGGATTCATGAAAGGTCGCGCCTTGGTTGGTGAAACGACGAGAGTAAAATAGCTTATACCACACGTATCTCATCATTTAGGTTTCAGATGCCAGCCACAGAATTCCGAATTCGTGAATGGATTGTCATTTTAATACTATATAAAGAAGGTGAGATCGGTTCAGATTACATCAGCAAAATTACACTTCTATTGGGCGACACAACCAATCATCCATTATATATAGCCCATGTATCGAGCTGTAATGGATTATATGCGCTGTTCTCTAAATTCAAAGGCATGAAGAGCGCAGCATTGTATCCTTGAAACAGTTTTTTTCTTCGACTAATTGTCTTAATGCGGATTACTTATCGTGACTACAATAAATAGCACCACTCAATAACCCATTTGGCGGTGTTATGTTTTTATCCCCGGTTATTTGCTTTCGTTATTTTGCGACAATCTGGATAGTTTAAAGCTAAGGAGGTTACGGACAATATAACATGCATTCGATAATCCTGTATACGCGATTTATTGAAATGAAATTTCTGCGATGCAGGCCTTTTTAAATGTACAAGTGCATCCATTGTAAAGAGATATATTACAAAGGAACCCAAGATGAAGCCGGTAAGAGACTTACATTTACTTAATACGAATTCGATGTTTTGCATGATACATTGAAAGCAAGTATCACTTATAATACTGAGGCTTTGATTTGATGTGCTCTAAGCAGAATGAGAACAAGAACATGTATGCTATCGAAACAAATAATCTGTAATCCACGCTATCATTATCCAAAATTGGTTTCAATCACATTCAACGCATTTGTGTTCAGAAGATATATGACCAAAGGTGCCGTCACATATGTTAAAATGTCTTTTGTCGCGCATTTTACACGGATTCGAGAAGTTATGCCATGTAGCTCGAAATGGCGAATAAGCAGTGAAACTATGGACAACATGCTTATAGGCTTTAAATACAAAATTCGCCAAGTTGTCTAATAAAGTCATATTTTCCCATTCTAGTGAGCTCAATATTGTTGATGTAATAACATCAAGTGCTGTTGCACAATTGTATGCATGAATATAAGGTTAGAGGTCCTATATGCATGATCTTACTATCTACTTCTCAAAGTGCAGGGCAACAAACCTATATTACCATGAACCATCATACGTTCGTTGGTATGATGTTTATGGCTATATGTTGGTATTAGTGACTAATATAAGCATTCTGTTTTTTGGCGTTCCTTCTCTGTACTTCTCAAAGGTTAGGGCAATAAATATATCTTACCATGTACTATCGCAAGTTCGTATATGAGGTATTATTAATAAAAAGCAAATCGGTTAATTTGGGTTATTGCTGAAGACCATGGCTGCTGCGCCGTATAACAATCCTACTTGTCTTGATAGGCTAATTTCAGAAATGGCAATATAGGAGCATTCAAATGGGATGCTGGTATACATTGTGGAAGCAATTTAGCGAGAGCACCCTCAGGGCATGCTTGCTGCCAGCTGTTCGCAGGCTCTTTACGTTGTCACTCTGTGAAGGCATCATAAAGATTGTAATATACAGAGCATAGGGCGAGACTAACAGTAGCAGTAGAAGTAGAAGTAGAAGTAGAAGTAGAAATAGTAGTGGTAGAAGTAGTAATAGTAGTATAAGTAGCAGTAGTAGTAGTAGAAGTAGTATTAGTAGAAGCAAAAATAGTAGCAGTAGTTGTAGTAGTAGTTGTAGCAGTAGTAGAAGAACTAGAACAAGTAGTAGTAGCAGTAGTAGTAGTAGTAGTAGTAGCAGTAGTAGCAGTAGTAGTAGTATAAGAAAAAGTAGCAGTAGTTGTAGAAGTAGTGGTAGTAAAAGTAACAATATAATAGTAGCAGTAGTAGTACTAATAGAAGTAGTAGTAGCAATAGTAGTAGTAGTAGTAGTATAGCAGTAGTAGTAGTAGTAGTAGTAGAAGTAGTATTAGCAGTAGTAATAGTAGTAGTAGCTGTAGTAGTATAGGTAGAAATAATACCAAGCGCCATAAGAGTATTGCATTCATTCTACTAACAGAACATTACGCCATTAGAGAAACTTCAACATCCAGTTCAACTGATTTTGTTGTATTTCAAATGCTATTTCACTCGTCGCTGGATATGGAGGCCGCTTGCAGGTATGAACTGGTAGGAATTGGTACAGCTGTCAGGTCAGTAGAACACTAAATTTGACTTTTACCGATTAAAGGATCATCCTTTGAATGAGCCTTTATATGCTGAAAGTGAGGCCTGTCGTTATTTGCTTCGCGAGGAGAGAATAGCAGAAATAAGTTGATTAAACGAATGTACGTTGCAAATGTCCCTGACTCTGTGTCTTGTCTTCAGCGTACACGATAAAGTGGTGACAAAATTTATTGATATGCATTCCATATAAAGCTATTGTCAATTATGTAGGTTATCGGTCCCTCGAAAATTAATGTAATTTTTCAGTGTCGATACGCCTTTGTTGCTTAAATGCTCTTTTTAGTCCAAATGTTGTCTCTCTCTCGATGATAATATTCCGTAAGCTATTGCCATCCTCCGTTTAATCGCAGACATGAATTCACAGTGTTGAGACATTTCATGTTTGTATATATATATATATATATATATATATATATATATATATATATATATATATATATATATATATATATATATATATATATATATATATATATATATATATATATATATATATATATATATATATATGTATATATATATATAGATACATATACACATATATATATATATATATATATATGCATATATATATATATATATATATATATATATATATATATATATATATATATATATAATATATATATATGATATATATATATATACATATATATATATATATATATATATATATATATATATATATATATATATATATATATATATATATATATATATATATATATATATATATATATATATATATATATATATATATATATTTCGAGAGATTATGGACGGTTTTTTATGCTTTTCCGTGTAACAATACACTCCCTGTTCTTTCTATCGCTTTGGATTGGGTCATGATAATACTTTTTAATCCATTGATTACATCCAGAGGTTGTTGAAGCTGATGTAGTCAATTATGTATCCTAAAAGTGTTGAAACAAACAAGTATGAGTCTTTATCAATCAGCATAGGGCGTTAGGTACGACATAGTTGATTGATGCGCGGGAAATGATCAGTTGGTCGCCATGATTTTTTGTCCCCTAAACTAAAAAGAAAACTACCTAAACATGGAATGCAGCTTGTGCCTAGATGGTACCCTCAGGCGCTTTCTCGTCGTTTATTGGTAATTTCTTGTATGGCCGAACCAAGCACTACGACTATTGTCGGATGTCGATCTGACATATCAAACATGCCTTCTATCGCACGTTTATATACAGAGGATTGCAAAAGCACACTCGTTGATGTCGTATGAAGACAACAAACGCAGATGTTGTCTCGTGATCTGATACTATTTTGGTAAATAACTGGATGCATCCATATGTTTTTCCAATCATTATTGGCAATGTGTCTAACAGTCATGTTCACGTGTCGCTGTTGCCGTTGTTGTGCAGTAGATACATCCAAGGATACAATGCCTAAGCGCTCTATCGAGCCATGTTGTAGCTAAATTTGCAATAGATGCAGACGAGTATAAAGCCGTAACAAAGCAACAAAGTACGAATCTCTGCATATTTGATATAACGCATTTTAGCCAATATGGTCATTTGCATTCCCGCGATTTGAAGCAATTGCATGTATACGTAAGAGTGTTCTGTAATTAACAACCTCGTTGACTGATTGTTGAATGCATAATATCAACTTTCAGTTATTCTTGCAAGCCGGCCTCAAACAATCCTTAACTATTGTAGTATGTATTTTTAGTAGCTCGGTCGTTTTTGGGCGAGATTCGCACAACATCAGTCTACAGTGTAAAATATCAATTGCACTAGATACGGTATCCAGTCCTGTAGTCTTTAGTGATATGCCCTTTGGTCGATCATCGTTAACACTGTCGAATTAATGTGCTGTGTACTAAACAGTCACATTTAGCAAGCAAACTAGCTTTTTGTTAGGGTCAGAACATCAACAAATTTGTCATTAACTCTGAACGCGAGAAATCATCTTAACTTCCACAACCCAGAGAACAGAAAATTATGAAATGTCAGAAGTTAGATAATTCACAAGCATATTTGGGTTTCTGTACCTTATATTAATTAATGACATGTAAAGCGATGATCGTTGTAGTTAGCATCGCTGATATGTGTTATTTCGTCATTGCCGCTGAGCGGATTTTAAATGCATCACCGCTACTATTTTGCCAGACAGAGCCAATGATAGTGCAAATGTACACTGACCGATTGCCAGCAATCGCTGTGTTACATTTCTTGCAAGTGCTCGTGAGTGTTGGTTATATTGGATTAACCTAGATGTCAAGGCTACGATGATAATAAATCCTGAAAGCTTTCTCGTGTTCCGAACCTTCAGCATCAAACATATTATTTGCGCTGTTCCTGAACATCTTTCGCATACAACTGTAGCTGTGACACAGTACCCACTCCTACAATACGTCTACACAATTATTTTAACACAAACGTTGTCAAGCCATCCCATCTTTTTTCATCAAATTAGCTGATATATTTTTATCGGAAGGTCAATAACAACCGCTAACTCCGGCTCATGTCAGGGTTTGAGAAGATTAATGGCTATTTTAATGAAAGGGCTGGCCACATTATCTACAATCGCCGCTATGCAGTATCAAATGTCACTATGCATAAGACCAGGTGTTGATTGTATCTCAGCAGAAATATAATATATTTGAGCCGGTAATAATTTATTTGACAGCGTCAGAATCAACACCGTCGTTAACTTATAGCTAACAATATTTGTAGCGTTTCATTGATAAATGTAACAGAAAATAGACTGAAAATAAAGCGAGACCTAATTTTCAAAACAGACCCATTGACCCTGCAGATGTACCGACAATGTGACTTCTTGCTCTTGCTTTTGTCGCTTATGAAAGACAATTTAAGTCTGATATGCTTCCATTGCGTCTGATATGATGTCATTTGACCAGACAACTAACACCATGTCTGACTACTTTAAGCGAGATATTTGGAGCACAGTGGTAATATCATTTCCTTGTTCGAAATGTAGTCCCTTTACAACTACTTGCAAGGAATTCGACCAGACAACGGCTAGGTTTACTACTCAATACCTGCTGCGTTTAATTTTATAGATTAGTTACCTTGCCGTAAACGTCACCAAATATGTAACCAATTTATATAAACTAATAAAAATTTGTCTAAAGTAGGCATCACCAGATCAATGGATTAACGATGCATTGTGTTATTTAGTTATTTCATCAGTACATTTCATGACCCTCTGCTAAATTTGAGGCCATTTATCAGCTTCTAAGCACATCCATGCATGTATATCGGAGTCTATAGATTCATTCAGTGCAACCTGCACAACATTACTACTTTGGGAAAAAAATTTCAATTGAGGACAGCGTGAGATATAGCTAAGTAGAGAAGAATGTAACGAAGGACGTAGTCGTTCATATAGTTGACGCACATGCATATGTGATCCCTACGGAAAGAGCAAGGATTACCAAGTTACATGTTTGTACAAGGATTTAAAGTCCTAAACAATTATGTATGGTGTATGTTTATTATGAATGATTGTTATGCTTACTATATCTCTTTTGGTTCAGCTTCAGTCACAAAATCGCACACGGCCTGAAAATACACATTTACCAGGGCACTCAAGTCCTTTAATTTCGCAACGCAGCAGTCGCCACAGCAAACAAGTTCTCTAATTACACCGGACAAGAGTCACCCCCGCACTCACATCAACTTGATATACTAAACAGTGGTAACCAGATCCCTCAAATCAGCTTATTGCACCATACAGTGGTCGATATATCACTCACGTTCTCCCACTACACTAACCAGTGCTCACCACATCACTTACGTCCTCTTACTATACCAACTAGTGTTCACCACATCACTCACGTCCTCTTACTTCATTAACCAGTGCTCACCTCAACACTCACGTCGTCTTACTTCATTAACCAGCGCTCATCACATCACTCACGTCCTCTTAATACACCGGATCAATCACGTCCTCATACTACACTAACCAGCGCTCATCGCATCACTCACGTCCTGTTATTACACTAACCTGTGCTCACCACATTTCCTCTCAATTCACCACAAAGTGGTCACCAGAGCCCTCACAACACAACACAACACAACACAGTGCTCATAAGAGCAAAATCCCGAATCGATTGCTCCCAGTTTTCCGATCCAGTGTATCCTTTGTGTTTCACGTGATGATTAGCGTCTATCGTGCATTCACTACAATAGCAGGGCATCATCAAAAAAAGGTTCATAGACAAGACATAGTCGTCCATCGTCGACGTCAGGCCAATTAACCACCATCTATTGTACAGGTAGTATTGAACGATGCACGATGCGACATGAGCTGATAGGCGCCAGTAAGGTAACTCAATGTTATTCCGATGCTAAGGTTACAAGTGCCAATAAGTGACGGTTGTCCCAATTTTCAGCGATTACATAAATTATTAGGTGACTGTGTAATCTAACATTTTGAAACCTTTGTTGCAGTTACATAGTCGTGAGCTAGAATGGTCGGATTTCAGGGTGAAAGACGACTCTGTGTACCACTACCCCTCGGCAACCGGCTATTAAGCTTCTTCCATCTATTTCTTCATTAATATCAGTTGAGTTACGGAGATAACAATGATACAAAGGCGCTAGGGGCAGCTTTTAACGAGCAAATTTAGGCAGTTGGAGGGAGCTGTTGGTAACTTTATAACATCTTCTTAAGTGCCTTTGAAAGTCGCCTGTCCGTTGTTTTATGGGCGCAGTCGATGCGACTGGAATCGATGATATTCTAAGACGGCATGATGGCGCTCTTGTAGGGTGAGGAGTCCAATAAAGCAGAGGATGCAATGCAAAGTAGATTTAACAAATTGTTCCAACAGTTCTAAGACTTCAGTCGATCAGATTGTAAATTATCATTGTGGTGGAAAACATAATTTACATCAATTTCTTTTAATCAGTAGGGACCGCGCAGCAAATTTATGACCTAGTTTATATTGACCTACATATTTATGCACAATGGCAATGGGTTATCGATCCGAGAACAGCAGCATTTGTATCTTGAACCTCTTTTTGTTGAGAATTGCATATAATTGAGTGTGTTATCGCTTTATCTTTGTTAAGTTAGATCACGTGGATAAGTTTATGTTTAACTGATATATATTTTGACTGACTGTACAACGTTTACTCGCCTATACAACTCATGTATCAACCACACTTAAACTTCAAACTATTTCAATTTAAAGAGTGACTATCTGACCTGGAATTTTGCAAATACTTCAATAATTAACTGCTTCTGTAGATAGGTTCGCAACCGTTGAATTACTTGATAATTGCTTGCTAGGCAATGGTAGCGCATGGCTGAGTGGCACAGTGCGTTCAGTTCATTTGGTACGTTGACTTTGATATCCCTATGGTAAACATACTTCTCACAATAGACCTTACTAATTACCATGAAAATTAGATTACCTTCACCTCGGCCGTAATAAAGCACGTTATTACGTTGTTATACTTGTATTTAGCTGTCCTACATTGAAGACCGCATTGTCTTCTAGTGGTCATAAATGTAGCTCTGCTTCAGTGAACAACGAAACCTCGAGGTTGTCATTATTATCTACACGATGCTCGGTAGCAATTTCATAGTTCATTTCAAGAGTTATAATTTCCACCTTTGTTGCTCTACATCTTGAATTATTAACATCACGCGAAATTCAGTCAGTCAACGCAGATTTTGTTTACGAGACTATATAGCAGCATATGTATAGTAAATGTTCTTTAAACGTGCGATCGCGTTAATGAGAGGCCACGTGTAAATTCAACATGGCAGTCATGTTTCAATATGGTTACCTTTAGCGCTATTATTGTTTATTTGTTATTCATTTAAACATTTAGTACGCTAATATAATACATAAGTCGAAAATATTATCTTACAATGGCAAGCGAGGCTGCACTTGAAAGAGCTAAAACATCTCAAGCCATGCTGAGTAGGTCCGGGGTTTTTTTCCTCAAAATGAATGCCCAAAGTCCACTCTTTCTGCTCATGCCTCAGTGATTAATGACATGTTGAAAGTAACTTGTCTTGATGATGGGACGAACTTTACCCTTACTTTTGAACCATAGCATGTAACTCATACAAACTCTTCGCCTCAATACATCTTTACAGAAATATAACTCATTCGGTGTTGTTGCATCATAAAATGCTAGGCTAACTGTGATTGCACAGAAGTTCACCAGCATCACTTTTCGAATTATGTTTGTTGTAGTAGGCCTATGCGATGTGGCGATAGCACTATATATGGTCTTCTTTATTCGCATTCAAGCTAAGACCTATGAACTGAGTAGGTGGATACACTTCACACTGTACCGTGCGGTCATGTTTTCAAAGCTTGTGCCAATCGATAAAAAATGCCTTTATAGAATAAACTTTCAAGCATTGATGACACATTGACGAGCTGTTTACGAGCTAAAGTAAGCGTGATCTGTTCTGCATCGGGTCTTAATTGATATTTTACATAACTGAGTAATAATATGAACCATGTCCCCCTGTACCAATGCCAACGTGATGCTGAACACTCTTTCATTATCAACGAAAAGGTCCCGTTATATCCCTTTCTGTTATTGCATGCTTATTGCTGTGTGTGATCTCGTAACCCGTTCTAATTGTGTCAAACTTAGTCTACACAATTGGATAACAGTTCAAGTTGATTGAATCTCGTGTAGAATCCATGCATAGAGTGAGTACAATACTAGCAAATGTGATAAGAGTAGGTGTAAACTGTAGAAGAAATATTATTGGGTCACTTGTGACGTATTGCTAACGGAGGGTTTTGTTTACTGGTACTACTTAAGATGCTTGGGAAAACATTAGTAATAGGATACGTAGTCTTGAATATAATGACCAGGTTATGACAGCTACATGAGCTTCACAGTTCACTTGCACCATCAGAGAATGTAACCATGAAGCTCTCCTCTCATAACATATATATATCGTTGATCCCTACTACCTTACCTTATACCATCGACGACGATACATCGGTCGATAACCAGAAAAACTCGATGTTGAACATTCATTTGCGTCGCCAACGATTTTTATGAACAGATTATTTTTCCGCTTACTAATTTGTGAGTTGTGGGGGTCATGACGAAGTTATCATAAAGCCCTTTAGCATATAATATTGCATACGGTTTCCAATACACATACATGACGCATTCTGAGCGCGGATCCAATTCTATCATTACTACAATGGCAAAGCAGTTGTATGATTATGTCCCAGTTAACACGTACGCACGCAAGCTTTTATCACAATTTGTAAGCATGAGCATTGGCGGGGAAGAAACCTTAATTCCACTCCGCTGACTTACAAATCATTTTCAAAACCTTTCCGCTTGTTTTAATCAGACAACGCTGTTGCTTGTCGTAGTGCAGGGGAATGACCTTGACATTTATCGCCCATTATATACATATAATTAATTTTCATTTGACGATGCCACGACGAATAACTTGTGCAACTACTCAAGTGCCATCCCGTTATTAGTCCCTGCTATGCTTCGACAAACAACAGCCAACATTGTATTGTAACGCATTCATCTAACATGGTTTTTCTCATCAGCGAAGTCTTCGTTTACCGCAACTTAACCTTGCAATAACCCGATTCAGGATACATGCATCGTACACAAGTAACCTGACAAACGCAGAGGGAATATGAAAACAAATGTTTTTTTCGTTATATGATCGCTCGATTGGCAAGAAGGAACGAAATAGCTGAAGAACCTATTCCATTTTATATTGCCAATAACGAGTCACAACTGAGGAAGTTGAGTAATACCATGTAGATATTGCTTGTGAACCTTTAGAAGAATAAACAGTTGTGCATGGTAAAGATGGAGCGGTTCTTTGCTCTATTCTTACCACGCTCGAGGAAGCGAAGCAGCTGCGCCCTAAGGCGGTGGCGGAAACAACGCGTCCTAGCTACTCCACTAAGATAATTTTTCTGACTACGGCAACTGCAGTTTTCGGGGTATGCCTGACTACTCTCGATAATCTACTAAGCCTATACGCCCTACATGGTTATCTTGGACTGCCGTAATGTAAGCCTATCTTCTCTATGTAATATAATTGGTCAACAGCCCTAAATGGCAAATGGGACCAACTGCTCGTTGTGGCATTGCACACCTGTGGGGCTGTACACCAAGCAACTCTGGCTGACATAATATGCCTGATTTTGCTCAGTTATAACGCATGCTTTGCTGTTCTCGGTGGCTTAGTAGGCCTAGCTCCTCTCGGTAAGCCCAGCTGCTCTCTGTGATATTGTAGCCACATCTGTTCTTTTGTGATATATTTGGCATGGTTGCGCTTTGAGGTATGGTAGGCCTAGCTGCTCTTAGTAGTATAACTGCCATTGCTTCTCTCTGTGGTATAGTAGGTCTATCTGCTCTCTGTTGCATAAATGACATTGTTAATATCGGTGGCCAGCTGCTTTCTGTGGTATAATTGACATTGCTGCTCTCTGTGGTATGGTAGGTCTGGCAACACTCTGTAGTATAGTAGTACTAGATGATCTCTATGGCATAGTCGGTTGTAGCAGAACAATTGCAGTGGAATGTTGGTTGGATGTGAGATGGCTTGTTGATGGTTTTTGAAGGGCTGACTCCATACAAAGACTCAGTGCTGATTGACTGTTGTTTTGTCGCTACCCGGATTTCTTATTGGGATAAGTAATGTTTTCCCAATGTGTAACGCCATAACTGATGGTACCCAAAATAGCTGCTTCCCAGCTTATAGGCTTGCTATGCTTTATTCATCTCCCTTCGTTGAGCTAGGAATGCCATGTTTCTGACCATCTTGCTGATCTGTGTGCTCCTATACTTTGCCAAGTTCTGGCTTTTTGTGACCCTTGCCACAAACACCATGTTTGAGGTTTGTTTCGCACTAGCCGACGAGCCACTTGGGTAATCAAAATAAGTCCTGTGATCGTTCGTTCATCCGATTACACCGATTAGTTGGAAGTAGACAATAGTGGAGAGATGAGCTGCCACAGTTTGCTGCATAATTGTCATTTATTATCATTCCATTGGAAGCTTATCAAAAATGCAATTCAAATTAATATAAACGTTATGTAGCTTAAATAAGAGCGACTATAGCCTCTCCATGACACTTCAGCATTAAAATCGTTTGTGAGCATCATTCGGTATATAGCAGTAAAGCGTTATAGAAGCTGACGATTTATCAAAAGGATCAATATATATTATAGAATTTGTGGTACAGTTTTACCATGTGCTTGCATTTATATACGGGTCAAATAACATGAGCTTCGCGGCTCACGCAGTGTTACGCATTGTCAATGAGTAGAATGGGTATGGTGCTAGTCACGAAATCGACTTCTTGGAAATATTTTACTCACAGGTGTTAACTGTTTATTTCTATTTCAGTCATACCTCAGCCAGCCTTTTGTTGATTTTTTCCACACAACGAAAGACGAGCAGGTTATATTAAAGATTTGCCCTGGACCTGAGCAATTGGATTTAGAAGGTTATAGCCCATGTATGACCACTTATTGAACAGAGGGCCATGAAAATAGTTGATAATAGCATTGAATGCTGAAATACTTAATTCAACGCATCAGCTGGATATATTGTTAGTTTCACGAATTCCATTAGGTGATTCGGTATAAACAGGCATTATATATAGTCGATGATCAAAGACACTGAGAACAGACAAGGAACCTCGATGGTCATATAACTCATGGAGATGCTTCAGATGACTTGCAGGCTCGTTTGGTAAAAGTTGCTTAACGGAAACCAGTGCCAGGTAATCGCACTACCCCAGCTGTCTCATTAACCGTAGTCGTGGTAGCATATCTAAGTGAATGACAGCGCTTCAGATGCAATGGAAGAAAGCATGTTAGACCCCGAAGCCTCGGATCAGACACAGTAACTGCGTGTCAAGTGTTGAGGAAAGTGCGACAGCCAGTACATCAACAGGTGAGTTTTGTAGATGTTGTTGCACCTTATTGACTCCCAATTATCAGTAACCATTATCTATGGAACACCATTTATTTGCTTAACTGTAATAAACGACTTCGTCGGCTTTACGGTAGCTATATATCCTGTCATAATTAGACCATTACTTATATATAATCCATCCCTGCAGGAAGGCAATCAGTCATATTTATAGGTAGGATGCATGACAGCATTATGAACCGTACTCAATAGTATTTACTGATTAATTCACTCACAAGGGTGCATGAATTTCACCTGTCTTCAAATTGTATGACCCAAAGTAAATCAAACCCCTCAGGTAGCAAAACAAGCAATCAATAGGAAGGCATGTATTCCATTTATTGTGGGGACCTAATTTATGCAGAAATAGTTATACGGTAAAATTTAAAAGGATGGTCGATGGGTCAACCCGCGATGTTAAATGCTGATTGTTAATGGAAATACAAATATTATCTCAAATAAATGTAATGATTCATTAAATCTCTATACCTGTTTCAACAAACAGAGTTACTCTGCATGAATACTTGCCATGGTCATGAACATTGGCCGGTAGGGGTAAATACATTATATTGGAGTAGTTGAAGTTTGTGGTGTTGAAATAGTGGGACTATGTCAGGCACTTCTAGTGGAAGCTTATGGGAAAGTTGTCGTTGATGGTGCTGCAGAAGTGGTTGCTGAAGCCGGGATAGTAGTTACAGTAGTTGGTGACATAGCAGTGTCAGTTGGTGCTCTAGTAGTTGTAGTTTGTGTAAAAGTTGTAGTCGTCGTTTCGGTAGTGGTGACAGAAGGTGTAGGTGTTTGTGCTATAGTTTGCGTTGCAGTAATAGTTGTTGCAGTGTGTCATAACGGTATAACATTTTGCAAATGAGCACACAGAAATGCAATAATGTCGTGAGTGATATGTTTACATAGTTTGTGATGAGTTCCTGTTGTATCCTGTCTTGCTCGGCATTCTTGTACTTTTTCGAATTGCCATTAAATTATCAGCCAAGACTGTCTGACAATCATACAAGTTTGTGACACAGTGGTTGCTGCTGTAACAGTAGTGGGTATTGTAGTAGTCGTAGCCGTTGTTGGTGTTAGAATAATAGTTGGTGTAGGAAGTTGTGTTGTAGTCGTAGTAGTTGGTATAGTAGTTAGTGCTGTGGTAGTTGTTGGTGTAGTAGATGGTGAAGTGGTTGCTGTTGATTTAGTAGCTGGTGTTGTAGATGTAGTTTGTGTTGTGATAATAGTTGGTGTAGTGGTTGATGTTGTAGCCGTAGTTGTATGTGTTGTAGTAGTACGTTGTGTAATTGTTGGTGCAGTACTTGGTGTAGTGGTTGGTGCAGTATTTTGTATAGTAGTTGATACAGTAGTAGTAGATGGAAAAGTAGTTGGTGTTGTAGCAGCAGTTGGTGTAGTGGTTGGTGCAGTAGTTGGTATAGTGGTTGGTTTTGTGATAGAAGTTGCTGTTGTCGATGTAGAACTAGGTGTTGTAGTTGGTGTTGTAGTTGGTGTTGTTGCAGTAGTAGAAGTAAGGGTAGTTGTTGTTGCAATAGAAGAAGTTGTTTTTTAGTTGGTGCTGTAGTAGTTGTAGAAGCAGTTGTTGGGTGTTGTAGTAGTAGTTGGTTGAGGTGGGGTGGTATTAAAGTAGTAGTTGATGTCGTAGGTGATGTCGTAGTTGGTGTTGTAGTCGTGGTCTATGATGCTGAAGTGAAAGTTTATGAAGTTGTTGTAGTTGTTTGGTTCGTCCCAGTGGTTGTTGCAGTCGCTGAAATAAAGCATCGATCAATCAATTGAATTATGTCCTCAAATAAGCAGCCTGTGCCGTTCAATGTACGATACATAAGAACACCCAAGCACTGGAATATCCCACAGGACAATGTAACGTACGATGTTCAAAATACGATACACAAGTATTCGCCGCAGAACAATCGATCAAAGAAAAAATGTATCACGTAGCCGACCTTATGTACGAATGTATACCGACTCAGTGCTTTGGGGTCATTTTGTTTATACATTACCACGTTTAACGCAGTCATACATAATTCCATCTTTTACATTGTGCCGAAAATCATGCTGACTAATTATAAACATTATTATTTTGCTGGGAATATTCATGATGTACATTAGAAATCTGTTTAATTAAGTTGCGTAATTCCATCGATAGCAGTGCCTCCCTAAAACCATGAACCACACGAATGTTAGCTTTAAATCATTACGCGCTCTATAACTACCTCGCTATCAATGTGTATACTTCCGCTTAGGTTACAAAATGTAAATTTCATAAAATATTCACTTACTTAAGTTTGAGCATCATTGCGCAAAATATAAGACCGCCAAGCAGGAACAAATATGACCACAGCGCCGCGTAGCGACTGAATGTCTGATAACCTAAAACTTTTGATTTGCTGGGCAACGTTGTTACAAATAGGGGGCTGAACAGTCTCTGTAAGGCGCTGTCCGATCGGTTGCAGCTGAGTTAGGTTAACTGCTTAGGCTACGGCATCGTTCCGGTCCGTTGATTCCATATAGGTATCATCATACAACGCGTTCGCCTGTCACACCATCAGACGCACGGTACATCGTCATTACCCAACTACAGTCGCAGTGTAATGGGAAAAAAGTCATTAGAATTTTCGTGCAAGATACTGTGAACGTGCGCAGGCTGGTTTATGGATTGATTAGCGTGTATTTACACCTATATGGTTAATACGACATAGTTACCGCCCCTAATGAGCACGAACATCGCTCCTGCACCGATGTTCCTCGATCACCACACAGCATCAGGGGCGCTAAAACATGGTCGCTCCCAAATATCTTGATTATGATTTTCTTGATTATGATAATCTCTGATTTTCGTGCGACAATTTGACAGTACTTTAAACATAAGAATTGTATTCAACATCAGCTTGTAATGTTTTAGGCGGTCATTCGGACGAGGAGCTTTAATGCGACGACCCGCAGCAAATTTGGTATGCAATACTGGTATGTGACAATCAATGTCAACTGATAACTAGGAAATTATTACGTGTTAATGTTTCCATGAATACTCATGTTTGAATCAACCTGTGCAAACAGTTCATTTGACTTAAGCCACTGAAGGTGTCATATAGAGGCTCTACTGGCACATTTACCTGAAGACGACCCTTCAAAGATATTTTCAACTTTAATTTGCGTAAAGGGGTTAGAGCTGTTCATGGAAGACTTCTACCAGCAATGCTACCTGGAACACGGCACAGCCTTCATTGTCGGCGCGGTATTGAGCAACTTAACTGAAATGGGACGACGGTTTCTAATCAACATCTTTGTCTATAAGCATCACAGGTAAGCATAGGACTCACGATGATCATTTTACACCTGACTACCTTGAATGTATAAGCTAACCTTACACTGATCCGTCGGGCCGCCATGAAAAAACGATGAATCTGAAGTTATATGACCAACATTTGAGTTAGGTTCCGGGTCTGCACTCTAAACCTTTTGCGTGCCCTAACTGCAGTAAGTTGAATGAGCTCCACATAACGACTTTCGTTTTTGAAAGACCCAATACCCCAAATTACAAATTGCAGCTTCAGATCTTTAGCTGACTGCCTTGTCCTTATGCTTTAGTACTGAATTCAACTGGGATTGTTTGCCAGCTGATAACCAATTAGTATTTCTATATAAGCTATATATTAATTAGTATTACATGGAAACGAGTTTTTCTTTTCAACCCATATCCACTTTACCTGAGCGTGAGCGAAGTCAGAGATTTTCAGGGGCTACAACAGCACCGTCGGCTGAATTCGCGACATCCGCGTATGTCACGTTAGCTTATTTCAAAAGCCCACTTTCAAGAGAAACTAGTGGATGCAATTCCACCCACACCCCGTGCTGAATGTTGTGTTGTGTGTGTGGTAGTTCAATTTGGTCCAATTTGCGCCTGATGCAGGGGCAAATTTGGAATAAAGCAGAGCCATGGTGTAATAGTCGAATATATCACGTTTAACCCATTTGCTATGCTTCTGAGCACACGTTGCGACATTACGGCGCGGTGCAGATCGTTTTATAGGCTTGGCGATTTGGTTTAAGAGTGCACTTCCTGTTTGTAACATGCGACGTTGGCGGCCGCTTTTAGTGAGGCACATCACCCGTACACGTCTTTACAACCTTCCTTTTCGATGGTAAGTAATGCTCCCTAAGCTAATGACATGGGCAGCTGTGACAGACCCCTTGCAAGTGAGAGCATACTATCCCCAGCCTGATTGAAGTTATACGAGTCACAGGAATCCATCAAATTAAAGCTCTCAGGACTCTACACGAAAACGTAGTATGGAATGGTTTTTTTCTAATATTGATTTGGATGGTGGAATGGATGTGTATGTATTTATCGCCATGAAACTTTTCAACCTGTTGTGAAGGGGAACGATGTTTTAAAAAAAGGCTACTAGTTCCCCTATCTCCCGTTATGTGGCGCGCATCGTCCAACCCCAAGATATCGCACAGTTGCCATTACAAATTCACGACGAGCCCCTAGGCCAACATCAGACTCGCTTACTTGCAACAGCGATCCAAAATATCCGGAAGCCAAGATTTCTTTTACGAATGGAGTACAATGTAACCCCACCATTTCATCAGATTATGCGTACGTTCTTTCCACCTTTTCATTTTAAGCACTTTTTCGAACGGCTATGGAATCTTAATCGGCCACGCACAAAGTGCATCGTGCAACTTCATCTCGACTTATGGAATCAATGTGATCTATGTCACTTCGCCTAGTTTACCTGCCTCGATCAACCGATAGCCGACCTAAATCGTCAGATGTCGTCATCCCTCAAAGCCATAGCATCGACGGCGCGCGTGCGTTTCATTTGCGCGGTCGCGTTGGTACGGTCGCATTGGTGCGGTCGCATTGGTATGGTCGCATTGGTGCGGTCGCATTGGTGCTGTCGCATTGGTATGCACCTTTCAAAGCGGACATGTCAAGTCGTCTGCGTCCCATCATGAACGAATATAACCATTGCCCATCTGGGACCGCGACTAAAACACCAAATCACCTAACTTGTCCTAATGATCGTTGCTGGAAAATGTTCAGCTCCTTCATCTAGTGTCCAACATATATATACCTACTACGGTGACCTTCTGGTCACCTTATTCCATGCGGATATCGGCAATATGATGACCTTCATGATCTCCACTCAATACCAGAATCCAAGCTGGATTTCACTAGCTCCAACTTGATTTCGTCAATATCTGTCATCATGACGATGACACATCGTCCTTGTCAGGGCCTTATAGCATGCGAGTATCTCTTCTCAAGAGTCACACAAGGCACTGGGTCATAAACTGGGTGTGACATTTCACTAGCTACGCAACTCTAACCAGCTATTCGTCAATATCTGTGAAATATCATGTCAGCACCATTAAATCAACCAATCACATGGGACTGTTGACCAAACATCTCGGGGATCTCTCCTTTGAGCCTTTTGAAAGGTAGAGGCAAAATGTTTTTATGGCGGAGGTTCGAGTGAGCCCTCTTAGCATGGCTATTCATTCGTTGGTGACAGTGCGAAATGGCAATCGGCAGGGCAGGATGGCAAATGTTCATAGCACAATACACGGTGATTAAAGAGCTGGACATTAATGATATAGCGCTGAAGTAGTCGATGTACTTATTCACATGCTTTGCAGTAATTGTTGAGATACAGTATTGTTATATATAGAATTTTGCTTGACCAGAAATGTATTTGTTGGAATAAAAAATAAAATCAATCGGATAAAACCAGTGAGTTTTTGGGGCAAATTAAGAGCTTATAGCAATGGTAAGAAGGCTCACTCGAGACCAAAGATTTCAACACGCCACCTGTGCACAGTGCACCATGACGTTTATTTTAAACCGCTTGCCAAGTTAAATGTCTGTTTCTAATCAATTCTAAGATGCGAGTATAATTGTATAGCCCAATAACCAGGCCTAAGATTGCCCGCCCCTTCATTAATTCGTATGACAAGCGCTTGCCGCTCATAATTCCGCTTGTAACCATTTATCATCCATGTCTTGTATCTAAATGCATCCGATACATATTCGTTAAAACGCAGCATAAATCGCATTAAAAGGGAGTCCGAATTAGTCGTATATTATATCCTGCAATGGTTAATGGCGTCATGTGATTTGCAATTTTCCAACGTGCATCCTGTGCACACCACCATGTATACCTCATTAACCTCATTATCTCACCGCTCTTGACTAGGACTTGAGACACTTATGGCTTGATCAATATGGAAGTTTGTTTTGGAAATTGCATTCGTAATAAGCAAACAAACAGTTCACGTATACATATACAGGTGCGAAACAGATAAAACAACAGCTGCTCATACGCAGTGCTGTGAATAAAACCTTTGTATCGAAGGCATCAATCACGCCCAGTGCAAATCGAGCTTCTGAATCAGAAAATAGAAGCATGTCATTAAGTTGGATTCTTCGAAGCGGGGAATAAATTCCATGTACCAGTATGTAGCCAGACTGCTATCTTGTCCTACTTAAGAGCTATACTGTCGGTTCATTTGATGGTGCGTTCCCTCTCTTTTCATTTTACCTGTCAATCAGAAATCGCCATGCATCCTGTTAGTAACAGGAGAACTTGGTGAATTGGAATATGCAGCATATATGTTTGCCACCAAACAACTCGGGGAAATGTTAATTTCAATACATTAAAGTGAAATAATAAGCCTCATATTGTTAAAAAGATTCTCCGAAGATTTGGTGTCGAGGTGTTTGTGTGGGGTGTGTGTGATATATATATATAGAGATATATATATATATATATATAGAGATATATATAGAGATATATATATATATATAGATATATATATATATATATAGAGATATATATATATATATCTATATATAGATATATATATATATATATATCTATATAGATATATATATATATATATATATATAAAAAAAAAATATATATATATATATATATATCTATGTATATGTATATATATCTATATATATATATATATATCTATATATCTATATATATATATATATATATATATATATATATAATGTTATCTAGTTGTATTTGGTACATCAAACAGATATTCGTCGGCACCATGTTGGGGCTGGTCTGAAACGATTGATAGACCTTGCCTATCATATTAACTTACCATTATCTATGGCCTAAACGCTATTTATAGAACAAGGTTTTATTTAATAACGCAATCCTCATTGCGTTCGAGGCATGATATAAAACGTTTAGATATGCGATCACCTATGCGAATCTTGTTTCTCCTTCACCTGCTCGGAAGTAATCAATCTTATTATCCAGCCGTTCTTATGCATACCGTCGGGTTGCGAATCTAATGGGGTAGCTTGTCATGTACACAACATTGTTAAGTAGGCATGGATTCTATAATTTACAAATACATCGAATCGAATTCGTGGTCAACAAGAGGCCATAAGGCATAAAAGTAGTTGAGAATTAGTGTCTTGCGGCTAAGACACAGGAATTTCACAATACACCTGCAGTTCAATGCCATGGCCGGTACATCGGCGCTGATAAATGTTAAACGATAGAGACTTTTTTGTTAAAGGCATATCCTGTGTCGTCAAACCTTTAGGTAGCAACGATTGCCGCTTTGGCCTGTGAACCGGTTTTGTCTGATTGTCAACGAGGATATACAAGGACGCATCGGTTGTGGCCACGCTTCCCCAAAAATAATTACAATTGGTACAAAATATACGATGGGACTTCAGTAAAACATAGCTATTTTTAACAGAGGTTACTAGTGGTCAGTGATGAACTACAGTATTAATCGTCAAAGAACCTTATTCCTTCCACAACCAGAATACAAATCTGCTAAAAGTTAGTCAGTAGTCTTTTTTAACTGATACTTCTATCCGATTCGTTAAGTCTAGCTGGTTCACAATTATGGTGGATCCTAAATGCTGGCCAAAATCGACGAATTAGGAGCGGAATAAAGTGTAATAACAAGTTAGACAGGGTAAACATCACAGTAATGTCCTTTTATTTGCATATTTGCAACCAGAGGTGGCAGCATCATTAAGAAGCGACGAGCATATATCATGCACCTTATCTTTTGCTCAACTAAGAAGGAAGAAACGGTATTAGATAAAAGTCAAGAGTGAATCGGTGTTGACATTCCTTTGGCTCTGAATTGAGGTTTTCCCAACAGAGATATCAATAAGCTATTTCCTAGCTTTTGAGCACACGGCACAGATTTTAGCAACTGGTGTGGACTTGGTATGTGATGCATTAGTTATGCAGTATGACATTTGACATATTAGAAAATCGCGTAAAATTCAGCATCATGTTGGACCAGTTGACACGGCTTTTACAGGAATCTATAACAAATCGAGGGTCACCGGAAACAGACACTTGGCAAAACCGTACACAGGAAAATACCACAGAGAACTCTGAGCCGGTCTTGAATGCTTATAGCATATTATGTGCTTTTTGTCATACGATGCCAACCGAACTCATAAAACAAGAGTGATTTATGGCACCAAAGCGGCCTATAATACGTTCACAGATACCCACTATGCACTTTTAATGCGGGTATTATGTCTGACATAAACGATTTATTATAGCATTTATGATAGAATAGCGGCATGACCCGCTTATCTATTTATAGCGAGGGCACTGCTGGGGCAGTATACATTAGCATTTGTGCAAAGTAGTCCAACAATCCTGAGTATGAAAGAGAATGAATACCATGGTGTCCTAGCAAATCGCACATAAAAAGGGGTAGTTTGGATTTCCATAAACTACATTTTGAGGTGATTTTGTCGCTTTAGAATTGCCACTACAAAATGGAAATTGATGGATGTACATTGCTATATATGTTTTTTCCCCATTGTGCTTCTCAGGCCGGATTGGCTCAATTTATCTGATAAAATATTCATGAGTTTTAGTACCCTGCTTGCTACAGGTCAATTTTCAGTCACCAGTAATTGGAATAAATCGGACCACACTGTTTCCAAAGAGACGGATTTTACATAATTGTTTGTTAAGCAATACAGGTGTTTGCGGATGTAGTGTGCAATGTTAAACTAACATTGATCTCGCAGCATGTAAACGAGATTGCGGGTGTAGTGTGCAATGTTAAGCTCACATTGATCTCGGAGCAAAATACTGTTTTGGATAATGTGCTATTGCAGGATAAAATTAACCAATAGCCATGAACAATATTTCACCTTATTCGTTGCAAGTAATTATCCTCAAGGTGTTGCAAACCGCATGAGCTTTTCATTCAAATCTCACCGGTCCGTTCAAAAGCATGCAACACATTTATAATAAGAATTAACTTAAAGTATCAGCAGTTAGTCTGTGTGTATACCTAACGTAGGTTCAGGTGGTTACATATGCTTCGCTACAGCATTAGATGATCAGGCGCATTGGCCATATGTAACCTTTCCCATTTATGTAATAGAGCATTTAATGCACGCAGACATCAAAATGATTAGGCGAACACTACACGTTTGTAGTAATGGGACCAATGTATTTCCGCTGCCATTTTCACAACGTAGATAGAAAACTGGCATAGTGCTTTCATTGCAGTGCTTTACAGCTGCCATGCGATGTCCATCCATTAAGATAATGAATTATTGACGCTAATTATGGTTCGAGATAGTTTCCATTTCTTGCTCACTGTATTTTACTTGAAATACCTCTGACCATTCTTGTAATTAATGAGGGACATAATGAAGATAATAGAGATGAAAGCCGCCAATTAATTTTAATACCTTCTAGGCAACGACAGAAATAAGTTACAGAAAAGAAAGGAAGAGACAAATACATTAACCATCTAGCCAATTCCTGAGCAATCACTGGTCGTCAAAACAATATTGGAAGAAGCAGCTGATTGCCAACATCCCCAATGACGTTCTCTACTGAACATAATGTACGTTCTCCATCTATAGTGATGTCACGTTAAAAGTCCATCGAGACTTTTATTTAGGGTGCTTTTTGGTTTAATGTTAGAAAATACACTGCAACGCGAAACAATTGTGTGAAACCAAGTGTAGCGATCTTACCAAAAATCTATTCAAATTGTTCATAATATATGCACAATAGACTCCATAATGCATACATTTCATTAATAATGTATCAATGTATATTCAATTACATCCATTTAAGCTAAGATTTCCACCTTGAAACCTTATGTTTGAATTGTGGGTAAAACGAACCAGATGAGCAACAACAGGTGATGCAGCGTGTCGTAGCAAACCCATCTATGTGAACTGGCACTACTTATGCTATGCACAGTCTATACATATGCTGTACGACATCCTGGGGGAGTCAAGCTTTGCTCTTCTGGTGGGGGTTTGCAATATAATGGAATGAAAGCAGGGCGCATAATTGTTACTGTGTAATTATGCACACCTTTTCGTTTATTCTTTTCCACTCATATGTGCATGGGGCAAGGTTATATTGTATGCCATATTGATATAAAATGCTAAATACTTTATTGCCAATGCTTCCTATTCTGCATAACTTTATGTAGATCTCATCGTTAACACGACCTGTAATAACCCGACAATCTAAGGATAAATAAGGAGTTCATGCACTGCGGCTAGTACAAAAAAAACCTGCCTGATGATTTCACGATCGTCAGTATAAGAGACGCATCGCATTTCTACGTTACGTAATCTATCGAATGCAGTATACAGATCCTATTTCCAACTCCATATGTGAACAGTCCCTACGCATACCCAAATATCCGGGGATGTGTTCCCTTGCTTATTGTGAATGGGGTTTGCTTAACAAAGTGGCTATCAAATGGCTAGACGGAATAAATTGGAACGACCAGATAATGAGATAAATGACACCAATCTCACAGGAGCAAAAGCCTTGTACCCTGCACATGGCACATCACGTGGCGCCAGTCAGTATTAACACCATGATACATAACATCAGAGCAAACTCGGTCTTCTATTGTGTTGATCGACACAAATGTTGTCGCATCTGTAAACGAACCTTCTAACGCGTTTACTGCAAGTCTATATGTCAGTCAGAGGACTCTGTCGAATCCGATAGTCTTGATGGCATTCGGTTGAATTTATTGTACTAAATCTTAATCAGTGCTTGAATAGCAGTGCTGGCATGGCAGTATTGCATTCAGCTCCATGATTACTTCATAGCGTATATAGTCGGCGATGGGATTGAAAGTGTTTGCATCGGAAATTACTTGGGCGCTTGTGACCGCCACCCTTTTACAACCGTACATGCGTAAGCGGCATGTTTCCTTGTGTATTAGGAATGCAATGTACCCTTACGAGTCTCTAATGGCTTACATGAATAAACGAGAGAGACCAGATAATAGGATGAATTGCATGGCTGTCACGATGGGATACACAGGATTTGCATTGAAAATTGCTCATAACATAGCGCTCTTTATTATTGCTTATGTAGGATATAGCGTAAGACAACATAGAAAATATATGTTTCGATAGTTCTGATAGGGTGTAGTTGTATACGAATTATGACTTGTATAGGACCATAAATGTATACATGTCAGTGCATTAGCATCCAATTAGCGTATTCATACCAATGCCAAGCCAATAAACAAATATATGTTGAATATGTCATGCACTTCAGCATAACAACACGAATCAATAGCCAGCGAATACACATCTACGCCACAACCATATGCGTGCTCATTGTGGATGTGGATCCTTAATAGTTTGACGATTGTGGATCAAGTGACGTTTCACTGTTTGCACCCACTCGCCAGATGGCTACAACCTTACTCGGATTATTGATCAGCAGTTCAGCCCTTGTAATTAATGTTGAGAATATACACAATTAGCTATTTATTATTCTATTTTTGATTTGCAATTGATTTGTTCATCGTTGTTCGACATGTGGGCTGCACTGAATAAATTAATTTCATCAGCCATAACACCAAGAAAAAGTCTTCGAAATTTGAACGGGACAAAATCCACAGTAATGGTGGAAGTAGAGCCGCAAATCATTTTAGGGGTTTTTTTTGTGAATTTTGAGGAATGATGGCGTAATTAATTGTGCTACATAGCCCCTGTTTGTACTTGTTTTATATTACAGCTTGTAAAATATTTTTTACATCAAAGGTATGGCCTTCTGCTTAAGAGAAAAGGCTTTCTTGTACCGGAAATTTGTGACCAAATAATCACAGTAAGCATTAAATAATAGAATGTTGACAATCATTTGTCAACGATTATGATAGGTATTGCTTTCTGTCGTCATCAATATTGTATGACGACCGACATAGGATCTTGTGTTTACCTTAACATACCATGACAACCACGGTAAAGGATACACTTTCATGCATACTGACCGTAGAAGCGTTGATAGGAGTTCAGATATGAGAAACGGGTCAATCAAATACAATCGACAAAAAAATGGAAAACCATGATCCAAGATGCAGCACATTGAGTTGATGACGTCAAATAATTAACTGACACTTTTATCTTGATATACCGCATTTGGTTTGCGAGTACAGATTGTGTAAAATATGAGGACAGAGCACCGTTAATAGATCGACATCGCTGGGTTTCGGGTTACAGTATGAAAGACGCAGCCTGTTGCTTTAAAAAAAACTGTTGCGCTTTTTTATTATCCTGGTAAACCACAGTCGAAATGGGTATTGGTGTTAAATCAATTGAAATATTACAATTGTTCTGCAGCCATAACATCAACTCACGCGCGATGGTCGAGATTAATCCATTAATTTGCAATTGCTTGGGTGGTATTGATAACGAGTGGCTTGGACATTACCTGGAGGAGAGTTGAGAGCCAGAACGAGTGAAATAGAATAAGTGTTAATAGTAGTATCAAAGTAGTAGCCGTTGTCTATATGGTATATGAAATATCTCAATATGTGGCAGCATCATTAAGAAGCGACGAGCATATATCATGCACCTTATCTTTTGCTCAATTAAGAAGGAAGAAACGGTATTAGATAAAAGTCAAGAGTGAATCGGTGTTGACATTCCTTTGGCTCTGAATCGAGGTTTTCCCAACAGAGATATCAATAAGCTATTTCCTAGCTTTTGAGCACACGACACAGATTTTAACTGGTGTGGACTTGGTATGTGATGCATTAGTTATGCAGTATGACATTTGACATATTAGAAAATCGCGTAAAATTCAGCATCATGTTGGACCAGTTGACACTGCTTTTACAGGAATCTATAACAAATCGAGGGTCACCGGAAACAGACACTTGGCAAAACCGTACACAGGGAAATACCACAGAGAACTCTGAGCCGGTCTTGAATGCTTATAGCATATTATGTGCTTTTTGTCATACGATGCCAACCGAACTCATAAAACAAGAGTGATTTATGGCACCAAAGCGGCCTATAATACGTTCACAGATATCCACTATGCACTTTTAATGCGGGTATTATGTCTGACATAAACGATTTATTATAGCATTTATGATAGAATAGCGGCATGAAACGCTCATCTATTTATAGCGAGGGCACTGCTGGGACAGTAAACATTAGCATTTGTGCAAAGTAGTCCAACAATCCTGAGTATGAAAGAGAATGAATACCATGGTGTCCTAGCAAATCGCACATAAAAAGGGGTAGTTTGGATTTCCATAAACTACATTTTGAGGTGATTTTGTCGCTTTAGAATTGCCGCTACAGAATGGAAATTGATGGATGTACATTGCTATATATGTTTTCCCAATTGTGCTTCTCAGGCCGGATTGGCTCAATTTATCTGATAAAATATTCATGAGTTTTAGTACCTGCTTGCTACAGGTCAGTTTTCAGTCACCAGTAATTGGAATAAATCGGACCACACTGTTTCCAAAGAGACGGATTTTACATAATTGTTTTTTAAGCAATACAGGTGTTTGCGGATGTAGTGTGCAATGTTAAACTAACATTGATCTCGCAGCATGTAAACGAGATTGCGGGTGTAGTGTGCAATGTTAAGCTCACATTGATCTCGGAGCAAAATACTGTTTTGGATCATGTGCTATTGCAGGATAAAATCAACCAATAGCCATGAACAATATTTCACCTTATTCGTTGCAAGTAATTATCCTCAAGGTGTTGCAAACCGCATGAGCTTTTCATTCAAATCTCACCGGTCCGTTCGAAAGCATTCAACACATTTATAATAAGAATTAACTTAAAGTATCAGCAGTTAGTCTGTGTGTATACCTAACGTAGGTTCAGGTGGTTACATATGCTGCTCTACAGCATTAGATGATCAGGCGCATTGGCCATATGTAACCTTTCCCATTTATGTAATAGAGCATTTAATGCACGCAGACATCAAAATGGTTAGGCGAACACTACACGTTTGTAGCAATAGGACCAATATATTTCCGCTGCCATTTTCACAACGTAGATAGAAAACTGGCATAGTGCTTTCATTGCAGTGCTTTACAGCTGCCATGCGATGTCCATCCATTAAGATAATGAATTATTGACGCTAATTATGGTTCGAGATAGTTTCCATTTCTTGCTCACTGTATTTTACTTGAAATACCTCTGACCATTCTTGTAATTAATGAGGGACATAATGAAGATAATAGAGATGAAAGCCGCCAATTAATTTTAATACCTTCTAGGCAACGACAGAAATAAATTACAGAAAAGAAAGGAAGAGACAAATACATTAACCATCTAGCCAATTCCTGAGCAATCACTGGTCGTCAAAACAATATTGGAAGAAGCAGCTGATTGCCAACATCCCCAATGACGTTCTCTACTGAACATAATGTACGTTCTTCAACTCTAGTGATGTCACGTTAAAAGTCCATCGAGACTTTTATTTAGGGTGCTTTTTGGTTTAATGTTAGAAAATACACTGCAACGCGAAACAATTGTGTGAAACCAAGTATAGCGATCTTACCAAAAATCTATTCAAATTGTTTATAATATATGCACAATAGACTCCATAATGCATACATTTCATTAATAATGTATCAATGTATATTCAATTACATCCATTTAAGCTAAGATTTCCACCTTGAAACCTTATGTTTGAATTGTGGGTAAAACGAACCAGATGAGCAACAACAGGTGATGCAGCGTGTCGTAGCAAACCCATCTATGTGAACTGGCACTACTTATGCTATGCACAGTCTATACATATGCTGTACGACATCCTGGGGGGGAGTCAAGCTTTGCTCTTCTGGTGGGGGTTTGCAATATAATGGAATGAAAGCAGGGCGCATAATTGTTACTGTGTAATTATGCACACCTTTTCGTTTATTCTTTTCCACTCATATGTGCATGGGGCAAGGTTATATTGTATGCCATATTGATATAAAATGCTAAATACTTTATTGCCAATGCTTCCTATTCTGCATAACTTTATGTAGATCTCATCGTTAACACGACCTGTAATAACCCGACAATCTAAGGATAAATAAGGAGTTCATGCACTGCGGCTAGTACAAAAAACCTGCCTGATGATGTCACGATCGTCAGTATAAGAGACGCATCGCATTTCTACGTTACGTAATCTATCGAATGCAGTATACAGATCCTATTTCCAACTCCATATGTGAACAGTCCCTACGCATACCCAAATATCCGGGGATGTGTTCCCTTGCTTATTGTGAATGGGGTTTGCTTAACAAAGTGGGTATCAATTGGCTAGACGGAATAAATTGGAACGACCAGATAATGAGATGAATGACACCAATCTCACAGGAGCAAAAGCTTGTACCCTGCACATGGCACATCACGTGGCGCCAGTCAGTATTAACACCATGATACATAACATCAGAGCAAACTCGGTCTTCTATTGTGTTGATCGACACAAATGTTGTCGCATCTGTAAACGAACCTTCTAACGCGTTTACTGCAAGTCTATATGTCAGTCAGAGAACTCTGTCGAATCCGATAGTCTTGATGGCATTCGGTTGAATTTATTGTACTAAATCTTAATCAGTGCTTGAATAGCAGTGCTGGCATGGCAGTATTGCATTCAGCTCCATGATTACTTCATAGCGTATATAGTCGGCGATGGGATTGAAAGTGTTTGCATCGGAAATTACTTGGGCGCTTGTGGACCGCCACCCTTTTACAACCGTACATGCGTAAGCGGCATGTTTCCTTGTGTATTAGGAATGCAATATGCAGTATAATGTACCCTTACGAGTCTCTAATGGCTTACATGAATAAACGAGAGAGACCAGATAATAGGATGAATTGCATGGCTGTCACGATGGGATACACAGGATTTGCATTGAAAATTGCTCATAACATAGCGCTCTTTATTATTGCTTATGTAGGATATAGCGTAAGACAACATAGAAAATATATGTTTCGATAGTTCTGATAGGGTGTAGTTGTATACGAATTATGACTTGTATAGGACCATAAATGTATACATGTCAGTGCATTAGCATCCAATTAGCGTATTCATACCAATGCCAAGCCAATAAACAAATATATGTTGAATATGTCATGCACTTCAGCATAACAACACGAATCAATAGCCAGCGAATACACATCTACGCCACAACCATATGCGTGCTCATTGTGGATGTGGATCCTTAATAGTTTGACGATTGTGGATCAAGTGACGTTTCACTGTTTGCACCCACTCGCCAGATGGCTACAACCTTACTCGGATTATTGATCAGCAGTTCAGCCCTTGTAATTAATGTTGAGAATATACACAATTAGCTATTTATTATTCTATTTTTGATTTGCAATTGATTTGTTCATCGTTGTTCGACATGTGGGCTGCACTGAATAAATTAATTTCATCAGCCATAACACCAAGAAAAAAGTCTTCGAAATTTGAACGGGACAAAATCCACAGTAATGGTGGAAGTAGAGCCGCAAATCATTTTAGGGTTTTTTTTTTTGTGAATTTTGAGGAATGATGGCGTAATTAATTGTGCTACATAGCCCCTGTTTGTACTTGTTTTATATTACAGCTTGTAAAATATTTTTTACATCAAAGGTATGGCCTTCTGCTTAAGAGAAAAGGCTTTCTTGTACCGGAAATTTGTGACCAAATAATCACAGTAAGCATTAAATAATAGAATGTTGACAATCATTTGTCAACGATTATGATAGGTATTGCTTTCTGTCGTCATCAATATTGTATGACGACCGACATAGGATCTTGTGTTTACCTTAACATACCATGACAACCACGGTAAAGGATACACTTTCATGCATACTGACCGTAGAAGCGTTGATAGGAGTTCAGATATGAGAAACGGGTCAATCAAATACAATCGACAAAAAAATGGAAAACCATGATCCAAGATGCAGCACATTGAGTTGATGACGTCAAATAATTAACTGACACTTTTATCTTGATATACCGCATTTGGTTTGCGAGTACAGATTGTGTAAAATATGAGGACAGAGCACCGTTAATAGATCGACATCGCTGGGTTTCGGGTTACAGTATGAAAGACGCAGCCTGTTGCTTTAAAAAAAACTGTTGCGCTTTTTTATTATCCTGGTAAACCACAGTCGAAATGGGTATTGGTGTTAAATCAATTGAAATATTACAATTGTTCTGCAGCCATAACATCAACTCACGCGCGATGGTCGAGATTAATCCATTAATTTGCAATTGCTTGGGTGGTATTGATAACGAGTGGCTTGGACATTACCTGGAGGAGAGTTGAGAGCCAGAACGAGTGAAATAGAATAAGTGTTAATAGTAGTATCAAAGTAGTAGCCGTTGTCTATATGGTATATGAAATATCTCAATATGTCATCAAGATTTTGTACTTTACTCCGTGTCGGTCACATTGATGTCAAAGTTCGACGATCTGCTGCTAAATCAAGTACAATGCCTGCAACAATATATGTTCAAGACGCTTCTACAAGCGGGTCTTTATCATTTGGAAAGCAATAGATGTTCAAGTATCTTTACAAGTACGTTATATCCTTATATTTCAAATTTCGTAGAAATCATCAAAAGTTATTGGAACGAATAATTCAGTGTTTTTTTTTCATATTTCAGCTGTGTCTTTGCTTTTTGTAATTGTTGATGATCATTACGCATAGAATTATCCATGCTAGCATTTAATGAAATGCACGCGTAATATGTGTAAATGATAGCAAATGCGAGACACGTCGATTTTTTTCAAGCAATTTAGAATGAATGTATATTGTGTACTACATGTCATGGTTTAATAAAGTTGAAATTGATCGTCATGTCTCTTAGCACTGGTGAACAATCAAAGGAAGGACCTGGGCGTATACTGTTCAGTTAAGCACCTGCCGTGTTTAGGCATCCATTGAGTGCCTTCCAGTTAACCTAATGACAAAGCTAAGACTGATGGATGAATGGAGGATATCGCAGTTTCATGTAGCTCTGCTGATAGGATGACCTTTGAATATTTTATTCGGGATATTTGCAATAGTAATCCATGGTAACCTCATGTATTAGCATAACACTCTGGCCTGGATTACACCTTTGCGGAAGCGTCTGGTCTGTGGTGGTTTTCGAATCGCGAATCAACCGATATCTTGCACTTTCTTGTTCTGTGGTTATTCTTTAGCCGACGAAATGCTTAACATTTACAAATGTCCGCATGGATGAGATGTGAATCCATCATTTATCCGTATTGGTTTCATGGTGATTTGAAAACATAAATAAGGAACACTTCAATCAAAAGTTACGACAGTTGATTAACAACCACAGCTTCAATGGATCCTAAACGTGATTCAATCACCTTTAAATGTGATCCACTAACCAAGACGTGATACCGGTCGAATGGTTAACAATAACAGACACATCTGCAGAAGCAATTCTGGGAATTAGCTTGTCATAAAGGGGACTGTCTCTAACGGAAAGCTCTCATATCATTGAAATCATATGAGTGTGATGTATATTACGTGCAGTGCGTTTGAAACGGTGCGGTTTTCTTGCTATGGACTTTTGGAAACCCCTAAGGTGCATAGGCCTCGAAATAATGCTATTACAGAACCTTGTATAAGGGCATATACAATATCAGCCGCTGCCACATTTTAGGTGAGACATATTCTTGTCCAAAACCCTGTTGGAATAAACATAGTCTTTGTCGCTAGCCACTTATGAAGTAGTGACACGGCAATACAATATTACTTAAGTTAAAATGTGACACATTTTCTAGGCTAGAAAAAAGGCCGATGGCTCAATTCAAATCAACTATACCCGCGCTACTGCATTTTATGCTTTACTTTATGTTAAGAAACGTTAACAAGTTCAACTAAACATGATAGAAAACCACAGAGAGAGCTATAATTAGCGTCCGTGTCTAACGTAATTCAGTAGACCAGATGATGCTAATAAACATCATGGCTGAGAGATTGATGAAGCTTTAATGAACGGTGAGATATGCAGTCAATCCATCAAACAAATGACCCGTCAATATATTATTGAGATGAATAGCTGCTTTAATGAATATAACGCATATCATCAAAGTCATTTTAAATGGACGATGGGAAATACCGCGATGAAAGGGAAAAACCGAAGCGCAGCTTTGTATAGTAGCTCCAGTGGTTTGCATACCCTGTAAAACATAAGAAGTATGTATAATGAGATACCTACTTACTGAGGCGACTTGATGTCAGGATGCGTTGCACTTGGCGAGGCGACGCAAAATGCATTATTATACTGCATTATTAATGGCAACCTGCTCAACCGAGAGGGTAATCAAATATGATGCGCGTTCTCCGTCTTCACCAAATATATTTTCTGTGCTGATAATCTTGAACAGAAGGGCTAATATCGGATTTGATATTGCCAACAAGAGAAAGATGATGAATATTGTTGCGTACTTATTGCCAGGCTGCCATAAATAGTGATAAATACGACGCTTTGGCCCGTAATAAAATGTCCACAATAAAACATCGAGAAAGGTTTCATAGGCCGACACGGACACACACGTCACTTCATGAGACTAGGCATGATGCAGCGTTCACTATTTGTTCATGGTTTATGCTTGATCACATACTGGTTTCCGTTGATTTTCGTAAATCAATAGCAACTTAAATGCGGCATTGAATGAAGTGATGTCTTCCGATCATAAAGAATTTTATTCGCATGGCCGAAGCAGATGAATGGCAAATACTTTAGAACAGTCCAATGGAAGTTGATTACTAAATTGAACACCCTAATGCTTCATTCAGGGCCATGGAGCATATACCCTCAAGGTTGCCACCCGTGCTATCATAGCTGGCAATGAAAAGATCAGAAATAACGTTCTGCTTATGGGATATTTGCCCCTTTGAATGTGCTGTTATTTTATTCATTGTGTATTATATGTCCGGTACGGTGTGTTTACTGCTTGTTCACTAGTTTTTCATAAGAAGAGAAGCACTAATACTAAAAAGATGAAACGCACAATGAAACTTGAGAAAAAACACATTGAAGGGGTTGGATGTGTCATATAAGAAGATAACATATCTTGGCTTCATATCGCATTCAAGAATAGAACTCATATATCGCATATGCTGACATAGAGCCGCTAAATCCAAAACATATATCCGAAGGTAGTTACGATACGTAAATTGCCATCCAGTCACGTACCCTTGCGAGACGATGGCCGAAGAGATCGTTAACCGTCTCCATATAAAATATGATGGCTAGCTGTGTGCTCGTAAATGACACGAGTGCCATCCCTTCTTATGTTTGCAAACAACAGTTATGCAATTCTGCAATTCTAAAACCACAAACAAGGTATTTTAAAGCGATTGGCAGATAACTGGTGATTGAAACAGTGACCAGCACACATAATAGCACTGTCCAGTATTGACCGTGATCGCTTAGAGCCTACACCCTCTCACTGAATATTATCCTGGGTATAACTTGGTGTAGCATGTGCAAATACGATCAAGAACAATTTATGTGAAACGGATTAGCCTCTCTCAAAACCCAAAGTGGGGAATATTACCAAGGGAGATAATTCCAACCATGCTAATAATTCAGTTTTATTATGATTTAATGCATAAACTAGGATTTAAAACAATGTGATGTTTCGCTTCCTACAGAAACCTATCCGACGAGCTAAAACCTCAAGCTATAATTATCAAAGAACATTAATTCAATATCAACCATATAAAAGAAACCCCATCGATAAATAGGATCAAACGCACAAATCAACCGGACAGAACGCGCGATCAGTATCTCGGTAATATTTATTAATATCTAATAACTCTTGTCCTCAGTAGTTACTAATATGTTAATCTTGTATGCAGCGTCTAGAAAGCCGTTAAGAAAATTGAGAATGTTGTGTATAAAAACGACAAACTAATATAACATGATAATTTGCCACTTATATTAGAAACTCGATCTCCTTTCTGTAGTTCATGATTTCCATCCATATACTCACCTGCTCACCTGCGGTCACACTTCACTCACCTGCTCACCTGCGGGCACAGTTGACTCACCTGCTCACCTGACGGCACACTTCCGCTCTTACCTATTTATGCCTTGCACACAGATAATTTGAATCGTAGAATGGGGTATTATACAGCAGATAAGATTGCACAGACAAAATTTACTTTAGAAATCACTTTCGTGTAGCGCAAAATATCATCACAATAAGTATATTGTGCCAGAGGAAACCCAGTCCGCCTATATATATATATATATATATATATATATATATATATATATATATATATATATATATATATAGATATATATATATATATATATATATATATATATATATATATATATAAAATATATATATATATATATATATATAAATATATATATATATATATATATATAAGTATATATATGTATACATATTATTTTTTTTTCCTAAATGTATAAACATTTATATGCATATATATACATGTATGCATATATATACATATAAATATATATAAAATATGTGTATATATATATATATATATATATATATATATATATATATAAATATATTAATTTAAATATATATATATAATCACAAATATGTTCTTATACATATACATATATAAAGGTGTATATTTTTATGTTTACATAATTGAATATATAAATATATATATGTATATATAGATATATATGAATGTATATATTTAGATATATATATATATATATTTGTGTATATATATATAAGTATATATATATATGTATATATATACATATATACATGTATATATATTTTTATAAATGTTTAAACACTAATATACATGTATATACATATATATATATATATATATATATATATAGAGAAAATATATATATATCTTTGTTTATATATAAATATTTATATATTTATACATATATATATATATATATTTATATATATATGATATATATATATATATATAAGTTTATATATATTATGTATACATATATATATATTTTTTTATGATTGTTTAAACACTTCATTGCATGCATGTATATATATATATATAAATATAAATATAAATATATATATAAATGAATATTTATATATACAAATATATTTATATATATATTTATATATATATACATATATCACGGTTCTCCGCAGAAATAATTTAAAGAGTAGGGGCATATGACGGGGGGTGGGTACGGGAGGGGGGATACCCCCTTCCGTGTAGCGATTTTTTTTTTAAATCAGTATTTATAGACCTCATTTCCTGCATTTTAATGGGTAATTTATTTTAACAATATAAGCAAAAAATACTAAATTACTTTGGCCGCCTCTGGGGCACAATGCACAAGTGGCATCTCATGCCTGAAATTTAAGAAAAGAACAAAAACAAATTTATTTTTTTTCAAACATACATATCCAGATATTTTTAAAAAAAGTAAAATAAAATTATCTGAGCTTTAAATTGTTACATAGTTACCATTTTCAAACTCTTCCACCCAAGGGAAGTCTTTACTTCCAGTCAGGGTGAAACCCAGTTGACCGATGCTTAGACCTCTTAGAAGGTGGCAGAATTGGTTCTGCTGCTGAGGGTTCAGCACATTTTGATGAGCCAGTTTTTATCACAAACTGATCCATAAGCCCAGCAGGGCGTTTCACAGATTTCTTAGACATGTTTACAGAGCAAAGTACAATAATCAGGGATGAAAGTGGCCTGTTTCAAAAAACCCTGAAAATTACATTACCGATTGCGGAGCGGCAAGTGCCAAAGGCGCGAAGTCATAACGGGGGGTCAGGGCAAATATGCGTGTGTGGAGCCTCGTTCTGATAATGACCTTCAAAGTCGAGATGAGAGTAACGCGCGGCGGTCTCAGCCACGCTTACTACAGACGCGCACCATACAACCACCCCGGCTATTAGGCACAGTATACCAAAGCTTAGCGGATGGAGTTTAAGGCATAGCGCTGTATTTAAGAGATAGCGGCTTATTTATGACTTTGATGAAGGCGTAGCGGTGCCGCGACGCTTAATGGCCCTGCGGAGAACCCTGATATATATATATATATATATATATATATTTATATATATATATTTTGACATATTTAATTATATATATATAAAAAATTAAATATATATATGTATATATATATATATATATATATATATATGCATGCACATATATTTTTTTTAAATGTTTAATATATATATATATATATATATATATATATATATATATATATATATATATATAAATATATATATATATAAGTATATATATATGTATACATAATTAAATTTTTTTCCTAAATGTACAAACATTTATATGCATATATATACATGTATGCAAATATATATATACTTATAAATATATAAAAATATATATGTGTATATATATATTTATATATATTAATATTTATATATATATATATATGTTAATCTAAATATATATATATATATATATATCACAAATATGTTCTTATATATACACATATATAAAGGTGTATATTTTTCTGTTTGCATAATTGAAAAATATAAATATATATATGTATATACATATATATATGCATGTATATTTAGATATATATATATATATTTGTATATATATATATAAGTATATATAGATATATGTATATATACATGTATATATATTTTTATAAATGTTTAATCACTAATATACATGTATATACATATATATATATATATATAACTTTGTTTATATATAAATATTTATATATTTATACATATATATATATATATTTATATATATAATATATATATAAGTTTATATATATTTATGTATACATATATATATATTTTTTTTCATTGTTTTAAACACTTCATTGCATGCATGTATATATATATATAAATATATATATATATATAAATATATATATATATAAATATATTTATGTTTATATATATATACAAATATATTTATCTATATATATATTTTTACCTTAATTATATATATATATAATTCAATGATCGTAGCTTATACATATTTATATATTTAGCATGCAAATATATATAAATGTATATATATATAAATATATATATATTCTATATATATTCTATATATATATATTTCATTAATGTATATATATATATATATATATATATATATACATTATTTAAAAAATATATATATATATCATATGCATAGAGCTAATATATATATATATATATATTTTATAAATGTTTCAACACCTATATGCATGCAAATAGCCCGATCGAGCTTGTTAGCATGCAAATCCTATATGGGCATAGAGCTAACTACATGAAAACATTTTGAACCGAAACGTGATATAATCACCCTGCCATCCAATTTCCTAGATGTATCACTGCAAAATGTGACTCGAGAGGAGCACTACATGTATGGGGAAAGCTGTATATAAATGCAAACCGTATCGTAGCAAGGTGTTCATTGAAGCTTAGCGCGTTGAAACTTCAATGATGGACAATGAATAAATGTGTGAGTGAAAACCCAGCAGCTATTGTTTTATCGGCATTTGTGATCCAACGACGCCATGTGTTAAATCATGTACAAAGGTACTGTTTGAGGTTCTACCTTCCAATCAACGCGTAGGTGGTTTTAAGAAGGGATAATCAAACAAACTAGATGCGGCTGCATCTGACCTCATTCTATTTCTACTATTGATCATATAATCGTGTAGGAGGTAATTACGGTGTCAATGTATTGTCGTTCTTCGAAGCATCTCTTCATCTACCAATGCAGTTTTCGGGTTTAAAGACGAACAAATGTGATGCGAATGAAAGAATATGTTTCTTTATCAATGCCGAAGAGAAGGTCATCGCATCTGCAAGATACAAATCAAGGCCGGTCCGTAAATGCAATAAGCTTAATAATGTCAAGGCCTCAAATGCTGTACACGTAACCGGCCACTTTTTTTTTCAAAACTGGTACATCACTAATGTTCAAGAATAAGCATCATATGGAACTTCTTCAATGTACCAAATGAGCTCACATCGTTAATCTGTATGCATGATTAATAGACCACATAATGAACGCCGGATATTTGTTGGGGGTCTTCTCAGGGGTGTTTTTCACACCAACAAATTTTCCATTGCGTAAGAGCCGGTAGTAATAGACTCCTTATCTTACTCCAGAGTAATCACTTGCATCGGTTCATCATCACATAGCCCTTAAGATATGTGAATAAATTGTGCTCTTTTTGATACAAGCATGAGCGTTGAAGCAATATTTGTGTAAGACTTAAGGAAGAGCTTTGGCTAGAGGGCCATCGCATTTTCGTTCTATGGCAACAATGGCGGCTATTTTCAAAATATGTTTTGTGTACTTCACAGGAATATCTACTTCCGGTTGCTTATCCAACAATTTAAAGGATCAATAGTTCTATGCACAACACGCTAGCGACTAACAAAAATAAATAAATATCTTGCTTTCATAGAAATAAATAATAGTAGAACCATCAACACATTTTCTATTTGCTGAGTTATTTGCACTGAAACATGTGAGAGTATAATGTTTAGGTTTCCAATATTCAGTGGCTATATATTTGATAGTACATTCAGTGCAAAGCACTGAAGTGCTGCCTTGACCCATTTGCACTGTCTTCTGCATCCGTTATTTACATCCACAGCGAAAGTATCAACGACAGACCTGTGTCGCTTCTGGTAAAGTGGTCCATTGAACTTCCTACCATCAATGTCCTTCCTCTTTTATCCCCAGCAAACCGAGAATGGCAGGTCAGGATTGCGACCATCATCTGTCTCCAGAAGTAACTCGGTTGACAGTGCTCTTTGTTTGCTGAATTAGTGCTACTTGAATATGTGAAGCAATAACATCCGATAAACGTGCATTCTGGAGCCACATGCTATCGTATTTGCTCCCCCCATCCCTCGAGCGATGGCCTTGATGGGCACACCACAAGACATGAAGAGGGCACCAGAGTTTTGTATCATATGCGACATCCATGTCGTAAATCTGAGAAAGAATATATTCTGTCATATAATTTGGTGTTAATAAATATTAGTCGCATAAGTGTTCTGTTGATGCGAAAAGCGAGTTTTCCCATAAAACAATACGGTACTCATACATGCAGATACAATACACACATAAAGCATTTATATTAGACTTCGTCCCAGACTCCAGGGGTTCCGCTACGCTTCTCGCCCTGGAGTCTAAGACAGGACAAGGTCTAAAACTCTCACGTCCGAATACTCATTAGACACGTTTGTTAATCTTCTTGACCAATCAACGCAAAAGTTGTGACCCGGATTGACCTTAGTTGCGTGCGTCTAGCTCATGAAACTGGCTTGTGATACGCACCATCGCTTTTATGTGACGTCATATACATTGTTGTGGTCTGCGTCCATTGTGAACCCATTAATTGTCTTCTGGAATTATGGGGCGTCTCAAAAGTTCAAATTGCCACCACAACAAGCGCTTTAATCGCTTAGCTGCATGATAGTATGTTTATGTAATAGTCAGTTAAAAAGAACCAGTTGTGTGTCTGCTTCTCTCATCGACTGTGTGATTAGCACTGCCACTCGGCGTGAAACAACAAATCGGGTTGTGTGCCCGGCTCATAATAATCACTCATATGGTTGGATAAGTTGACTTGGCAAGTCACTTGTCCGACATGACAAATCACTTGTCCCGGCAAGCGGACAACCATTGGTGTCGAACCCTGACCCACTCCAAGCATTGCATCGAGAGCAGTAGCTAACAATGTGTATCAAAATGTTTCCCCGTCCCGGCAGCCACATTCACAAAACAGTCACGACCCTTCAAGCAGCCGAGCGAGCAAGTCTTTGAAACGGAGCGTACCAAAACAAATATGGCGCCGAATCTTCGGAAAATGTGACGCTGACCAATGAGAGACAATGACTCAAAAGTACCCGAGAGTGACCGAGAGACACGGCTTGTGATTGGAGCATCCCAAATCTGGGATGCTGCACCAGTTCAAGACGGCACCCTATCCTAGACTGTTGGCGAGACTATTGAATATCATTAACATGTAAACAGGGCCCGCAGCCAACAGGTTAGGGGACCTTGACTACATTTATATATAGAATGAAATATGCTGCTTAAGTAAACATTTCACATGTTATACTGTAGTTTTTATCAATGAAATGTAAAGATTCCCCTCAATCATTCACTCTGGTCCCGTCGGTGCTGATGCATTTGCCTGCCATGCAGCACAATAGCACTTTCTTGAAGTTGTTTTTGCTATAAAGTGCATCCGGCTCAGTATGACCATCTTAATCGGCAATGACGGTAAAACTATCCTATGGAAGCATCTACCGCGTGCCGAATAGAGATATTGAACCAAATGTAGCTGCCGCTATTCGATGATAGTATTGTTCGCAGAATTAACCGTAACAGAGACCCGCCTTGATTAGTTATGAAGGGCTTGTTTATGTAGCTCGAATAAACAAGGCCTGCAAGCAGATTGAAGGACGTGGCCAAACTGCACCTCCTGTAACGTTTCCTGTTACTCCTATCACATACGGTACATTTAACAAATCATTCATATCGTAGCTCCTAAACGTACTTCAATCAGAATGAAATCTTATCCAATTACTCAGACTGAATGCGATACCATTTGGAAGGATTACGATGTCTAACACAAATATGTTAGGGTAGTGTAAAATATCATTAAATGTAAGGCGGAGCAAATTTGCTGGCTACCCTAGGGCGCACAGCATCACGACAACTAAACGAGTGTGAGAATAATAATACTTTGGCAAACGCGCTTCGAACACTCGTGGTGATGCATTGCTACACAGGACAGTTGTCACTATGATATGGACTATGACTTTACAAATACGATGCACTAGTAAACGATGGAAATCTGAAACGAGTAGATCCCATTCAAAGGAACGTATGATGAATATAGAATAGCATAAATTGGATATGAATCGGTGAGTGATACTTCTGGCCCCTTTGTGATCGGTCATTGGTAGAGGTCAGTATTGAATGCAAATTCCTATGAATCACTAATGATAGTAAGAGCAAACGTATATTTCGCGTTGGCTCAGCACCTCAGTTGTGTCAACATGTGTCAGTTGGAATATTTATATGACAATCAACAAATAAAAGAAATTGGTATCCCCCTGATGCAGACATCATGAACACTAAATTGATAATGGAACGAATATATAAAGTTTCGTTGTAGACCAATCTTACTGTCAGACCTGCAGGTCAGGTATGGAGAATCGTACACAATCGAAATGTAAATCGACGATTGTTGAAACAATATCTTCAGTAATAGAAATAAGCGACTTTTAATATCAGAGTTTTGTCAATAAAAGAATTCTAGGTTGTTCTACTCCTTGGTAGCTGTTCACGTTATCATCATTACCAATGTACTCTATAACATCTTGTTCTGTATTGTTACATAGGTCCATTATCAGTAACCAAAGGGTTTTTGAAAGTACTAATCAAATCATTCACTTACTCATTCAACTTTTCTAACATGAAATTCTATAAAATCCACCTTACCGTTTAAGACACGATGATATTACATCTTGTTAACAATGTTCAGATAACTGGTTTTGCTGCCATTAGTTTACCATTTTCTGTCAGAAGTACATCGTGTAATGTAAATTTTACTGAATGCGGTGATGGAAATTGATATAAACCACTAACAGATTAACAGACTAACGCTTGATGCAGCTCATATAAATAACAGTCGCATTATATATTATTAATCTATAGCGCAAGCGTTGTCCTAAACATATACAGTTGAATCGCATAAGATGAACCGCAACTTAGAGGTGGTTTTGAACTGCTAAAACATTGGTCATACTCCAAGATATGATATAAACCACTAACAGATTAACAGACTAACGCTTGATGCAGCTCATATAAATAACAGTCGCATTATATATTATTAATCTATAGCGCAAGCGTTGTCCTAAACATATACAGTTGAATCGCATAAGATGAACCGCAACTTAGAGGTGGTTTTGAACTGCTAAAACATTGGTCATACTCCAAGATATGTTGCATCACCGAATAGTGTTCTATTTTCTTTTTTAAAAGCTAGTCCTATTACTTGGATGCTTCCGAATGTAAGAGTAGCTGTTTGTGGTTCCTGTGACTTCTTGTCAACCGCTTACAACCACTCTGAACATCGTTTTGCTGAATACTTTCATTAAATGATTTTGTTTTCTTATATGCTGGAGGTAGAAAAATAGATGGACGCCAGATGTTTTCTCCACAGATAGTACTTTAGGTGTTTCAGAATGCTGTACGTGTGTGCTTAGCATAATGACCAAGTAATAAATTAGTCGCTTTGAAATACAATCTCACTAGGCCAGACGATTCAAAGCACTCAAAACACAGATAAGAAACACCGGCTGTGAATGTAAACACACAATATGGTCAGCTGGTATAGTTTCATGGCTATCAGCTGACTTCAAGCAAAAAGAGATCCTTGCAGATTTACTTTGACAAATACTCTATCCTGATCATTAACTACGCCTGGTCCGTTCTCTGGGAATGGGTAGCAATTTCCGTATCAAACTAACCACGGTTTTGTAACGGATATCGGCACAGTATCTAGTATGATCAGGTGCTCACTGAATAAGTCGTCATTATCAGATTTACAAGGTGATATTATAGGTGGTGTTAATTGACATGAACTCAAAGCTTGTTACAAATAATCTATGCCAGTCTTACATGAACATTTCGAAAACCCCTCACAACAAGGATATATGTGATCATATCAGCACAACCCCATAAATGAGATTAAATCAACTTCACCTGAGGTTTAAGGCACGTTTATATTGAATATTATTAATTACTGGTCAAGTCAGCAGGGATGTAATACAGAGTAAAGATACACGGACTGTTGGATTACAATTGATGTTGCATTTCTTGCAATTCCTCGTGCGTTCTGTTTCCATAAGATTAACCAAGTGGTTACAGCTACGACGGAAACTGATTTTATACGCTTTCCTGTGTTTCAACCATTCCGTATCAGTCACTAAATTTGCGATGTTTCTTAACGTACTATGACCAATACGTTTGCTGAGACGCAGTACCCACCCCAAAAAGACTATCCTAACAATGTACAGTAAATATCCGTCATTTGAACCTATAGAAATTGACTTGTTAATATCATTTTGTACATTTACGGTATATATGCGGATGCGCAATATGATAACTGGTGATCACCCATGTGGTTAGATTGATGTGATGTCTTGTAGTAACTTCAATGCAGAGAGTTATTTGCGCATTTCTCGTTGCACAATCAGGAACGTGAATTGTTCTGTGGTGCGTAATTTTTGACATAGATCATATTTCATGTTAATTCGACAAGAAAATCGTTACTAGAACAATCGCCTTTCCCACTTCAAATATTAATAATGTCTTTTTTTATGACCCTCTTCGGGATGCATTATTCTAGTCGAAGACGCCAAATACTTTCTGTCGCACGCTGTAATGGTCCGGCTCAAGTTGTATTAATCCCAGAATACTCAAACAGCCCTAGAGACTCATTACTATAACTATAACTCACTATTATTTCTACAGCAAATGGCTTGGTTATGTGTTATCGTGCAGCAATCATGCTCTAGCAATGACATTTATAAAAAAAGAACTGTACTACACCAAACTGGCATAATCTATTCACAGGAAGACACCCCAGTGCCGTTGCTGGCATCACTGTGTGTACCTGCCTCTGCAACTGTTTACAGAGTAGTGTTGACAACGAACGGATGAGAAGTGGAAGCTGCATGTTAATCTGTCCTTTCACACTTCTGTACGCTGACCTCTCAATGCATATACATTTCTTAAAACCTCGACCCCTTTTGTTTACATACATTCTAAACCACATACCATGCATATCAATTCATGGGTCCAGCATCTTTTCCTGATTTTCCATCAGCATCAGACACCAGTAGCTCACTCAGTTAATGCGCAGACACTCGAGTCCTTAAATTCTCATCCCCCACTAGCCTCTTATACCTTAGGAAGAGTATTTTAAGAACTAACAGCTGTTATGCAAAATTGCATTCCTGGCTAGATAATCTAAAACTCGGACGCAGTGGCTTCATCGGAATTCAAAAACGATAGATTATGCGGTCACCTAATAATTTCAATAATTTCTGTCTCTTGCATAAAACCGCCACTAGCTGGTTGATGTAGCATTTGTGTGTGTGTGCATGTGTGTGTGAGTGTGTGTGTGTGAGTGTGTGTGTGTGTTTGTGTGTGTGTGTGTGTGTGTGTGTGTGTTTGTGTGTGTGTGTGTGTGTGTGGGTTGGGATCTCGATTTGAAATATGTTGTACTGCTCAACAACGTATCGAAAGCCTACACATCTTTTTCAAATCGTTTTTGATAGCGGTTCGTTTATGCTAATGTGAGTGGTCGGCAAAAAACAATAAGCATTCCAAGAGTACAATATCCTGACAGTTATTGCTTACACTGAGTGTGGAAAATCACCAGCATTTACCGTTAATAATTCCAAATTGTATTCTCTTATCTGTCTACATTTCATTATTCTCTTCGGATTAATATCAACAAAGTGCATATGCGAATGAGCAACAAAACAAGTTAGTAGGTGCAAGGCGTTGGTGACATGGGCCTTAATGCAACGGTAGCCTAGGTATGACCTGATAAGCCAACTGGTGAAGTTGTTGATTAAAGGACGCTAGGCAGCTGGTAGCTCAGTCTGGTCAAATTCAGTCTCGTGTCAAACACAAGCACGGGCGCTATGCAACTCTCCTCACCTCTAAACCTAGGCACAAGCAACCCTTAGCGGCTTGTTGCCTCAGTGAAGGGAGACCAGGTGCCTGGGAATTAGAGTGGGATGTGGATCCAGCCAAGGAGCAATTCGTTTGGCTTCCTGGAAATTGAAACCGGACAATTTGTCAGGCACAACGTTTTGAAAACCAGGAACATGCTGAGCTTTGAACATTATGTTTAATTTGAGGGCAACAACCACCAGACGACGCACCAAAATCATTATGACTGGGTCTTTGGAAGTTTGTTTGTTTATTATAGCAACGACCGCAGTATTGTCGGTTTTAAAAAGAATCTTTTTACTCGAGAGACAATCTCCCCAAATTTCAATACTGACTACTATTGGGAACAGTTCCTTAAGAGTTATGTGATATTTGTCCCAGGAGGTTTGCCCTTTTCTGGCAAACCAATGTGTTCCGCATACTGCGGCAAAACCCAGCGAACCAGATGCATCAGAGAAGAGTCTGAGGTCCTCTGAACGAGTCCAGGATTCTTCAAGGAACAAGGAGATCCCATTATAAACAGAAAGGAAATCTAACCACGCTTGCATGTCTGCTCTTGACTGGGAATTGAGCCTTATTTTGTGATGAGGTTTGTTTGCCTTTACTGTCAGGTCAATTATCCTACGAAGGAAGGTCCGACCTGGTTGAATCACTCGACAAGCGAAGTTAAGAACCCCTACCAAGGATTGTAATTCCTTTAGCGTGACCTTTTTCCTTGTTCTGAATTGAGGAAGGAGGGCGACACACTTTTGCACCTTGTCCATAGGTAATCTAGCCTGCATTGCTAACGAATCGAGCTCAATGCCATGAGCAGTTAATTTTGTGCAGGGAGGGACAGTTTTTTCCTGTTTGATGGGAATACCGCAATTTTTGCACATGGCAAGGAAACTATTGAGGTCTTTTGCTGTTTTATTGGAATTATGAGGGCCGACAAAGATGAAGTCATCTAGTATGTGGCTCAGACCAGCGACATTGAGTTTGTTATAGCCTGCCCATTGTAAGGCAGAGCTGAAGGCTTCAAAAATGCTACAAGACATGCGGCATCCCATTGGTAAGCATTTGTCAAAATAGATTTTTTCCTTAAATTGGAAACCCAGCTGGTGGCTTTCTTCAGGCCTTACTAGTATAATGCGGAAAGCTTCTTCGATGTCGCATTTTGCCAATGTGCAGTCTGAACCAAACGATTGAACTAATTG